>CM065812.1:99849500-101049500 GCA_033398695.1 Orobanche coerulescens
GTAAGGTACCGACCGCAGTGAGTTATTAGTAGCGCACGCTACGAGTGGTAAGTAGCGCGCGCTAGTGGGTTGTAGTAGCGCACGCTAATATTTGGTGTAGCGCACGCTAAGGACGAATCAGGTTGAGTCCAGTGGCTACTGGACTGCATTGGATTAATTCATAGCGCACGCTATGAGTTGTTTTTAGCGTACGCAATCGATGTTGTAGCGCACGCTAAATACTGGTTGTAGCGCACGCTACCGAGATCAGATCAGAGGACAGACGGTTTCTGGACTTCAGTACTGGACAACAGATTTTTAGCTAGCGCATGCTAACAATTGGAGTTAACGCACGCTATTGGGATAGAGTTAGCGCACGCTACCAGGTTGTAGCGTACGCTAACGGGTCAGCCAGAGTTCACTGGAATGTTCATACAACTCGTTAGCGCACGCTAAATAGCAGGTCATAGCGTGCGCTAATCTGGAGCAGTATATATTGGACAGTTAGCCTGAGTTTCGTCATTTCCTCACTTCTCTTCGTTTTTTAGCGACGTCGGGCGATTTAGGGCGACTTGGAGTGTTCTCTTCGAGCTGCTATCACCTATCATCATATTCAAGTCTTTGAGTTGGATTATCATCACTTCATCATCTGCTTAACATCAAATCAAAGGTATTAATCTCTTGGATCTAGAATTTCGGATTTTTGGGTTTTTTTTTCCGATTTCTTTGTGTAAGCTTGGATTGTTGTTGGAATATATTAGATATGGATTATCTACCTTGGATAAATGTATTCCTACGGATTTAATGGCTATTTTGGGGATTTATATCAAGAACCCTTGGGGTTGACTTTGAATTAATTAGGGATTTTCTGATTGATGTTGTTGTAATCTTGAATTGTGGATTCCTATTGGATTATTGATATCCTTGAAGTGTTTTTGATAGTTCGAAATACTCATTTTGGTGTTGGTTTCGATATATTCGGGATTGGATATTTTCGAAGTTGTGTGGTTTGTTTCGTATTCGTTAGAATGCCCCAATGAGTTTGATTATCGTTGTATCGACTTTTGGGTTAGTCGTGTTTCGTTGCTTGATACGTGTATTGAACTGTTGTTGGTAATTATTGTTATTCAAGGTTGTTCGAGCGACCGGCATTTCGTTTAGGACGTTGTTCGTGGACGGGCATTCTTCTTCGGTGTTGTGTAAGTTGATTCTTACTCGGTTAAAAGGATACTCATTCCCTTTGTTGTTGATTATTCATAATCATAACTCATTCATCATGGTATTAATCATGTTGAGACTTGTAATTGTCGAATAATCATTTCATTCACGAGGAACGACGGTTCCAAATCATTTCATTGGGTTATCAATCACGTCACTATTATTTTCATCTCGGTGAGTCATCTTGGCCTTGGCGAATTATTATTCATTGATATTCATTATGGTCATTCTCGTTCATATGAACTTCTGGGTTCATATTGCATGGCCGGGTGTGGCTGTGTGGAATTTTTAGTCGGGCACACGATGATCATGTATTGGGTTCACCGATACATTGGACCGTGCACACGGTAAAGCTTAACTCCGTGAGACTAATTAGGTACAAGGACGGGTGTGTCCGGTCATTCGTCTTGTACACTTGCACAGGACATTACGGGCGTACTATGATACTCCTCTTCAGCGTAATTCATAACTAAGGATATTTCATAACTTCAGTTATATCATGATTGTGTATTTTCAACTCTTGAGGATTGTTGTTCTGTATAACTGACCCCGTTGGGGGATTTTGTTTTCAGGTCACGGCAAGGCAAAGGCACGGGAAGAGCATGCTGACGGCGAGGAGTCCCAGTGGTACTAGTAGGGGGCCCTAGTCATTCCGTTTGTTTCAGTCATTTCGGTCATTTCAGTCATTTCCGTCATTTGTATTTTCCACTGCAAATTCCGTTTGAGATGTTTATTTATTCAAGGTGGTGTATTTTATCTTCATATAAAATATACTAGTATTCGGTATTGTCCTGGTGTGCTGTACCTAAACTCCTCATCGGAGTACTTGGTAATATAATGTAGTTCGGTACTACAATTATATTATTTAATTCATTATTTTCATTTGCCTGGTGGGTCCCAGTCGGGGATTCACGGCACTGTAATATCCGTCTAGTTTGGGGTGTTACAGAGTTGGTATCGGAGCGTGGTTTGAATACTACCTTCCGAGTCATGTCTCATTTGAAATCATCGTCATCGGACTAGTATCATTGGACTTTCGCGTCACGTGTGACCTGTGCAAATGCCGAGCCATTCAGACCAAGAACTGTAAGATTTCTAATGCCATGGTATAATTTCTGGCAATAATCATTCATTCATGATTCATCAGTTAACAATCCTTAATCATCATTTTCAGTTTGACCAGGACGGTCATGTTAACTCATTAATCACTCAAGTCATTTCATTACTCGGTTGTTGATTTGGAAGATCACATCATTAACCTTGTTAACTTGTTGAAGATAATCATTTCAATAATTTCATCAGATAACCATGTCACCTCAGTTAGTCATTCATGTAATCACTGTGTTAGAGCGTATGCTCATTTTCATCATCTCATGTCATAATCATAATGTGATATTCATGCGGGAAATATAATCATCATGTGACTTTTC
Organism: Orobanche coerulescens; assembly: GCA_033398695.1. Lineage (NCBI taxonomy): Eukaryota > Viridiplantae > Streptophyta > Magnoliopsida > Lamiales > Orobanchaceae > Orobanche > Orobanche coerulescens. The sequence continues at coordinate 99,852,128 of CM065812.1, forward strand.
TACTTCAGTATGGAGGGGGCAAGAAGAGGACGTGGAGGACGGGGCCGTGGAGCGGGCCGAATCCCCAGAACTCGTGTGAACACACGTGCGAATGCCAGGAATAATGCTAATTCATCGAGCAGCGACGCTGCCACTCATTCACCTGGACGCGATCATTCACTATCAGGGAGTCGTACCCGGGACACAGCTCAGTCAGAGGGTGTTCGGGTTGACCCGATCGCTTTTATGCAGGTGACATCACATCCTTCAAGAATTTTGCGTAGTTAGGCATTTGTTCCAAAGCATCTGCAAAAGGGAGAAGAACGTTAGGAGTAGAGTTAGGAGATATTTATAATTTTCTTGAAGATATCAAAAAATTTTGCGAATTATGCATCTAACTTTTTCTTTTTGAAACGTTGAGGAAAAGGGAGAAGAACGTTAGGAGTAGAGTTAGAAGATATTTTAGGCTTCTCAGCCCCCTTGGATGTATCATGCTTCCATTCTTCCTTTTTAATTTTGATTTGATCCTCATTGACTTCCTCTTTTTGTTGGACCCTTGGCATCTTTGGCCCTTCATAGTTTGTTCCACTTCTTAATGTGATCGCTTGACAAGACTTTTTTGGATTCACTTCGGTATTGCTCGGAAATTGTCCCCTTTGATGTTGACTCCCGACAACTTTAGCTAATTGTCCAATTTGAGTTTCGAGATTTTTCATTTGATCTCCCATGGTGGTAGCTAATTGAGTGACATGGCCTTCGATTTTGTCCAATTTCTCCGCATCTCGACTAAATTGGCTTTTCGTCTCCATCATGAAGGTAGCTAGAATATTCTCGAGATTTGACGTCGGTTTTTCTTCTTCAATTATCTCACCATTCGACACCTTGAATCCGGCCGGTGGTTGTAAAGCATTCTTTGGATTAGCATAGCTAAAATTTTCATGATTTCTATTGGAGGGATGGTAGAAGCCCGGTGGTGGATTATTCTGGAAATTGATGTAACTCCGATTATTAATGTAATGTGCCTCCTCCAATGGATCGGATGGTAGTGAACTTGAACTTCCTTGAGAAGCTCCCTTCGAATCACCTCCTTTTGTTAGAGCCCCCAATTGAGTAGTTAACATCGTCATTTGTGCGGTTAATGCCTTTATAGGATCCGAATCGGATATCTCAGCCACCCTTCTAATATTTGCTCTTTCCATCGGCCATTGATAGCTATTCATAGCCATTTCTTCGATCAATCCATACGCTTCTTCAGCGCTCCTTGCTAGCAATGACCCTCCCGCGGAAGCATCAATAAAATTTCTTGTTTCCCCCATAAGACCATTGTAGAAGAAACACATTTGTTGGTCTTCGGGGAAACCATGTCGAGGGCATCGCCTTTGTATATAAGACACTCGTGAAATAAAAAATAAAAATAGAAGGACCTAAAGATAGTTTTTGCTTTTTTTTTTTTTTTAATAAAATGGAAATCTTTGTTGGCAAGTCCAAAAAAACATAGATAACAGAATGTATGTATGCATGACAATGCATGAGTAATGAAATACGGGAATATATATTGATTTTTTGTGTTCAAGACAAGAGGACATATATGATGGTACTACCACAGTACGTACCATCATATATGTCCTCATGCGATGGAGTTCCACGATGGCGAAAAAAAATAGCTGAGGCGGTGATAGGATTTGCTAACGGACCGCGGGTTGACGGAGGCGGAAATGTGCAGGTGCGGCTCGGTTTTGATGTTTTGCCCAGCCTCACCATGAACTGGGCGGCGACTACTCTCTGTAGATGCGACTGAAGGTGTCGGCGCGACGGAGGGCTTAGTTTGTGGCGACTGAAAGAAAATATTCAGGTTCGTTTTCTTACTGCTCCGATTTGCTTCTAAAAAAATGGGGTTTCATGTGTTAATTCTGGAAATGGTTGGTTTAATGAAATGTGTGTGTGTGAAATTCTATGAATCACGGGGATTTCATTTTGAGCCCGGTTCCCGTGTTGGGGACGGGAATAGCACGAGGACGCCGGAGAAACGTCCCCGGCATGAATCTGAATTTCTGGGGACGGCTAGCTTTTTGGGGACGGCGGGGTATACACCTTGGTACGTTTTGGATACGTTTGGGGGATGTTTTTGGAAGAGAAACAAAATAAAATGTATAAATTAGGGAAAACAAACCTATTATTATTCCCACAATCCCATCTCCGGCAAAGAGAGAAAGAGAAACAATCAAAGTTTCTCTTTAGCTTCGCGACGTCCAAACTCCTACGACCCTCCCGGTGACATCGACCGGCGACGCGTCAGTCTTCACCGCCTCGTTCCCAGTGGCCGGCAGTCCTATTCCTCTCGGTTCAGTCATCTCTCTTCCTCTCTCTAATCTCTCTCTCCTCTTACCTCTCGACTTCACCTAGAAATTGGAGTGCTCACCACCTCGTTTTGATATTGTAATAGTGACTAATCACTTATGTATGAATTTAATTTTGGAATTATCTATGTTAATGTAGGAATCTTTTTTCTGTACCCTTGCCGTACTCATTTTTTGAAATTTTGGTTTTGCCGTTTTTCATTCCCGTTCGTACCCGTCCCCATCTCTGTGCTACCTAGGTGAAATTTTCTGAACCAATGAAGGAGCTCGGTGGCCATATTAGTTAAGGCTATGATTTCAGACTAATGGAGAGGGGCCAAAATTAGGATTGTCTAGGTTTGTGATTTCAAGAATAGAAATATGTAAGATTGAAGGAATTAACATATGTTATTTACCTATTGTTTTGTGTTTGCCGGACGACTGTGAGGCTGAGAAGATGATGTGTGAATTCGCGTGATTGTGTAAAAATGTAAAGTATATAGGACTGGCTGTTCGTGGGTTTTATACTGAAAAATTGTTGACTAATTCCCGCCATGATGTATAATCTCTTTCCCCCACTCCATGTGAACTTCTCTTCTGCTAATTGTTGAGGACGTCAGCACAGAACGTGGAGTTCTCAATTCTGATAGTGGGGTTTTCTTTTTTTGGGATTGGGGACTTGGGCTTGGATGGCTTCAATATCATTACTAATTTGGCTTGTATATTAAAATTATTAATTAACTTGGGTTTAGGATTAAAATAAAAATTCATGAATTGCGCTCGTTAATTATTCGGCTTAATGTGCTTAAACTAAATGTATGAATGATGTTTGAAATGGGCTTGGACTTATAATATTTGAGCTCTATAAATAATTATAGGCCCAACTAAATATTAAAATTTAATTATTATTTATCATGCAAAATATAAGTATTTAGTAAATAAATTTAAAAATTACTCCTAAATTAGCGGGTGATAAAGATAAGCTCTTATCATCTCTTGGAGCATTATTTTGGAGATCTTGGAGACGATTTCAAGACATGCAATTTAAATCTAAGTAATTATTTTTCGTTCTTTAGTCATCTTATCTGTGCAATTATTATTTGTTTATTTTCAAGCATGAAGATGTGTGAATTTTCTTATCTCTTTTAATCTACCAGTTAGATCATGAAGGACTAAACTCCTAATCTATGGGTAGGTTGATTTTATTTGAATGGACATAAATAATAATTAATTATTGTTCAGTATCTTGACTGAATTCGATCTTATAATTGATTGATTGACCATCTTTTAATTAATCTTAGGTAATTGAATAGGTCAAGAGATAATTTTATTACCGGAACAAAGCCTAACTAAGAGTAGATTGAATAAAAAATGTTAGCTACCCTATAATTCATTGTTTATTTTTCTTAATAAAATGGGGTTTCATGTGTTAATTCTGAAAATGGTTGGTTTAATGAAATGTGTGTGTGAAATTTTCTGAACTAGTGAAGGAACTCGGCGACCAGATCAGTTAAGGCTGCGACTCAAGACTAATGGAGAGGGGCCAGAGTTAGGATTGTCTTGGTTTGTGATTCCGAGAAGAGAAATGTGTAAGATTGAAGGAATTGACAAATGTGATTTACCTGTTGTTTTGTGTTTGCCGGACGACTGAGAGGATGGGAAGATGATGTGTGAATTCTCGTGACTGTGTAAAAACGTAAAGTATATATAATTGGTTGTTTGTGGGTTTTATACTGAAAAAATTGTTGACTAATTCCCGCCATGATGTATAACCTCTTCCCCCACTCCCTGTGAACTTCTCTTCTGCTAACTGTTGAAGACGTGACGTCAGAACACAGAACGTGGAGTTCTCAATTCTTATCGTGGGGTTTTCTTTTTTTGGGGCTGGAGACTTGGACTTGGATGGCTTAAATATCATTATTAATTGGGCTTGTATATTAAAATTATTAATTAAATTGGGTTTAGGATTAAAATAAAAATTTATGAATTGAGCTTGTTAATTATCAGGCTTAATGGGCTTAAACTAAATGTATGAATGATGTTTGAAATGAGCTTGGACTTATAATATTTGAGCTCTATAAATAACTACAGGCCCAACTAAATATTAAAATTCAGTTATTATTTATCATGCAAAATATAAGTATTTAATAAATAAATTTAGAAACTACTCCTAAATTAACGGGTGATAAAGATAAGCTCTTATCATCTCTTGGAGTATTATTTTGGAGTTTTTAGAGACGATTTAAAGACACGCAATTTAAATCTAAGTAATTATTTTTGGTTCTTTAGTCATCTTATGTGTGCAATTATTATTTGTTTATTTTGAAGATGTGTGAATTTTCATCTCTTTGAATCTACCAGTTAGATCATGAAGGACTAAACTCCTAATCTACGGGTAGGTTGATTTTATTTGAATGGACATAGATGATAATTAATTATTGTTCAGTCTCTCGACAGGACTCGATCTTATAATTGATTGGTTGACCATCTTTTAATTAATATTAGGTAATTGAATAGGTCAAGAGATAATTTTATTACCGGAACAAAGTCTAACTAAGAGTAGATTGAATCGAAAAATTCATGAATACGAAAAAATTCATGAATATGTATACGAAAGTGACTGATTTATTACCCTATAATTTATTGTTTAATTTTGTTAATGAAGAAAATTTCATGAATACGAAAGTGACTGATTTTTTTTCAGATTTTGCAATCATTTAATAAAAATCATGAATATGAAAGTGATTGACTTTTACTAGAGAGTACCTTAATTGAATAATTTTATGTATGTGAACTTTGATTAGTCTTGTCCGGATTGAATATTCAAACGAATGAAGTTGAATCCCTAGATATTTTTGGAGACAATTTCAAGACACAATTTATATCCAAGTAATTATTTTTCGTTCCTTAGTCTTCTTGTTCATCCAATTATTACTTGTTTATTTTCATCGCATGATGATATGTGAATTTCTTATCCCTTTGATTAATCTATCAAGATCATGATGAACTAAACTCCTAATTTATAGTTAGATTAACTTTGTTTTAATTAACATGAAGGGCAATTATTTGTTGTTCAATTTATTGATTGAATTAGATCTTACTCAATAATTGATTGACCATCTTACGAGTAGATTAAATCGAGAACGTATATCTACCATATAATTTCTTGTGTAATTTTGTTAATGAATGAAAAAATAATGAATATTAAAGTGATTGAATTTTCCGCATTTTTGCAATCATCTAATAAAAATAATGAATATGAAAGTTATTGATTTTTAACAGAGTGTCTTAATTGAATAATTTATTGTATGTGAACCTTGATTAATTTTTTCCGGATTGAATATTCAAATGAATGAAGCCGAATCTCTAAATATTTTCTCCATAATTTTAATTTTTTTAGTTTTTTCTATTTTTCTAATATTACCTATAAATTGACTAGAGTTTTTACAATTTTCAAATTCTGTTTTCGTGTTCACATGATTATTTTTCTGGCCAAGTCTTCCTTGTGATACGATTTGAGTCGCCTTATCACGTCTACAATTGATCTCGTACTTTTGCGAGCGATACTAAATATTTACAAGCTGCATTTAGGTCGAACATCTATAAGACCATGTGCGAAGCACGTGTCAAATTCAGCCGATTTTATGCTTTGCCAGGCAATTTGGAATATAAATTGGTCAAATTTATAACTTGTGTGACTAAATTAAAAAAAAGATTTCAATAGGACTAGAAATCGTACCTGATCATAGTTATGGAACTAAAAAAGATTTCTTTCCCTTGCATTTCTAAAACTCAATTACTGAAATTGATATTAGCGAGTATTGTTACCTCTTCAACAATTTTTTTTTAGGACTAATATACAACGTAATGAGACCACCACCTAGAGGTGTTCGGCGGTTCAAAACGCCGGTTTTTTGAACTGCTGTTTCTGGTTTGCCAAAAATCAGAACCGAAACCGAACCGCCTTATAGCCGTTCACAGTTACGATTTTGAACCGTGAACCGCCGGTTCCGAACTCGGCGGTTCGGCGTTTTTTTTTTAATTTTTAAATTTTAATTTTAAAAAAAAATATGGGGTAAAAATTGGACTTGGGCTTAATTCAGGTATTAAAGTCTAAACTTGAATTTTGTAATTTTAAATCTTTGAATTAAGCGCCTACGTATTTGATATCCGTAACTTTATAGTTTAGGAATCAAAATCAAAGTCCTCGTAGTACATTTTTAAATTTGGTGGGGGAAGGAAGAAAAATAAAAATGGACTTGAGCTTAATTCAAATATTCAAAGTTAAAATTAAGAATTTCAACTTTAAATATTTGGATTAAGTTGCCTACGTATCCCCTTACCTTAGGAATCAAAGTTCTCGTAGTTCACTTACCTTATACTTACCTTAGGGAGCGGAGGTTGAGGCGAAGAGGAGATGGTTCAATCACCCAAGTCAACCGAATCATTGCTAGATCCGGTATCATATGTATCACTGTCTTCTTGTTCATTATAATTTGGTTCTTGTTGGCGTAACTCGGCTTTCACCCAATCATTCAATAATGCTTGGGCTTCAAGATTTTGAGGCGTCAATCGAGATCGTCGTTCATCCAGAATGTATCCTCCTACACTGAAGGCTTGTTCAACAGAAACTGTTGAGGCGGGGACAACTAGTATTTCCTTCGCAATCGTGGCAACTACAGGAAAGATCGTAGACCTTTTTGCCCGCCACTTAAGAAGATTGTTATTACCATCCGAACCACGTTCTAAAGCTCCCAATTCATAAGTAGTTAAATAATTTTCAAGTTCTTGATAAGCATTACTTTGGTACCTTGTTCGTTTTCAAGATAAATCATCTTGATAGGCATTCCATTCACTAAGATCCGGAATAGCAAAACCAAAAGAACACATAAATTAAGAACATGACAAATACACCTAAAATGAAAAAATTTACCACCAAGAGATGGCTCACATATTGCAATAAATGATTCTAAACTAACTGTATTGGAGCTAGCATTATCAAAAGAAATTGAAATTTTTTTTTGTACTAAATTATATTCAGATAAAATTGTATGAATTTTATGCGAAATATTTTGGGCGGTATGTGCGATATTAAACTCTCTAAAACCAATTAAACGTTTTTGTATAGTCCAAGAATCATCAATCCAAATACAAGTAATTCCCATATATGAATTTGCTTCCCAATGATCACTCCAAGCATCAGAACATATACAAATTTTATGATCTAAGTTTAAAAACATATTAGCTAAAATTAATTTTGCCTCGCTATTAGTTTTTCGAACATCACGAGTTACGGTAGAGCGTGAAATTTTTTTACTAGCGGGATTAAAACTCAGTTGAGTGAAATTTTCATACATTTGGTCGTCGGCAAAGTTAAAAGGAAGAGATTTACCACAAACAAACCTAGCTAATTCTTTTCTAACGGTAATTGGATTAAATTTAAATAAAGAACTATTACCTTGATTGGGGGCATTAGACGACGCCGTGCCTCGAAGTTGGGTTTGATTAGACTCGATGCGAACTTTGTCGGGATGTTGTCTTTGTATATGGCCATTGAGTGTCCCGTAACCTCCTCCCTTTTTAAACTTGTACATTTTATCGCAATAGTTGCACTTGGCCAAGAAATAACTGTAATACCCAGTTGTAATTCAGTAATTATCACTCAGTAATTATCATTCAGTATTTATCATTCAGTAATTGATACTCAGTAATTTCATTCATCATTGATCATTTGTCACTCATATTCAGTCATGGTATTCATCATTCAGAGTAATTGTATCGTGTATCAATCGTCATTCATCACTAATCTGATTGGAGTTTCGTGCCGTGTTTATCATCATTGTCATTTTCGTTGCAAGCTGTGCTTGAGGAGTAGCGCACGCTACATACTCCTTTTAGCGTACGCTAATTGGGTATAGGTAGCGCACGCTACCGCTCAGCTTTAGCGCACGCTAAGGCTACCTTGGCTGCGATCCGGAAGGTACCGGGTGCGGTGAGAATAATTGTAGCGCACGCTACGAGTGGTAAGTAGCGCGCTAACGGGTCGTGTAGCGCACGCTATATGTGTGGAGTAGCGCGCTAGGCGGATCGAGTTGAGTCCGGTGGCTACCGGATCGCACCGGGTTTATTCATAGCGCACGCTATGCATTGTTGTTAGCGTCGCAACCGATATATTAGCGCACGCTAAATAATGGTTGTAGCGCACGCTATCGAGGTTAGATCGGAGGCGAGATGGTTTTCGGACTCCGATCGGGCGTCAAATATTTCGCTAGCGCACGCTAACAATGGATATTAGCGCACGCTAGTAGTATGGCCGTAGCGCACGCTACAAAGAGGTACGTAGCGCGCTACCGTGTTCGGACAGTGGGTCTTGGACTACCCAAATTACTCGTTAGCGCACGCTATGCACAAGGCTAGCGCGCTAACACAGGTAGTATAAATTGACGATTAGTCGACTTCTTCATTTGCTCATCTCATTTCACTCCTTCGGTATTTTTGGCGATTTCGAGCGTTTGGAGAGGTTCTTCGAGGTGTAATCATCAATCATCATCTTCAAGCTCATCCGCCGGATTGATCATCATTTCATCATCTTCATCACATCGAATCAAAGGTATTAATCTCTTGGATCTAGAATTTGGATTTTGGGTTTTCCTTCCGATTTCTTCGTGTAAGCTTGGATTATCATTGGGATATGTTAAGTTATGGATTATCTACTTGGATAAATATATTCCTCCGGATTTAATGGTTATTTTGAATTGTTTTCAAGAACCCTTGGGGTTGACTTGGTTAATTGGGGATTTTCCGATTGATGTCGTTATAATCATGAATTATGGATTCCTAATGGATTATTGATATCATTGAAGTGTTTTGTTAGTTCGAAATACTCATTTTGGTGTGGGTTTCGACATATTCGGGATTGGATATTTCCGAAGTTGTGCGGTCGGTTACGTATTCGTTAGAATGCCCCAATGAGTTTGATTATCGTTGTTTCGACCTTTGGGTTAGTCGTGTTTTGTTGTTTGATGCGTGTATTGAACGGTTGTTGGTAATTATTGTTATTCAAGGTTGTTCGAGCGACCGGTATTTCACTTAGGACGTTGTTCGTGGACGGACATTCTTCATCGGTATTGGGTAAGTTGATTCTTACTCGGTTAAAAGGATATTCATTCCTTTTGTTGTTGATCATTCATAATCATAACTCATTCATCATTGTATTAATCATTTTGAGACTTGTAATTGTCGGATAATCATTTCATTAGCGAGGAACGGCGGTTCCAATCATTTCATTGAAAACTATCAATCACTTCATTATCACTCTCGTATCGGTGAGTCATTCTTGACTTTGTCGGATTAGTATTATTCATTGATATTCATTATGGTCATTCTTGTTCATATGACCTTCCGGGTTCATATTGCGTGGCGGGTGCGGATGTGTGGAATTTTTAGTCGGGCACGTGATGGCCATGTATTGGGAGTGATACATTGGGTGTGCACACGGTAACGATTACCTCCGTGAGACTAATTAGGTACAAGGACGGGTGTGTCCGGTCATCCGTCTTGTACACTTGCACGAGAACACTACGGGCGTACTATGATGCTCCTCTTGGCGTAATTCATAACTAAGGATATTTCATAACTTGATTAAATCATGTTTGTGTATTTTCAACCCTTGAGGATTGTTGTTACGTATGGCGGCCGTTGGGGATTTTGTTTAGTCACGGCAAGGCAAAGGCACGGGAAGAGCATGTTGGCGGCGAGTCGATGATACTAGTAGGGCCCCAGTCATTCCGTTTGTTCGGTCATTTTGATCATTTTCATCATTTGATTATTTCATCATTTGTATTTTCCGCTGCAAATTCCGTTTGTAATGTTTATTTATTCAGGGTGGTGTATTTTATCTTCATATAAAATACACTAGTATTCGGTATTGTCCTGGTGTGTTGTACTTAAACTCCTCATCGGAGTGTTTGGTAATATAATGTGGTTCGGTACTACAATTATATTATTTAATTCATCATTTTCATTTGCCTGGTGGGTCCCAGTCGGGGATTCATGGCACTGTAATATCCGCCTAGTTTGGGGTGTTACAGAGTTGGTATCGGAGCGTGGTTTTGAATACTACCCTCCAAGTCATGTCTCATTTGAAATCATCGTCATCGGACTAGTATCATTGGACTTTCGCGTCACGTGTGACCTGTGCAAATGCCGAGCCAATCAGACCAAGAACTGTAAGATTTCTAATGCCATGGTATAATTTCTGGCAATAGTCATTCATTCATAATTCATCAGTTAACAATCCTCAATCATCATTGTCATTTTGACCAGGACGGTCACGTTAACTCATTAATCAGTCAATTCATTTCATTGTTCAGTTGTTGATCAGGAAGATCGGATCATTAATCTTGTTAACTCATCCAAGATAATCATTTCAGTAACTTCATCAGATAATCATGTCATGTCAATCAATCATTCATGTAATCGCTGTATTTGAGCGCGTATGCTCATTTTCGTTATTTCATAATATAATCATAATGTGATACTCATGCGAGATGTATAATCATCATATGACTTTCCACTTCAGTATGGAAAGGGCTGGCAGAGGACGTGGAGGACGAGGCCGTGGAGCGGGCCGAATCCCGAGAACTCGTGCGAATACCCGTGCAAATTCCAGGAATAATGCTAACTCATCGAGCAGCGCCACTCACTCACACAGACGCGATCATTCATCGTCAGGAGTCGTACCGAGGACACGGCTCGGTCGAGAGGGTGTCCGGTCGACCCACTCGCATTTATGCGGGCATGATGGCCCAAATGACTCGGATGGCTCGGTTGATGGAGACGATGCATAACTCCGTCAATCGAATCGGCAGGCTCCTCCGCCGCCACCTCGAGGCAAGAGAGGAATGTGAGTAACATCATCGGCGATATCTCTCGCGGAGGCCACCTACTTTTGAGGGCTCGTCGAGCCGCGAGATATCATTCATTGGCTCGAGCATTTCGAGAAGTCATTTTGCGATGGTAGAGTGTCGAGGGACACAAAGTTTGTTGCGGCTTACTACCTTGGTAAGAGCGCACATTCTTGGTGGTTGTCGTTGAAGCCCACCGAAGGATCTTGTACTTGGGATCGATTCAAGACTCTCATGATGGAGAGGTATTATCCGGCCCCACTCGGAGAGGCCAAGTCGTCGGAATTGCTCACCCCGACCCTCAACAGACGAGGATGTTCTCGCCATTGCCGAGAAATTTGGGAACTTCTTCCGTTCGCCTCATCTATCATTCACTCGAAGCGGACAAGATCAAGTATTTCGGCAAGAGGTGAAACCCCGTATGAGACTTGATTACTTAATCATAATTGCACCACGTTGGCGAGTTCATTGAGAAGGCTCTTACTTACGAGCTTACGGCTAAGGAAATTGCTAGCGGCAACCTTAAATGCGCTAGCAAGAAGTCCAAGAATCGTAATCAGTCTGAAGGCGGTCAGACAACCTTCAAGAAACCCCGTGCGGGCTCTGCTTTTTCTGAGCAACCTCCAGTGTCGTCTAAACCCGCGGAATCTCAGTCACGAGCGGCCAGTTCGGCCATCACATTACAAGCTGTGGGATCTTGGTCATGTCAGCACCAAGTGTCCGAGACAGTCTGTCACGTGTCATAACTGTGGAATTGTGGGACATAAGGCCCGTGTTTGCCGTAGGGACTCCAAACCTACTCAGACATCATCTCAGGCACCTAAGCAGTCAGCCATTCAGAATCAGGCCACTCAATCAGCGTCGTTTAAAACGACGGGAGCGACTAAAGGTGGAGCTTTTAGCCATCAGACGGGAGCGTCGGTCTTAGGACTAGCAAGCCCGGATTTATGAGATGAAGAAGACCGATGATCCCGAGGCCGGAATGATCTCTTGTACACTCGTTATTCTATCTCAACTCGTGTGTACTCTTTTCGATACGGTGCATCGCATTCATTCATTTCCGAGTCATGTTTGAGTAGACTACGCCTGGGTAGTGCTACTAGTTGTGAGCCTTATGTCATTGGACTACACGATAGTAGACGAATTATTGGCAATCGTGAGATTGAGAATTGTCCGATCTGTTTCATGGTCGTGTATGTCCAGCGGACCTAATCGTGGTAGATTTTCCGAGAGACGACGTCATCTTGGGTATTGATTGGATGGATCGTCATGATGACATCATTAGTGTCCGTAAGCGTATGGTCACTATCATTTAAGACGATGGGGTTGAATGTGTGTTTCGGGGAGGTAATCCCTACTGCAGTAAGGTCATTAATTTGATGAAAGCGGTAAGATTACTCAATCAGGATGTGTCGGTTATTGGTGCTATATGGCCAAAACCGAGAAGTCATCAATAATGTTGACGGATATTCCGTGGTGAGGAATATGCCGATGTTTTTCCAGACGAGTTACCTGGTTTGCCTCCACGAGAGGATGTGGAATTCACGATTGAGTTGGAGCACAGTCGTCCCCGATATCGAAGGCACCGTCGGATGGCCCGACCGAAATGCGGGAATTAAAGAACCAAATTGATGAGTTATTCGAGAAAGGTTACATCCGACCGAAAGTGCGTCCCGTGGGGAGCACCCGATTGTTTGTCAAGAAGAAGGATGGTTCATTTCGCTTATGTATTGATTATCGGGAGTTGAACAGGGTGACAATCAAGAATAAGTATCCCTTACCCCGTATTGATGATCTCTTAGATCAACTGCAGGGAGCTTCAGTATTTTCCAAGATCGACTTAAGGTCTCGATATCATCAGTTGCGGATCCGAGAGTCGGACATCGCGAGGACAGCGTTTCGAACACGCTATGGTCATTATGAGTTTGTGGTTATGCCGTTCGGATTGACTAATGCACCTGCGGTATTCATGGAGTTAATGAATCGGGTCTTCATCGACTTTTTGGATCGGTTTGTTGTTGTCTTCATCGATGACATTTTGATTTATTCTCGTGACCGGGAGGAACACGAGTTTCACCTTCATCAAGTGCTCGACGTGTTGAGACGAGAACAACTTTTTGGGAAGTTTTCCAAATGTGAGTTACGGATGTCCAAGTGACTTTTCTCGGACATGTAATTTCATCAGACGGAGTTCGTGTCGATCCTCAGAAGACGGAGGCTATTCGAGATTGGCTACCTCCGAAGAACGTTAAGGAAATCCGAAGTTTCCTCGGATTAGCGGGTTATTATCGGCGATTTGTAGAGGGATTTTCTAGAATCGCTCAACCCTTAACGAACCTTTTGCGGAAGGATAAGAAATACACGTGGTCCGACGCGTGTCAACGGAGTTTTGAGGAACTCAAGAGCCGGTTAATGTCAGCACCTGTACTTTCCTTGCCGCAGGGAACGGAAGGATTTGTGGTCTATAGTGATGCGTCCGGACAGGGTCTCGGATGTGTGCTCATGCAGAACGGGAAAGTTATTGCCTATGCTTCACGGCAATTGAGGCCTTACGAGGTTAATTATCCGACCCACGACCTGGAGCTAGCAGCCGTGGTGTTCGCTTTGAAAATTTGGCGTCATTATCTTTATGGCATTACAGCCGATATTCACCGATCATAAGAGCTTAAAGTATATATTTACTCAGAAGGAGTTACATATGCGCCAGAGACGGTGGTTGGAATTAATCAAAGATTATGATATCGAGATCCTTTACCACCCGGGCAAGGCGAATGTTGTCGCCGACGCCTTGAGTCGTAAGTCCGTTCAGGAGCAGATGCTTGCCCGTTTAACGATTCGAAGGAGCTTGGCAGGAATTCCTTAGACCCGAGATCGAGTGCGGCCCGTGAGTTCAAAGGGCGACTTTGTATGTTAGAGATTTCATCGTAAATAGAGGAGGAAAACCGAGAGAATCAGGTTACGTACCAAACAATGTTGCGCATCCGAGAGGATGTGGCTCAGGGGAAAGCCCCTGGATTTGTGGTCCACGAGGATGGACTTTTGAGGTTTAAGAATCGGTTGTGCGTACCGGCGATTGACGAGTTGAAAAACTCGATTTTGAAAGAAGCTCATGCTACCCCTTATTCCGTTCATCCGGGGTCTAGCAAGATGTACAAGGACTTGAAACAAAATTACTGGTGGAGTAATATGAAGCGAAAAGTCGCAGAATTTGTTTCGAGATGCTTAACCTGTCAACAAGTTAAGATTGAATATCAGCGACCGGCGGGTATGCTGAAACCTCTTCCTATTCCCGAATGGAAGTGGTAAGACATTTCTATGGATTTCATCACGAGTTTGCCGACGAGTCGTCGTGGCATGAATACGATCTGGGTGATCGTGGACCGCTTAACTAAATCAGCTCATTTCCTTGAGATCAAGGATACATGGGGTCCCGAGAGACTTGCCCAGCTTTTCATCAAAGAGATAGTGAGACTTCACGGTACTCCTAAAAGTATCGTTTCCGATCGTGACGGACGGTTTGTGTCTTATTTTTGGAAATCAGTTCATCGTGCTATGGGAACCCAGCTTAATCTCAGTACCACTTTTCATCCTCAGTCCGACGGACAATCAGAGAGGACCATTCAGACATTAGAGGACATGTTGAGGGCATGCGTCCTCGATTGGAAAGACGATTGGGAAGCCCAACTACCATTGATCGAGTTCACCTATAATAATAGTTGGCATGCTTCGATTAAGATGGCACCTTACGAGGCCTTGTACGGTCGTCGTTGTCGATCTCCGTTGTGTTGGGACGACCTATCAGAATCAATCGGCACCGAGCCCGATATGCTTATAGCCGCCCGTGAGAAGGTAGCTTTGATCAGGAGTCGTTTGTTGACCGCTCGAGTCGGCGAAATCATATGCGGATAACCGTAAATCGACCATTAGAGTTCGAGGCAGGTGACCACGTGTTGGTCAAGGTATCCCCGAGTCGTGGTATCTTCCGTTTTGGGAAGAGAGGGAAGTTGAGTCCGAGATTCATTGGACCGTTTGAGATTTTGGATCGAGTAGGCGAGTTAGCTTATCGATTGGCTTTACCTCCGGCGTTGAGCCGAATTCATAATGTGTTTCATGTCTCTCAGCTGCGGAAGTATGTTGCCGACCCGAGTCACATACTTCAGTTCGACGAAATCGAGATCGCCGACGATCATTCATATGAGGAGCGTCCTATACGAGTTTTAGAGCGGCGAATCAAGTAGTTGAGGAATAAGACGATTTCTTTGGTTAAAATTCAGTGGTCTAGCCACGGAGTCGAAGAGGCTACTTGGGAAACCGAGGATAGTATGCGAGAGAGTTATCCCGAGTTGTTTGACCCTTAGTTTCGGGGACGAAACTTTTTTAAGGGGGGGTGTATGTAATACCCAGTTGTAATTCAGTAATTATCACTCAGTAATTATCATTCAGTATTTATCATTCAGTAATTGATACTCAGTAATTTCATTCATCATTGATCATTTGTCACTCATATTCAGTCATGGTATTCATCATTCAGAGTAATTGTATCGTGTATCAATCGTCATTCATCACTAATCTGATTGGAGTTTCGTGCCGTGTTTATCATCATTGTCATTTTCGTTGCAAGCTGTGCTTGAGGAGTAGCGCACGCTACATACTCCTTTTAGCGTACGCTAATTGGGTATAGGTAGCGCACGCTACCGCTCGGCTTTAGCGCACGCTAAGGCTACCTTGGCTGCAGTCCAGAAGGTACTGGACTGCAGGTGAGAATAATTGTAGCGCACGCTACGAGTGGTAAGTAGCGCGCGCTAACGGGTCGTAGTAGCGCACACTATATGTGTGGAGTAGCGCGTGCTAGGGGCGGATCAGGTTGAGTCCAGTGGCTCTTGGATGCACAGGTTTATTCATAGCGCACGCTATGCATTGTTGTTAGCGTCGCAACCGATATATTAGCGCACGCTAAATAATGGTTGTAGCGCACGCTATCGAGGTTAGATCGGAGGGCGAGATGGTTTTACGGACTCGATCGGGCGTCAAATATTTCGCTAGCGCACGCTAACAATGGATATTAGCGCACGCTAGTAGTATGGCCGTAGCACACGCTACAAAGAGGTACGTAGCGCGCTACCGTGTTCGGACGGTGGAGTGCTGGACTACCCAAATTACTCGTTAGCGCACGCTATGCACAAGGGCTAGCGCACGCTAACACTGGGTAGTATAAATCGACGATTAGTCGAGACTTCTTCATTTGCTCATCTCATTTCACTCTTTCGGTATTTTTGGGCGATTTCGAGCGTTTGGAGAGGGTTCTTCGAGGTGTAATCATCAATCATCATCTTCAAGCTCATCTCGGATTGATCATCATTTCATCATCTTCATCACATCGAATCAAAGGTATTAATCTCTTGGATCTAGAATTTGGATTTTGGGTTTTCCTTCCGATTTCTTCGTGTAAGCTTGGATTATCATTGGGATATGTTAAGTTATGGATTATCTACTTGGATAAATATATTCCTCCGGATTTAATGGTTATTTTCGAATTGTTTTCAAGAACCCTTGGGGTTGACTTGGTTAATTGGGGATTTTCCGATTGATGTCGTTATAATCATGAATTATGGATTCCTAATGGATTATTGATATCATTGAAGTGTTTTGTTAGTTCGAAATACTCATTTTGGTGTGGGTTTCGACATATTCGGATCGGATATTTCCGGTTGTGCGGTCGGTTACGTATTCGTTAGAATGCCCCAATGAGTTTGATTATCGTTGTTTCGACCTTTGGGTTAGTCGTGTTTTGTTGTTTGATGCGTGTATTGAACGGTTGTTGGTAATTATTGTTATTCAAGGTTGTTCGAGCGACCGGTATTTCACTTAGGACGTTGTTCGTGGACGGACATTCTTCATCGGTATTGGGTAAGTTGATTCTTACTCGGTTAAAAGGATATTCATTCCTTTTGTTGTTGATCATTCATAATCATAACTCATTCATCATTGTATTAATCATTTTGAGACTTGTAATTGTCGGATAATCATTTCATTAGCGAGGAACGGCGGTTCCAATCATTTCATTGAAAACTATCAATCACTTCATTATCACTCTCGTATCGGTGAGTCATTCTTGACTTTGTCGGATTAGTATTATTCATTGATATTCATTATGGTCATTCTTGTTCATATGACCTTCTGGGTTCATATTGCGTGGCCGGGTGCGGATGTGTGGAATTTTTAGTCGGGCACGTGATGGCCATGTATTGGGAGTGATACATTGGACTCTGCACACGGTAACGATTACCTCCATGAGACTAATTAGGTACAAGGACGGGTGTGTCCGGTCATCCGTCTTGTACACTTGCACAGAACACTACGGGCGTACTATGATGCTCCTCTTCAGCGTAATTCATAACTAAGGATATTTCATAACTTGATTAAATCATGTTTGTGTATTTTCAACCCTTGAGGATTGTTGTTACGTATGGCCGGCCCGTTGGGATTTTGTTTTCAGTCACGGCAAGGCAAAGGCACGGGAAGAGCATGTTGTGGCGGCGAGTCGATGATACTAGTAGGGGGCCCCAGTCATTCCGTTTGTTCAGTCATTTTCAGTCATTTCAGTTATTTCTGTCATTTGTATTTTCCGCTGCAAATTCCGTTTGTAATGTTTATTTATTCAGGGTGGTGTATTTTATCTTCATATAAAATACACTAGTATTCGGTATTGTCCTGGTGTGTTGTACTTAAACTCCTCATCGGAGTGTTTGGTAATATAATGTGGTTCGGTACTACAATTATATTATTTAATTCATCATTTTCATTTGCCTTGTGGGTCCCAGTCGAGGATTCATGGCACTGTAATATCCGCCTAGTTTGGGGTGTTACAATAACCGGGACCGGATTCAACGTCGTTCATTTTTGTATAATGAATCGCAAATAATGGACATTTCAGCTCGGATGGTTTCCTTTGTTTTGGTTTTGTTGGTTGCTCATTATCTTCATGAATCGATTTTGAGGCTTCAAACATTTCGTTGATTTGTTCCTCGGTTAATTCATCGGGAACATAATCTCCAAAATTCGGACTTGGTATAGAATGAGAACTCGGAGTATAAGCAGGAGGAGGAGTACTACCACTAGCACCGCCTCTTCCACGTCGAGGAATGCCAGTGATAGCCTTTTCCTTTCCCCGGTTGAATTGACCACTTGACATTTTTTTGAATTAAAAGTATACTCGAGAGTTGAGATAATAGAAATTAGAGAGAAAGTAGATAGTTGGTGTGAGAAAAATGAAGGATGTGAGGGGGGTATTTATAGGTGTAAAAATGTAAAAAAAAATGGAAATTGTGACCGTTGAACCGCCGGTTCCGGTTTGAACCGCCGGTTCACAACGATCACATTTTTGAATTTTTCAATTTTTTTTTCAGGAACCGGCGGTTGAACCGCCGGTTCGCGGTTCGTCATTTTGACGAATCGGAACCGAACCGTCTAAAAATGGTTCACAGTTCCGGTTTTGAATCGAACCACGGTCAACGGTTCAAAACCGGCAATTCGATGGTTCGAACCGGAACCGTGAACACCTATACCACCACCACTCTTTCAATTAATTATTAGGATATATTAAAGTCATTGGTTTTGGAATAACTTTATTGTAGTGGCCCAAATTGTTGCCAGTACAAGTATTATGGTGCCATGGCTTGGTGCCATGGCACAAAAGTTAGTGACACGTCAGCAAAAATCTCTATGGCACCAGAAATCTTACGGCACCACATTCTGACCGTATCCCTTGGCACCAGAAATTTTGGTGCCGTCGGCCTATTTTTTTATTTTTTTCCCTTTTACATAAAATAAAAAAATACACAATATTAACTAAAACACATTAGATTAACTAATAAAAAAAACAAAAACAAAAATAAATAACTTAAGGACTAACATTGCAAACCTATTAAGGACTAGCGATGTAAAAAAATGTCAAATGAACTTAAAATGTAAATACTTAAAAACAAAAGGCTATAAACTGAAAAAGTAAAAATAAATATATAAAAAACCAATACTTCTTCTTCCTCCTTGCTTCCAGCCACCTACCTGCAAACATAAAAAATTAAAACAAGAAAAAAGCCAAGCACAAACACAAACACAAATAAACCCATCAAAAAGGAAAAAAAAAAGAAAAAAAAAAAAGGGCCACGGCGTTGGCTGGCCACCACGGCACAAGGGCCGATGGCGCCACCAGCGGTACTGTGCGCCGTCGGATTTCTTTGGCTGGTGGGATGGCGCAAGGTGAAAACGCAAAGGTACCCTATGCTCTTAGTAACATACAAATTGTTTCCAGTGTTGATGTGAACGAAGTAACTTAGTGGAGCAACATTGTTTTATCTTCACGAAATGAAATGAAATGAATGCGAATAGTGGTGAAAATTCTATCATTGTTAAATCATTAGACTATAATTAATTAATAAACTGTTATAAATATTTAATTAAGAGCCTAAACTGCTGTACATATGTCGATTTCACATATATTTGATGCCTAATGCAATTAGGCTTCTGCCCCAGCGTAGCGGCATCAGCTGATTGGGTTGAGAATTTAGGATCGGAAAATCTCGAGTCTCGGTCCCGTCCCGAGTCCTGAATTTTACGGGATTGGGATCGAGACCTGAGATTTTGGTAATTTCAGGACTCGGGAGTCCCAAGTCCCAATTGAAATTTCTAATTTCAATCAATTTTTTTTCTTTTTCTGATTTCGGGACATTTCGGAATATTTCGAGACATCCGGGATATTTCAAAAAATTATTCTCGGGATCGGGACTGGGACCGGGACTTACATTTATCCCATCTCGGGAATCGGGACTCCCGAAGTCCCGAACGAGACCGGGACCGGTACCACCAAATTGGTGATTTTCGAGACCGGGACAATCCGGACTCGGGACCGGGACCTCGGGATGTCCCGATTCTCAGCCCTAGGTGTTGCCCTCCCTTCTTGACATAGGTGGAATTAAAGAGTAATTTAGGAGTAGATTAGATTTGCCGTTCTAAAAAAAACTTGATGCCTAATAAAATAATCCATATTAGTTGGATAATTTGAACTATTAATTCGAATAAAATGCATTGCGCCAATTTTGATTTTATATATATAGTCCAATTGTGATGCTAATTTTCGTTGCAATACCATGAAAGGTGATTATATTATTGACGTCATTAATGTTTTAGAAGAAAATAAACGACTGTAAATACGAGTCAATCAATTGTATTCATAACACAGATAGAGGGGGCCTTTATATGTGGATTACAATGAGAGTCCTTCCATACATAGGATTCCTAGATAAGGTAAGACATCTAATAGGATCCTACTACCTCTAGAAGGATCTAGAACTTTCCATCTATGTATCTTCCTACAACCACTATTAGGCAAGACACCAATACGGGAAGGATATCCCGGAACACTCCCCCTGTGTCGAGCACTAATACTATCATTGTGCATAAGATGTTGCCTCGGTAAAAAATCTTTCCAAGTCAAACAAAATCCCGTGGGAAAAACAAAGACTTGGTGAGGAAAAAGAGCACAACGCACTAACTATAAATGCGAGAATCATGTGAAGTATAATCCCCCTGAAGTATACATAACAACTCATCCCAACGAGCCATCATTAGTTGAGCTCGGATAATCGACGCATGCCAATGCTTCTCACATGTTTCTCAAATGTAGGTTTTGGCAGAGACTTAGTGAACAAGTCTGCGATATTCTCATCGGAACTCACTTGTTTCACTTCGATATTCAGCAATTTTTGTTGTTGCTGATTGAAGAAGAACTTCGGCGCGGTATGTTTGGTATTGTCACCCTTAATGAAACCAAACTTCATCTGCTCAATGCATGCCGCATTCTCCTCAAAGAAGCAAGTAGGGGTTGCTGTAGTGGACTCTAATCCACAAGTTCCTCATATATGGTCTATGACTGACCGAAGCCAAATGCACTCCCTTACGGATTCGTGCAATGCAATTATCTCTGCATGGTTCGAGGAAGTAACAACCAGGCTGTGCTTGGTAGATCGCCAAGATATCGCCTTATTCGTGAACACATAACCAGCTTGGGAACGTCCTTTATGCGGGTCAGAGAGATAACCGGCGTCAGCAAATCCAACTAATATATTGTTAGGATTCTCTGCATAGGGCGTAAGCTTGCTTGCATTAGCACTTCTGGTAGTCAAGCTACCATCCTTAGCTACAATATCAGAGGAAGATCGATGGTCGGTATGCATCGTCTTAACCTCAACAATTTTTTTTGAAATATCGCTCTCTTTTGCATAGAGAAAGAACAATCCAAGATCACTGGAGCCTTTCAAGTATCGAAAGATGTGTTTTGCTCCATTCCAATGCCTTATCGTGGGAGCGGAGCTAAATCTCGCTAACAAATTTACAGAGAATGCGATGCCTGGGCGAGTAAACAACAACGCACCGGTTGCGCTAAGGTACGGTGTTTCTGCTCCAAGGACCTCTTCATCCTCCTCTTTAGGACGAAACGGATCCTTGTTCATTTCCAGACTTCGACCAACCATGGGGGTAGCAAGAAAATGTGCCTTGTCCATACTAAATCGCCTGAGTATCTTCTGGACATAGGCAGATTGATGAATGAGTATACTATCACCTCGATGTTCTAGCTCTAAGCCCAAGCAGAATCGAGTCCTCCCCAGGCCTTTGATCTCGAATTCGGATTTAAGGTAGCGGGCCATTTCATTGACCTCATCTATGGTACCGATAACATTCTTGTCATCTACATAGACGGCTATAATCACGAATCCGGTATCTGTTCTTTTCACAAAAATGCATGGACATATATCACTGTTCTCGTATCCCTTCCCAATCAAGTATTCACGTAGGCGGTTTTACCACATCCTTCCGGATTGTTTCAACCCATACAGGGAACGATGCAATTTCACAGCGTAAGCGCTCCGTGGCTTAGAGCTACTTGATTTGGGCAACAAAATCCCTTCGGGAACTTTCATATAAATATCCGTATCTAGATCCCCATAAAGATACACTTTAACCATATCAATAAGCTACATATTCAGTTTTTCAGACACTACCAAACTGACTAAGTAGCGGAAAGTGATGATGTCCATAATGGGAGAATACGTCTCCTTGTAATCAATGCCAGGGCACTGCGGGAAGCCTTGGGCAACTGGTCTCGCTTTGTACGCATGACTTCATTATTATCATTGCGTTTACGAACAAATACCCACTTATGTCCAACTGGTTTAACGCCCACGGGTACCGGCTTGATACAGCCAAATACCTCACGTTTAGCCATTGAGTCTAGTTCAGCTTGCATTGCATCCTTCCATTTTGGCCAATTGACTCGTCGTTGACATTCAACAACCAAACGCAGATCAACATCGTCGTCTTCAATAATTTCTTGAGCGACGGAGTAGACAAAAGCATCATCGACTAGCGTGGACGACTTGTCCAATAGTACGTATTCACTCGTACATTGCATTGAGATTTCTTTATTCTCTGACATCAACAAAGTTTCCGACATGTCCGTCGATTGTTCTATTGTTGATTCGAGGACATATCCATAGTCAACGATAATCTCGTGTGATGGAGTCACTGTGTCAATAATGAAGGATTTTGTGCCTCCGTCCCTCCTCTTTCGAGGTTTGATATCCTTTCTACCCACTGGCCTCCCCCTCTTTCAAGCAGGGATAAGAGCAGCCGAAGCAGCCGTCCCACCACTAAGGTCGACACCGGTGGCATCATTCCTTTGGGAGGCTGAACCTTGCCCTATAACTAGACTTCTAACCTTGCAGGAACATTCGCAGCGGGAATGGTAGATCTTATCACTTTCACAGTATCAGTAAAGCTGTCGGGCATCGAATCTGAAACTTTCTGAAGACTGAGAATACATTGCACTTCCAGCTCGGATTGAGCCGTGCGGGGATCTTGATGAGGCAAAGAGGGAGCACACTAGACAATTTCCTGGCGTTCAACTGGAATCGTTCGATTCCGCTGTTCCTCTAATGACGGGAAGTTTGTCTCATCAAAGTGACAGTCTGCAAATCTTGCAGTTGTAACACCCCAAATTAGGCGGATATTACAGTGCCGTGGACCCCCAACTAGGACCCACCAGGCGAATGAAAATTAATGAATTAAATAATATAATTGTATTACCGAACCACATTATATCATTTATTACTTCGATGAGGAGTTTCAAGTACAACACACCAAGGAAATACAGAATACATGACAACACTGAATAAGAATGAATATCCAAACGGAAATATGCAGCGGAAATAAAAGTGAAGAAACATGAATGACTGAGAAGGACTGGGCCCCCTACTAGTATCACTGGGACTCCTCTCTGTCAACGTTCTCTTCTTGTGCTTTAGCTTTACCATGACCTGAAAACAACATCCCCAACGGGGTCAGTTACACAGAACAACAATCCTCAAGAGTTGAATAAACACAATCATAATATATCATAGTTATGAAATTAAGCTGAAGAGGGGCATCATAGTATGCTCATAATGGGATGTGAAAGTGCACAATACGAGTGTCCGGACACACTCGTACTTGTATCTAATTAGTCTCACGGAGGCAAGTTACCATGTGCACAGTCCATTGTGTCGGTGAACCCGCCACATGACTATCGTGTTCCCGACTAAAAATTCCACACATAACCACCCGACCACGCAACATGAAGCTACAAGGTCACATGAACAAAAGTGACCACGATGAATATTAATAAATAACAATCCGACAAGGTCAAGAATGACTCACCGAGATGAAATAATAATAAATAAATGATAGCTCACTGAAATGAATGGAATCGTCGTTCCTCGTGAATTGAATGATTAGTTTGATAATTACAAGTCTCGACATGAATAATATATCATGAATGAATTATGAATATGAATGAACAACAACGAAAGGAATGAATATCCTTTTAACCGAGTAAGAATCAACTTACCTCAATACCGGTGATGAAACGTCCTCTCTCAAACAAACGTTCTAAGGAAAATACCGGTCGCTCGAACAACCTTGAATAATATGATTACCAACAAACGCTCAATATACGTATCAAGCACGATTATAACCAACTCAAACGTCGATACAACAATAATCAAACTCATTGGGGCATTCTAACGAATACGTTGTAAACATTCTTCCCTTTGTTTACAACCAACCCCCATAATATCGATACAAAACCTCCAAGGACAACAAAATTTCATTAATGACATCAATAATCCATTGGGAAACCACAACTCAAGGTTACGACAACATCAATCGGAAACCCCCAAAATAACCAAAGTCAAACATCAAGGGTTCTAGATTAATTCCCCAAATATTCATCAAATCCAAAATATACACCAATAAATCCATAGAAATACATGTATCCAAGGTAGATAATCCATATCTAACAGATTCCAACATAATAGCAAGCTTACACGAAGAGATCGGGAGGAAAACATTCAAAATCCAAAATTCTAGATCCAAGAAATATTTACCTTGATTTGATGTATTGGAGAGGATGAAATGATGATTAATCTGAATTATAAGCTTGAAGATGTTGATAGGTGGATGAAGCTCGAAGAGATCTCTCCAAATCGTCTGAAATCGCCCAAAACCGTCGAGAGGAGGAGGAGAAATGAAGAAATGACGAAACTGGACTGAATTGTCCTATATATACTGATCCCAGATTAGCGCACGCTAACCCCTGATATTTAGCATGCGCTAGCGGTTAACCGGGCAGTCCAGTGAGATCTGACTGCCTCGTTAGCGTACGCTACGAACTTGGTAGCATGCGCTAATGCCTTCCCGATAGCGTGCGTTAACCCAAAATGTTAGCGTGCGGTAACTGATGTTGATACCCAGCAACTGGAGTCCAGAACCTCCTGTTCTCTGACCTGCTCGCGATAGCATGCGCTACACCCAAACCTCAGCGTGCGCTACAAATATCACTAGCCCACGTTATGATCCACTCGTAGCGTGCGCTATGAATTATTCCATTTCAGTCCAGTACCCACTGGACTCTGCCTGATCGACCTTAGCGTGCGCTACACTGATTGCTTAGCGTGCGCTATCCAAAATACTAGCGCGCGCTACTTACCATTCGTAGCATGCGCTACTACAACTCAAATTCAGTCCAGTGCATTCTGGACTGTCTGCCTGAACCATATTAGCGTGCGCTAAAGCTGAGAGGTAGCGTGCACTACCCGTACTCAATTAGCGCGCGCTAAGGAGCGTACATAGCGTGTGTTACTCCTCACACATAGCCCACTACAAAGATGACAATGATGATACGCTCGGCCCGACTCTTCAACTGGGTTGAATGACGAATAATAACTGATACACGATATAAAATTACTCCGAACGGTGAATACAATGAATGAATATGAATGATGAATGATTATTAAAGAGTGAAAAATTACTAAGTGACAATATACTGAATCATAATGATTGAATTTACAACCGGGTATTACATACACCCTCTCTTAAAAGAGTTTCGTCCTCAAAACTAAGGGTCAAACAAATCGGGATAACTCTCCCGCATACTATCCTCGATTTCCCAAGTAGCCTCTTCGACTCGGTGTCTAGACCACTGAATTTTAACCAAAGGAATCGTCTTGTTCCTAAACTATTTGATTCTCCGCTCTAAGACTCATACAGGATGCTCCTCATACGAATGATCATCCGCGATCTCGATTTCATCGAACTGAAGTATGTGACTCGGGTCAGCAACATACTTCCACAACTGAGAGATGTGAAACACGTTATGAATTTGGCTCAACGTCGGAGGTAAGGCCAATCGATAAGACCAGACTGCCTACTCGATCGAAAATCTCAAACGGTCCAATGAACTCGGACTCAACTTCCCTCGTTTCTCGAAATGGAAGATACCTCGACTCGGGGATACCTTGACCAAAACGTGGTTACCTGCCTCGAACTCTAGTGGTCGACGACGATTATCTTCATATGACTTTTTTCGACTCTGAACGGTCAACAAACAACTCCTGATCAAAGCTACCTTCTCGCTGACGGCTATAATCATATCGGGCTCGGTGCCGATTGATTCTGATAAGTTGTCCCAATACAAAGGAGATTGACAACGACGACCATACAAGGCCTCATAAGGTGCTATCTTAATCGAAGCATGCCAACTATTATTGTACGTGAACTCGATCAACGGTAGTTGGGCTTCCCAATCTTTCTTCCAATCAAGGGCACATGCCCTCAACATGTCCTCCAATGTCTGAATAGTTCACTCTGATTGTCCGTCGGACTGAGGATGAAAAGCTGTGCTGAGATTAAGATGAGTTCCCATAGCACGATGAACTGATTTCCAGAAATGTGACACAAATCGCCTGTCACGATCAGAAACGATACTCTTAGGAGTACCGTACAATCTCACGATCTCTTTGATAAACACTAGGCAAGTCTCTCGGGAACCCACATATCCTTAATCTCAAGGAAATGAGCTGACTTAGTTAAGCGGTCCACAATTACCCAAATTGTATTCATGCCACGACGACTTGTCGGCAAACTCGTGATGAAGTCCATAGAAATATCTTCCCACTTCCACTCTAGAATAGGGAGAGGTTTCAGCAAACCCGCCGGTCGCGGATGTTCTATCTTGACTTGCTGACAGGTTAACCATCTCGAGACAAATTCCGTGACTTCTCGCTTCATATTACTCCACCAGTAATTTTGTTTCAAGTCTTTGTACATCTTGCTAGACCCCGGATGAATGGAATAAGGGGTAGCATGAGATTATCTCAAAATCGGGTTTTTCAACTCGTCATTCGCTGGTACGCATAACCAATTCTTAAATCACAAAAGTCCATCCTTGTGGACCACAAATCCAGGGGCTTTCCCCTGAGCCACATCATCTCGAATGCACAACAAAGATGGGTCTGAACACTGATTCACTCTGATCGCCTCCTCGAGTGGCAATAAAATCTCTATCATGCAAAGTTGCCCTTGCACATGCTGTAACGATACCTCGATCTCGGGTCTCAGAAATTCCTGTTGAAGTTCTTTCTGAAATGTTAAACGAGCAAGCATTTGCTTCTGAACGGATTTACGACTGAAGGCATCGACGACCACGTTCACCTTACCCGGGTGGTATTGAATATCAATATCATAATCTTTGATTAGTTCCAACCACCGTCTCTGTCGCATATTTAACACCTTCTGAGTAAATATATACTTCAAACTCTTATGATCGGTGAAAATCTGACAGGTGACGCCATAAAGGTAAAGACGCCAAATCTTCAACGCGAAAACCACGGCTGCTAGTTCCAGATCATGGGTTGGATAATTGACCTTGTAAGGTCTAAGTTGCCGCGAAGCATAGGCAATCACTTTCCCGTTCTGCATTAATACACATCTAAGACCATGTCCGGATGCATCACTATAAACCACGAATCCTTCCATCCCTTGCGGTAAACAGAGGACGTGTGCTGAAATTAAATGGCTCTTGAGTTCTTCAAAACTCTTTTGACACGCATCAGACCATGTGTATTTCTTATCCTTCCGAAAAAGGTTCATCATAAGTTGATCGATAATCAATACACAAGCGAAAAGAACCATCAGTCTTCTTGACAAATAACACAGGTGCTCCCCACGGGGACGCACTCTGTCGGATATAACCTTTCTCGGACAATTCCTCCAGTTGATGCTTCAATTCCAACATTTCGGTTGGGGGCATCCGATACGGTGCCTTCGATAATGGGGACGTACCAGGCTCCAACTCTATCGTGAATTCCACATCTCTCTGTGGAGGCAAACCAGGTAACTCATCTGGAAATACATCGGCATATTCTCTCACTACAGGAATATCCGCCAGCATCACTGACGATTTCTCAGTTTTGGTCATATAGCACCAATAACCGACACACCCCTGATTGAGTAATTTAATTGCTTTCATCATATTAATGATTCTTACGGAACAACTGGGATTACCCCCCTGAAATACATATTCGACTCCATCGTATGAAATGATAGTGACCATATGCTTACGGACACTAATGATGGCATCGTGACGATCCATCTAATCAATACCCAAAATAACGTCATCTCTAGGAAAATCCACCATGATTAGGTCTGCTAACCAATCACGGCCATGAAGCTGAATCGGACAATTCTTAATCTCATGATCTCTGATAATTCTTCTACCATCTGGTAGACCAATGACATAAGGCTCACAACTAGTAGCACTACCCGGACGTAGTCTATTCAAACATGACTAGGAAATGAATGAATGCGATACACCAGTATCAAAAAGGGCACACACAGGTTGAGATAGAATTTCGAGTATACCTGAGATCATTCGGGCCTCCGAATCGTTGGTCCTCTTCATCTCATAAATTCGGGGCTTGCTGGTCCCCGCATCGGATGCTCCTGTCTGATGACAATGGGCTCCGCCTTTATTCGCTCCAGTCGTTTTAAACAACGCTGACTGAGTAGCTTGATTCTAAACAACTGACTGCTTCGGGGCCTGAGATGCCGTCGGAGCAGGTCTGGAATCTCTTCGGCAAAAACGAGCCTTATGCCCAGTAATTCCACATTTGTTGCACGTGCTAGTCTACCTCGGACATTTAGTGCTGAAATGACCCTGTTCTCCACAGTTGAAACAGGTGATAGCCGAACTGGCCACTCGGGACTGAGATTACACGGTTTTCGGCACCATAGGAGGTCGCTCAGAAAAAGTAGAGCCCGCACCAGGCTTCTTGAAGATTGCCTGACTGCCTTCAGACTGATTACGATTCTTTGATTTCTTGCTAGCAGATGAAGGTTGTCGCTTAGTAATCTCCTTACCAATAAGCTCATAAGTAAGAGCTTTCTCGATGAATTTGGCCAGGGTGGTGCAATTGTGATTAAGCAACTGCATCCGCATACGAGGTTTCAACCTCTTACTGAAGTACTTGATCTTATCCGCCTCGGAGTGGAAAATAGATGAGGCGAAAGGAAGAAGTTCCTGAAATTTCTCGGCGATGGCGAAAACATCATATTCCACTGAGGGGCCGGGAATGAGTAATTATGATAACTTGGCCTCCCTGAGTGGGGCCGGATAATACCTTTCTATCATGAGAGTCTTGAATTGATCCCAAGTACAATATCCTCCGAAGATAACCACCAAGAGTGAGCGCTCTTACCCAGATAGTAAGCCGCGACTACAACTTTATGCCCTTCGGGACAATCCACCATAGCAAATAACTTCTCAAAATGTTCAAGCCAATGAATCATATCCACCGTCTCAGATGAACCCTCGAAAGTAGGTGGTCTCTGGCGAGAGATATCGCCAATGATACTACTCACACTCCTCTCTTGCCTCGGAGGTGGCGGCGGAGGAGCCTGTTGATTATGAGCGGTTGAGTTCTGCATCGTCTCTATGAGGCGTGCCATCTGAGTCATCTGGGCCATCATGCCCTTCATAAACGCGAGTGGGTCAACCCGAACACCTTCTGAATGAGATATGTCCCTGGTGCGACTCCCTGACAGTGAATGATTATTTCCAGGTGAATGAGTGGAAGCGTCGCTGCTCGATGAATTGGCATTATTCCTTGCGTTTGCGCATGTATTCAAACGAGCTCCTGGGTTTCGGCCCGCATCGCGGCCTCTTCCCCTACGTCCTCTGACAGCTATTTCCATACTAAAGTATGAAAGTCACATGATAATTATAGATCTCTCATGAATATCACATTATGATTACGTTTTGAAATGATGATAATGAGCGTACACGCTCTAACACAATGATTACATGAAGGATCAACTGAGCTGACATGATTATCTTGAAAAAGTTAACAAGATTAATGATACGAGGATTGTTGACTGTTGAATGATGAATGAGTGATTCTTGGCGTCAGAAATCTTAATGTTCTTTGGTCTGAGGGGCTTGGATCTTGCATAGGTCACATGTGACGCGACAGTCCAATGATACTAGTCTGATGAACGATGATTTCAAATGAGACATGACTCAAAAGGTAGTATGCAAAACCACGCTCCGATACCAACTCTGTAACACCCCAAATTAGGCGGATATTACAGTGCTGTGGACCCCCAACTAGGACCCACTAGGCTAATGAAAATTAATGAATTAAATAATATAATTGTAGTACCGAACCACATTATATCATTTATTACTCCGATGAGGAGTTTCAAGTACAACACTCCCAGGAAATACAAAATACATGTATATTTTATATGAAGATAAAGTACACAACACTGAATAAGAATGAATATCCAAACGGAAATATGTAGCGGAAATAAAAGTGAAGAAACATGAATGACTAAAAAGGACTGGGCCCCCTACTAGTATCACTGTGACTCCTCGCCGTCAATGTTCTCTTCCCATGCTTTAGCCTTGCCATGACCTGAAAACAACATCCCCCAACGGAGTCAGTTACATAGAACAACAATCCTCAAGAGTTGAATAAACACAATCATAATATATCATAGTTATGAAATTAAGCTGAAGAGGGGCATCATAGTACGCCCGTAATGGGACGTGCAAGTGCACAAGACGAGTATCCGGACACTCCCGCACTTGTACCTAATTTGTCTCACGGAGGCACGTTACCGTGTGTACAGTCCATTGTGTCGGTGAACCCGCAACATGACTATCGTGTGCCCGACTAAAAATTCCACACATAACCACCCGGCCACGCAACATGAACCTAGAAGGTCACATGAACAAAAGTGACCACGATGAATATTAATAAATAACAATCCGACAAGGTCAAGAATAACTCACCGAGATGAAATAATAATAAATAAATGATAGCTCACTTAAATGATTGAAACCGTCGTTCCTCGTAAATTGAATGATTAGTTTGATAATTACAAGTCTCGACATGAATAATATACATGAATGAATTATTAATATGAATGAACAACAACGAAAGGAATGAATATCCTTTTAACCGAGTAAGAATCAACTTACCTCAATACCGGTGATGAAACGTCCTCTCTCAAACAAACGTCCTAAGGAAAATACTGGTCGCTCGAACAACCTTGAATAACATGATTACCAACAAATGCTCAATATACGTATCAATCACGATTATAACCAACTCAAACATCAATACAACAATAATCAAACTCATTGGGGCATTCTAACGAATACGTTGTAAACATTCTTCCCTTTGGTTACAACCAACCCCCATAATATCGATACCAAACCTCCAAGGAATGATTCAACCCAACAAAATTTCATTAATGACATCAATAATCTATTGGGAAACCACAACTCAAGGTTACGACAACATCAATCGGAAACCCCCAAAATAGCCAAAGTCAAACATCAAGGGTTATAGAATAATTCCCCAAATATTCATCAAATCCGAAATATACACCAATAAATCCATAGGAATACATGTATCCAAGGTAGATAATCCATATCTAACATATTCCAACATAATAGCAAGCTTATACGAAGAGATCGGGAGGAAAACATTCAAAATCCAAAATTCTAGATCCAAGAAATGTTTACCTTGATTTGATGTATTGGAGAGGATGAAATGATGATTAATCCGAATTATAAGCTTGAAGATGTTGATAGGTGGATGTATCTCGAAGAGATCTCTCCAAATCGTCTGAAATCGCCCAAAACCGTCGAGAGGAGGAGGAGAAATGAAGAAATGACGAAACTGGACTGAACTGCCCTATATATACTGATCCCAGATTAGCGCACGATAAGCCCTGATATTTAGCATGCGCTAGCGGTTAACCGGGCAGTCCAGTGAGATCTGACTGCCTCGTTAGCGTACGCTACGAACTTGGTAGCATGTGCTAACGCCTTCCCGATAGCGTGCGTTAACCCAAAATGTTAGCGTGCGCTAACTGATGTTGATACCCATCAACTGGAGTCCGGAACCTCCTTTCCTCTGACCTGCTCGCGATAGCGTGCGCTACACTCAAAACTCAGCGTGCGCTACACTTACCACTAACACACGTTATGATCCGCTCGTAGCGTGCGCGATGAATTATTCTATTTCAGTCCAGTACCCACTGGACTCTGCCTGATCGACCTTAGCGCACGCTACACTGATTGCTTAGCATGCGCTATCCAAACTACTAGCGTGCGCTAATTACCATTCGTAGCGTGCGCTACTACAACTCAAATTCAGTCCAGTGCCTTCTGGAGTGTCTGCCTGAACCACATTAGCGTGCGCTAAAGCTGAGAGGTAGCGTGCGCTACCCATACTCAATTAGCGCGCGCTAAGGAGAGTACGTAGCGTGCGCTACTCCTCACACACAACCCACTACAAAGATGACAATGATGATACGCTCGGCCCGACTCTCCAATCGGATTGAATTACGAATAATAACTGATACACGATACAAAATTACTCTGAACGGTGAATACAATGAATGAATATGAATGATAAATGATTATTAATGAGTCAAACATTACTGAGTGACAAAATACTGAATGATAAGGAATGAATTACTTGGGAGGAAAAAATCATTGTTGTCACTGAGGATATATATGACACAATATCCTTAAATAATTGCCTATTCCGAAGAATAATGTGGGTTGTTCCACTATCAGCAAGGCACTCAATTTCACCACGAGACATCTACAATAAGACATAAAGCTCGATTAGTCTTGTGATGAAAGACATATCGAAAACTCATTAACTTCGAGTTTGGGAAAACTCGACCAAGTTGGTTAGGATCAAAGTTTAGCACAATCGCTCGATATAATTTCCATGCAACTTGACCTTTGTTCACTAAAACAGTAATAACTCCTTCGTTAAGAAGTCTATGGACGAACGGTCAGTTGTTCTGGAAACTAGACTTCCGTATATTTTTACCCATGGATCGTGCAATTTCTGGATCATTAAACTCAGATCGCAGTGTTCGTTTCAAGTTTCTATTTTGGTATTTCTCTATTGTTGAGTGATAGAGCAAGGTTGAAGCCTTTTTCAAAGGTATTATTGTTGATACAATACTATGGCGATGATGGACATAGGAGCGTTTAAACACTTCAAAATACATCGGGGTGTTCAATTTATATCTCCACTAATGATCCTTTCGGTAACTCCAACTTAGTACACTTGTAGAGAAAGTAGGAATGTCGGTACAGTTAAGGCTGTTTAAAAACCACTGATTCCGTTTGAACTTTAAAAGCATAACAAATACCAAGGAGGATGCTGATGCAACCCCCACATGACACACTATGGTAACCGACACTACTAGATGAATTCGTTCCCAGGATGTTTCCAAAATAAGCAAAATGGTGCTTTACTTCCAAACCTCTTCGTTAGGGGTGGGCATGGGACGGGATGGGTCGGGATTAGGCGAATCCCGTCCCGTCCCGAAAATAAATTACCGGGACGGGACGGGACGGGATTGCGTATTTTGAAATTCATCCCGCACATCCCGATCCCGTTCGGGTTCGGGTCGGGATCGGGACGGGATATCTCGCACATTTATTGACCTTGACAGAAACTGTGAAAAAACGAATGAGACAACTATAAATTTTAGAATTATCAAATGAATGAGGTAAAAATTAAAAAAAATCCAAACTAGTCATTCCAAAAAAAAATGACTCTCAAT
Source organism: Orobanche coerulescens (assembly GCA_033398695.1). Lineage (NCBI taxonomy): Eukaryota > Viridiplantae > Streptophyta > Magnoliopsida > Lamiales > Orobanchaceae > Orobanche > Orobanche coerulescens. The sequence continues at coordinate 99,885,885 of CM065812.1, forward strand.
ATCCATTAGAAACTTAAATAATACACAACAAAATAGATAGTAACGTAAACACGCACAAAGGACAATAGATTAATAATCCAAATGCATAGTGCATATTACATCAAAATCAACACGTGAAGATAAAATTCAAATTGAAAGTGCAGAAAACATCAACTTAAAACTGAAAATTTAAAACTGAAACTTTGATGTTTCATACATCATACATCAATTTAGGGTTTACATGTTTAAAAGATATATAAAAAATTGATTATATTAAATATTACGGGGCCAGGCAGGATTGATCGGGACGGTCCCGATCCCATCCCGTCCCATTTGAATAGTAACAGAACGGGACGGGACGGGATGGGATTGCCATTTTAATAAACTATCCCGTCCCGTCCCGCTAGTTTTCGGGACGGGATCGGGACGGGATCGGGATTTCGGGTTCAAGTGCCCAGCCCTACTCTTCGTGACACGCTGTAGCAACTCGGAAGGGGTAGAATATAAATACTAACAAGATTGCACTTGATAAGTATATAAATCATACAAGTGATGTTGTGGAGACACACTCAACAAAACAAGAAAGCACTCACAAAGGCTTGTTAATACAAACACACTCAAATTTCATAAAATCTTTTGGTGTCCTCTTACAATGAAACTTCAAGGTTATTTATAGCCAAAATCTTACACCTAACTCTAGTGTGAACAAGGAAATAACTAAGAAACCTACAAAATAGAAAAATCAACATTAAAAGATCCTAAAATATGATACAAAGTCAGTCAACACATGTTTAGGGGACAAAATATCAAAGACCAAGATTTTAAGGTGTGAAAACAAGGACAACAAGTCACCATAAATCCGATGCTGTCTGTTTTGTCATTTCTGTGCTCCAATGGGTCCGAATTTGCTCCTATGATCTTAAGAAGATTTGTAGATCTCTTTATTAGCTTTCCACATACACCTGAATCGGATTTCGGACGAGTAAATTATGGCCAAAATACGAGACTACTGCGTGTCAGTCTTACGCGCGGGAATTTGCATCCTTGTTTGTTTGTTCGTCTTTTCCAATCGTCTTAGACTTTAATATTATACGACTAGATTATATACAACTCAAATATAAAAAATACAACTCAAGAAATACAACTCAAATTAAAATATACCAAGATACAATAAACGAGAAACTTATTGTTCGACAACTTCGATACTACTCACGAATTTGTTGTCTTTGATAACATAGTTATTTTTAAACATCAATGACGATTGTCGATAAATTATTTTTGAACTTCTTTGATCGAGACCTTATTATTGGTCCAGTCGGCATGCTCAAGTCCTTATCTGAGTTCTTCATAATATCTCGATTCACATCATTCCCCCGTTCCTCAAAAGGATTCGTCCTCGAATATGAAATTTCAAAAGGACTTAAGTCAGCGACATTGAAAGTAGTGGAAACATTATACTCACCACGTAGATCTACTTTATAGGCATTGTCGTTAATCCGCTCTAAGATCTAGAACGGTCCATCTCTCCATGGTATTAGCTTCGATTTTCTTTGAATGGGAAATCTTTATTTCCTCAAATGAACCCAAACCCACCTGGTTCAAAGAGTACTTATTTGTGTCCCTTGTTCTTCATCCTTGCATTGTGTTCATTGCGCTTCTCAATTTGTTCATGAACTTTGGCATGTAATTACTTCACCATCTCCGCCTTTTTCTTGCCATCAAGGTTACTCCTGTCATCTATTGGAATAGGCAACAAGTCTAAAGGAGTTATTGGATTAAAACCATATACGATTTCAAATGGCGCAAATGTCGTAATAGAATGTACAGTTCGATTATAGGCAAACTCGATAAATGGTAAAGATGTTTTCCATTTTTCAAATTTTTGTTAACAATAGTTCGCAACAATTGACCAAGCGTTCGGTTAACAACCTCGGTTTGACCATCGGTTTGGGGATGACATGTTGTAGAATAAAGCAATTTCGTCCCCAATTTTGCCCATAAGACTCTCCAAAAATGACTCAAAAATTTGGTATATCTATCGGATACGATGCTTTTGGGCATACCATGCAAACAAACAATTTCTTTGAAAAATAGATTAGCAATATGTATGGCGTCGTCCGTTTTATGACATGCAATGAAGTGTGCCATTTTGATAAATCTATCAACTACAACAAAAATGGAGTCACAAACGGATTTAGCCCTGGGTAATCCTAATACAAAGTCCATAGAAAGATCGACCCAAGGTTCGGAAGGTACCGGAAGTGGCATATACAAACCATGCGGTAACACTCGTTATTTTGCTTTCCTACAATCAATGCATGAATTTACAACTTTAAAAATATCATGTTTCATTTTTGGCCAAAAGAAATGTTCATGCCATATTTCGTAAGTTTTAGCAATCCCAAAATGTCCCATTAGACCTCCACTATGTTCTTCTTTTACCAATAATTCCCGTGTTGAACAAAAAGGAATGCAAAGTTTATTTTCACGGAACAAGAATCCATTATCCCGATAAAATTTTTCTACTCCTTTTTTCTCGCAAGCGACATAAATATCATGGAAATCTTTAGCCCTCTCATATGCTTCTTTCAATAAATCAAACCCCAAAAGTTTACAAGAAAGTGTATTGAGTAATACATACCTTATTGACAAAGCATCGACGATAATATTTTCCTTACCTTGTTTGTATTTGATGATGTAAGGAAAGGATTCAATTTCTTCTAACCACTTGGCACGTCTCTTGCTCAATTTACCCTGTCCTTTGAGATGCTTTAAGGATTCCTGATCAGTATGAATCACGAACTCCTTAGGCCATAGGTAGTGTTACCACGTACGTAGGGCTCGAACCAAAGCATACAATTCCTTGTCGTAGGTCAGGTAATTCAATGAAGCTCCTCCAAGTTTCTCACTAAAATAGGCTATCGGCCTTTTTCCCTACATTAATATTGCTCATATTCCTACTCCTGAAGCATCACACTCAATTTCAAAAGTTTTAGAAAAATCAGGTAATGCTAAGGCAGGTGCAGTGCACAATTTACCTTTCAGAGTGTTAAATGCTTTTTCTTGTTCATTTCCCCAATTAAACTTAGCATGTTTCTTGACAAGTTCATTTAATGGGACTGCAATTGTGCTAAAATCTTTTATGAAGCGTCGGTAAAACCCTGCTAGGCCATGAAAACTTCTTACCTCGGACGCGTTCGTCGGTCTAGGCCATTCTCGAATAGCCTTAACCTTTTATTCATCAACTTTTATGCCGTCACCACTAACGACATATCCAAGAAAAATAACTTCATTCATGCAATGAGTACATTTCTTAAGACTAGCATATAATTATTCCCTTCTCAAGGTAATTAAAGCTAATCTTAAATGTTCAACATGTTCTTCAACATTTTTGCTGTAAATGAGTATATCATCAAAGTATACAACAACGAATTTTCCGATGTATGCACGTAAAACATGATTCATTAATCTCATAAAAGTACTTGGTGCGTTCGTTAGTCCAAAGAGCATTACCAACCATTCGTATAATCCGTATTTAGTTTTGAAAGCCGTTTTCCATTCATCTCCTTCTTTCATACGAATTTGGTGATATCCTTTCATTAGGTTAATTTTAGTGAAAACACATGAACCATGTATTTCATCTAACATATCATCTAACCTTGGAATAGGGTGTCAATACTTAACCGTAATATTGTTTACCGCTCGACAATTGCTGCATATTCTCTACATTCCATCTTTCTTTGGCACGACGATCACAGGAACGGCACAAGGACTTAGACTCTCCTGGATATACCCAAGACTTAACAACTCCTCGACTTGTCTTTGGATTTCATTGGTCTCTTCGGGGTTATGTTGGTATGTCGGTCTATTTGGAATGACCGCTCCGGGCACAAAGTCTATTTGATGTTCAATCCCTCAGATTGGTGGCAACCCTGCAGGTAGTTCTTTGCGAAAAACATCAACAAATTCCTGCAATAAAGATTCAATAGAACTCGGAATTATCCGGTTCCCGGGGTTAGTAGTGGCGCAAACTTTTCGGAAAATAATCAAGTACATGGGTGCATTTTCCTTGATATCTTCTTCAAGTTCCTTTGCACTTACAAGCATGCATTTTCTCAAATTTTCTTTTTCTTTCTTTTTTTTTCATTTTTTTCATTTTTCTCATTTTTTTTCAATTTTTTTCATTTTTCTCGTTTTTTTTTCATTTTTTTCATTTTTCTCGCTTTTTTTATTTTTTTCATTTTTCTTTTCCTTTTCTTTTCTCGATTTTCCTTCAACTTCCTTTTCAAGACGAAGTTGATCTTCTTGTATTTGTACCTTAGTCATGGGAGCTAAGGTAATTTTCTTTCCATCCTTCTCGAATGAGTAACGATTTTTTCTTCCGCTCAAAGTAGCATCTCAATCAAAATGCCATGGTCTTCCCAACAAGATATGACAAGCATGCATCGGAACGACATCACATATGATTTCGTCTTGATACCTTCCGATGGTGAGAGCCACAAGTACCTGTTTATTAACTCGAACTTCCCAACGATCATTTAGCCAATGTAAACGATACGGTTTATGGTGTCTTCTTGTTGGAAGATCGAGTTCTTCCACTAGCATAGCGCTAATGACATTAGTGCAACTCCCGTTATCTATTATCACACTATAATTTTTATTTTTAATAAAACAACATGTGTGAAATAGATTTTCTCTTTGTTCGTTAACTTCATCCTCTTTTGCTTGAGAACTTAACACCCTCCGAACAACAAGTGCGGGTGCATACTCATACGTCTCATCATCACTCTCCACCTCTCTTGTCTCTTCTTCTTCTTCTTTTTCGCTTTCCATTTCATTCTCCCCATACCGAAGTACCATCACCCGTATGTTGGTGCATTCAGATGCTATATGTCCACGACCCTGGCACTTATAGCATTGGATGTCCCGGTTTCTCCTTTGGGTGTTTTCGACGGGTTTAGGCTTCCCATCAAATTTTGGTTTGCTAGTACTCCCAACTTCAAATTTTCCTTTCAAGACACTCACTTCTCTTTTATCAAAATTTTTAAATTTGTCTGAACTTACTTGAGATTGTTGTTTCCAAGGAGTAGAGTATCTCTTGGAATAGTTGTTGTTGCTCCCTCTTCGTAAGCTCCGCTCGATTTTTACCGCCGCATATACCATGTCCTCGAATTCAACAAAGTGTTGTTTGTCAACTTCTTTAGCTATAGCGACTCTCATCCCGTGTAAAAACCGCGCCTTGGTGGCCTCTCTCGATTCCCGAACATTGGCCTGGATCATCAACATCTCCATTTCCTTTCGAAAATCTTCAATGTTTCTCGAGCCTTGTTTTAAAGATTGTAAGCGAGAAAATAGTTCCTTAAGATAATAATTAGGAACAAATCTTTTCCGCATAACAACCTTCAATTCTTCCCAACCGCTAATCGGTCTCTCCCGACTCCTCCTTCTCTCCGTCATAAGTTGGTCCCACCAAATGCTTGCATATTCTAAAAATTCGGTTATTGTTAACCTCATTTTCTTCTCATCGGAATAGTTATGGCAATCGTAAATGGTCTCCAACTTTCTTTCCCAATCGAGATATGTGTCCGGATCACTTCTCCCTTCAAAAGATGGGATTTTCGTTTTGATGTTTTCCATATTCCGATCCTCCTCGTCTCGGACATATCTTCCTCGCCTTCCTTCATACTCTCTCCTTCCTCCTCGTCCTCCTCGCCCTCCTCGATGTACAATCCTCGGAGTTTCCTCCTCGGAATTCATCGAATCTTCATCATCATAGCCTCCAAATCGAATGGGTTCCGGTCCCCTTCGTACGGGTTCCTCTTCTCTACCCTTCGTGAGAGTAGCAATTGTTTCCTCTTGTTTATCTAGTCTTCTGACTATTTGAGCAAGTTGTTGTACAATATTTTGAAGGATAAGATTTTGCTCGTTTCCTTCAGTTCCTGACATTTTTTTTCCTTTTTTTTTCTTTCTTTTTTTCTTTTTCCTTTTTTTCTCTTTTTTTTTCTTTTTTTTTTTGTTTTTTTTCCTTTTTTTCCTTTTTTTTCTTTTTTTTCCCTTTTTTTTGTTCCTTTTTTTTTGTTTTTTTCTTTTTTTTTTACAAGAAAATTTCCTCACAAGATCCTCACGTATATCGCTTGATCGCTCAGACTCGCGTATCTCTCGTTTGGCTTTTTTTTCTTAATTCCTCAAAATTTTTTTTTTGCCTTTTTCCACACAACTTACAAGGTGATTTTAGGTGATTCAAATCAAGTTTCTTCTTGAAAGAACTCAAATCCCACGATCCCCCCAAAGATTGCGAATGACGATAAGAAAAAAATGGAAGGATGGGAGCAAAAGATTTTGGAATAGTTTAGAATATAGAACGGAACGAAAAGTATGATAATTGTTTGATAAGATCGATTAAAATTCGTTCTTCTCTTCTTTCTTGATATTTTTTTTCTCTTTTTTTTAGTAATGAAATGAATGGATTGATATTTGATATTCGATCTGCAAGCTTAAAATCACCAGACGCCTGAAGACTAAGGAACAAGTTCTTCCCCTGGCCTCGACTTGAAGAGTTATAAAAAACAATCAAAACCTTCACCACTTATAGTTTTTTTTAGTAATGAAATGAATGGATTGATATTTGATATTCGATCCGCAAGCTTAAAATCACCAGAAGCCCCAAGACTAAGGAACAAGTTCTTCCCCTGGCCTCGGCTTGAAGAGTTATCAAAAACAATCAAAACCTTCACCACTTATATTTTTTCTTTCTTATTTTTTTTTGTGTGAAGAAGATGGAAGATTTAGACGATAAAGAAAATGATAGGATGGTAAGATAGGAAGATTATGGTAATGAAGGAAAATAGATGATACCACTTAGTTTTGGAATAACCGAGCTCTGATACCAACTGATGCGACCCCACACGACACGCTATGGTAACCGACACCACTAGATGAATTCGTTCCCAGGATGTTTCCAGAATAAGCAAAATAGGGCTTTACTCCCAAACCTCTACGTGACACGCCGTAGCAACTCGTAAATGGTGGAATATAAATACTAACAAGGTTGCACTTGATAAGTATATAAATCACACAAGAGATGTTGTGGAGACACACTCAACAAAATAAGAAAGCACTCACAAAGGTTTGTTAATACAAACACTCTCAAATTTTATAAAATCTTTTGGTGTCCTCTTACAATGAAACTTCAAGGCTATTTATAGCCAAAATCTTACACCTAACTCTAGTGTGAACAAGAAAGCAACTAAAAAACCTACAAAATAGAAAAATCAATATTCAAAGATCCTAAAGTTTGATACAAAATTAGTCAACACATGTTTAGGGTACAAAATATCAAAGACCAAGATTTTAAGGTGCGAAAACAAGAACAAGTCACCATAAATCTAATGCTGTATGTTTTGTCATTTATGGGCACCAATCGCTCCGAATTTGGTCCTGTAGTCTTAACGAGATTTGTAGATATCTTTCTTATCTTTCCATAGACATATTAAGCACCTGAATCGGATTTCGAACGAGTAAGTTATAGCCAAAATACGAGACTGCTGCGTGTCAGTCTTACGCGCGGGAATTTGCATCCTTATTTGTTTGTTCGTATTTTCCGATCGTCTTCGACTTTAATATTATACGACTAGATTATATACAGCTCAAAATATAAAAATACAACTCAAGAAATACAATTCAAATTAAAATACACCAAGATAAAATAAACAAAAAACTTATTGTTCGACAACTTCGATACTACTCACGAATTTGTTGCCTTTGATAACATAGTTATTTTTAAACATATACGATTGTCGATAAATTATTTTTGAACTTCTTTGATCGAGACCTCATTATTGGTCCAGTCGGCATGCTCAAGTCCTCATCCGAGTGCTTCATAATATCTCGATTCACATCAGATGCGCCAAGTCTTGATCAAAAGTTTTGATAAATTCCACCAATGTATCAATTTAGCCAAACAATTCTTACTGAGCAATTATTTTGTAAGAAACCAAACATGCTTTTGAGGGGAAAAAATAAAATTCATTTTTGCTCAATACAAGTGAAAGAATTTTATTCATCATGGCCAACTTTATTACATTCATAGAAAATCCCAAAGTAGTTCTCGAAAGAAGACTAGAAACAAGACAAAACATAACCAAAGCGTAAAAACTAGTCAAACTACAATGATCTAGTCAAATTCAGCAACATCCAAATTCTGGTCTTTGTCCACAATGGTGAGAGGAGGGATCTCAGCATGGTTCACCTCCGTATTCTCATTATCTTCCACCATGTAATTTGACTCTTGGGTCAAGTATTGTTTATAGTGCTTGTAGTGGGCTTGGATGTTCTTTGGCGCCTTGCAATTGCGGTAAGTATGCTTATTTAAACTGCAAGTATAGCAATTTCGGCCTTCCTTTGGAGTGGGTCCATTCCCGGCGGCAGTAGGTGGTCCACGCGGTTGGGCTCCACTAGGACCCGTCGCCAAGCCACCTTGCCTCTTCCACACGTTGGAACGACGACCCATCTTTTTCCTCGCTTACTGGAGTAATGCACACGTGGTGCTTGCAAAAACTGAGTAGTATTACCTTTTCTATTTTATCGTGGTGCCTTCCTGTGGGTAGCCTGATTCACTTCCAGAATTGACTTCGTACCAACTAGACGCGCATTGCTGTTGAGAATGATCTCATGGTGCCTTTCTTTTTTCGCGAGGTGGGAGATAAGGTCGCTAAAATTTTTAATTCTCCCTTCCTCATAGGCAACGCGCAGCTGATGAGCAATCACACTTACTCCAATGGGAAACATGTTAAGAGTCTTCTCGATCAAGTCTTGATCAGAATTCTTGACACCACAAAAACCAAGATCAGCGCGAAGATCGAGGATGGCTTGATTATAGGCCTCCACATTCGCATAATCCAAAATCGGATTTGCTCCCATTCAAGTTGGAATTCGGGGAAGCACTGATCATGCACATTATTAGAATGTTGTTCTAGTGTATCCCATAGTTCTTTGGGGGTTTGTAAATTCATGTAACACTTTTTCAAAAACTAATGTATATGTCTACGCAAGTACATCAGTGCATTAACCTTAGTTTCCTCGCTCAGTTCTTGAACGGTAGGCTCATTAGAGGGAAAGATGGTGGTAGTAAATATCTTACCGACGAACGCCAAGCGAACGTCTGAGACACACCTATGATACTCCTTACCAGCATGGTCAAGGATGTCGAACTTCAGGTGAAGATTGGAGTTTTGTGTCATCTACAAGATATAAACAAGAGGAAGTTAGTCTTGTTGATTTTTTAGTGACAATGTAAACGATCACAATCGATACTTTTAAAAGTATGTAACATAACCATTACTCGATGTACTTCCCTTAATTGTTGTTAGTAAAGTCGACAAAAAAACGGCGATATCAAATCGCACCCAGATACGTGGTGTATGCTACAACCACAAGTATCGACTTTCAATAATTCCGTGACTCCCCCAGGACCGTCACATAGTTTTCTTAGACACGTAGAGATACCAACTTCTCTCGCAGTCTCATCCACCATAAAATTGCATGGGAGATAAAGAACCCAATAACCCATGTCCCCCCCAAAAAAATTCCCAAAATAGAGAATTGAATAGGGACAAGTTTAGATAATTACCTCGACTATAAAATTAGGCACGTGATATGGAGGGATTGGTGGTGTGCTTCGATCTACCGATTGGTACTCGATGCGATGACATGAAACCGAGGGCACAATTTTGGCAGTTTTAAAAAATAAATCAAGTCGGTGTTCGGGTCTTTGGACCGAGATTTTGAACCGGGTCGGACTGGTTGGGTTGGATCGGGTCGCGACTTTCGGCAGTGGACGACTGGGCTGGAGCTGGTCGGATCACAACTAGGTTGGATCGGCAATGTTCGGTCAGCGTCGAGTACACCAATATGGGAAAGATATCCCGGAACAAAATTAATTTATTATTATCGAGTATTAATTGATAGTTGATACATACATGTTCTACTATATATGTAATCCATCTACAACAAAATGTAAGCAAAATTTTGTCATTTTATCGACTTAAATTTAATAATCTGTTCTGGGATATCCTTCCCGTATTGGTATCTTGCCTAATACTTGTTGTAGGAAGATACATAGATGAAATGTTCTAGATCCTTCTAGAGGTAGTAGGATCCTATTAGATGTCTTACCTTATCTAGGAATCCTATGTATGGAAGAACTCTCATTGTAATACTTATATAAAGGCCCCCTCTATCAGTGTTATGAATACAATTGATTGACTCGTATTTACAGTCTTTTACTTTATCCTGAAACATGTTATCAGTAGGTAGCTCGAGAAAATTCCGAAAAAAAAATCAGCCCTTAACACTGCCGGACCACCGCCCAACACTGCCGGACCTCAGATCTACTCAGATCGACCACCGCCGACCCCTGCCGGACCTACTCAGATCGACCACCGCTGACCACTATCAGACCTCTGCCGGACCTATGATCGACCCAGATCGACCACTGCCGCATCTTTCCGCACGCCAACGCCTCCAGTCCGACCAGATCCCGTCCGGTGCTTGCCGATCCAGCCTAGCCGCGACCGCAACTCACCCGTGCCGACCGGATCCCGTCCGGTGCCTGCCAATCCAGCCTAGCTGTGATCGCCACTCGTCCGTGCCGACCATATCCCATCCGGTGCCTGCCGATCTAGCCTAGCCGCAAACGCAACTCGCCCGTGCCGACCAGATCCCGTCCGGTGCCTGCCGATCCAGCCTACCTATGACCGCAACTCACCCGTGCCGACCAGATCCCGTTCGACACTGACCGAACACTGCCGATCTAACCCAGCCGAAATCCGACCATCTCCAGCCCAGTCGTCTGCTGACGAAAGCTGCGACCCGATCCAGCCCAGCCAGTCCGACTCGGTTCTAAATCTCGGTCCAAAGACCCGAACACCGACTTAATTTATTTTCTGAAACCGCCAACATTGCGCCCCCGGTTTTACGTCGTCGTATCGAGTACCAATCAGTAGATCGAAGCACACCACAAATCCCTCCATATCACGTGCCTAATTTTATAATCGAGGTAATTATCTAAACTTGTCCCTATTCAATTATCTGTTTTGGGATTTTTTTTTTTGGGACATGGGTTATTGGGTTCTTTATCTCCCACGCTACTTTTCGGTGGATGAGACCGCAAGAGAAGTCGTTATCTCTGCGTGTCGAAGAAACTGTGTGACGGTCTTGGGGGAGTCACAAAATTTTTGAAAGTCGATACATGTGGTTGTTGCATACGCCACATATCTGGCTGCGATTTGATATCGCCGTTTCTTTTGTCGACTTTACTAATAAAAATTAAGGGAAGTACAGCGAGTAACAGTTATGTTACACGCTTTTAAAAGCATCGATTTTGACCGTTTATATTGTCACTGAAAATCCAACAAGACTAACTTCCTCGTGTTTATATCTTGAAGATGGCACAAAGCTCCAATGTTCACCCGGAGTTCGACATCCTTGACCATGCTCGTAAGGAGTACCATAGGTGGTGTTGGGATTCAGTGCCTAAAACGAAGGCATAGCGGAAGCAGTAATATGAATCTAATTCTATCTGAATCCCTACGAGGATTGATCAAGCTACGTATATACGAATATAAAACAAAAACAAGGAAGACTAGAAATCATACCCTCGTAGTCCGTTGATTAAATGGTGTACTTCTTGAAGACGATTCCCCCAGCTTTAGATGCTCTTCCACGAATCCAATTCTTCAAGCTCTTAAATGACCCAACGCCGAAATCACCGCGTATCTATTTGCCACGCACCGTAAAAACGAACGGAACGACGATCACCCAATTAACCTCCAAGGTTACGGCTAGAATCGGATGATGAAGCGATCAAATGTTAATATTACACTCTAAGTGTATAACTCACAAACTCTCAATAATCTCTCGATTTTTCTCCAAGAAAACTCAAGAACAAATGAAGAAGAAGAAGACTTGAAGAAAACTATTTTCTCTCTATATTCTCTCTTGAACCATGAATGCAATTCCAAGTGAGAGTGAGTTGGTCTTCTCTTATTATATTCTTCAACCCACATGACAAAATGACCAACCAAATCACCTTTTACATATTATATAAGATATCAAATATCTCAATATATTTGGTCTTCCACCTATCAAGGTGAATACAAAGATTAATGTAGGTGGGAGGAAGATGGGGCGTCCATCTAGAAGAAATCGGACGAGTTCGGCTCGTTTCGGACTCCCGTGAGTCCAAACAGATAAACTCCAATTTCGTTCTGATGTATTTATATCAATTAATTAATCATATCAAATACAAAATAATATAATTAATTTCTCCAAGAAATAGTTATTTTTATGAATTAATAATCACCCAGTATTATATTTAATTCATTAGGCCGTAAATTAATTTATCCAATAAATTAAATTAGACATCCAATGTCCCTAAATAAATTAGACATCCAATGTCCAAAAAATTAGATATCCGATATATAATATTTATAAAGAGAGAATAAGCCCGATTCATTCCGTCGTCAATCCTATTGCGCGACTCGGTAGATCCGTCTTAGTTAGTAATGAGAGGAACCAAAGAGTAGTAGCACCACCTAGGCAGTCTGGCGGCCTACACTATATCCCAACTGAGAACGAATGATTGGGATCATTCAAGAATATTCTATCGTGAATACCAGTATACGTATAAACCCTTCTTTCAAATATTCCGATCAAGTTATAGGGTCACTGTCAGTCAAACCTTATCCATACTTGACGCTATGCAAGTGTTAATGCAAATCGAGATCATCGAGCTCTCGTGCATCCAATACAACTAGCTCCAATGCTTTGGCCAAACACTTATGATCTCATTTGCCAATAACCGCATAGAACATATAACCCGTTCACTAACAGAAGAAAGAAATTTATCTTGGTATTCAGTAGGACCTGTTACTTGCCCGTGAAGATGCACGTCGAGGTTGACCCTCACCTTCCGGTTTTCTGGGTCGAACTACTCTAATGAAAATCTTAACGTCACAAGCACATCCCTAATAAATCCTCAAGTCAAAGGTTCACGAATACCTATCGCAACCTTTCAATTCCGTCATTGACTGTCCCGGAGTGAAATTCGTGTGACGAATCGAGGGTGAGTCGGTTCGAGTATACTAATCCAATTAGCATACCTATAACGTGTGCTCCCACAAACCATTAGTGTTCGACAGGCACTCTCCAAGTCAAAGAACACGTCATACAAGTCTTCACATAAACTTAACACCCAGTTAAGTTTCATCGACTTATGAACGATTAAGTATTTGAGCTATAAACCTTTCCAGTGCCGATCCCCTTATCCAATGAGGAGTGGAATGTTTTGCTCTCAAATACACAGACTAGTTTCTATATATATATTTACGAGTCAGGAGTGCCAGTAACTACCATTAAATAAAGAAACATACATTTTCCTTCTGATAATAATTTACATAATAACAAGTACAGTACCCTCACTCATACATCCCTTGAGTGGCATTCGAGGGCATACTCTTAAAAATCTCCCACTTGCACTCAATGCCACACACTATGGTATCTAATACCCATGTTCTCCAGATGACGCTCCAAGCTAGTCTGAGAAAGTGGCTTCCTTAGTGGATCAGCGACGTTGTCGGATGAGTCTACTCTATGCAGCTCAATGTATCCTTTGCGAACAAATTCTCTTACGAGCTGATACTTCCTCTCAATGTGTTTGGTACTATTGTGAAACCTCGGCTCCTTGGCCTGCGCTACAGCTCCGTCATTGTCACATAAAAGCGGAACAGGCAGCTCAGCACATGGTATCACTTGAAGTTCTCCCAAAAACTTCTTAATCCAGAACCCTTTCTTAGAAGCCTCCGAGGCTGCTTGATACTCAGCCTGACAGGTAGAATCAGTAGTCGTGTTTTGCTTGGCGCTACGCCAAGATACTGCTCCTCCATTAAGAGTAAATATGTAGCCAGAGGTAGACATCGAATCGTCCTTCTGTCCTTGGAAGTCCGAATTAGTGAATCACATCACATTCAGTTCTCCACCGCTATACATCAGAACCATATCTCTAGTCCTTCTTAAGTACTTGAGAACGTTCTTTACGGCAATCTAATGTTCCCTACCTGGGTTTGCCTGAAACCTACTCACCACGCTCACAGCATGCGCAATGTCAGGTCTTGTACACAACATAGCATACATAAGGCTACCCACGACCGAAGCATATGGTATATTACTCATTTCCTTTCATTGTTCCTCACTTTGAGGACACATATTCGAGGAGAGTTTTATTCCATGTCACATCGGTAGGAACCCTATTTTAGAACCATCCATCTTAAATCGCTTTAAAATTTTATCTATTTAGAGGGCTTGGGAAAGACCTATCATTCTCTTCGCTATATCCTGGTAGAGCCGAATACCAAGAATATAGGTAGCTTCTCCCAAGTCTTTCATGGATAAATTACTCGAAAGCCAAGCTTTCACAGAACTGAGTATTCCCACATCATTTCCTATTAGTAGAATGTCATCTACATATAGTACTAAGAATGCGATCTTGCTCCCACTAACCCTCTTGTATACACAAGGTTCCTCTTCATTTTGCACAAAGTCAAACTCTTTGACTGCCTCATCAAAACGAAGGTTCAAACTATGCGAAGCTTGCTTCAGTCCATAAATGGAACGCTGAAGCTTGCACACTTTATGAATATCGACCTCGGATACAAAGCCTTTAGGCTGCTCCATATAGATTTCCTCCTCGAGGAATCCATTAAGGAAAGCCGTCTTTACGTCCATTTGCCATATCTGATAATCGTGGTAGGCAGCTATAGCAAGCATCATGCGAATAAACTTGATCATGGCTACGGGCGAGAAGGTATCGTGGTAATCGATCCCTTCCTTTTGGGTATAACCCTTTTCCACTAGCCTGGCCTTATAGGCGTCAACCTTTCCATCCTCATCAGTCTTTCTTTTGTAGATCCACTTGTTCCCAATAGACACTATGCCCTTGGGGCGGTCTACTAGAGTCCAGACCTTATTGACATGCATCGAGTCTATCTCAGCTTCCATATCTTCACGCTATTTCCCGGAGTCTACATCCACCATCGCTTGGTCATAGGTCGTTGGGTCGGTCTCTTGGCTATCACTTGCTGGAACCTCATGGAGACCCAGCTCCTCCAAGTGTATAAGGCCATACCTCTCAGGTAAATGAGAGACCCTACTAGACTTAAGAGGTGGTTGTACTTGTGTTTCAGAAGGTTCGGTTCCAATTTCATGCACAGGTGTCTCCTGAGGAGTTTCATTGTATTCTTCCAAAGAAATACTTCTACCTGCTCCACCTTCCTGAATGAACTCATCTTCCAGGAAGTGTGCTTGCAAAGCAACAACAATCTTTCGATCTTTGGGCATGTAGAATAGATAACCCATCGTCCCAGATGGGAATCCAATGAAATGTCCATTCACGGACCTCGCTTCCAACTTTTCCATCTTAGTCTTCTTGACATAGATGGGACATCCCCCAATCCTAATGTGATTAAGACTTGGTTTACTACCCTTCCACATCTCATGTGGAGTTTTAGGAATGGATTTGGAAGGACATCTGTTCAAGATATAGGCAGCAGTCAGGAGTGCGTACCCCCACAGGTAAATCGGTAAGTCAGTATAGCTTAGCATAGAACGGACCATGTTCAACAAGGTCCGGTTCCTTCTTTCTGACACACCATTTAACTGAGTAGTACGTGGAGGTGTTAGTTGTGATACTATTCCATATTTCTTTAGGAACTCGTCAAACTCTATACTCATATACTCGCCACCTCGGTCCGACCGAAGTGCTTTGATATGATTTCCAGTTTGTTTTTCGACTAGGGCCTTAAATTCCTGGAATTTCTCAAAGGCCTCGGATTTATGTTTCATTAAGTATACATAACCATACTTAGTATGATCATCTGTAAATGTAATGAAATACTGATATCCATCACGTGCTGCTTCCAAAGCACCACATACATCGGTATGGATTAATCCTAGTTTATCAACAGCTCTTTCAAAAGCCCCTGTGAAGGGGGACTTAGTCATTTTGCCTTTAAGGCAAGATTCACAAGTAGGAAAGGGATCCGATCCCAGTGGACCCATAAGTCCATCCTTTTCCATTTTGTAAACCTTGGTCTGACCAACATGACCAAGTCTAAGATGCCATTTCAAAACTTGATTAGTTTCATCCCTACCATGCTTCCTAGTCATAGTATTCACAGCGACTTTGTTACTAAGGTTTAGATGATACACTCCATTTAACAATGTAGCAGTGCCCACTAGTTTATTTCTAAATAAATTTTGCAGGAACCATCACCAATGAAAAATGAAAAGCCTTTCCGATCTATGACCGGAATGGATACAATATTTTTATGCCCCTTGGGCATAACAAGTACATCTTCTAAAGTTAAAACAAAGTCGGATTCTAAACCCAAAAGAAGTGATCCTATGTAAGTTGCCTCGACACTATGCCCGCTTCCGTAGTAATCATCACTCCCCTAGCTCCAAGCTTCCTACTTTATTCCAGATCCTGATTCACGGTACAAATATGAGAACTAGCACCTAAATCTAGTATCCAAGAAGTAGAAAATACAGTAGCAGAACAATTTGTTTCCAAAACTAGAAGTTCTATACCTGAAGCGCCATGAAGAATCGGACAATCTCTAGCCCAGTGGCCCAGCTAACCACATTTGAGACATGCGTCCTTCTTATTCTTGCTCTTGGGAACCAACGGGGCCTTGCCCTTACCCTTAAGGTCCTTGACTTATGGTCCTATCTGCTTCTTGGTCTTTTTCTTCTTATTCTTAAATCTCCAATGTCCAGAAGAAATCACAAGGGCAGACTCCTTTATCCGAGTCTTCATCTGAGACTGAGCGGTCACCAGTTTGTTCATCAACCCTGCTAAGTTGCACACAATCTCATTGCAGTTGAAATTCATTACAAATCGTGAGAAGGAATCAGGGAGAGACTGTAGGATAAGGCCAGTCTTAATAGAAGTATCCATCTTAAAATCAAGAGCCTCCAATCTCTCGATCATAGATATCATTTTGAGGACGTGGTCCCCAACCTTCTCACCTTCCTTCATCCTAGCACCGAACAGTTTCTTGGATATCTCATATCTAGCAGTTCGACTGTGCTCACCATAAAGCTCGGTTAAGTGACATAAAATCTGCCTAGCAGAAGTCATTTTCTCATGAGCTCTCTGAAGCTCATTAGACATATAAGCCATCATATAAGCACGGACTTTTACGTCATCCTTAACCCACTTTTTGTGGTTTTCAATCTCTTCCTGATTGGCTCTTGTCCGCACTGGAGGCACAGGTATGTCCGTCTCCAAGACGTATCCCAGTGCCTCTATACTGAGGACTATCATCAGATTGTGGAGCCAATCCACAAAGTTAGGTCCAATTAAGGTGTTCTTTTCGAGTAGAATTGCGAGTGGGTTCATTGTCATATTGAGAGTTATGTTCGTCTGCATTAAGTACGATAGATTAATTAGTGACTCGTTCAATTATGATCTGAGTATAGGATTAAGGTATTTTCTATTCTTTAATCCTGCTCCCACTATTTTTATCGGAATAACACACTCCCTTGTGAAATCCGGAAGTATCATTCGCTCTACTTCATAGTGGTGATCGAGTTCTTTATAAATCTTAATGGAGGGAAACCGAACAGGCTTCTAGTCTATTAATTTTCATAAAGTGATGTCCAACACCAACCCATCTAATGGATGATTTGATCTTCTTTTTCCTCTTGTTTACTCCCCTCAACCTATACGGTTTCTATGGTTCGTGAACAAGTTAAGTTTATACCATCGATTCAAATCAGTTTCACAATTGAATCTTATCCGGCAACCGAACAGGTTTCTAGGGATAACATTTTCTCCAACCGAAGGCATTCAATGCGCTCTCGGTAATTTATCCATCCTCGCCGAACGACTACCCCGATAACTCGGAAGCATAGAATATCCGGTTTGGATTTAAATTTTTCGAAAGCTCGATGGAGGGAAGGAAAACCTTGAAAACTTTTAAACTTGATAATTTGTCGTGGGAGAATTTTCGCGATTAATGTTACACTCTGCACATTAATTCATTTAAGCGCATTCGAGTATTCTTACCTTATGAATAAACATTCACAACCTATTTGCTACCAACATGTAGTTCATGGACCGTTCCTAGAATCAAAAACTCCGTAATCTAATTACAAGTCTCCGGTCTTGAATCTTTGTCTTCTCGAATGGATCTTCCTCCGGTCTTCGTCATTACACATAAATTTTACATTGAAAAATTGCATCCTATATACAAATAATTATAGTAAAATAAATAGGCTCAAAACGGCCTTTACAACCCAATCGAATAAAACCGAACGATTCAAAACTAAGTCCATGAACCACATCCACATTAAAAAATCATTCATCCAATAAATACTAAATAAATGGATACAACGTATAAATATATTGATCCAACCAATAAATAGAATTAATCCAATCAATTCACACAACCGGTACTATGAAAACGTTCAAAATAATTCGGTCTCCCACAAGTATTCAAATTAATCATATTTCCCTTGTAAAATGAAATACCATAAATTATTTTAATCATATTAAATCCAATATAACATATGGGAGATTAATTTTCTGGAATACACCAAAAATCGAAGCTGGGATGAATCTGCCTGCCTGACACGGCCCGAGCCGATTGGCACGGTCGGGTTACCTCGGCAATCTCCAACTGACTGCCTGACACGGCCCGTCTTATATGTCGTCGGCTAAAACCATTTCTTAAAAAAAAATTAAATTATTTTAGCCGACGACCGTCTTATAGGTCGTCGGCTAAAACCCTTTTTAAAAAAAAAATTAAATTACTTTAGCCGACGACCGTCTTATATGTCGTCGGCTAAAATCCTTTTTAAAAAAAAAATTTACTTTAGCCGACGACCGTATTATATGTCGTCGGCTAAAACCCTTTTTTAAAAAAAAAATTTAATTCAGATTTTGGGATCCCAAAACCTGTATTTTTTGCACCTGCAATTTTTATATACCAGCTCTCATTATCAACAACAATCAACGCGCAACACATTCAACTAATACCATTAATAATATGTCCAACATTATATGCATCACAATGCACAACACATTCAAGAACATTAATCTCATCAACATACTAGTAGCGTCAATAAAATTACTTACACAATTGTAACACAAATATAAATATACAAGAGCACTACAACAACACAACTACAATCCACTGCCAAAATAATCTAAATGTCGAAATGTAGTAGTAGAAGGATTACCACCATCCCCTAGATCCTCGTCACGAGGCTGTGAAGATGGGGTCTGTCCGAAGAGAGAAGGCGGTGGAGCAGTGCTGCACTCCGGCTGAGTAATGGTCCGAGCCGGCGTCATCATATAGTCCATCATGGCCGCCGCTATCTCTCGGAAACTCTCTCTAACCGCGACTCAGTCCTCTGCTCGCTCTCATGTAACCGCGTCTGAGTCCTCCTTTCATTCTCAGCTCGGAGCTCCCTCTCCGCCCTCAACTGCTCCTCGAGATAGGCAGTCCGTGCATCCCGTCCGCGAGGGCACTGGAAGCCGGGGGTATCTTTCAATACATGGTGACCCTCGGCTCCCATGGTGACTCCTCCCGCACACGCTCCCAAGTTAATATGAAAATAAATATTTGAATATCAATAAAAGTATGATACAAAGGCATTTATTTTATTACTAAAATAAAATAAAAAAAAGACTTACATGCTCCTTGGGACGGTTCGGAAATGCTTTCTGAGTCACGTAGGCAAATGCGTCCAACGAATCAGAAGAAATGGCCTCGTGCGCAACTCTGGCTAACGATCGGAACCTGCATCGTGATGGTCGGTGACCAAAGACGATTGGTGGTGTTGGACAAGCTAGTCGCCTAAAAAAAAATATTATTTATAATCGAGTTTATATTTAGAATTCAAAAAAAATAAAAAATTACACAATATTATTATTTTTTATTAAATACTAGCTTTTTTTTTTAATAAATAAAATACAATATTCAGATTTTTATTTTTTTTAATGGAAAATAATATTCTAGTTTTTATTTTTATTAAAACAATTTGTTTCCACTTTTGAATAAAAAATTCCGATTATTTAATATTAATAATATTCCAGAATTTTAAAAAAATACATGAAGTTCCGATTTTTTCTAATTTAAAAAACCGGAACTTCAAGTATTTTTTATATTCTGAAACATTAATTTTAAAAAAATAGAGTTTATATTTAGAATTCAAAAAAATAAAATCTGAAAGAGAAAGAATGAAATGAGGGTATTTTAGTCATACCATGAACTCTGGGTCGCGAAAATGGGCGCGTAGCCACTTCCACTCGTACTCTCGGAACTTGAATTCTTCCGGGGTAGCCTCTCGGGTATCACCCCAGCCGTCTGTAACATGTGCATCTCATTTTTCTAAGATTTGTACCTACAACACACGTTGCACAACATATATCATTCGTAAGAAAAAAAATTACGCAAACAATGTAGATACAAAATAAATTAAAATGACTTACTTGGTATACTGCACCTCGTCACACCAAGTACGTAGTAGAGAGTCGGGAATGACAAACCACACCTATGAACAAAGATAAATATGCAATAATTTAAAAACATCACATATTGCATTTTCAAGAACTACGTGTTGATTGAAAAACACTTATTAAATATTTATTAACTTACCGACATAGCATTATTCAAAGCATCCTTCACGCACTGCGGCACGTCCCCCCAATCGGGCCACAAAACGGGGACTCTGTCCCGAATGACAAAGCCAACATTACGGCTATATGACGCCGCAGCGTCAGAAGACATCACCGGCCGGCCGTGTCTGTCTAGAGGAATCTCATAACGGCCGTGCTTACTTACGTACGAGTCGAGCGCTGCACTTTCTTTGGGCCACGAGTCTTCTTCTTTTTCTTCTCCTCCTCGACTACATTTTTCCCCTTCTCCTTCTCCCTCTCTATCTCCTCGTACAGTTTCGTCTTCGAAACCCGACAACTCCGCCAAAACATGTTGTCTGGCCAAGACTCGTAGACGTACGCCTCGTCAGGGCTAATCAATCGAACGGGAACTCGAGCTCCCGTCTCATCGACCTCTGGAATAGTCGGAACCATCGGAGGCATGAATAGAGTCGGCGGCGGACCGTGGGGCACCGCGGACGAGGAACTCCGTACATCTCCTGATGTGTGAGGGCTAGACATGGGTCGGTGGATGGGAGGCATACGAGTCTCCGGCTGTGAGGGGGTCGGCTAGTGCAGCGGGTTCATCTGTCGCCCTATAAAAATCGTCAGCGTTCATGCCGGTAGCTTCTAGTATCTGGCGGGCACGAACGCTGCTCTGAGATATGTATGGTGTACTGGGATCCGCCTTACTAGAGGATGCGGAACTTCCCCCCGAATCGGGAGTTGTCGACTTTGTCGACTTCTTCCCCAGCGCTTTCTTTATTCTATCCATAATCTAAACAAATAAATCAAATTCACAACTCAACACAATAGTAATTATCAATGCCATACCACGTTAATCTTTTGATTAACGCCGGCTATAAAATTCCTTCCTCCTAAAACAAATTCATCAAATATTTCTAAACAAATTCATCAAATAATCTAAACAAATTCATCAAATTCACAATTCAACACAACAGTAATTATCAATGCCATACCACGTTAATCTTTCGATTAACGCCGGCTTTACAATCCCTTCCTCCTCAAACAAATTCATCAAATTCACAACTCATTAAACACAAAAATATTGAAAATACTAAATTCATCAAATATTGCATCACAACTCGTTAAACAATTTATCTAATTATCACATAATCTAAACAAATTCATCAAACAAATACAATAAATTCCTCAAAAAAAAAAAAAAATAAGGACAAGGGTTACCGCGGTCGGGCTGGCGGGCGACGGGCGGTGTGTGTCGGGCGGGCGGGCGGGCGATGGGACCGTGGCTGCCGGGCTTGCGGGCGGAGGGCTGGCGGGCGGACGATCGGCAAAACCAGAAGAGGGGGCGACGGGACGATCGACTGGGTCACGATCGGCGGGACGGGGGCTAGGTGACGGGCGACTAGGTGACGGGCGGTTGGGGCTGGGTGACGATCGGCGGGCGACGAGCGACGGGCGACGACTAAACCAGAAAGAGAAAATAACAAAAGGGAGGTACGGGAAACTTATAAAAGGTGGGAGTTTAGACGACGACAAGATCTACGTCGTCGGCTAAAGTTTTTTTTAAAAAAAAATTATAGTTTAGCCGACGACATTTAAGAAGGTCGTCGGCTAAACCCCAGTAATTACCCGACCGTGTTAGACAACACGGTCGTGCAGGCAAACAGTGTGTTTTCAATTTGTGGGCGGGTGCGACACGGGCCGTGTCGATGGACACGGTCGGGCGTTTAGCCGACGACCTTCTTATAAGTCGTCGGCTAAAGTTTATTATTTTTTTTTTAAAAAACATTAGTCGATCGTGTCAGGGGACACGGGCCGTGTCGCACCTGCCCAGAATGGGAAAACACATTGTATGACTGACCCGACCGTGTTGTCTAACACGGTCGGGTCATTACCGGGGTTTAGCCGACGACCGTCTTATATGTCGTCGGCTAAACTATAATTTTTTTTTAAAAAAACTTTAGCCGACGACTTAGATCTTGTCGTCGGCTAAACCCCCCGTTTTTTTTATAATATTATTGATATTATATTAATGTTATGATTATGATTATTATTTTTACTATTTTTTTAATTATATTTAACAAATGAAAATATACATCTACTAAATTTATGGCTCATAGTTTGAGTCATCACTACAGTCTGTCTCACTATCTGAGTTGATATCCGGCAACATATGCCTCAAGTCGTCGACATTATCGTCATCAGAATTTTCAAGTAATTCGTTTGTATCAACGTCAACGTACCCGCGAGCATCACCACGGAGTCGGACGACTCGTCCTTCAGGAACATTATTCATTGTACTTGTCGTTGATGGTGGAATATTTCAGTATTTGGCTCTTGATAAGCATCATCGTCATCGCACTGTTGTTTCTCCCAGTGTAGCAAAGACTAAAAATATTTCTCGTTGTCACAACGTTCACTACCTTCCATGTGCCTTTCTTCACCAAGTCGTCCAAATAATACACCGACTTTGCTGATGTAGCAAATACAAAAGGATCACTTTCATACCATGAAGTGGAAGTGTCAACAGATACCAGCCCGTAGTCGTCTTGCATATCGGTTCCAAGACTGGTGTCGTACCATCGACACTTAAACAAGTAAATTGTCATGCCTTCCCGTAAATTAGTTCTACCACTTCCAAAAGAACACCGTAATATCCACCATCTATCATAACCCTGCAATTTTGACATCTTCTTTTTTGGTCTCTCTCAAGGCATACGAATGTGACACCGTTGACTTTGGCCATCGAATAAATTCTTGACATAACCGGCTTCATAGAAAGAAGCATAAGTTCACGCGACCAGTTAGGGTGTCCGTCATCTTGTATGTGTGTCATCTGTCGTAAATAAACTTTTTATGTAAAAAAATATCTTAAGTCCAAAATGCAATAGCAACTGAATGTATATGTACCCATTCTCCAAAATAGTCGGCAAAAGTGTCATTGTGGAATCTAGTGTCACCTCGCACCATATCGCATGACAAGTGGATGTCTTTCAAGTATTGAACTTCTGGACAATTGAGCAATATCCACCGATGTGCAATTCGTGACTCGTACGGGTCTAATTGTCTTCCTGGCAACCTCCCATAGACGTCAACCTCAGTGGATATGATAGAAAGATTGAATTGTATTTTATCTGCTGGAATAGAGTGGGAAGGGGGCTCGAAGGTGCCCAAATACAACTTGATATGCGTAATACACTCCGACGCAAGGTAAGATTCTGCAATGCATCCTTCTGGTGTAGACTTATTGGCCACGGAGTCTTTGTAATCACCGAGTTGCCTGTAATATTGTCATTGTGTTAAAAATCATACTTAATTTGACAATATATATATATATATATCATACAAAATTATGTTACCTTTCAACCGGGTACATCCACGTGTAGTGCACTGGACCAGTGACCAATAACTGCCTGGGAAGGTGGATCATGAGGTGAGGCATGAGGTCAAAAAAGTTTGGAGGAAATATTCGCTCAACCACAAATGTTTTCTTATGCTCATTTCTTCCAAACCTTTGCGTGCTTTTGGCCCGTCTTTGGTTTTTCCATCCCAACCTAAGGTTGTCCCAACCACACTTTCGCAAACATTCTTTTCAATATGCATGACATCCAAGAAGTTCCTTATCAGTAACTTGGACCAGTAAGGCAATTCCCAGAATATACTTTTGTACGACCAATATTTATACCTGTCGGGCCTTTCAGGGGTTGCTGCAATCACATCAGGATGGTTGCTAAGCTGACCAAAATCGTACTCATTAAGAATCGATAGTATTTCATCACCTGTCCACTGTCGTGGTGGCTCGCCCATTTCTACAGTGCCATCAAATGCTGCAGCATCCATACGCCACTCATGTTCCCTCTCAAGCCATATCCGATGACGCATTCGGATAACTTTCCTACAGTGGTACCTAGCACAATCTGCATTCAAACACACTGGACAACCTCTATATCCGCTAATAACAGATCCAGGCAGCATTCCATATGCAGGAAAATCATTAATAGTGCCGATACACATGGCGTGCAAGTAGAACGTCTCGGACAAATAACTGTCGTACGTGGGATGACCTTGCTCCCACAACAATTTCAGCTCCTCTATCAAAGGTCTCATATACACATCGATACACTTTCCCGGATATCCTGGCCCCAGGACTAACAAGGTCAACATATTATACTCGTTCCGCATACACATCCACGGAGGAAGATTGTAAGGAATCACTACAACAGGCCATATGGTATATGAAAGACTCATGTTACCAAAAGGGTTGAAACCATCAGATGCAATCCCGAGCCTCACATTTCGGATATCTGAAGAAAAATTCGGATACTCCCTATCTATATGCTTCCACGCTTCTCCATCTGAAGGGTGTATCATAGTATCCCTGTCATTAGTGCGCGGCTCGGCATGCCATCTCATTGCTTTTGCCGTGTGAGGAGACATAAAAAGCCGTTCCAACTTGTCCTTCAGTGGAAAATACCAAAGTACCTTCACCGGTTTCTCTTTTCCAGAAGGAGTGATCTTATATCTCTCTGTATCACATACAGGACATCTCGTGAGGTCTTCATTAGGATGCCCCCAGAATAGAACACAATCATACATGCAGACATGGATCTTAATGTAGGAAAGACCAAGATCTTTCAAAATTCATCTCATTTTTGAATATGTATTAGGAAGATGATGACCCTGTGGAAGCATATTACTCGTAAGCTCCAAGTAATCATCTACAGACTTGATGGATGATTTGTTTTCCACCTTTAATCTCATTGTTTCCATGACACAATCAAGAACAGTCATGTTGGAGTTGAATTAGCTTGTTGTCCCTGTCAAGCCCAGCAGTATTGCAAGGCAACGGTCTACGGGGTCGTGGGATTTGCTCAATTGGTACAAACTGTAATATCCGCAATTTTCGATTTTTGGTAAATTTCTTTTTTCGGCCGAAGTCCGTTTTGACGACTCGCTCATGAACGTTTCGTCATTCTGAGAATGATTAATTCTGCACTTTTTGTCATCCGAGTTCGTTTCGGTGTTGTTTTGTTGAGTTCCGTGCTTTTTAGCGACTTTTCCGCACTTGAGTTCGATTCTTGCGAATCTCGGTCGAAACTGCTGTTTCGAGTTTCCCATAAGTTTGTTTAACTTTTTTATACGTGTTGCGAGCTTTGGTTCGGTGTTTCGATCATGTATCGTGTATTTTGGACATTTTGGGCCATTTTTGTAATTTCCCAACGTTTAGGGTAATTACTTCCGTTGTCGAATTCCGACACTTCGGGTGGTCGGAATCATGTGTTCTCTTAGCGCTTGGATTCGTCTTTGCGAGTACTTCGTAACCGTATCTTCGATTTTTACTCAGGTTCGGGTTTCGGGGTCGTCCGTGCCGTCGGAGTGGCCACGGCCGAGTCACGGCCGGAGCAGGGCCTGGCCTGGCCGAGTTACGGCCGTAATGTGTGCGAGTTACGGCCGTAAGCGTGATCGGGTACGGCCGTACGAGCGCTGGGCAAATTTTTGATGAAGGCCGGTTACGGTCGTAATGTGTGCCAGTTACGGCCGTAAGTGTCCGGCAGGTGCTGGGCAGGCTTTTTGACGAATGCCAGTTACGGCCGTAAGGCCTGCCGAGTACGGCCGTAAGGTCCGAGTTACGGCCGTAAGGCACTGCCGGTTACGGCCGTAACTCTGCCAGCTATATATGGCCTGGGCTCGGCCAGACTTCATTTTACTCGATTTTTTTCCCTTCTTTCGGCGACTGGCGACGGGTGCGATGGAAAATGGAGTTCTTGGCCGATTCTAATCATTTCCAAGGCATTTTGGAAGATCCTTGTTGATTATATCATCATCTAATCCGTGTGTTTCGTCGAATCAAGGTATATTTCTTGATTTTCCTTCAAGTTGACTTTTCGGAGAATTGTTCTTGATTTCGTTTCTAATCCGATTTTGATACATCGGTTGGTGTAGTATGATGTTATTAATCGTGTTCTATGGGTTGTATATCCATATATCGAGTTTGTTTAACTCGATTGACGATTCGAGTGTTCTTGGGAATTATTGAACATTTAGTGTTCGATTAAATGTCCCAATGAGTTTCCCTTCGATAGTTTGTTGGGATTTCCGTTGTTTTGGCCTTGATTCTCGTCGTAACCATGTGTTATTGTTACTTCCGGAGGTTTATAGGTGTTCGAGGATTCCGATGTTGAATTCCGTTTGGTGATTGATGATTCGTGTGGTGTTATTCTCGTAATACTCGTGGTGCTATCGCGTTCTTGATATTGTTCGGGGGTTCGGGGCTATTCGACCGCGTCCTATCCGTCGTCTCGTTGCGATTGTGATTTCGAGGCAAGTACCTTGCCCATACTATTCCTGTTTTGTGGATATAATAATTGGTGATCGTCTTGGTGTCTTTGTTTGTTTATTTGAAATGTGTTTTCAAAAGATTTCGGTTTGGCCTCGTTAAAGGCTCTCTTTCAAAACGCGTGTGTGTTTTGTGAATGGTGTGTTTTGGGAATTGATTATGATTTGATTATTTTGAACGTTGAAGGCTTTGATGATATCCCTGTTGTTTAAAGTTATGGAATCGTGTATTCCGTGTTTAATCTTGTTATTGTGTTTTGAAGAGTTTGGTAATGGTGTCGGATAAGTGGCCATCTCTAGTAAGTATTCTTGATGAGCTTACATTCTTAGCATATTAGTATTGCATGAGTAACGTGTGTGTGTGTGTATGCTCACTACGGGTGAGATCCGACGGGGTCTCGGTAGGGGTCCACAGAGGCGTGGGTCCGCGAGCTTGCTTTTAACCACTACAGGTTAGATCCGACGGGGTCTCGGTAGGGGTCCACAGAGGCGTGGGTCCACGGTTAATTGTGGTGCATTTTACAAATGTGTTTTGAGATTGGCGTTTCCGGAAACGAGTGTTTTGAACGGTTTTCATGATTGCATGCATCGACTAAGTGTGTAAGAGGTAAGTTGTTCGTTTGGCTTACTCGGCTAGGATGGCACTAGAGTATTTTGTTGTTTGTTTTAAATCCTTTATTTGTGGATTTTGATGTTGGGAGACGAACCTTGTTGTCGTTCTCGTGTACTGTGAGTTGATGATATTTGGGGCTAAAATCCCAACGGTTTTGTAAAGGTCATTTGACGGATTTGGGGCTAAAATCCCAATGGTTTGGTAAAGGTTATTTTATGGAAAGTAAAACCTTTGGGGTGGTGACCCCTTTTGTCTTTTGGTTTTCGAAAAGTAGGATTTGAGAATCCTAAATTGTTTTCTATTAAAACTCCCGATGGTATTTCAAATCATTTTATAAATTGTTTCCCTTGATATTTTGATCTTGAAATTTTGGGAAGTATTTACTCAAACTCTTGCCTCGGGAAGTGTTCATCCTGTTGTATTCGAATCTTTGAGGATTCCAAATTATTATCGTTCGTGGAATGTGAATTGTATGGCTCGTATTTGCACTTTGTTCTTGCACTAGCAAAACAGTGGAGTTTTGCTAACCCCCGAGTATTCGGGGGGTGGATGTCTGTTTTTGCATTCAGGTTTTGGAGCATAACACAGGGTCGGCACGAAGGATGATGAAAGACGATCGATACTAATCACATGAGGAACCGTACTTTGTTTATTGGTTCAGTTGTACTCTATTTTTCCGCTGCTATATTTTCCCGTTGTACGGGTGTGGTTGTATTTTGACCCCTGCGTGGGCATGAGTTGTATTTGAGTTGTATGTAATTGTTGAAAGACCAAATCGGTCTACCGAGTCAGTTTTGCCTTAAAGGCATGGTTGAGTTGTTATATGTTGTTACCAGCCTGGTAGATCCTTGAGGAAAGGTTCTACGGCGTGTAATATCCCTGAGTGGATTGGGGGTGTTACACAAACGTCTCGGAAAAACCAAACACATCATCAATCAACCTCCTCTTCGGGTCGGTGAACCCGTCGTTACCACTAAATTGTCCGTGATCATACGGAATAACAGAATTCGGTGCTTCACCGTGGTATATCCAACATGTATATTTACTCCAAAAACCATTCTTCTTTAGGTGTTCCCAGACCTCATCAAATGGAAAACAAAACATATCACTGCGACATCTACATTTATTACATGGACAGTAGTGCAACGTATTACCACTGTCGTGCTCTTTTACAAATCTCATAAACTGCTTCATCCCATCCATTACACTTGGATCCCATTTTCGTTACCCAATCCAACTCTTGTCCATCCTGAAAATGTATACATTTTCCAATATTAATCCAACTAACTAATATTGTTCAAATTATAAATGAAATCACAACAAACAATTAATCATAATGATTATCATCATAAAACTTAATCGTTTTACATAAAAGCTATCGAATGTAACATGAATAATACAAAATTTCGAAATCACAATAAAAAATACAATAAAATACGTACCTTAATCGAAATGATGATTATAACAACCGGTAAAACCTTCGTCACTCCAGCTAGCACAACTCAAAGTAGCAACTCACAAGCTTTTTTCGGGAATAACTGACGGGATCGAGAATAGAAATGTGCTCTTTAGCGGGGAGAGGGGCAAGATTGGGTTGGTGTTCCCTGAACTATAAATAATTTTCACTTGGAGGTTTAGCCAACGACCTAGATCTAGGTCGTCGGCTAAACTATTACAATATTATTTTTTTTCGGAAGGAGTTTAGCCGACGACCTCGATCTAGGTCGTCGGCTAAAGTATATTATTTCTTTTTCGAAAAAGTGTTTAGCCGACGACCTCGATCTAGGTCGTAGGCTAAACACTTAAAATATTATTTTTTTTTTCGGAAGGAGTTTAGCTGACGACCTAGATCGAGGTCGTCGGCTAAAGTATATTATTTTTTTTCTTTCGAAAAAGTGTTTAGCCGACGACCTAGATGGAGGTCCGCAGCTAAACACTTTCAATATTATTTTTTTTTCGGAAGGAGTTTAGCTGACGACCTAGATCTAGGTCGTCGGCTAAAGTATATTATTTTTTTTTAAAAAAAGTGTTTAGCCGACGACCTAGATCTAGGTCGTCGGCTAAACTGTTGCAATATTAATTTTTTTTCGAAAGGGATTTAGCCGACGACCGAGATCAAGTCGTCGACAATTTCTTTTTTTTTTTGGTCGGCTAAACATCATCTCGGTCGTCGGCTAAACCTCTTTAATATAGCCAACGACTATTTCAAACTTTAGCCGACGACATCGGCCAAGTCGTCGTCTAAAACCCTTTAGCCGACGGTAGAACAAGTCGTCGGCTAAAGTGCGAAGTTTAGCCAACGACACTATAGAGTCGTCGGCCATTTTTTTCCAGGTCGTCGGCTAAAGTAGTTTTTTTGATAGTGTCTATGTGCCAATTATGCCTCCACAACGTACTAAAATGGGTCTGGAAAGACGATTAGGTAAATACATTGGCTAATAATCGCCTAAAATAATCCGCTATTTGGAACCTTTAACAAGAGATCTATTTACTGCAAGATTTACAGACTATCACTTTGATGAGAAAAAATTCCCATCGTTAAGGGGAGAGAGGAATCGAACAATTCCAGTTGAACGCTAGGAAATTGTCTGGTGTGCTCCCTCTTTGACTTATCAAGATCCCCGCATGACTCAATTCGAGCTGGAAGTGTAACGTATTCTCAGTCTTCAGAAAGTTGCAGATTCGATGCCCGACAGTTTTACTAATACTGCGAAAGTGACAAGATCTACCATTATCGCTGCGAATGTTCTTGTAAGGTTAGAAGTTCCAGTTATAGGGAAAGGTTCAGCCTCCCAAAGGATGCCCCCGGTGTCTACCTTAGTGGTGGGACGGATGCTTCAGCTGCTCTTATCCCTGCTCGAAATAGGGAAAGGCCAGTGGGTAGAAAGGATATCGAACCTCTAAAGAGAAGAGGAACAGAGGCACAAAATCCTCTCATTATCGACACAGTGACTCTGTTGAGATTATCGCTGACTACAGATATGTCCTCGAATCAACAATGGAACAATCGACGGACGTGTCAGAAACTTTGTTGATGTCAGAGAATAAAGAAATCTCGATGCAATGTACGAGTGAATACGTACTATTGGACAATTCGTCCACGCTAGTCGATGATGCTTTTGCCTACTCTGTCACTCAAGAAATTATTGAAGACGATGAGCCGATTGACCGAAATGGAAAGATGCAATGCAAGGTGAACTAGACTCAATGGCTAAACGTGAGGTATTTGGCCGTATTGAGCCAGTACCCTTGGCATTAAACCAGTTGGACATAAGTGGGTCTTTGTTCGTAAACGCAACGATAAGAATGAGGTTATGCGTTACAAAGCGAGACTAGTTGCCCAAGGCTTCTTGCATCACCCTGGCATTGATTACGGGGAGACGTATTCTCCCGTTATGGACATCATCACTTTCCGCTACTTAGTCAGTTTGGTAGTGTCCGAAAATCTAAATATGCAACTTATGGATGTGGTTACAACATATCTTTATGGGGATCTAGATACAGATATTTATATGAAAGTACCTGAAGGGATTTTGTTGCCCAAATAAAGTAGCTCTAAGCCACGGAGCACTTACGCTGTGAAATTGCATCGTTCACTATATGGGTTGAAACAATCCGGAAGGATTTGGTACAACCGCCTACGTGAATACTTGATTGGGAAGGGATACGAGAATAGTGATATCTGTCCATGTATTTTTGTGAAAAGAACAGATACAGGATTCGTGATTGTAGCCATCTATGTAGATGACATGAATGTTATCGGTACCATAGATGAGGTCAATGAAACGTCCTGCCACCGTAATTCGAATTTGAGATGAAAGACCTGGGGAAGACCCGATTCTGCTTAGGCTTAGAGCTAGAACATCGAGGTGATGGTATACTCATTCATCAATCTTCTATGTCCAGAAGATACTCAGGCGATTTAGTATGGACAAGGTACATCCTCTTTCTACCCCCATGGTTGATCGAAGTCTGGAAATGAACAAGGATCCGTTTCATCCTAAAGAGAAGGATGAAGAGGTCCTTTGATCAGAAACACCATACCTTAGAGCAATCAGGGCATTGTTGTATCTAGCTCAATGTACTCGCCCAGACATCGCATACTTTGTAAATCTCTTAGTAAGATTTAGCTCTGCTCCCACGATAAGGCATTGGATTGGAGTAAAACACATCTTTCGATACTTGAAAGGCTCCAGTGATCTTGGATTGTTCTTTCCCTATACAAAAGAGAGCGATATTCTGAAAGGAATTGTTGAGGTTAATACGATGCATACTGACCGTCAATCTTCCTCTGATATTGCAGCTAAGCATGGCATTTTGACTACCATAAGTGCTAATGCAAGCAAGATTACCCCCTATGCAGAGAATCCTAACAATATGTTAGTTGGATTTGCTGATGCCAGTTATCTGTCTAACCCGCATAAAGGACGTTCCCAAACTAGTTATGTATTCACCATTGGGAAGACGGCAATATCTTGGCGATCTACCAAGCAGACCCTGGTTGCTACTTCCTCGAACCATGCAGAGATAATTGCATTGCACGAATCCGTAAGGGAGTGCATTTGATTTCGGCCAGTCATAGACCACATACGAGGAACTTGTGGATTAGAGTCCACTACAGCAACCCCTACTTGCATCTTTGAGGACAATGCGGCATGCATTGAGCAGATGAAGTTACGCTTCATTAAGGGTTACAATACTAAACATATCGCACCGAAGTTCTAATACAATCAGCAACAACAGAAATTGCTGAAGATCGAAGTGAAACAAGTGAGTTTCGATGAGAATATTGTAGACTTGTTCACTAGGTCTCTGCCAAAATCTACATTTGAGAAACATGTGAGAAGCATCGGCATGCATCGATTATCCAATCTCAACTAATGATGGCTCGTTGGAATGAGCTGTTATGTATACTTCAGGGGGAGTATACTTCACATGATTCTGGCATTTGTAATTGGTGCGTTGTGCTCTTTTTCCTCACCAAGCCTTTGTTTTTATCATGGGGTTTTGTTTGACTTGGAAAGGTTTTTTACAGAGGCAACATCTTATGCACCATGATAGTATTAGTGTCCGACACAGTGGGAGTGTTCCGGGATATCCTTCCCGTATTGGTGTCTTGCCTAATACTGGTTGTATGAAGATACATAGATAGAAGGTTTTAGATCCTTCTAGAGGTAGTAGAATCCTATTAGATGTCTTACCATATCTAGGAATCTTATGTATGCACTACAACAAAACTCATAATTATCATCATTAAATTATGTAACTATAAGGTGTTTCTTGTGACAAAAAATAATTCTGTGCCATTTTAATGGTAATGCCACAAGTAACGATGTAGCTAAATGTATAACGTCACAAGTTGTTGGTATATTAACACTTTTTAAGTGGCATTCATTTTAATTAGGATAACAGTTTCAATTGATACTAAATTGTTTACTAATAAAAATTATAAATGTGACAACAAATTGGGAATGTTACAATTTGGAATGACACTATATCTACAAATATTTACAATTAAGATTGTAGTGTTACATGCTTCTTGTTTCACTCACTTGTGTCACTGAAGACACAATGCTTTGACATTCAACAATGTCACACTTTCTATGAGTACCATTATAAAATGGCACCACAACTTACATTTGTGTCAATTCACAATGGCACTTTTTGTATAAATTGTTACATTCAGAAGTATTACAACAAACATTGTTGTGAGGTAATTTCTAATGCCAAAACAAATTTCAATTGTTACATGATCAAATACCATGGTAATGATGTATTTTCAGATTTTTAGTTTCTTTCATACCTCAATAATTACATAAATTAACAATATTTAGTAGCTCCACAATCTTATACACGTTCTTTTTTAAAATTAATGATTTTATTTTATCTTATTAATTTAATTAAACATTAAGTGAAAATTAACAAATCAAGGGAATATAGAACTAGAATAGGAACAAGAAGTAAAAAATACTTTAAAATTAATATCAAATGAACCAATGTCATTGACAAATTCATTACATAAAAATACTAACAAATCTAAAAGAGACTATCTTGTTGAATTATCATAAACTAAAAGAAGAAATGCAAAATCTTCGAACACCGCACCGTCATCCTTGTCGATAAACATATCCAAGTCTTAGGCATCCACAAAGAGCATCATCCATCTTCATCATATATTAATGTGGTCCTGTAGCATTAAAACGAGCCTCCATGTGCTCCGACAACTACAAATAACACATGAAACCACAAGTAATGTACACTTCAAAGAGGTGTAAAATCCCAACATAGATGAAAGAGAGAATCAAGACCTCTAAGTAGTTCCAAAGGAGACTGTGCAAATGAAGACAACACTCACAAAGCATAGATATTAGAGAACGTTAATTGATCGACTTTACTTACTACGAAAGCTCTCGTCCAGGCAATATGCATTCCAATAGTTCTCCAATTGTCTTCAATTCTCCACATAGTCTTTCTAACGTTCACCGAGCCTCGAAATATATTGTATATAAACTTTATAGTGATAAGCACCCAACTCTCGACCATTTACTTCTTGTCCAGGATCAGTACTGTATAATGTCCCAATAGCAATGGTAATTGTTGGATCCAATATGCTCTTTAAACATGCTCTGGCACCCACCTAACCAAGAAAAAACAGAGCAGCTCATTCAAAGGTGTTCTTATGAAAAAAATAAATAAAGAGTACATTGCATACTATGAAAAAATAGAAATATCTTACCCGAAGGTTGGCATCAACAATATTACAAGTATCAGTAGAGAGGAGCTCCAAATCATTTCTACTTGCAAAATTGAAAATAGGCGAGATGTCGTCAGGTGGCTAGCAAGAAACATATAATGCTTATAAGAATAGTCTACCTTTAAATTTTCAACGTTAACAAAAAGTATAAATATGCAATGTTAACAGAAAGTATAAATATGCAACTTGTGTTTCATCAGTGTCCAATTTCTCGTGAGTATGCACATTAGCAAGACATTTCCAGTAGTCAAGTTCTTTGTTGAGCTTTTTATTATGCTCTTGTAAACACTTAATAGCCGCAATATGATTAGTTTCAGAACTCGCCATGTCCTTATATACCAATGATGGAGAAACTCCAGACCCATACATTCGCACTCGACCATTTTTGTCTGGACCCATAACTTGTGCAAATAAGTCATTTATGGAACAAAGTTGATTTAACAGCTCCGGACTTTCATTCCTCTTCTAAGAAAACTTAGCCTAGAGAAAATCATTTCAAACTTGAGTAGTTAAGCATCTCAGCTGTACAAAAGAATAACATGTACGCGTTTATTTCATTATGCGAAGGCTTACTATTGCAGTTTTTGCCGCCTCACTTTGAGTGCTATCTTTTTTTGTCATGACATGCTTGAATATTTCTGCTCAGGTTGGAGGACGTCCCAAGACTTTCTCCTTCATTCAGTTTGGCAAAATATAATCTATTTTTAAATACAAGTAATTAATTTGCAGAAATAAATAATACTAAAATTAAATGACATCAAACTTGTTATTTTGCTACTCGTGCGAAACTCTTCGTACCCGTAGTATGGTTATGAATCCGACATGAACGAGTAATCTTGTTCCTCCTACTCATTTCTTTTTATTTTTCAGAGGACCAGTGTTGAACAAGATTTTGAAACTATGTGTCAAACACCCTTGGGTCCTTGAGTTTTTGTAGTTCACGAAGTGGTAAATCCTCCTTGCCCTTGTAATAGTTTTTTTCACACGATTCCTCCAACTATTTAGTTGTTTGCCGAACTTCTGCATAACCACCTTTTTGAATAATCAAGAAAAACTACATAGAGGTAAAAGC
The DNA here is from genome assembly GCA_033398695.1 of Orobanche coerulescens. Classification (NCBI taxonomy): domain Eukaryota; kingdom Viridiplantae; phylum Streptophyta; class Magnoliopsida; order Lamiales; family Orobanchaceae; genus Orobanche; species Orobanche coerulescens. The sequence continues at coordinate 99,921,346 of CM065812.1, forward strand.
AAAATAATATGCTCTCAGGAAAAAGCTACAGTTCGTTGTTACGTAGCCTTCAATAATATAGTTACTGGAGCAAAGAATGCAACTAAAACATGCAGAAAGTTCACAGGAATCAGAGAAAAAAAGACTACAAAGAGGTCCATTTTTAGTTGTGCTATGTGTGCAATTAGTCACGTGAGCAAGACTCCACAACTTCTCCTTTACATAATTAGGTACCTTGTGCCAAGACTCATAGTCCAGTGGCGCAATTTTTCCATATTTGATCATTAAGCCAATAAAGCTGGACATACTTTGTCCATTTTTATCAGTTGTCTGTCCAAACTCATTGCAATCTAGAGGAAGAGTACCTTCACTCTTCACGACGACCCCAAACAGAACGCATTTGAGTAGGACCTCTAACTTTCTTGCGGGGAAGACTTACTTCACTACTGGGACGATTGAGAATCTGTAATGACATTGTAATAAATATGGTCATAAGTATTATAAGTGTACTTGATTCCTATCATGTTTTGGTTTGTTCATAACAAAAGTGTCAAGTATGATTACCATTCATTGGTAGAGGTACAACATCCCTCCCCAACTGTGATTCAGGGCTATGTGATTCAATGGCGAAAGATTCATTCCGGCGAAATAGCACCATATCCACGATATGCTACAAAAAACATGTTAGTGTAAATTTCATATGCAATTTCTCTTCCATATTAGTACATACCTGTAACACCCCAAACTTGGCGGATATTACAGTGCCGTGGACCCCCGACTGGGACCCACCAGGCGAATGAAAATTAATGAACTAAATAATATAATTGTAGTACCGAACCACATTATATCATCAATTACTCTGACAAGGAGTTTTATTACAACACACCCATGATAATACAGAATACATGCATATTTTATATGAAGATAAAATATACAACACTGAATGAAATGAATATTCAAACGGAAGTCTGCAGCGGAAATAAAATGAAGAAAACACGAGTGAATAAAAAGGACTGGGGGCCCCTACTAGTATCACTGGGACTCCTCGTCGTCAACATTCTCTTCCTGTGCCTTAGCCTTGCCATGACCTGAAAACAACATCCCCCAACGGGGTCAGTTACACAGAACAACAATCCTCAAGAGTTGAATAAACACAATCATGATATATCTTAATTATGAAATGACGCTGAAGAGAGGCATCATAGTATGCCCGTATTGGTATGTGCAAGTGCACAAGACGAGTGTCCGGACACACCCGTCCTTGTACCTAATTAATCTCACGGAGGTACGTTACCGTGTGCACAGTCCAATGTGTCGGTGAACCCAACACATGACCATCATGTGCCCGACTAAAATTCCACACATCCCCACCCGATCACGCAATATAAACTTAGAAGGTCATATGGGCAAGAAATGACCATGAAGAATAATAATGAATAACAATCCGACAAAGTCAGGAATGACTCACCGAGATGAAATGATAGTGAAATGAATGATAGCTCAATGAAATGATTGGAACCGCCGTTCCTCGTGAATAAAGTGATTAATTGAAAATTACAAGTCTCAATACGGTTAATACATTATGAATGAATTATGATTATGAATGAACAACAACGAAAAGAATGAATATCCTTTTAACACCGATGATGATACGTCTTCTTTCGAACAACATCCTAAGGGAAACTACCGGTCGCTTGAACAACCTTGAATAACACAATTATCAACAACTCGCTTAATATACGAACCAAAAGCAATCATAACCAACTCAAGATGTCGATACAATAAATCCAAACTCATTGAGGCATTTCGACAAACACCTTGAAAACAAACTCCCATCTTAAACAACTAATCCCATTTGTATCGAAAACCAACTTCTATTGAATGATCCAAACCACCAAAATACCATCAATACAATCGATAATCCAAACAAAATACTCAAATTGAGTTTACGATAACATTAAATTGCAAAACCCAACTCCAAGTCAACCTTCAAAGTGTTCTTGAGAAAAACTTCCAACAATCCGATGATAACTCGTAAAAACTCATAATCATATGTATATCCATCACAATTCATGATTATACCATCCAAAACATCATGCTCCAACTCAGAATCGAATTCAAGGGTTGAAGAAGTTACCTTAGAGTAGGATGAAGAATCCACAAATATGTTGTTGATCCACACTACAACTTGAAGAAGATGAAAATCTCTGAGTTTTGATGATGTTAAAGCACCCCAAAATCGCCCCAAGGAAGAGAGGAAGAAGTGAAATGAAGAAATGAGCTTGTTCTCCTCAACAAAACACAGTTATAAGGAATCTGCACTGTGTGCCGCGGCCCGGCCGAGTGTGCCGCGGCACAGGGCTAGAATCTGCCCCCAGTGCTCGGCAGTGTGCCGCGGCCCGGCCGAGTGTGCCGCAGCACAGGGCCAGAAATCTGCCCAGTGGTTTGGCAGCGTGCCGCGGCCCCCGGTACAGGAGGATCGGCCACAAACTGCAACATGTGTGTGCCGCGGCGCACACGCCCTTGTGCCGCGGCGCACACCTCTCAGGTCTTAAAATGATGAAAAACGACCCGAAAAGAGAATAAAAGCAATAAGATTCAATATTTGGGAAATAATAACACGAAACGGAAGTGCAGAAACCCCAAAACGGTGGTTCCAAGCAATGATTACAAGGGTTCGCCCAACAATAGCACCATTTGAACAATGAGGAGGTTTGAAATGACATGAACTCCAATGTCAACATAGACTAATGAATCAATTACAACAATCAAGATAATATTCTTGTCTCGATTACCAAGCAAGGTTGAAACAATGAACAATATTGATACACGACTCGAAGTTATTCCGATCGGTGAACACGAATGAATGAATGTGGATGATGAATGATTATTAATAAGTGAAAATTATTGAATGACAATTACTGAATGATAATGACTGAATTATAACTGGGTATTACATACACCCGCCCTTAAAAGAGTTTCGTCCCCGAAACTAAGGGTCAAACAACTCGGGATAACTCTCCCGCATACTATCCTCGGTTTCCCAAGTAGCCTCTTCGACTCCATGTCTAGACCACTGGATCTTAACCAAAGGAATCGTCTTGCTCCTCAACTGTTTGATTTGTCGCTCTAAGATTTGTACGGGACGCTTCACATACGTATGATCATCCGCTATCTCGATCTCATCAAACTGAAGTATGTGACTAGGGTCAGCAATATATTTCCGCAACTGAGAGACATGAAACACGTTATGAATTCAACTCAACGCTGGAGGTAAAGCCAATCAATAAGCCAGACTGCCTACTCGATCCAAAATCTCAAACGGTCCAGTAAATCTCGAACTCAAATTTCCACGTTTTCCGAAATGGAAGATACCTCGACTCGGGGATACCTTGACCAAAACGTGGTCACCTGTCTCGAACTCTAATGGTCGACGACGATTATCTGCATATGATTTCTGTCGACTCTGAGCGGTCAACAACCGACTCCTGATCAAAGCTACCTTCTCGTGGGCGGCTATAAGCATATCGGGCTCAGTGCCGATTGATTCTGATAAGTCATCCCAACACAAAGGAGATCAGCAACGACGACCGTACAAGGCCTCGTAGGGTGCCATCTTAATCGAAGCATGCCAACTATTATTATACGTGAATTCGATCAATGGTAGTTGGGCTTCCCAATCATCTTTCCAATCGAGAACACAAGCTCTCAACATGTCCTCCAATGTCTGGATAGTTCGTTCTGATTGTCCGTCGGACTGAAGATGAAAAGCTGTGCTGAAATTGAGCTGAGTTCCCATATCACGATGAACTAATTTCCAAAAATGAGACACGAATTGCCCGTCACGATCAGAAACGATACTCTTAGGAGTACCGTGCAATCTCACTATTTCTTTGATGAACAACTGGGCAAGTCTCTCGGGACCCCACGTATCCTTAATCTCGAGAAAATAAGCTGACTTAGTTAGACGATCCACGATTACCCAAATTGTATTCATGCCACGATGACTCGTCGTCAAACTCATGATGAAGTCCATTGAAATATCCTCCCACTTACACTCTGGAATAGGGAGCGGTTTCAGCATACCCATCGGTCGCTGATGTTCTATCTTGAATTGTTGACAGGTGAGACATCTCGAAACAAACTCGGAGACTTCATGCTTCATATTACTCCACCAGTAATTTTGTTTCAAGTCTTTGTACATTTTGCTGGACCCCGAATGAATAGAATAAGGGGTAGCATGGGCCTCTCTCAAAATTGAGCTTTTCAACTTGTCATCCGCCGGAACACATAACCGGTTCTTAAATCGTAAAAGTCCATCCTCGTGGACCACAAATACAGGGGCTTTCCCCTGAGTCGCATCATCTCGAATACGTAACAAAAATGGGTCTGAACCCTGATTCACTCTGATCGCCTCTTCAAGTGGCGATGAAATCTCCAGCATACAAAGCTGCTCCTGAACACGCTGTAACCAAACCTCGATCTCACGCCTAAGTAATTCTTGCTAAAGTTCCTTCTGAATAGTTAAACGAGCAAGCATCTGCTCCTGAACGGACTTACGGCTCAAGGCATCGGCGACCACATTTGCCTTACCCTGGTGATACTGAATCTCGATATCATAGTCCTTAATTAGTTCCAGCCACCATCTGTGATGCATATTTAACTCCTTCTGAGTAAATATATACTTTAAACTCTTATGATCGGTTAATATCTGACAGGTAATGCCATAAAGATAATGTCGCCAAATCTTCAATGTGAATACCACGGCTGCTAGCTCCAGGTCGTGGGTCGGATAATTAACCTCGTAAGGTCTCAATTGTCGTGAAGCATAAGCAATAACTTTCTCGTTCTGCATTAGTACACATCCGAGACCCTGTCCGGACGCATCACTATAAACCATAAATCCTTCAATCCCTTGCGGTAAAGAAAGGACATGTGCTGAAATTAACCGGCTCTTGAGTTCCTCAAAACTCTGTTGACACGCGTCGGACCACATGTATTTCTTATCCTTCCTTAAAAGGTTCGTCATGGGTTGAGCGATTTTAGAAAATCCTTCCACAAACTGCCGATAATAACCAGCTAATCCGAGGAAACTTCGGATTTCCTTAACATTCTTCGGAGGTTGCCAATCTCGGATAGCCTCCGTCTTCTGAGGGTCGACACGAACTTCGTCTGATGAAATTACATGTCCGAGAAATGTCACTTCGGACATCCAGAACTCACATTTGGAAAACTTTCCATAAAGTTGCTCTCGTCTCCACACGTCGAGCACCTGATGAAGGTGAAACTCATGCTCCTCCCAGTCACGAGAATAAATTAAAATGTCATCAATGAACACAACCATGTACTGATCCAAATAGTCGATGAAAACCCAATTTATTAACTCCATGAATACTGCAGGTGCATTAGTTAACCCAAATGGCATTACCACAAACTCATAATGACCACAACGTGTTCGGAACGCCGTTCTTGCGATATCCGACTCTCGAATTTGCAACTGATGATATCCAGATCTTAAGTCGATCTTGGAAAATACCGAAGCTCCTGAAGTTGATCCAAAAAATCATCGATACGAGGTAGAGGATATTTATTCTTGATCATCACCCAGTTCAATTCCCGGTAATCAATACACAAGCGGAACGAACCGTCCTTCTTCTTGACAAATAACACTGGTGCTGCCCACGGGGATGCACTCGGTCGAATATAACCCTTCTCGGTCAAGTCCTCTATTTGATTCTTCAACTCCTGCATTTCGGTCGAGGCCATCTGGTATGGTGCCTTCAATATTGGGGACGTACCAGGCTCCAACTCAATCGTGAATTCCACATCTCTTTGTGGAGGCAAACCAGGTAACTCGTCTAAAAATACATCGGCATATTCTCTCACCACTGGAATATCCATCAACATGACTGCTGGTTCCTCGGTCTTGGTCATATAGCACCAATAATCGACACACCCATGACTGAGTAATTTCACTGCTTTCATCAAGTTGATGACTCTCCCAGAACAGCTGGGATTACCTCCCTGAAATACACATTCGACTCCATCGTCTGAAATAATAGTGACCATACGCTTACGGACACTAATGACGGCATCGTGACGATCCATCCAATCAATACCAAGGATGACGTCGTCTCTCGGTAAATCTACCACGATTAGGTCTGCTAACCAATCACGGCCATGAATCTGAATCGGACAATCCTTAATCTCACGATTCCCGATAATTCTTCTACCATCAGGTAGACCAATGACATAAGGCTCACAACTAGTAGCACTACCTAGACGTAGTATACTCAAACATGATTCGGAAATGAATGAATGCGATGCACCACTATCAAAAAGGGTACACACAGTTTGAGATAGAATATCGAGTGTACCTAAGATCATCCGGGCCTCCGGATCATCAGTCCTCTTCATCTCATAAATTCGGGGCTTGTCGGCCCCCGAACCGGACGCTCCCGTCTGATAGCTCCTTGCTCCGCCTTTGTTTGCTCCTGTTGTATTGAACGACGCGGATTGAGTGGCCTGATTCTGCACCGCTGAATGTCTCGGGGCCTGAGATGACGCCGGAGTAGGTTTGGAGTCTCTTCGGAAAAAACGGGCTTTATGCCCAGCAATCCCACAGTTATGGTACGTGACAGTCTGCCTCGGACACTTGGTGCTGAAATGACCCTGTTCTTCACAATTGAAATAGGTGATGGCCGAACTGGCCGCTCATGACTGAGATTCTGTGGGTCTAGGCACCATAGAAGGTCGCTCAGAAAAAGTAGAGCCCGCACGAGGCTTCTTGAAAGTGGCCTGACTGCCTTCAGACAGATTACGATTCTTTGACTTCTTGCTAGCAGTTGAAGGTTGTTGCTTAGAAATCTCCTTAGCAGTAAGCTCATAAGTAAGAGCTTTCTCAACGAATTCGGCCAGAGTGGTGCAATTGTGATTAAGCAACTGCATCCGCATACGTGGATTTAACCTCTTGCTGAAATATTTGATCTTGTCCGCCTCAGAGTGAATAATAGACGAGGCGAAAGGAAGTAGCTCCTGGAATTTCTCGGCGATGGCGAGAACATCATCATCCGCTGAGAGGTCGGGAGTGAGTAATTCCGATAACTTGGCCTCCCTGAGTGGGGCTGGATAATACCTCTCCATCATGAGAGTTTTGAATTGGTCCCAAGTACAAGATCCGTCGGTGGGCTTCAACGATAACCACCATGAATGAGCGCCCTTACCAAGACAGTAAGCCGCAACTGAAACTTTGGGACCTTCGGGACACTCCACCATAGTAAACAACTTCTCTAAATGCTCGAGCCAGTGAACAATATCCGCCAGCTCAGATGAGCCCTCAAAAGTAGGTGGTCTCTGGCGAGAGATGTCGCCAATGATACTGCTTACACCCCTCTCCTACCCCTGAGGTGGCAGCGGGGAGCCTGTTGATTCTGAGTAGCTGAGTTCTGCATCGTCTCCATGAGGCGTGCCATTTGAGTCATCTGGGCCATCATGCCCTGCATAAAAGCGAGTGGATCAACCCGAACACCTTCTAATTGAGCTGTGTCCTAGGTACGTCTCCCTAACAGTGAGTGATCATTTCTGGGTGAATGAGTGGCAGCGTCGCTGCTCGATGAATTTGCATTATTCCTCGCGTTCGTGCGTATATTCACACAAGCTCTCGGGTTTCGGCCCGCACCACGGCCTCTTCCCCCGCGTCCTCTGCCAGCTCTTTCCATACTGAAGTGGAAAGTCATATGATAATTATATATCTCGCATGAATATCACATTATGATTACGTTATGAAATGATGAAAATGAGCATACTCGCTCAAACACAATGATTACATGAATGATCAACTAAAATGACGTGATTATCTGATGAAATTTTTGAAATGATTATCATGAACAAGTTAACAAGATTAATGATATGATCCTCAAGATCAACAACTGAACAATGAAATGAACTGAGTGATTAATAAATTAACATGATCGACTTGATCAAAAAAATGAAAATGATGAATGAGGATTGTTGACTGTTGAATGATGAATGAGTGATTCTTATTGCCAGAAATTATACCATGGCGTCAGAAATCTTACTCTTCTTTGGTCTGAGGGGCTCGGCTCTTGCACAGGTCACACGTGACGCGAAAGTCCAATCATACTAGTCTGATGAACGATGATTTCAAATGAGACATGACTCGGAAGGTAGTATTCAAAACCATGCTCCGATACCAACTCTGTAACACCCCAAACTAGGCGGATATTACAGTGTCGTGGACCCCCGACTGGGACCCACCAGGCGAATGAAAATTAATGAATTAAATAATATAATTGTAGTACCGAACCACATTATATCATCAATTACCCTGACGAGGAGTTTCATTACAACACACCCAAGATAATACAGAATACATGTATATTTTATATGAATATAAAATATACAACACTAAATGAAATGAATATTCAAACGGAAGTCGCAGCGGAAATAAAATGAAGAAAACACGAGTGAATAAAAAGGACTGGGCCCCCCTACTAGTATCACTGGGACTCCTCGCCGTCAACGTTCTCTTCCCGTGCCTTAGCATTTCCATGACCTGAAAACAACATCCCCCAACGGGGTCAGTTACACAGAACAACAATCCTCAAGAGTTGAATAAACACAATCATGATATATTTTAAATATGAAATGACGCTGAAGAGAGGCATCATAGTACGCCCGTAATAGAATGTGCAAGTGCACAAGACGAGTGTCCGGACACACCCGTCCTTATACCTAATTAGTCTCACGGAGGTACGTTACCGTGTGCATAGTCCAATGTGTCGGTGAACCCAACACATGACCATCACGTGCCCGACTAAAAATTCCACACATCCCCACCCGGCCACGCAATATGAAGCCAGAAGGTCATATGGGCAAGAAATGACCATGAAGAATAATAATGAATAACAATCCGACAAAGTCAAGAATGACTCACCGAGATGAAATGATAGTGAAATGAATGATAGCTCAATGAAATGATTGGAACCGTCGTTCCTCGTGAATGAAGTGATTAATTGACAATTACAAGTCTCAATACGGTTAATACATTATGAATAATTATGATTATGAATGAACAACAACGAAAGGAATGAATATCCTTTTAACCGAGTAAGAATTAACTTACCTCAACACTGGTGATGATACGCCTTCTCTCGAACAACGTCCTAAGGGAAACTACCGGTCACTTGAACAACCTTGAATAACACAATTATCAACAACTCGCTTAATATATGAACCAAAAGCGATCATAATCAACTCAAGATGTCAATACAATAAATCCAAACTCACTGAGGCATTTCGACAAACACCTTGAAAACAAACTCCCATCCTAAACAACTAATCCCATTTGTATCGAAAACCAACTTTTATTGAATAATCCAAACCACCAAAACACCATCAATACAATCGATAATCCAAACGAAATACTCAAATCGAGTTTACGATAACATTAAATTGCAAAACCCAACTCCAAGTCAACCTTCAAAGTGTTCTTGAGAAAAACTTCCAACAATCCGATGACAACTCATAAAAACTCATAATCATACGTATATCCATCACAATTCATGATTATACCATCCAAAACATCATGCTCCAACTCAAAATCGAATTCAAGGGTTGAAGAAGTTACCTTAGATTAGGATGAAGAATCTACAAATATGTTGTTGATCCACACTAGAACTTGAAGAAGATGAAAATCTCTGAGTTTTAATGATGTTAAAACACCCCAAAATCGCCCAAAATCACCCCAAGGAAGAGAGGAAGAAGTGAAATGAAGAAATGATCTTGTTCTCCTCAACAAAACGCAGTTATAAGGAATCTGCACTGTGTGCCGCGGCCCGGCCGAGTGTGCCGCGGCACAGGGCCAGGTATCTGCCCAGTGGTTCGGCAGCGTGCCGCGGCTCGACCGGCAGGAGCCGCGGCTCCCGGTATAGGAGGATCGGCCACAAACTGCAACATGTGTGTGCCGCGGCGCACACGCCCTTGTGCCGCGGCGCACACCCCTCAGGTCTTAAAATGACGAAAAACGACCCGGAAATAATAACACGAAATGGAAGTGCGGAAACCCCAAAATGGTGGTTCCAAGCAATGATTACAAGGGTTCGCCCAACAATAGCACGATTTGAACAATGAGGAGGTTTGAAATGACATGAACTCCAGTGTCAACATCGACTAATGAATCAATTATGATTACCAAGCAAGGTTGAAACAATGAACAATATCGATACACGACTCGAAGTTATTCCGATCGGTGAACACGAATGAATGAATGTGGATGATGAATGATTATTAACAAGTGAAAATTATTGAATGACAATTACTGAATGATAATGACTGAATTACAACCGGATATTACAATACCAACATTAAGAAATACATGAATTATAAAGTAATAAACTTATGGAACAAAAACATGCTGAAATTATACATAACATCCTTCCCAAAAATTACAAATTCATTTCAAAGCTAAAATTACATATTCATTCCAAAGCTGAAATTACATATGAAGAATCATCAACCTACCATCCTATAACTCAGGTTTTTATAATCATTTGAAATCACATTACATCCTATATTAAGCAAGTACAAGCACGCCAAAAACATCACAATCATCTTAACTGATTTCCCCTGTTCTCTTCCTTCATCTGATTTCTTCATCTTCAATTTTAATGAGCTTTTTTCCTCTGCCAACCTTAAATTTGAAATCTGCAAAATCTTGATCATCTCTTGAAGTTTATGAACCTTAGTCTCAAGATTTCTACTCTTCAACTTGTATTCATTCACTTTTCTTAATAATCCAGGAATAATTTGTTTGGCTCTGTCACACATGGGTGGATCAAACCAGAAGAATATTTTCCAGTGTCTATCACTCTAAAAAAATAATAAAAGACTCAAATTACAACAAACTTAAATCTTTCAATAGAAAATAAAAATAACATCTCAAAACGAGAAATTACCTTGAGAACTCTGGGTGCAAAGTCTTGATTTGTAATTACAAATTCCCAAATCCTTCCGAGGGTTATATATAACCATGGGATTTCACACTGGAATACCTAAATCCCGCCATTCATCGAAATTCATTCCTCCAGAAATCTCGTTTTGGAGGCAAATCAAAATTTTTCCGCTATTCTGTTTCCGCGTATATGTAGATGGAAGAGAGTCTGAGAATTGGGAATAGTTATGGCCTATTTTCATTTAATACTTTGGCATATTATTTATATACAATTATGCCCTGGTCGAACCGGCGGTTCTTCGTGTTTTTATTATTTTTTCATTTTTGTATGAAATTAAATGAATTGTGTAGTTATGTTGAATTTCGAATGTTGAAATTATTTATGTTGTGTTTTTTATGTATTTTATAGTAACTTGTAATATTGTTTATATCTTTTTTTTTCTAAATGAAATGATTTGTGTTAAAATTCTAATTTTTTTAATTTACAAGTGTTAAAATTTTGAAATTACTTAAGTTAATTTAATAGAAATATAATAACTTATTGATCAGCGAAAATTACAAGAAAACAACTATGTTCCAACGGATCAACCATCCTTCGAATACAGCTGATGTGGATGAGATTGTCATTCGCTATTTGGAAAAGGGGCATTTTTGAAATATGTGGAAAATATTTATTGGTGAATTTTGGGATGAGCTCAGCCTTTTCTTATCGGAATCGGCGTAATGAATTTTGGGATGAGCTACGCGGTGAGGTCCATCGCTTTTTGACCAAAAAACGACGTTTAGGCCTTCGTTTTTTCTTTTTTCTATTTTTAGTGACTTAATTGCAATTTTATAAAGTTTGTGTGCTTGTTATTAATTTCTTTGATTTTAATCCTAGCTTCCCTAGGGTGTATGTGTGTGTATATATATATATATATATATATATATATATGCGTGTAAGGCCTTTATTTCAGACGTTCAATGAATTGAAACTTTCTCTAAATTTTCTTGAAATTCTTAGATCGGTTGAATCTAGGGGTTTTAGAAGGCTGTTGATGCAGCGAAAATTAAAAGAAAACAACTGCGTTCTAGTGGATCAGCCGTCCTTGAAACATAGCCTTCTAAAAACCCTTCCAAAAAGCGACGGACCTCACTAACAAATATTTTTCACATATTTCAAAAACGCCCCTATACCAAATAACGAATGACAATCTCATCCACTGCATCACTTATATTATGTACGTTAATAAATAAGCTAACCGACCTGATGAATTTTAGTTTAACATAGGCTATGAGTAGATATCATCATTTTTTTTCTTTTTTTATACCCCAAATTTTATACTACATATTAATTAATCACAAAGGTCCCAAATCTCTCAATGGTAAAGAGGAAGGACTCGTTGATTGGGCTTCTTTAATATTTTATCAAACTATTACTAAACTCAGGTCCATAGAAAATGCCTCTCTGCCTCTCTTCCGTTATTCATCACCAGAACCGAACTCAGGTCAGTTTCTATCTCAAATTGCAATAACTAGTTTTGCTGCTAATTTATGAACAATTTTCGTTTTCTTTGAAAGCAATTTTGTTACTGTCCAATTGTGGAGGTGATGGTTGTACGGGTTTCCGTTTTGTTTGTTCTGTTCGGCTAAGGGGATCTAGGCAAGATGTTGATGTACTTTTGATACATGGCAGAACATATAGAGGCTAGGCTTTGTTGTATGGGTCTCCCTAATTTTGATTTTATTGTCTCAAACTAGTACTCAACTCCTATAGAAAACTAACCACTCTGTTAGTGTGATAAATTGATCCTGAAACTAGAATGGTTAAGTGAATTCATGCTTTTATGTATGGTGTTGATGTTTTACATCTGAGATATTTGATTTTGATTTGTTGAATATGATGTTAAGAATTATTTATGCATCCCACTAACAGTTTTATTTTCTCTGGAACTAGTTGAATATAAATATGGATAGAAGTTGGATGAAACAGTCAAGAGCGAGTGAGGCATACGAGATAGGAGTGGAAGAGTTTCTTGAATTGGCTTTCTAGAACGCAAGCCTCGAGAGAAAAATTTCGTGCCCATGTAAAGAGTGTAGACTTATTTGGCAGCATACGAGAGAAGTTGTGTACGACCATCTGATAGCCATAGGATTTGTTGACACATACACAACTTGGGTCTTCCATGGAGAGCTAGACTCATCTACCAAAACAAACCACGAGGCTCCTGATTCTGGTAATGATGACATGAACATTGATATAGATGGTTTGCTTCATGAGGCCTTTGGTGTTCTCAGTTGGCAAAATGATAATGAGAGTGATGAACCAGAAAACCAGCCAGATATTGAAGTTGAAGCTTTTTACAATTTTGTGAAGGATGCCAAGAAGGAGCTGTATCGTGGGTGTAAGAAATTCACAAAACTTACCTTTGTTGTCCAGCTTTTTCATATTAAATGCCTTGGTGGATGGACCAATAATTCCTTTGGCATGTTGCTAAAACTGTTAAAGGATGTCCTTTCTGAAGGAGATACCTTGCCCAACTCCTTTTATGAGATGAAAAAGATATCAGCAAAATGGTCCTTAGTTATGAAAAGATTCATGCTTGTCCAAATGATTGTATCTTATACCGAAACGAATAAAAGGATAAGGAAGAATGCCCTAAATGTCATACATCTAGGTATGTGGTGGTTGAGAATAGTTTTGGTTCATAAAATTCTCCTGCACCTCCTGGCCCCAAAGCTGCAGCAAAGGTATTGCATTACTTTCCACTAATTCCCAGACTACAAAAGTTGTTTATGTGCTCTGAAACAGCTTCTTCCATGAGGTGGCATGACGAAGAGCGTATCAAGGATGGTTATATGAGACATCCTGTTGACTCTCTGGCATGGGTGACATTTGATTATAAGAACCCAACCTTTGCACAAGAAACTCGAAACATGAGGCTTGGCTTAGCTTGTGATGGAATGAACCCACACAGAACCATGAGTTCTACGAATAGCGTATGGCCGGTGGTACTTATAGTGTATAACATGCCACATTGGATGTGTATGTATTGGATAATTTTATTTTATCGATGGTTATACCAGGACCTGGTTCTCCAGGAAATGACACTGATGTTTACCTACAACCATTAATTGATGAACTTCTATTGTTGTGGGAATCTGGGGTCCAAACGTATGATATCTCATCAAAGTCGAGCTTTGTAATGCGTGCGGGTCTATTATGGACAATTAGTGATCTTCCTGTGTTAGCCTATGTTTCGGGATGGAGCACCAAAGGGAAATATGCTTGCCTATGTTGTCACGAATAGATGCGGTCTAAATGGCTTAAAAATGGTAGAAAGTTTTGCTACATGGGTCATCGTCGATTTTTGGATATAAATCACCCTTTTCGGAAAGATGAGAAATCTTTTGATGGTGAAAAAGAAACAGCAACAGCACCTGTTCCTTTAGATGGGGATGCAATTTTGAATATGTTTGAAGGTTTTGAGGTTGAATTCGGGAAAATAAGCCCAAAACAGAAGTTGCCGTTCAATTTGAAAAAGATAAGCGTATTACATAGTCTGCCTTATTGGAAGGGAATTATTATGCCTCACAATATAGACATTATGCACCTGGAGAAAAACGTAATCGAGAGCCTAACGGGAAGACTTTTTAATGATAAAAAAACGAAGGACAAGTTAAAGGCGCATGGTGATTTGCAGCTTATAGGTTTGAAGCCTAAATTGCATCCAAAAGAAGCACCAAATGGGAAAACTGTTTTGCCTCCTGCGTGTTTCACACTGAAAAAAGAAGACAAACTCACTTTTTGTAATTTTTTGAAAAATGTCAAAGTTCCTGATGGTTATGCTTCAAATATTTCGAGGTGCATCTGTTAGAAATACTTGTTAGATTTTGATGATGTCATTATTGTAATTTAAATGTTTATTACTTGGCAAAAATGTAAGGAAGAACCAAATGAGTATCTTCCATAGGCCAAATTATGTTAAGTTAAATACTTGGCAAAATGTAAGGAAGAACTAAATGAGTATCTTGCATAGGCCAAATTATGTTAAGTTAAATACTTGGCAAAATGTAACGAAGAACCAAATGAGTATCTTCTATAGGCCAAATAAATTAGGCTCAAATCGGCTAAGTACAAAGGTACAGATAAGTACATCAGAGAAGTACAACCGAGTCAAGTCAGAGAAGTTCTGGTCAACAAAAATTCATCAGAGATGTTTGACCAAACTGCAGTCAAGTGATCAACAGACTAAGTCATCTGAAGTCTGACCATCAGACGAATCAAAATTCATCAAGTCAGAAGACTTCAGACAAGTCATCTGATCAAGCGAGTCTCAAACTGTCATCGACAGAGAAGTCCAAAATGCAGAGAAGATGACTGTACATCAGCCAACTTGACTTATAAGAGATCAGCCAAGTACTCCAAGTCCACGTCATCATGCGTTGAATAGTCAAATATTATGGAAAGTCACATGCAAGCGTGAAGAGACAAATTGGAGAGATTCCCGCAAGGATATGAATTAAATAATTCATCCAGACCTACCTCTGAATACTTTAATCTTATTATATTCAAAAAATGTGGCGCCTCACATGCAAAGTCTTCACAACGGTCGAAAGATGGACTAAAATAAAGGGAATCCAGCCTTGCAACGTTCAGAAAAATAAACAAAGAAGTCTATTTATCCAACAGACGGATTTGTGACAAGATTTGCAACGGCTATGAAGAATGCTCAAGGATCAACACTTATATATATCCAAAGATTTGAAGATGAGCAGTACGATGCGAACAAAACTCTCAAGCGATCAAAGTTATCAAAGCAATCAAAGCAATCACATAGCATCGTGAAAAGAGCAGTACTCGAAGTTCTTATTTGAAGAAATCTCTTAGTTGGAGAAGACAAGCACTCTTGTCTTAAAACCTGAGTTCGGGGTACTTCGCTGGTTGAAGTTGCGAGACTGACAGGCATCCGAGGATTTGAAGAATCAAGTGGTGCTAGGTAGTCAAAGAGGAGTTGCAATGACGTGATTTCCATTGGTTGGAAGTTGTTGTATCTAAGTAGTAGAATCACTGTAATATTTATCACTGGTTGAGAATTATAGTGGATTCATCTCCAACTGGTTTGGAGAAAGTGGATTAGTCGAGGATTACCCCACCTATGAGACCACTATAAATTGCCAGCATGTTTTACTGTTTTCAGCATCATATTTAACTGTTGCATTCATTCATTATTGTTCCATTGCTTAGTCTTGATTTCGTCATCAGCTGATTTTCGCATATCTATCAGCTGAGAAACTTACTCTTCATGAAAAAGAGTTAAGAGTTTCAATAAGTCTATTCACCCCCCCTCTAGACTTATTCCTGGATGACTTGTGACCTACAAGTGGTATCGGAGAGGTTGGTTCATTTATTTCACGAACCAGATCCATATATCGAGGATATATTCTTAAAATCTCATTGGAAAATGGAACACATGCATTCTAGATTACTTGTGTTTTCAGTTGAAGAGTATGATCTTTGGAAGATAAGGATGCTGACACATTTATCTTCAATCCATGATGACATGTGGTGTATCATAGTGTACGGCCCGTTCATTTTCGATAAAGACAACACTCCTGAGGAGATTGCAGCTGGGAAGCCTGAAAAGATCCCAAAGAAGAGGACGGAGCTGACCCCAGAAGAAAGAAAGCTGGCCAACCTAGACAACCCTGCCATAGATGTGCTATACCAAACCCTTAACAAATCAACAATGGTCAAGATTAAAAATTGCAAAAATGCCAAAGAGATTTGGGATACCCTTGCTGTGATGTGCGAAGGTACCGAGCTAATAAAAGAAAACAAGTCGTCAATTGCTACCCAGAAGTTTGACAACTTCAAGATAAAGACCGGAGAATCCATAGACCAGGTGAACACAAGGTTCACAGAGATCATCAACGAAATCAATTCTCTGGGAAAATCCTATGGCAACAGGGAGATGGCCCTGAAGGTTCTGAGATCACTCAACCTAGAGTGGAATATGAAGGCGGTAGCCATTAGGGAATCCAAAGACCTCAATAAAATTAAGATTCAAGAACTATTCTCTGACCTAAAGGCTTATGAATTCGAACTCCCAAGTTCATCATCAAACGAGCCTGCAGAGAAGGGAATAGCATTTGCAGCCGAGTCCCCCGCCAAAAGCTTATCTGAAGTTAAACCTCCAAATCCCCTCGATTTCGAGGAAGAGATGGCGTTCATCATGCAAAGGTTCAACAACTTTTGGAAGAATTACTCCAAATATAAAAAGAAATATAAGGAGAATCCCAGAAGAAACCAAAAAGGCTGGAAGCCGGAAGGGAGAGTGTTACAACTGCCATAAGACAGGACACATTCAAATCGACTGTCCTGATCTTAATAAGGACGAGAGCAAGAAGGAGGTGAGCAGAAAAGAAAACCGAAGGAAGGCCCTAATCGGAGAAGATCAAGAGCATGTAGAATCAAGCAGTGGATTCTTCTCTGATGATGATGAAGAGTATGATTGCCTGATGGCCAACCTAGATGATGAAGAGGTAACATCAAAGCCCTCTAATTCAAATAATAGTTCAGCCATGTCACAAGATATGGACTTGCACGAATCTATAAATCAGCTACTTAAAGACTTTGAGACACTAAAATCTGCACACCTATTTGTATCAGCCGAGAAGACTCAGCTGCAAGATGAGAATAGGCAGCTGAAAAATGATTTTGAGAAACTCAGCCTAGAATTGAATAAAGCAAAATCTGATCTAAAAAACAAGGCTGCAGTTAATTTGAAAAACCAGGCTGATGTCACCACAGCTGAGATAAAGTGATTAACTGTTTTGAATAGTGAAAAATCAGCTGCACTTGATCATGTCAAAGCCGAATTTACTAAACTGACTCAGGTAAGTAAGACTCAGGCACAGGAAATAACCTCCCTGAAGGCGTCTCTAACTCTAGACGAACTTTGTAATAATAAAAGGCCAATATATTCCAGATCAGGCCTTGGATATGATCCTCACACTCCCTCTAGTTCTAAAACCACTTTATTAAGAGAGAAACAATTGTCTCGTCTGCTGAGCCTATATACAAACCTGTATTTAAAAATAGGCAACAACCAAGTCACAAGTCTAAGCTGCAGCCAAGGTATATAAGGCAGCCACCTAGACAAGCGACTAGGCATTGGCCAAGGCAGAAGCAGCAGCCCAGACAACATGCCCATTATTATCAGAAACTCCCCAAAAATAGATTTCAAAATGGGAGGGGCAAATAGAAACCTCAAGGTTATCCTAATTTTCATAATGAACAAGTGTGGAGACCTCAAAGATTTAATAAATGATCTCAGCCAAGGTTTAGAAATGGCCCACAGTACCAATATTATGATGCATATCCGGTATATAATCCTAACAGAGGATATAGACCCATACCTTACACATCTTATAGGGATAATAACAACAATTTTCACAATCCAAGGAGAAATAAATTCTCCAGGAAACCATCTAACCCAAGAGGACCCAAACAAATTTGGGTACTTAAATCTCTGCTTGTATGATTGCAGAAAAGGTGGAAGGACTACTACCACATCTCCACAAATTCAAACTTTGGAGGTGAAGAATGGTTTGTAGATTCCGGATGCTTGAGGCACATGACCGTACAGACGTAACCTTTGGAGATAGCTCTAGAGGACAAACAAAGGGCTCTGGAGAGCTGCACCGAGGAAATATCATTATATCCAAAGTTCACTATGTCAAAGGGCTCAAGTATAATCTCTTGAGCATAAGCCAGTTTTGTGATGAAAAGAATCTAGTAGTCTTCACCATTTGGAAATGCATGGTGATAGATATCCTATCTGGAGAGGTGAAGCTACAAGGATTCAGAAGGAGAGATGTATACATGATTGATTGGAACACAGGAACCCCTAATACCTGTTTTCTATCTAAGACAATAGCTGAGAATGGATGGTTGTGGCACAAAAGATTGTCATCTGAATTTCAAAGCGATCAACAAGATTAGTTCTCAGAAGCTGGTCGGAGGACTTCCAGAAGAAGCATTCAAGAAGGAAGCTCTCTGTGATGCGTGTCAGAAGGGAAAGCAGACCAGAGCATCATTCAAGCCAGTCCAGCCTATAACTCTCACATCGAGGATCTTAGATCTACTTCATATAAATCTATTTGGCCCTATCAAGCCAAGGATCCTAAGTGGCAGAAAGCATGCTCTAGTAGTAGTGGATGACTACTCAAGGTACACATGGATTATATTCTTGTATAAGAAGAGTGAAACCTTGACCAAGCTACCTGAGCTGCTGAGAAGGATCCAAAATGAGAAATCCCTCTCAATCATAAAGATCAGATCAGATAGAGGAAGAGAATTTCTCAACAAGGCGATCACTGATTATAGCGATCAGAATGGAATCCAGCATGAGCTCTCTGCATCCAGGACTCCCCAGCAGAATGGTGTCGCCGAAAGAAGAAACAGAACCTTAAAGGACGTAGCCAGGTCCATGATTGCGTAAGCACTCGCCAAGAGGTTCTCGGGTGAAGTCATCAACACAGCATGCCATACTCAGAACAGGAGTATGATAGTAGGGAGACATGGCAAAACTCCCTATGAGGTTTGGAATGGCAGAACACCTACAGTTTCTTATTTTCATATTTTTGGTTGTAAGTGTTTCATCCACAACAACGGTAAAACCCAACTAAATGACTTTGATGCTAAAACTGATGGCGGTCTTTTTATGGGATATTCACAAAGAAGCAAGGCATATAGAGTCTTTAACAAAAGAACCTTACTTGTGGAGGAAACACCTCATGTTGTATTTGATGAATCTACCGTTGAGTACAGGAAACAAGTAGAACTAATTGAGGATAAGCTCAAATCCTCAACCCTAGAAGAGGTCATTGTTCATGACACATGAATGGTAGACTCATCTGCAGATCAGCCTGTAGACCCATCTGTAGCTGATGAAGACCCAACTGCAGATCAGACAGGACCACCAAACCTACCTGATCCAGTTGCTGCTGATGAAGATCAAACTGTAGCTGATAAAGACTCATCTGCAGACCAGACCAGATCCTAACCTGCAGATGACAAGACGGTAGCTGAACCAGTTGCAGACCAAGGAGATCAGATCCAAGCTGATGCAGACAGAGAGGAAATCCACCAGAGCAAATCTACAGGGGGAACAGAGCCTGAAGAATAAGACATTCCTAAGTGGCTCAAAGATCATCCTATCCAACAGATCATTGGGAAGCTAACTGATGGAGTCAAGACTAGACAATCTACTCTACCCGCAGGAATGACAATGTTTTCATGCTTCATGTCCCAAATAGAACCCAAGACAACAGAACAAGCCCTGGAGGACTATTCTTGGATCAATGCCATGCAAGAGGAGCTTGATCAAATGGAAAGCAACAATGTTTGGGAACTAACAGACAGACCAGATCATAAGAAAGTTATTGGCACCAAATGGGTGTACAAAAACAAAAGCAACGAAGATGGCGCTGTTGTTAGGAATAAAGCCATACTTGTTGCTAAAGGATATGCACAGTGTGATGGAATAGATTTTGATGAAACCTATGCACCTGTTGCAAGATTAGAAGCCATCAGACTATTCCTCGCATATGCTGCATTCAAGGATTTTGAAGTCTATCAGATGGATGTAAAGAGTGCATTTCTTAATGGAATCCTAGAAGAAGAAGTCTATGTGGAGCAACCCCCAGGATTTGTCAAATGAGACAAAGTCTACAAGCTATTGAAAGCTCTATATGGAGTTAAGCAGGCACCAAGAGCTTGGTATGAAACCTTATCTGTATTTCTTGAGAAGAACGGTTTCTTCAAAGGGAAAGTGGACAAGACCCTATTCAGAGTGGAGCACGAAGACCACATATTAATAGTTCAGATATATGTGGACGACATCATATTTGGCTTAACCAACCCAGAGCTGTGTGAGAAATTCTTAAATCTCATGCAAGGAGAATTTGAGATGAATATGATGGGAAAGCTTAACTTCTTTCTTGGATTACAAGTCAAGCAGATGGAAAATGGAATTTTCACCAATCGAGCCAAATATACCCGATATCTAATCAAGAGATTTGGAATGGAATCATCCAAACCAGCAAGAATTCCTATGAGCACAAGTACTCACCTAGATGCAGATGAGGGAGGCATATCAGTGGATTCAACCCACTACAGAGGACTTATTGGATCATTTCTATACCTCACTGCAAGCAGACCAGATATATATTATGTCGTAGGTGTATGCGCACTATTTCAATCCAAGCCAAAGCAGTCTCACCAAGATGCAACCAAGAGAATAATGAAATACCTTAAGTCTACAGTCAATGTTGGACTATGGTATCCTAAGGACGATAACTTCAAGCTATCAGGATATTCAGATGTAGATTTCGCAGGATGCAAAATAAATAGGAAAAGCACTAGTGGAACGTGTCAATTCCTAGTAACCAGACTAATATCCTGGTTTAGCAAGAAGCAGGTTTCTAGCTCTATCTCCACCACAAAGTCAGAATACCTAGCTGCAAGTAGTTGTTGTGCCCAGATCTTATGGATCAGACAACAGCTAAGGACTACAACATCATTGCCAATGAAGTTCCTATTTGGTGTGACAACAACAGTACTATTGCAATAACCAACAATCCGGTATTGCATTCAAGGACCAAGCACATTGATGTTAAGCATCGCTTCATAAGAGATCACTTGCTTAACAAGAGAGTCAGAGTTGAAAGAGTCAGCGCAGACTACCAAATTGCTGATATTTTCACCAAACCTTTTCCAGAAGAAAGGTTTTTAGTAGGGAACTTGGATTACTAGATTGGGAATCTAGTACAGGGTAAAAAGCTAGCTGAAGCAGATCAGACGAAGGTCGGTCTAAGCTGATCGCAGGAATCTGACCCTACCTGATGCAGATAAGAAGACGAAGGACAGATGAAAGAACCTAGCTGATCAAACCACAGGCGAGAAGTCAAAGGTGTCAACTCACCTGATGCAGAGCAGTCAACAGTCAACGGTCAACCAGCTAAGTTTTCTAAACCTGGCCAACTTCTGAATATTATATTATTATGTGCTATTTGTATAATATCATATTACTATTTGGATCACAAGTGGCATAATACTATATGTTTAAAATACATGTGGCAACCACAAGTTCAATCGACCTCCACTATGACCAATTAAGATCCAACCGTCCATTTTCAAACTCAAAACCTCGACCACCGATTACTAAATTTGAATTTAAAAATCCTCAAAAGGTGGACCACCGATTGAAATAAATGAATATTTACAAACGTCATTTCATTTTCCTTTTAAGGACAGGAAAAGCCCTTTCACTTTACCTTCACCAAACTTTCGAAACCCTAATTTTCAAAGCAGAAATCTTTTCGAACCCTCAATACACTAAGAAATCGCTTATTTTGCAGAAATGGAATCCTACTTTGAAGGCGTGAATCTGAAGGCAGTCAAGGACCAGATCATCTTTTCTCTGGTCGTCGATTTTGAAGGACTCTGAAACAACCGAGAACAACGACGTGCTCAACCTCATTCGAGCGATGAAGATGAATGGGATCTACCCATTCTTGGACATCAGCCCCAAGTACCTGTTTAAGGAGGCCGTTATTGCGTTCTTCCGAGAGGCCCGAGTGATCGAATCGGGGATTCGGAGCACAGTCTGTGGAATCCAAGTGGACATCTCCCCGGAGACAATCAGAAAAACATTTTGGATGAAAAACCGCGGTATGGCGGTCGAAGCCCTTAAGCAGAGCGCAGCCGATACTTGGCTGAAAATCAATACGATCGACCAACCAGAGAAACTGAAGCTAACCGCCAAGAGGAGCGAAATAAAGAAGGAGTACCGCTATGTGTTGGATATAACCAACAAGATAGTCATGGGGATGGCAGGTAGCTACGACCAACTGTCGTCAGCTAAGTTTATGGTGCTAGGAGCACTGATTCAAGATGAACCAATTGACTGGACTGATTACATCTACAGGCAATTGGTGCGTGAGGTCAACAAGGCCGAGTGGCTTGTTGAGGAAAAGAGATTTAAATCCAAGCTGGCATTCGGAATGCAGCTCAGTTGGATTTTGGAGAAACTTGGTGTGGCGAAGGGAAACACTGACCCCTTCCACATCAATAAGAGACTTGGTCATCTAGACCAAGAAACGCCGAGGAGGCTAGGAGGCGGAAGGAGAGCAGCCCAGATTCTAAAAGAGCTGTCTGACCAGGGACCCACCTATAGATACCCTGAAACCTCAGACGAGTCCAACCAGGCTGCAGCCCGCAACTCACCTGCAGCCCAGTCTGATATAGAGTCAGACAACACTCCAATTTTTGTTCGTTTTAAGAGAAGGGGACCAGCCCCTGGTGAGCCCTCCATAATCCACTCCTCACCAGAACCCTCTCCCAAATGACCCAGATGCTTATTTGATGAGGAGGAGCAGCCAGATCAATTTGCTACACCTGAACCCATTCTCTTGGAGGATCAGCCTGCTCCCTCCAGCCCGGAGACACAAATGGTGCCAGTTCTAACCCCTCTTTTTGCAACAGAGGAAGAAGAGGCGGGTTTAATTATTTTGATTCTAGAAGCCAATTACACGTTTAATCTACTTGAACATAACAGTTTTAACCTGTCTATAGAGCAATTTTTAATAGTAAAAACCCATGCTCTAAAACACTCATTTGTTGAAATCTTTGAGGAATGGAAAACTCTCAAAACTGTTCCATTCTCTCAACTTCAAACCTTGATTGAATGGAGTAGCTGGGACTATCCCCAGGCTACAGAAGATCTGCTCACCCATTTTTTTAATGAGAGGTCTGTGCCTAAGACTTCAGGAAGGCTGGTTCATGTCCAATTTTAAAACAAACATGGACCAGCTCATCCATCTTATTATGGCTAGCGTTTTTGATGGATCTTTGAATGGAGATGGACAAGTAGTTGAAAATGAAGTGAGAATAGAAGAAGTGGTGGAAGAAGAAGTTATTGTAATAGAAGATGAAGAAAAAGAAAAGGAGGAAGTAGAAAAGGAAAAAGAAGAAGAAAATATTCTAGTTGAAAAAACATAAGAATTGGAGGATGAAAGAGAAGAAGAAGGAGAGGAGGTGGACCAAGAAGAAGCAGAAGAAGAAAAGGAAGAAAATGATGATGAAGATAAAGATGATAAAAATAATTATGAAGAAAAAGGTGATGATGATGATGAGAATAATGATGATGATGATGATGATAATAAAGGAGATGCAGGTGAAAAGGAGGCTGAGAGAGAAAAAGAAAACGAGCATGAAGAAAAAGAAGAAAAGGAAGAAGGAGAAAAGGAGAAGGAAAAAGAAAAGGAGGCAGAAAAAGTAGCTGCATCAGACAAGGCTGGGGCACCTGCCCGCTATACCAGCCTAGATGCAGACCTAGCTGAGGATTCCAAATTGGGGACCCCAGAGCAGACCCCATCTGGTAATCCAGCTGCAGACAGGTGGGTCATCCACACACCTACCTGCAGGCATCGAAGGCTCAGGCGAGCACTCTCCCCAGACATCACACATTACACCTGTGATGACTGAGCTGACCCGACAGATTGTAAAATACACTGTTGGAGAGCTGCTTGTCTCACAAGTCACTCCTAACCTGCAGTCCATTAATGCCAAAATTGATACCTTGCTGCATCAGAATATCTCTCAACCACCTCCTCCTACAAACAATAGAATGCCCCTTGGCATGTGTGACTGGATGCATAGAGTGGAGCAGCAATTGACCATCCTGGTTGATGCTGGCAAAAAGGGGGAAGAGAGGCTACAAGGGGAAGGTAGCAGGCAGGGGGAAGTAAAAGGAGTTCAAGAGGTGAGGACGAAGAGGAAGCAAGATGTCCAATTAATTACAGCTGGGACATCATCTACAAAGAGGAAGGAAGAAGCTGACCAAGAGCAGACTGATGATCAGCCTGCAGCCAAAAGAAGTAGGATTAGATCTGGGGAAGAGCCTAGTCTAAATGGGAAGGCAAAGAGTTGTGGTATGTTGAAGACTTTCTTCCTGTCCAAGCTGCACCATTGTGGGGATCTGCAAAGAAAAAGTTCATCAAAGATTTTTACATCTGGGAGTTACTCCAGGATAAAAATTGCTCCCCACAGCAGACCTTCATTAACTTTATGAATTCAGCACATTCAAAACGCTGGGCCATCCTACTAAAATACGCTGAGGGATGTAATGCATACCCCATGATTCCTCCCTTCAGACCTAAAGATCCGCCCACTCTACCAAATAATGAACTGGATGAATTAGCACTGCAAAGGAAGATAAAGAAGTTGTGTGAAGAGCATAAATTCTCTTCCCAAGAAGAACAAGATTTTGCTGCACTTGTAGTCAGTAGGAAGTACGGCCTTGCCCCCGTCAAGAAAAGGCCTATTGGTGCAAAGATTCTCAAACCCTCCAAGCAGCCTATTCGCAGAGGCAGAGGCAGAGGCAGATGAATTGTATTCATATCTTTTTATGTAAATTTTGTACTTATAATTTTCTTGTATTTTGATCATTGAAAGCCATGTACTTGTAAAACAATACAGAAAAATTAATATAACAGTCTTTTGAACGACAATTCTAGTTGTCTCAAAACAATACTGATTTTAGTTTGTGTCTTGCACTCAAGTGCAAACCTGTTCATTTGAATAATTTGCTTAAGTTTTGCTATCATCAAAATAGGGGGAATTTGTTAGGAATACTTGTTAGATTTTGATGATGTCATTATTGTAATTTAAATGTTTATTACTTTGCAAAAATGTAAGGAAGAACCAAATGAGTATCTTCCATAGGCCAAATTATGTTAAGTTAAATACTTGGCAAAATATAAGGAAGAACCAAATGAGTATCTTCCATAGGCCAAATTATGTTAAGTTAAATACTTGGCAAAATGTAAGGAAGAACCAAATGAGTATCTTCTATAGGCCAAATAAATTAGGCTCAAATCGGCTAAGTACAAAGGTACAGATAAGTACATCAGAGAAGTACAGCCGAGTCAAGTCAGAGAAGTTCTGGTCAACAAAAATTCATCAGAGATGTTTGACCAACTGCAGTCAAGTGATCAGCAGACTAAGTCATCTGAAGTCTGACCATCAGACAAATCAAAATTCATCAAGTCAGAAGACTTCAGACAAATCATCTGATCAGGCGCGTCTCAAACAGTCATCGACAGAGAAGTCTAAACTGCAGAGAAGATGACTGTACATCAACTAACTTGACTTATAAGAGATCAGCCAAGTACTCCAAGTCCACGTCAGCATGCGTTGAGTAGTCAAATATTACAGAAAGTCAGATGCAAGCGTCAAGAGACAAATTGGAGAGATTCCCGCAAGGATATGAATTAAATAATTCATCTAGACCTACCTCTGAAGACTTTAATCTTATTATATTCAAAAGATGCGGCGCCTCACATGCTAGGTCTTCACAACGGTCGAAAGATGGATTAAAATAAACAGAATCCAGCCTTGCAACGTTCAGAAAAATAAACAAAGAAGTCTATTTCTCCAACGGACGGATTTGTTACAAGATTTGCAATGGATATGAAGAATTCTCAAGGATCAACACTTATATATATCCGAAGATTTGAATATAAGCACTACAATGCAAACAAAACTCTCAAGTGATCAAAGTTATCAAAGCAATCAAAGCAATCACATAGCATCGTGAAAAGAGCAGTACTCGAAGTTTTTATTTGAAGAAAGCTCTTAGTTGGAGAAGACAAGCACTCTTGTCTTAAAACCTGAGTTCGGGGTACTTCACTGGTTGAAGTTGCGAGACTGACAGGCATCCGAGGATTTGAAGAATGAAGTGGTGCTAGGCAGTCAAAGAGGAGTTGCAACGACGTGATTTCTACTGGTTGGAAGTTGTTGTAGCTAAGTAGTAAAATTACTGTAATATTTATCACTGATTGAGAATTATAGTGGATTCATCTCCAACTGGTTTGGAGAAAGTGGATTAGTAGATGATTAACCCACCTCTGAGACCACTATAAATTGCCTGCGTGTTTTACTGTTTTCAGCATCATATTTAACTGTTGCATTCATTCATTATTGTTCCATTGCTTAGTCTTGATTTCGTCATCAGTTGATTTCCGCATATCTATCACCTGAGAAACTTACTCTTCGTGAAAAAAGAGTTTAAGAGTTTCAATAAGTCTATCCACCTCCCCTCTAGACTCATTCCTGGACGAGTTGTGACCTACAGCATCAAAGACAAGACCATATTTGGACTGAAAAGTCATGACTGCCATATTTTAATGCAACAACTACTTCCCTTGGCGGTGATACGAATGTTGAACCAAAGCGTTAATTCAGGCATAATTGAATTGAGCAACTTTTTTAGGGAAACATACTCCAAAGTTAAAAGACCAAAAGATTATCTGGAGCTTGAAAGAAAGATTTCGCTGACCTTGTGTAAGATGGAAAAAATATTTCCACCTTCATTTTTTGATATTTGTGTTCATTTGATGGTTCGTTTAACAGCCCAAGCTCGGCTAGCTGGTCCTGTACAATATCGAGAAATGTATCCGATTGAGAGGTAATCATGGGTATATGCGATTAGAGTCATTGTTATAGTCATGAAAGTACAAAATATATTTTGATGCTATTCTTGTACTTGGTCTTTTGGTCACAGGTACCTTCTTAGATTGAAGTCATATGTGAAGAACATAAATCAACCAGAGGGCAGTATTGCTGAAGCTTATCTACTTGATGAATGTTTAACATTTTGCTCCCACTATATGGACCGTGTAGTTACTAGGTTAAATAGGCCATCTCGCAACAATGATAATGGAGGTGTCATAGAAGATGTATTACCAATATTCTCAATGCCTGAAAGATCATTGGGAAAAGGACATACAAAGTCATTCGAAGAATCTACTAGGATGTTGGTGTAATATCCGCAATTTCGAATTTCGGTAATTTTCTTTTTTTCGGCGGAAGTCCGTTTTGAAGACTCTCTCATGACCGTTTCGTCATTTCGAGAATGATTAATTCTACACTTTTTGTCATCCGAGTTCGTTTCGGTGTTGTTTTGTTGAGTTCCGTGCTTTTTAGCGACTTTTCCGCACTTGAGTTCGATTCTTGCGAATCTCGGTCGAAACTGCTGTTTCGAGTTTCCCGTAAGTTCGTTTAACTTTGTTATACGTGTTGAGAGCTTTGGTTCGGTGTTTCGATTATGTATCGTGTATTTCGGACATTTTGGGCCATTTTTGTAATTTCCCAAAGTTTGGGGTAATTACTTCCGTTGTCGAATTCCGACACTTCGGGTGGTCGGAATCGTGTGTTCTCTTAGCGCTTGGATTCGTCTTTACGAGTACTTCGTAACCGTATCTTCGATTTTTACTCAGGTTCGGGTTTCGGTGTCGTCCGGCCGTCGGGTAGCTTGGCCGAGTCACGGCCGGCAGGCTCGGCTTTGGCGAGTTACGGGCGTAAGGTGCGATTCTGGCCGTAACGTGTGCGATTCTGGCCGTAAGGCGTGATCGGTACGGCCGTATGGCGCTGGCAGCTTCTCGACGAAGGCGATTCTGGCCGTAATGTGTGCGATTCTGGCCGTAGTAAGTGTCCGGCAGTCTTTGGCGAGCTTTTGATGAATGCGGTTACGGCCGTAAGTCTGCCGAGTACGACCGTAAGGTCCGAGTTACGGCCGTAAGGCACTGCCGGTTACGGCCGTAACTCTGCCGGCTATATGGCACGGGCTCGGCGGACTTCATTTTACTCGATTTTTCCCTTCTTTGGCGCGGCGGACGGTGCGACGAAATGGAGTTCTTGGCCGATTCTAATCATTTCCAAGGCATTTTGGAAAATCCTTGTTGATTATATCATCATCTAATCCGTGTGTTTCGTCGAATCAAGGTATATTTCTTGATTTTCCTTCAAGTTGACTTTTCGGAGAATTGTTCTTGATTTCATTTCTAATCCGATTTTGATACATCGGTTGGTGTAGTATGATGTTATTAATCGTGTTCTATGGGTTGTATATCCATATTTCAAGTTTGTTCAACTCGATTAGCGATTCGAGTGTTCTTGGGAGTTATCGAACATTGAGTGTTCGATTAAATGTCCCAATGAGTTTTCCTTCGATAGTTTGTTGGGATTTCCATTATTTTGGCCTTGATTCTCGTCGTAACCATGTGTTATTGTTCCTTCCGGAGGTTTATAGGTGTTCGAGGATTCCGATGTTTTATCCCTTTGGTGATTGACGATTCGTGTGGTGTTATTCACGTAGTAATTTCGGTGCTATCGCGTTCTTGATAATGTTCGGGAGTTCGGGGCCGTTCGACCATATTTCATCCATCGTATTGTTGCGATTGTGGTTTCGAGGCAAGTACCTTGCCCATACTATTCTGGTTTTGTGGATATAATAATTGGTGGTTGTCTTGGTGTATTTGTTTGTTTGTTTGAAATGTGTTTTCAAAAGATTTCGGTTTGGCCTCGTTAAAGGCTCTCTTTCAAAATGCGTGTGCGTTTTGTGAATGGCGTGTTTTGGGAATTGATTATGATTTGATTATTTTGAACGTTGAAGGATTTTATGATGATACTCCTATTGTTTAAAGTTATGGAATCGTGTATTCCGTATTTAATCTTGTTATTGTGTTTTGAAGAGTTTGATAATGGTGTCGAGTTAATGGCCATCTCTAGTGAGTATTCTTAATGAACTTACATTCTTAGCATATTAGTATTGCATGAGTAACGTGTGTGTGTGTGTATGCTCACTATGGGTTAGATCCGACGGGGTCTCGGTAGGGGTCCACGGAGGGGTGGATCCGCGAGCATGCTTTTAACCACTATGGGTTAGATCCGACGGGGTCTCGGTAGGGATCCACGGAGGGGTGGGTCCGCGGTTAATTGTGGTGCATTTTGCAAATGTGATTTGGTAATGGCATTTCCGGAAATGAGTGCTTTTGAACGGTTTTCATGATTGCATGCATCGACTAAGTGTGCAAGAGGTAAGTTGTTCGTTTGGCCTACTTGGCTAGGATGGCTCTAGAGTATTTTGTTGTTTGTGTTAAATCCTTTAATTGTGGATTTTGACGTTGGAATACGAACCTTGTGGTCGTTCTTGTGTACTGTGAGTTGATGAGATTTGGGGCTAAAATCCCAATGGTTTTGTAAAAGTCATTTTACGGATTTGGGGCTAAAATCCCACGGTTTGGTAAGTGTCATTTTTCGGAAAGTAAACCTTTGGGGCGGTGACCCCTTTTGTCTTTGGATTTTGAAAAGTAGGATTTGATAATCCTAAATTGTTTTCAATTGAAACTCTCGATGGCATTCTAAACCGTTTTATAAATTACTTCCATTGATTTATGATACTTCGATTTTGGAATGTTTTCTCAAACTCTTGCCTCGGGAAGTACTTTTCGTTTCGTTTGGATCTTTGAGGATTCCTGGTTATTGTTATCCGTGGAATGTGAATTGTATGGCTCGTATTTGCACTTTGTTCTTGCACTAGCAAAACAGTGGAGTTTTGCTAACCCCCGAGTATTCGGGGGGTGGATGTCTGTTTTTGCATTCAGGTTTTGGAGCATAACACAGGGTCGGCACGAAGGATGATGAAAGATGATCGATACTAATCACATGAGGAACCGTACTTTGTTTATTGGTTCAGTTGTACTCTATTGTTCCGCTGTTATATTTTCCCGTTGTACGGGTGTGGTTGTATTTTGACCCCTGCGTGGGCATGAGTTGTATTTGAGTTGTATGTATTTGTTGAAAGACCAAATCGGTCTACTGAGTCATTTTAGCCTTAAAGGCATGGTTGAGTTGTTATATGTCGTTACCAGCCTGGTAGATCCTTGAGGAAAGTTTCTACGGCGTGTAATATCCCTGAGCGGATTGGGGGTGTTACATAAATGGTATCGGAGCTTTGGTTGTGGAAACCTAGGCTGTCGGGTCAGTGGTGTTTGTTGAGTTTTGTCTTGTTGGATTTTGTCTGACTAAGTCGTGTCGCGACGCGTCGTTTGAGTTTGTTGGTCGTGATTAGTATCGTGGGGCGATCATCATCTTCGTGCGACCTGTGGAAGTAAGTCTCCCTTATTTGTGTTGTGCCTAGTGTAACACGAGCTATATTTATGATTATTTGTTAAGTGATTGAATCCTTATGTGGATTTTGATTTCACGATATGTATTTAATCGACTCTCGTATTTGATTTATACGAGGAGTGTCGTCGCTTGTGATGTCTTTTTATTGTTGTTTTTGTCTGTTGCTGATGATTTTCGAATCGATTTGCACGTTTTACAAGTTCTCTTGTGGAAGCTTTGTGCTTATACACGTTCGACTTGGTCACTAGCCAGTGCGGGAGGGTCTTTAGAGGCCTCGAATGGGGCCAGTGGTTTTGTTCTGAATGTGGTTATTTGACTCTAATATTTTGTTCTTATGAGGAATAGTGTTGCTGGATTGTGCATGTTGAACTGTATTTCTTTTATCCGCTGCGTGAGTTCTTTTGTAATGACTTTCGGTATTTTACCGACCGAGTTTTATTTCGAAAATCGATTCCCTTAACCTAGTTTTTGGCATTATGGCCTTGATCATTTTGGCGAAATTCTTATGACGGTATTTAGCATTTTGTAAATGGCTTCTGTGAGTTTTTGAAATATTACCGTCATCGGCCTTTTTGGCATTTTTGTAAATGGTTTTTAGCACAGGGTTCCGCGGGACCCACAGCGCTATGATGTTCCGTGTGATTACCTGAAATTTTTGGGCATTCTAGCCTTTTTGGCATCGTCCTTTTTGGCATTGAATTATTTTCAAAAACTTGAGTATCTTAGAAATAAATTTCGAGACGTACGTTTCAAATGAATTGTTTTCTCGCGGTACTTCTAAGGTGCCACAATCTGTTTCAAAATTCTTCTACCTCGAGGACCAAAATGTTTTGAGATATTTTCAATGTTTTATAAACGCTTTTACTTAGACCTGAGGGTCGAATATTCTGAAAGCTTTTCACTAAAAGAAAGTGTCCTCATTTTTATCAAATGCGAAATGGTTTTCCAAAGTCTCGATAACGATGTTTCACGTTTGTATTTTTTTGAAAGGTGATACTCAAGATCAACCGGTGTTCTTCTAAATTATTTTCAAAATGAGGTTTTCGTTTTTAAAACACATCCATTCCCATTTGAGGGTTGGGAATGTATGTATGATGTTCGCATTGTCATTTTGATGTTTTCTCCCGAGTATGATCAAATTGGCGGTGTGAGCGTTGAGTCGTTTTCCACAGACTTGTTGTGTTAGCCTCTGTGAGAGGTGGGATGTTGGTGTTGAATGTTGTTGTCTCGTGGTGATTTCTGCGTTATCGCGCATGTGCGAGCTGTTAGAGCTTGGTTTGGTATAACCGTGTGCATCGGTGATCGTTCCGTTATGTGTAGGTTGTTTAATGTCTTGTTACCTTGATCCTGTTTTTGTGAATTTCGTGGACGAGGTCGGAGGTAATACCCGTACTATTTTGACTTGTGTATTTTCTCTTTCTCCAGTCTATCGATTCGCTCATGTTCGTTGACACTTTATGAACTTGTTCTGTATTTTGGTTTCATCGTCCGAACGAACTGTGATCTTGTTGTGGGTCGATCTGGTTATCGCTGTGACTTTTTTGAGTTCGGTTCGATTCTTGTGAACCTTTTTCGGGAGTGACATCATCTGGTTCTATTAGTTCTTTTATTCGAAGTGGATCGGATTTGGAACTCTTGTGTATTCTACTTTGTCGACTCATTTATGTTCGTTGACATTTCTGAGCTTGTCCTGCCCCTTGTTTTTGTTTATCGAACGAGTGTGGTATCGTTTCGGAATAACTCGTTGTCGTTGTGACTTTTCAATCGCTATTCCCTTTCCTGTGGATCTTATGGGAATGCATGTCTGGTATTTCTCACCAGATAGTCCTGGGAGTTGTTGTTTGAATTTTATTATCCTTCGTGTTTCGGACATGATTGTTCGATCTTTGTTGTCTCGATTGTTTACTTGTTCGGTTTTTGTTCTCGTTTCGTGATTGTTGAGCATTCAGGCTCCTTCTTAATTCCCTTAAGTTTGGGAAATTAGTCTCGTTTTCGATCTTCCAACCCTTGGGCGGTGGAATTCCGTATTTGTTCAGCGATTGGCTCGCGCTTTGATTGATGTACCGTTGGGTTGGTCAATCGTATTGACTTTCGTTCATTGTGTTTTGTGATTGTTCGGATAATCGACTTGATTGTATTATCTGTTTGATGACACTTGTCACTTGTGTAACATCCCCAGATCGAACCGGGAATATTACACGCCGCAGACCCTCTCCGCGAGGATCCACCAGGCTAGACATCTAAACAACACATTACATTACCGACGAATCAAAATAACGAACCAATACACCGATTTGGTCTTTCGACACTGACTTACAAATAAAAATACATAAACTCATCCAGACTCATACCCACGCAAGGGTAAAATACTTGCAACAACGAACAATAAGACAGCGGAAAAGACAATACAATGGACTCCGACTAACTGAACCCAAAACTGGCCTTCGTGTGATTAGTATCATTCGTCTTTCATCATCCCTCGTGCCGATCCTGTGTCTTGCTCCCGAAAACCTGCATGTACCTGGACACAATACAGATATCCACCCCCCGATTACTCGGGGGTTAGCAAAACTCCACTGTTTCGCTAGTGCAAGTACAAAGTGCAAATACGAGCCATACACAACACATTCCGAGAATACAACGAAAGACTTCCCGAGGTATATTTAGTTAAAAATAGTTCAAGTCTTGAAAGTAGAAACGAAGTAAGTAAGCACTTTGAAAACATTTCCAAATCTCGGGAGTTTTAAAAACATTAGAAATTGAAAAGTTCTTAAATTCCTCGAAAATCATTTAGGTCACAGCCCCAAAGTTCTTTTCCAAAATGCAAATCCGTTAACAAAGCGGGGTCCACGACCCAACCATTCTGATCACAAAACACGGGGTCCACGACACGATCATACACATCTATTCACTTACAAGTGCACTTTACACCTAACAGTTTATTCTTATGACATTCTTGCATAGCACGATAACTCGATATATAATGTCTCTCGTCCCCGAGCGCATAGCATTGTGATACTCGGACAATATCACAATTAATCATCAAAACATCAACATCAATATCACAGAAACCACACTTGGTAACCCGTGGCCGTACCCATTAGTATCGGCCCCCAGAGGCCCCGTCGGACCGTCCCCAGGTGGGAAACCACTTCCGCGGCCGTACCCATTAGTATCGGCCCCCAGAGGTCCCGTCGAACCGTCCCCAGGTGGAAGAACATCAACACACGCACCCAAGTTCACTTCCGTGGCCGTACCCATTAGTATCGGCCCCCAGAGGCCACATGCCATCCCCAGGTGGAAGAGAAACAACTCAGATTACAAAACCACGACTCTTAAAGGTCAAACACACAAAATATATATAGTCGAGGTACCTTGCTAGAATGGCCAAATTATCCAACACGTACTCACGACCCAGAGCTATATCAATTCACAAGGAAGCACAAGATCTCAACAACACCGAACGACACAACCAATATCACAAAAACTCAATATATTCATCCATAACCACGGGACTCCAAGCACATAATTTGACAAGAGAATTACACTTTACATTTACCAACGACATAATCATACGCAATGACATCACAAGAAAGTAAGGTGATTCTATACTCGACACTAGTTCACATATTCAACTAAGCACATTAATTCCCGATACACACGGGTCACCTTTACAAAAAGCATGATGGTAAATATTCCGATTCTTTCGAAAAATGGTTATTAATATTTATTTAGCACATATCGACGATTAACAACCATAATATCCACAAAACACGTAATGTATGGGCAAGATACTTGCCTCGATAATCGATACCAGACACTCCTACAATCACGGCTCAGTCGGGACACCTCGAACACCTACGATTCCTCGGCGAAGGAAAAGAATACACCCACGATCGAGAAGCTTGAAGAAAACGACGAACGGAAGGGTTCCGACTCGAGTTCTTCACAAGAATTCGACCCTAACAACATATAATCAATAAATCATCGATCATACGAGGAAGAATAATCGTAGAACGCCCGAAAACCCCTCTATGACATTTAACCGGACACCTTCAAGGCGTCGGTCAAGAACTCGACCCAAATAACGAATCGATACGATCCAACCATGGAATAACAAGGGAAATGATATAATATATCTAAATAATCATCAATCCATCATAACCCTAAGTTAAATCGGATTAATCGGACGAAAACACCCAAAATACCCAAATTCCCCAAAACTAGATTTCTAGGAAATCTGACTGGTCAGTAGATCGGAGGATGTTATAGGACGGATGATTGATGATATGAACCTCAACACTTCATGGATTCATTGTCCAACAACATCTCTAGATGATTCACACACCCACAGCCGCGTACGGGAAGAAAAAGAATGAGAAATGGCTGAAGAAAAACGCTGCCAGGCCTTAAATAGGCCGACTGCCGGCCGGGTTACGTACGTAACCGGCCATGGCTTACGTACGTAACCGGCCATGGCTGACCACACTGCCTGGAAATGCCGGAAACGTTACGTACGTTACCGGCCAGGGCCTTACGTACGTAACCGGTCTTACGTACGTAACGGCCGAGCACTACCGTACGTTACTCGGCCAAGGCCGGCCTGGCTCGAGCATTCCCGGCCATGACTCGGCCGGGACCAACTCCGACGGCCCGAACGACCCCGAAACCCGAACCTGAGTACGAATCGAAGATACGGTTACGAAGTACTCGCAAAGACGAATCCGAGCACTAAGAGAACACACGATTCCGACCACCCGAAGGCTCGGAATTCGACAACGGAAGTAATTACCCAAAACTTTGGGAAATTACGAAAATGGCCCAAAACGTCCGAAAATCACGATACGCGATTGGAACACCAAACCAAAGCTCGCAACATGAATAATAACATTAAATGAAATTACGAGAAACTCGAAACAACAGTTTCGGACGAGATTCGCAAGAATCGCACTCAATTGCGGAAAAGTCGCTAAAAAGCTCGGAACTCAACAAAACGATACCGAAACGAACTCGGATGACAAAAAGTGCAGAATTAATCATTCTCGAAATGACGAAACGGTCATGAGTGAGTCGTCAAAACGGACTCCGTCCGAAAAAGAAATTTACCGGAAATCGAAAATTGCGGATATTACATTCTACCCTCCTTAAAAGAAGTTTCGTCCCGAAACTTAAAACAAGTAGGGAGAAGCAATATCCCTCCAGGAAAACTCAACGAGATACTCAAGGAAACGCGTAACTTACGCCCATCGCCGAAACGTTACAAGCAACGCAAAGGAATATACGGCGTGAAAACACGCCCCACGACGACCAACACGACGTCGCCGTTAGGGATATAACAAAACCAGCAAGTAACAAACGTCATCAAATGGATAATACAATCAAGTCAATTATC
Source organism: Orobanche coerulescens (assembly GCA_033398695.1). Classification (NCBI taxonomy): domain Eukaryota; kingdom Viridiplantae; phylum Streptophyta; class Magnoliopsida; order Lamiales; family Orobanchaceae; genus Orobanche; species Orobanche coerulescens. The sequence goes on from CM065812.1 coordinate 99,957,709, forward strand.
CGAACAATCACAAAATACAACGGACGAAAATCAATACGATTGACCAACCCAACGGTACATCAATCAAAACGCGAGCCAATCGCTGAACAATTACAGAATTCCACCGCCCAAGGGTTGGAAGATCGAAAACGAGACTAATTTTCCGAACTGGGAAAGGTCACAACGATATATATAGATCAATTTGGGACAATATCAGAACTCGCTCGAATGACAAAGGTGAGAAACAACACCAGGTCAGAAGCATCAACGAACACATTCGAGTCGATACGGTTGGACGAAACAAAAGAGAAAGAAAGAAAAAATGCGGGTATTACATCATATCACCTTTAAAAGAGGTTTCGTCCCGAAACCTAAACAACGAGAACGAAGTGCTGGAATAGCAACCTTCCCGACCATATCCTCTTGGTCCACATCCGATCTTCATGGCCATTAGTATCGTGGTCACGACTGTATCCTCTGCCCATCGGCATACTAAGCGGATTCCCACTCAATACGTTTGCACGACTTCGCAAAATATTATACTAAAGTACCAACTCAGCACGACATACCACATAAGGTAACCAATAACAACTCGAAAAGAAAATCCACGAGGTATCCTTTTAAAGGAAATCTTTTGAAAATTCTTGGATTTGTATATCTATTTAAAATAAACTTTAAAAGTACTTTTGGTACCTCGGGTTGTTTCATCAAAACTTGTAAACAACATACTTTAACCGTCTCATTTGAAATCATTTGAAGTCATCATGCCTCTACGTATCATCATCACCGTTAACAACTAACAAGTTAACCATGCAAGATCATCAAATCATTCTTACATACTCTAACATTTCCAATTCCGAGTTTGAACTTTACATCGAGTGAGATTTTTCATCTTTCACTATATATTTTGAAAATAAAAATCGCATTGGTTTTTGAAATAAAATATTTTTATGGTGTGAGAGATTTTTGAAAATCATTCACTCGAATTATTTGAAAATACAACAATACGTTAAAAATCATTTTCGAAAATTCTCCCAACACTTCACAAACATCAACGACGGTAATATTTTACAAAATGTCTACATGTACTTTAAAACAACTCTTTCAAATACCATCGAGGTTTTATTTGAGAATCCAAGGCCGGCTTGCCAATTCCAAATAATTTTCAAAGTATACACGGAGCCGCCGATTAATCGAACCGTCAAAACTTTGTGAAGTTTCCAGGAAAGTGTTTTTGAACACATACAGCAGACATAATTTATCAATTCATCAAACACAATCAAATATCACCTAGCAATACGAAAAGTCTTAACACACATTCACGCACAACAGTTGTTATCACTAGACACCACGTAGAGAATACAACTACAGGTGATTGGCCGCAAAAGTTAGACCTAACGGCTATAATGCGGTTCCATAGCCTCTGCCCAGGTTGATTAGCGCGCGTTACAACAAAGATTAACGTGCGCTAAACACGCCACGTTAGTGCGCGTTAGGCTCGTATTAAGCCTGTGCTAACTGCTCTAATCACCAACACGATTGCAAACATATATGAGGTAATACTAGACTCGAAGGTTACAAATAAGCAACAACATACGAGTCTAAATGTCATCGATTCACATAATTATAACATCTCACAAGCAACCATCAAAAGAAAATCATCCTACCAAAAACAAAAATTTTACTTCTCAATAAAGAGGACTATCTCAACACATACATACCGATGGACTCAACATTCACGTTACTATTTTAATCATAAAACTGGCACCACTGCTCAACAACGATAGCATCATCAATACGCATCTTTTGACCAACATTCATGAAATCGAAAAGTTACAACGAGAGTCACGTCTTGAGTATATTTTGAAGACCTTATTTGAGTTAAAAACTCGAGTTTTGAAAACTTATAGTATGATATGAGAATGAAATATCAGTAGTTGAAGTCTCAAAAATTTTGACCTTGAGGTCAACATACAAAAATCGAAAATTTTCCTCCCTTGGAGAACATTTTAAAAATTTACGTGGCTCCCCAGAAGCCTTCGAAACTAAAAATTCCGAGGTTGTTACTCTTGCAAGAGAAACAGTTCATACAAGGATATTATTTAGCAAGATCATTCTTCATTCTAGCACAAAACGGGAATTAACAAATATATGTCACTTACTCACGATGCACCTTCAAATACTACTACACAACACAGAATCACAGAGGCTCGAATAGCTCGTGGTACAACATGTAGTAGGGAGACTTACATCCACAGATCGCACGAAGATGATGGCTGCACCCTGATACTAATCACGGCCGACTTCCCATAAGACGCGTCGCGACACGACTCAGTCAGACAAAATCTGACAATACAAGACTCAACAACACATAACTCGACCCGACAGCCTAGGTTTCCTCAACCTAAGCTCCGATACCATAAATGTAACATCCCCAGATCGAACCGGGAATATTACACGCCGCAGACCCTCTCCGCGAGGATCCACCAGGCTAGACATCTAAACAACACATTACATTACCGACGAATCAAAATAACGAACCAATACACCGATTTGGTCTTTCGACACTGACTTACAAATAAAAATACATAAACTCATCCAGACTCATACCCACGCAAGGGTAAAATACTTGCAACAATGAACAATAAGACAGCGGAAAAGACAATACAATGGACTCCGACTAACTGAACCCAAAACTGGCCTTCGTGTGATTAGTATCATTCGTCTTTCATCATCCCTCGTGCCGATCCTGTGTCTTGCTCCCGAAAACCTGCATGTACCTGGACACAATACAGATATCCACCCCCCGATTACTCGGGGGTTAGCAAAACTCCACTGTTTCTCTAGTGCAAGTATAAAGTGCAAATACGAGCCATACACAACACATTCCGAGAATACAACGAAAGACTTCCCGAGGTTTATTTAGTTAAAAATAGTTCAAGTCTTGAAAGTAGAAACGAAGTAAGTAAGCACTTTGAAAACATTTCCAAATCTCGGGAGTTTTAAAAAACATTAGAAATTGAAAAGTTCTTAAATTCCTCGAAAATCATTTAGGGTCACAGCCCCAAAGTTCTTTTTCCAAAATGCAAATCCGTTAACAAAACGCGGGGTCCACGACCCAACCATTACGGTCACAAAACACAGGGTCCACGACCCGATCATCCACTTCAATTCACTTACAAGTGCACATTACACATAACACATTAATCTTATGCCATTCTAGCTAAGCACCAAAACTCGATATATAATGTCTCTCGACCCCGAGCGCAAAGCATTGTGATAATCCGGACAATATCACAATTAATCATCAAAACATCAACATCAATATCACAGAAACCACACTTGGTAACCCGTGGCCGTACCCATTAGTATCGGCCCCCAGAGGCCCCGTCGGACCGTCCCCAGGTGGGAAACCACTTCCGCGGCCGTACCCATTAGTATCGGCCCCAGAGGTCCCGGTCGAACCGTCCCTGTGGAAGAACATCAACACACGCACCCAAGTTCACTTCCGTGGCCGTACCCATTAGTATCGGCCCCCAGAGGCCACATGCCATCCCCAGGTGGAAGAACAACAACACACGCACCCAAGTCCACTTCCGTGGCCGTACCCATTAGTATCGGCCCCCAGAGGCCACATGCCATCCCCAGGTGGAAGAGAAACAACTCAGATTACAAAACCACGACTCTTAAAGGTCAAACACACAAAATATATATAGTCGAGGTACCTTGCTAGAATGGCCAAATTATCCAACACGTACTCACGACCCAGAACTATATCAATTCACAAGGGAGCACAAGATCTCAACAGCACCGAACGACACAACCAATATCACAAAAACTCAATATATTCATCCATAACCACGGGACTCCAAGCACATAATTTGACAAGAGAATTACACTTTACATTTACCAACGACATAATCATACGCAATGACATCACAAGAAAGTAAGGTGATTCTATACTCGACACTAGTTCACATATTCAACTAAGCACATTAATTCCCGATACACACGGGTCACCTTTACAAAAAGCATGATGGTAAATATTCCGATTCTTTCGAAAAATGGTTATTAATATTTATTTAGCACATATCGACGATTAACAACCATAATATCCACAAAACACGTAATGTATGGGCAAGATACTTGCCTCGATAATCGATACCAGACACTCCTACAATCACGGCTCAGTCGGGACACCTCGAACACCTACGATTCCTCGGCGAAGGAAAAGAATACACCCACGATCGAGAAGCTTGAAGAAAACGACGAACGGAAGGGTTCCGACTCGAGTTCTTCACAAGAATTCGACCCTAACAACATATAATCAATAAATCATCGATCATACGAGTAAGAATAATCGTAGAACGCCCGAAAACCCCTCTATGACATTTAACCGGACACCTTCAAGGCGTCGGTCAAGAACTCGACCCAAATAACGAATCGATACGATCCAACCATGGAATAACAAGGGAAATGATATAATATATCTAAATAATCATCAATCCATCATAACCCTAAGTTAAATCGGATTAATCGGACGAAAACACCCAAAATACCCAAATTCCCCAAAACTAGATTTCTAGGAAATCTGACCTGATTCGGTAGATCGGAGGATGTTATAGGACGGATGATTGATGATATGAACCTCAACACTTCATGGATTCATTGTCCAACAACATCTCTAGATGATTCACACACCCACAGCGCACGGGAAGAAAAAGAATGAGAAATGGTCAAGAAAACGCGCCAGGCCTTAAATAGCCGATCACGGCCGTTACGACGTAATCGCCATGGCCGAACACACCGCTGAAATGCCGGAAACGCATGCGACGTTACCGGCCAGGCCTTACGTACGTAACGGTCTTACGACGTAACGGCCGAGCACTACCGCACGTTACTCGGCCGGCCTGGCTCGAGCATGCCCGGCCATGACTCGGCCGGGACCAACTCCGACGGCCCGAACGACCCCGAAACCCGAACCTGAGTACGAATCGAAGATACGGTTACGAAGTACTCGCAAAGACGAATCCGAGCACTAAGAGAACACACGATTCCGACCACCCGAAGGCTCGGAATTCGACAACGGAAGTAATTACCCAAAACTTTGGGAAATTACGAAAATGGCCCAAAACGTCCGAAAATCACGATACGCGATTGGAACACCAAACCAAAGCTCGCAACATGAATAATAACATTAAATGAAATTACGAGAAACTCGAAACAACAGTTTCGGACGAGATTCGGAAGAATCGCACTCAATTGCGGAAAAGTCGCTAAAAAGCTCGGAACTCAACAAAACGATACCGAAACGAACTCGGATGACAAAAAGTGCAGAATTAATCATTCTCGAAATGACGAAACGGTCATGAGTGAGTCGTCAAAACGGACTCCGGCCGAAAAAGAAATTTACCGGAAATCGAAAATTGCGGATATTACATTCTACCCTCCTTAAAAGAAGTTTCGTCCCGAAACTTAAAACAAGTAGGGAGAAGCAATATCCCTCCAGGAAAACTCAACGAGATACTCAAGGAAACGCGTAACTTACGCCCATCACCGAAACGTTACAAGCAACGCAAAGGAATATACGGCGTGAAAACACGCCCCACGACGACCAACACGTCGCCGTTAGGGATATAACAAAACCAGCAAGTAACAAACGTCATCAAATGGATAATACAATCAAGTCAATTATCCGAACAATCACAAAACACAACGGACGAAAATCAATACGATTGACCAACCCAACGGTACATCAATCAAAACGCGAGCCAATCGCTGAACAATTACAGAATTCCACCGCCCAAGGGTTGGAAGATCGAAAACGAGACTAATTTTCCGAACTGGGAAAGGTCACAACGATATATATAGATCAATTTGGGACAATATCAGAACTCGCTCGAATGACAAAGGTGAGAAACAACACCAGGTCAGAAGCATCAACGAACACAGTCGAGTCGATACGGTTGGACGAAACAGAAGAGAAAGAAAGAAAAATGCGGGTATTACATCATATCACCTTTAAAAGAGGTTTCGTCCCGAAACCTAAACAACGAGAACGAAGTGCTGGAATAGCAACCTTCCCGACCATATCCTCTTGGTCCACATCCGATCTTCATGGCCATTAGTATCGTGGTCACGACTGTATCCTCTGCCCATCGGCATACTAAGCGGATTCCCACTCAATACGTTTGCACGACTTCGCAAAATATTATACTAAAGTACCAACTCAGCACGACATATCACATAAGGTAACCAATAACAACTCGAAAAGAAAATCCACGAGGTATCCTTTTAAAGGAAATCTTTTGAAAATCCTTGGATTTGTATATCTATTTAAAATAAACTTTAAAAGTACTTTTGGTACCTCGGGTTGTTTCATCAAAACTTGTAAACAACATACTTTAACCGTCTCATTTGAAATCATTTGAAGTCATCATGCCTCTACGTATCATCATCACCGTTAACAACTAACAAGTTAACCATGCAAGATCATCAAATCATTCTTACATACTCTAACATTTCCAATTCCGAGTTTGAACTTTACAGCGAGTGAGATTTTTCATCTTTCACTATATATTTTGAAAATAAAAATCGCATTGATTTTTGAAATAAAATATTTTTATGGTGTGAGAGATTTTTGAAAATCATTCACTCGAATTATTTGAAAATACAACAATACGTTAAAAATCATTTTCGAAAATTCTCCCAACACTTCACAAACATCAACGACGGTAATATTTTACAAAATGTCTACATGTACTTTAAAACAACTCTTTCAAATACCATCGAGGTTTTATTTGAGAATCCAAGGCCGGCTTGCCAATTCCAAATAATTTTCAAAGTATACACGGAGCCGCCGATTAATCGAACCGTCAAAACTTTGTGAAGTTTCCAGGAAAGTGTTTTTGAACACATACAGCAGACATAATTTATCAATTCATCAAACACAATCAAATATCACCTAGCAATACGAAAAGTCTTAACACACATTCACGCACAACAGTTGTTATCACTAGACACCACGTAGAGAATACAACTACAGGTGATTGGCCGCAAAAGTTAGACCTAACGGCTATAATGCGGTTCCATAGCCTCTGCCCAGGTTGATTAGCGCGCGTTACAACAAAGATTAACGTGCGCTAAACACGCCACGTTAGTGCGCGTTAGGCTCGTATTAAGCCTGTGCTAACTGCTCTAATCACCAACACGATTGCAAACATATATGAGGTAATACTAGACTCGAAGGTTACAAATAAGCAACAACATACGAGTCTAAATGTCATCGATTCACATAATTATAACATCTCACAAGCAACCATCAAAAGAAAATCATCCTACCAAAAACAAAAATTTTACTTCTCAATAAAGAGGACTATCTCAACACATACATACCGATGGACTCAACATTCACGTTACTATTTTAATCATAAAACTGGCACCACTGCTCAACAACGAGAGCATCATCAATACGCATCTTTTGACCAACATTCATGAAACCGAAAAGTTACAACGAGAGTCACGTCTTGAGTATATTTTGAAGACCTTATTTGAGTTAAAAACTCGAGTTTTGAAAACTTATAGTATGTATGAGAATGAAATATCAGTAGTTGAAGTCTCAAAAATTTTGACCTTGAGGTCAACATACAAAAATCGAAAATTTTCCTCCCTTGGAGAACATTTTAAAAATTTACGTGGCTCCCCGGAAGCCTTCGAAACTAAAAATTCCGAGGTTGTTACTCTTGCAAGAGAAACAGTTCATACAAGGATATTATTTAGCAAGATCATTCTTCATTCTAGCACAAAACGGGAATTAACAAATATATGTCACTTACTCACGATGCACCTTCAAATACTACTACACAACACAGAATCACAGAGGCTCGAATAGCTCGTGGTACAACATGTAGTAGGGAGACTTACATCCACAGATCGCACGAAGATGATGGCTGCACCCTGATACTAATCACAGCCGACTTCCCATAAGACGCGTCACGACACGACTCAGTCAGACAAAATCTGACAATACAAGACTCAACAACACATAACTCGACCCGACAGCCTAGGTTTCCTCAACCTAAGCTCCGATACCATAAATGTAACATCCCCAGATCGAACCGGGAATATTACACGCCGCAGACCCTCTCCGCGAGGATCCACCAGGCTAGACATCTAAACAACACATTACATTACCGACGAATCAAAATAACGAACCAATACACCGATTTGGTCTTTCGACACTGACTTACAAATAAAAATACATAAAATCATCCAGACTCATACCCACGCAAGGGTAAAATACTTGCAACAATGAACAATAAGACAGCGGAAAAGACAATACAATGGACTCCGACTAACTGAACCCAAAACTGGCCTTCGTGTGATTAGTATCATTCGTCTTTCATCATCCCTCCTCCCGATCCTGTGTCTTGCTCCCGAAAACCTGCATGTACCTGGACACAATACAGATATCCACCCCCCGATTACTCGGGGGTTAGCAAAACTCCACTGTTTCGCTAGTGCAAGTATAAAGTGCAAATACGAGACATACACAACACATTCCGAGAATACAACGAAAGACTTCCCGAGGTATATTTAGTTAAAAATAGTTTAAGTCTTGAAAGTAGAAACGAAGTAAGTAAGCACTTTGAAAACATTTCCAAATCTCGGGAGTTTTAAAAAACATTAGAAATTGAAAAGTTCTTAAATTCCTCAAAAATCATTTAGGGTCACAGTCCCAAAGTTCTTTTTCCAAAATGCAAATCCGTTAACAAAACGCGGGGTCCACGACCCAACCATTACGGTCACAAAACACAGGGTCCACGACCCGATCATCCACTTCAATTCACTTACAAGTGCACATTACACATAACACATTAATCTTATGCCATTCTAGCCAAGCACCAAAACTCGATAATATAATGTCTCTCGACCCCGAGCGCAAAGCATTGTGATACTCCGGACAATATCACAATTAATCATCAAAACATCAACATCAATATCACAGAAACCACACTTGGTAACCCGTGGCCGTACCCATTAGTATCGGCCCCCAGAGGCCCCGTCGGACCGTCCCTGTGTGGGAAACCACTTCGCGGCCGTACCCATTAGTATCGGCCCCCGAGGTCCCGGTCGAACCGTCCCTGTGGAAGAACATCAACACACGCACCCAAGTTCACTCGTGGCCGTACCCATTAGTATCGGCCCCGGAGGCCACATGCCATCCCGGGTGGAAGAACAACAACACACGCACCCAAGTGCTCTCCCGTGGCCGTACCCATTAGTATCGGCCCCCAGAGGCCACATGCCATCCCCAGGTGGAAGAGAAACAACTCAGATTACAAAACCACGACTCTTAAAGGTCAAACACACAAAATATATATAGTCGAGGTACCTTGCTAGAATGGCCAAATTATCCAACACGTACTCACGACCCAGAACTATATCAATTCACAAGGGAGCACAAGATCTCAACAGCACCGAACGACACAACCAATATCACAAAAACTCAATATATTCATCCATAACCACGGGACTCCAAGCACATAATTTGACAAGAGAATTACACTTTACATTTACCAACGACATAATCATACGCAATGACATCACAAGAAAGTAAGGTGATTCTATACTCGACACTAGTTCACATATTCAACTAAGCACATTAATTCCCGATACACACGGGTCACCTTTACAAAAAGCATGATGGTAAATATTCTGATTCTTTCGAAAAATGGTTATTAATATTTATTTAGCACATATCGAAGATTAACAACCATAATATCCACAAAACACGTAATGTATGGGAAAGATACTTGTCTCGATAATCGATACCAGACACTCCTACAATCACGGCTCAGTCGGGACACCTCGAACACCTACGATTCCTCGGCGAAGGAAAAGAATACACCCACGATCGAGAAGCTTGAAGAAAACGACGAACGGAAGGGTTCCGACTCGAGTTCTTCACAAGAATTCGACCCTAACAACATATAATCAATAAATCATCGATCATACGAGGAAGAATAATCGTAGAACGCCCGAAAACCCCTCTATGACATTTAACCGGACACCTTCAAGGCGTCGGTCAAGAACTCGACCCAAATAACGAATCGATACGATCCAACCATGGAATAACAAGGGAAATGATATAATATATCTAAATAATCATCAATCCATCATAACCCTAAGTTAAATCGGATTAATCGGACGAAAACACCCAAAATACCCAAATTCCCCAAACTAGATTTCTAGGAAATCGACTGGTCGGTAGATCGGAGGATGTTATAGACGGATGATTGATGATATGAACCTCAACACTTCATGGATTCATTGTCCAACAACATCTCTAGATGATTCACACACCCATGCCAGCGACGGAAGAAAAAGAATGAGAAATGGTGAAGAAAACGCCGCTGGCCTTAAATAGGCCGATTGCCGCCGTTACATACGTAACCGCCATGGCTTACGACGAATCGCCATGGCCGAACACTGTCTGGAAATGCCGGAAACATTACGTCGTTACGGCCAGGGCCTTACGACGTAATCGGTCTTACGACGTAACGGCCGAGCACTACCGTCGTTACTCGGCGGGGCCGGCCTGGCTCGAGCATGCCCGGCCATGACTCGGCCGGGACCAACTCCGACGGCCCGAACGACCCCGAAACCCGAACCTGAGTACGAATCGAAGATACGGTTACGAAGTACTCGCAAAGACTAATCCGAGCACTAAGAGAACACACGATTCCGACCACCCGAAGGCTCGGAATTCGACAACGGAAGTAGTTACCCAAAACTTTGGGAAATTACGAAAATGGCCCAAAACGTCCGAAAATCACGATACGCGATTGGAATACCAAACCAAAGCTCGCAACATGAATAATAACATTAAATGAAATTATGAGAAACTCGAAACAACAGTTTCGGACGAGATTCGCAAGAATCGCACTCAATTGCGGAAAAGTCGCTAAAAAGCTCGGAACTCAACAAAACGATACCGAAACGAACTCGGATGACAAAAAGTGCAGAATTAATCATTCTCGAAATGACGAAACGGTCATGAGTGAGTCGTCAAAACGGACTCCGGCCGAAAAATAAATTTACCGGAAATCGAAAATTTCGGATATTACAACTTGTTGATTTTATTATGTCTCTACCGGTGGCATTGTGTTGGTCGTCCTGGAGCGTGTTTTCACGCCGTATATTCCTTTGCGTCGCTTGTAACGTTTCGCCGATGGGCGTAAGTTACGCATTTCTTGTGTATCTCGTTGAGTTTTCCTGGCGGGGATATTACTTCTCCCTACTTGTTTTAAGTTTCGGGACGAAACTTCTTTTAAGGAGGGTAGAATGTAATATCCGCAATTTCGAATTTCGGTAATTTTCTTTTTTCGGCGGAAGTTCGTTTTGACGACTCGATCTTGACCGTTTCGTCATTTCGAGAATGATTAATTCTGCACTTTTTGTCATCCGAGTTCGTTTCGGTGTTGTTTTGTTGAGTTCCGTGCTTTTTAGCGACTTTTCCGCACTTGAGTTCGATTCTTGCGAATCTCGATCGAAACTGCTGTTTCGAGTTTCCCGTAAGTTCGTTTAACTTTGTTATACGTGTTGCGAGCTTTGGTTCGGTGTTTCGATTATGTATCGTGTATTTCGGACATTTTGGGCCATTTTTGTAATTTCCCAAAGTTTGGGGTAATTACTTCCGTTGTCGAATTCCGACACTTCGGGTGGTCGGAATCGTGTGTTCTCTTAGCGCTTGGATTCGTCTTTACGAGTACTTCGTAACCGTATCTTCGATTTTTACTCAGGTTCGGGTTTCGGGGTCGTCCGGGCCGTCGGAGTGGCCACGGCCAAGTCACGGCCGGAGCAGGGCTGGCTCGCCGAGTTACGGCCGTAAGGTGCGATACGGCCGTAACGTGTTCGATTACGCCATAAGGCGTGATCGGGCACGGTTGTATGGCGCTGGCGCTTCTGACGAAGGCGATTACGGCCGTAATGTGTGCGATTCTGGCCGTAAGTGTCCGACAGTGGCCGGGCAGCTTTTTGACGAATGCAGTTACGGCCGTAAGTCTGCCGAGTACGGCCGTAAGGTCCGAGTTACGGCCGTAAGGCATCGCGGTTACGGCCGTAACTCACGGCTATATATGGCACAGGCTCGGCGGACTTCATTTTACTCGATTTTTCCTTCTTTCGGCGACTGGCGACGGGTGCGATGGGAAATGGAGTTCTTGGCCGATTCTAATCATTTCCAAGGCATTTTGGAAGATCCTTGTTGATTATATCATCATCTAATCCGTGTGTTTCGTCGAATCAAGGTATATTTCTTGATTTTCCTTCAAGTTGACTTTTCGGAGAATTGTTCTTGATTTCGTTTCTAATCCAATTTTGATACATCGGTTGGTGTAGTATGATGTTATTAATCGTGTTCTATGGGTTTTATATCCATATTTCAAGTTTGTTTAACTCGATTAGCGATTCGAGTGTTCTTGGGAGTTATCGAACATTGAGTGTTCGATTAAATGTCCCAATGAGTTTTCCTTCGATAGTTTGTTGGGATTTCCATTGTTTTGGCCTTGATTCTCGTCGTAACCATGTGTTATTGTTCCTTCCGGAGGTTTATAGGTGTTCGAGGATTCCGATGTTGAATCCCTTTGGTGATTGACGATTCGTGTGGTGTTATTCACGTAGTAATTTCGGTGCTATCGCGTTCTTGATAATGTTCGGGAGTTCATGGCCGTTCGACCGTATTTCATCCATCGTCTTGTTGCGATTGTGGTTTCGAGGCAAGTACCTTGCCCATACTATTCTGGTTTTGTGGATATAATAATTGGTGGTTGTCTTGGTGTATTTGTTTGTTTGTTTGAAATGTGTTTTCAAAAGATTTCGGTTTGGCCTCGTTAAAGGCTCTCTTTCAAAATGCGTGTGCGTTTTGTGAACGGCGTGTTTTGGGAATTGATTATGATTTGATTATTTTGAACGTTGAAGGATTTTATGATGATACTCCTATTGTTTAAAGTTATGGAATCGTGTATTCCGTATTTAATCTTGTTATTGTGTTTTGAAGAGTTTGATAATGGTGTCGAGTTAATGGCCATCTCTAGTGAGTATTCTTAATGAACTTACATTCTTAGCATATTAGTATTGCATGATTAACGTGTGTGTGTATGCTCACTATGGGTTAGATCCGACGGGGTCTCGGTAGGGGTCCACGGAGGGGTGGATCCGCGAGCTTGCTTTTAACCACTACGGGTTAGATCCGACGGGGTCTCGGTAGGGATCCATGGAGGGGTGGGTCCGCGGTTAATTGTGGTGCATTTTGCAAATGTGATTTGATAATGGCATTTCCGGAAATGAGTGCTTTTGAACGGTTTTCATGATTGCATGCATCGACTAAGTGTGTAAGAGGTAAGTTGTTCGTTTGGCCTACTTGGCTAGGATGGCTCTAGAGTATTTTGTTGTTTGTGTTAAATCCTTTAATTGTGGATTTTGACGTTGGAAGACGAACCTTGTGGTCGTTCTTGTGTACTGTGAGTTGATGAGATTTGGGGCTAAAATCCCAATGGTTTTGTAAAAGTCATTTTACGGATTTGGGGCTAAAATCCCACGGTTTGGTAAGTGTCATTTTTCGGAAAGTAAACCTTTGGGGCGGTGACCCCTTTTGTCTTTGGATTTTGAAAAGTAGGATTTGATAATCCTAAATTGTTTTCAATTGAAACTCTCGATGGCATTCTAAACCGTTTTATAAATTACTTCCATTGATTTATGATATTTCGATTTTGGAATGTTTTCTCAAACTCTTGCCTCGGGAAGTACTTTTCGTTTCGTTTGGATCTTTGAGGATTCCTGGTTATTGTTATTCGTGGAATGTGAATTGTATGGCTCGTATTTGCACTTTGTTCTTGCACTAGCAAAACAGTAGAGTTTTGCTAACCCCCGAGTATTCGGGGGGTGGATGTCTGTTTTTGCATTCAGGTTTTGGAGCATAACACAGGGTCGGCACGAAGGATGATGAAAGATGATCGATACTAATCACATGAGGAACCGTACTTTGTTTATTGGTTCAGTTGTACTCTATTGTTCCGCTGTTATATTTTCCCGTTGTACGGGTGTGGTTGTATTTTGACCCCTGCGTGGGCATGAGTGGTATTTGAGTTGTATGTATTTGTTGAAAGACCAAATCGGTCTACTGAGTCATTTTAGCCTTAAAGGCATGGTTGAGTTGTTATATGTCGTTACCAGCCTGGTAGATCCTTGAGGAAAGGTTCTACGACGTGTAATATCCCTGAGCGGATTGGGGGTGTTACAGTTGGCACATCAATATGTTCTCTTTAACTGTGCAGAAGTAGGGGAATACAGAAGGTAAGTGAACCAAATTAAAATATATAGTATGTGTTTTGCAATTTGTTATAAATTAAAATTCAGTTTTTTTTCGTGCTAGGCAACATCTGGAATTACTTTCTGAACAACATCCTCGTATGCATCCGTGGAGCAGAGAAAAACTCCATGGCAAATAATTCCAGTCCTGGTTTGGAAGCCAAGTATGTGTCATGTCTCTTTATCTCATACTGATCTCTAGTAGTGCTTAGTGTTGAGAGTCATATAATGTGTTTTTTTCTATTATTTGTTTTCTCTGGCCTATCTCCAATACATGGTAATGTTTTCTCATATTTTCATTGTGATGTAAATATATTCCAGGTGAACTTTTTGAGTAATGAGTCTGACGACATAAAGGCTTTAGCTCACGGTCCTCTGAGGATATACAGAAGTTACAAAAATTATCTCATAAATGGCTTTAAATTTCACACCAGAGATATCGAAGCTAGACGAAAAACTTAAAATAGTGGGGTCATCATGATAGTTGAAACCCAAAGCTTTTCCAGCAGTAGAGATAGCAATCCAGTGACAGGTGATGTCATATATTACGGAATTTTGAAAGATATAATAGAGCTGGAGTATTCATTTGGGAGGAGGATTGTGTTGTTCGAATGTGATTGGATTGCGAACAGTGGGATAAAGAAATATAATGATTGTATGTTGGTGAATCTTCACTAGTACAAAAAAGACATTCAACATCGCTCGTTTAACATCGGTTTTGTGAAAATCGATGTTAAAAAGGATGCGGTGGCATAATTGAAAATTTTAAAACAAATTAATATCGGTTTTTAGAAAAACCGATGTTAATTTTCAAAGAAAGTTTGGATTTTTTTAAAAAATTCTAGATTTTTAAAAAAAAAATTAACATCAGTTATACTAAAAACCGATGTTAAATTAAAAATTAACATGGGTTTTTAAAAAAATAGATGTTAAACGATGTTAATTTGTTAAAAAAAATCTGGATTTTTTTAAAAAAATAGAAACTTTATTTTTTAAAAAAAATCCGGAATATTAATATTAAAAATTGGCTGTTTATATTTATTATACACTAAAAAGTAAAAATCGGAAGTTTTTATTTCAAGTTCGAATATAAAAAATAAACATTAGTTTGAAAATAAAAAAAAATCGGATGTTTTTATTTAAAGTTCAAAAATAAAAAATAAAAATCGGATGTTATTATTTAAAGTTTCTGAAAAAAGTGGAATATTATTTTCCATAAATAAATAAAAACTAAATTATTATAGATATTTTTTAAAACCTGCTAGTTTTTGTTTTTGTAATTTTTTTACTTTTCATAAAAACTATTTATTTTTTTACAAAAAAATCTAAAAATAAAAAAACAGATTAAATATTAATTATAAATCAGATCCAGATTTTTTTAATTTTTTATTTTTTATTTTCGAACTTTAAATAAAAACATCCAATTTTTAATATTAATATTCTATATTTTTAAAAAAAATAAAGTTTCAATTTATATACACACACACACACACATATATATATATATATATATATTAAATTATCTTATATTTATATAAATATTTAAATGTATATAGTATATAAATATAACGTATAGCAAAAAATATACAAGAAGTTCATCTGGCGGAGTGGTAATATCTGTAGGTCACAAGTCGTCCAGGAACAAGTCTAGAGGGGGGGGGGGTGAATAGACTTGTTGAAACTCTTGAACTCTTTTTCACAAAGAGTGAGTTTCTTCAGCTGATGGTTAAACAAATGACTTGGAGTCGTTTGTTCTTGGATATGTGCGGAAGTCAGCTGATGACGAATATAAATTAACTTAATGAAACACTTAACAATGTATGCAGCAGTTAAGGTATGATGCAGTAAAACAGTAAATGACACAGGCAATTATAGTGGTCTCAGAGGTGGGGTAATCCTCTACTAATCCACTTTTCTCCAAACCAGTTGGAGATGAATTCACTATAATTTTCAACCAGTGATAAATATTACAGTGATTCACAACACACTACAACAGCTTCCAACCAGTGGAATTCCGTGCCGTTGTACACACACTTGACTGCCTTGCACCTCTTGATCCTCGATCCTCGGATGCCTTTACAGTCTCTTACTTCAACCAGTGAAGTACCCCGTACTCAAGATTATAGACAAGAGTGTTTGTCTTCTCCAACTTAAGAGCTTCCTTAAGTATGAACTTTTAGATCTGCTCTTTTCACGATGCTATTTGATTGCTTGAGATTGCTTGATTGCTTTGATCGCTAGAATGTATGTTCGCACCGGGTGTTGCTCAGTTTCAAATCTCTGGATATATATAGGTCAGATCTTCTGAGCTTCTTCCTTGTAGCCGTTGCAAATTTGAACAAATCCGTCCGTTGGAGGGAGACTTCATTGTTTAATCTTTCTGAACGTTGCAAGGCTGGATTCCCATTATTTTATTTTATCTTCCGACCGTTGTGAGGACTTCTGCATGTGAGCGCCGAATCTTTTGAATATAAAAGGATTAAAGTCTTCACGGTGGGTCAGGATGATTTAAATAAATCATATCTCTTGCGGGAATCACTCCAATTTGTCTCTTCACGTTGCATGTGAGCTTTCCGTAATATTTGACTTTTCAACGCATGCTGACGTGGAGTTGGAGTACTAGGCTGTAGTTGAGTAAGCTGATGTGCAGCTTACATCTCTGCAGGTAGGTCCTCTCGGCTGTTCACAGTTTGTGACTTGTCTGATCAGGTGACTTCCCTGAGGTACCTCGGCTGCAGTCTGGTCAAACTTATCTGATAAATTTAGTTGACCAGAGCTACTCTGACTGGAGTCGGCTGTACTTCTCTGATGGACTAGGCTGTACTTAGTACTTAGCCGATTTTCAGCCTAACTAACTTTGGCCTACAGAAGACACTCATTTGGTTCTTATTTACATTTTGCCAAGTTTTATACTTAACATATTTTGGCCTATGGAAGATACTCATTTGGTTCTTCCTTACATTTTGCCAAGTAATAAATATTTGATTTTAAATTAATGACATCATCAAAATCTAACAAGTATTCCTAACAAATTCCCCCTATTTTGATGATGGCAAAACTAAGTAAGAAATCAAATGACCAAGTCTGCACTTAAGTGCGAGACAAAAACTGAAATCAGTCTAATATTGAGACAACTGGAAATTGTCATTCAACAGACTGTTCATAAAATTTTCTGACTTTATTATTGAAATTTTACAAGAATGTTTTAAGTACAGAAAATAAATTTACAAGTAAAGAAAATAACTAAGATCATCTGCCTCTTCCTCTGCCTCTTCGAGTAGGCTGCTTGGCAGGCTTGAATGGTTTGGCTCCGATAGGTCTTACCTTGACTGGAGCAAGGCCATATTTTCTTTTCACCACAAGTGCTGTGAAATCCTGCTCTTGCTGAGATCTGAATCTGTTCTCAAGACACACTAGCTTGATTTCCTTTTGAAGTTGTAACTCATCAAGTTCACCATCCATGCGGATTGGTGCTTCTTCAGCTCTGAATAAGGGAATCATAGGAAAGGCATTTTGCTCTTTAGTGTGCTTCTTCAGAACAGCCCAAAGATTCGGATGGACTTCTTCCATGAAGTTTATGAAGATCTCTTGTGGAGAGAGTTTGTCATCATGGAGAAGTTCCCAGACATAATAGTCTCTGATGAATCTCTTCTTAGCAGCTCCCCACATTTCAAGAGCTTCAAATGGGATGAAATCCTCAACATACCATAGCTCCATCCCTTCCCATTCTAGAGTAGGTTCAAAGCCGCCTCTGGTCCTTCTTCTTTTTCCTACAAGCTGGTCAGCCTGGTCATCTCGATCTACAGCTTCCTTTCTCTTTAGACTGGAGGGTCCTTCAATCTGAGGGACATCCTGCTTCTTCTTACTTCTGATTTCTCTCTCTTCCCCCTGAATCCTCTCTTCCCCCTTTTTGCCAGCATCAATAAGGGTAGTCAACTGCTGTTCCATGCGGCTCATCCAATCAGACATGCCAAAAGGCATTCTGTTGTTTGTAGGAGGAGGAGGCCGAGGGATCTCTCTCTGAAGAAGGGTGTCAATCTTGGCATTTATGGTCTGAAGGTCAGGAGTGACCTGAGTTGATAGCAGCTCCCCAATAGTTTCTCTGACAATTTTCTTGATCAGCTCAGTCATGGTAGGTGATAACTGAGCTGATGGAGACTGCTCACCTGAACCTTCTGCAAGAGAACCACTAGACTGCAGGCTCCTGGCTGCAGCTGGTAGGTCAGATTGGGTTTTCTCCGGGTCCCCGACTGAGTCTTCGCGATTCTGCGTCTAGCCGTGTACCGGTGTGTACAACAATCCTATCTGCAGCTTCATGAGTAGGCTCCGGCTCCGGCTCTTGTTCTGGCTCCTTGTGCCCTTCTCTCTCTTCCTCTTTCCCTTCTTCTTCTCCAGATTTTTCTTTTTCTTCTTCCTCATCGTTTTCTTTTTCTTTTTCTGCTCCTCCTTCACCTCCATCATCATTGTCATCATCATCATCATCATTTTTATCATCATCTTTCTCCTTCTTTTCTCTTTCATCTTCCTCATCCTCCTTATCTTCTTCATCTTCCTCCTGATCTACTTCTTCTCCTTCATCTTCATCTCCTTCATCAGCCACTTCTTCTGTCTTCTCAATCTCCTCTGACTGTTTTTCAACTGGTATTTTTTCTTCAGATTCTTTCTCTTCATCTTCTTCAGCCAAATCAATAATTTCATTGTCTCCATTAATTTCCTCAATCCTAATCTCCTTTTCTACTTCCTCATCCTCCTCCTCTCCAAAAACACCATCAAAAATACTGAGTATTATAGAATGGATAAAGTGGTCCATGTTTGTCTTAAAATGTGACATGAACCATTTATCCTGGAGGATTAAAGCTAAATCTGACTCTTTGCAAAATTCAGTCAGAACATCCTCAGTGGCTTGGGGATATTCCCAACCACTAGTTTCAACAAAGGTTTGAAGATTTGTAAAAGACATGGTTTTGAAAGATTTCCACTCTTTAAAAATATTTACAAAAGAGTGTTTTTCTGCTTGTGGTTTGACAAGCTGAAGTTGTTCAATGGAGAGATTAAAAGTATTATTTTCTAACAGATTAAAAGTGTAATCTGCTTCAGGAATAGAGATAATAAGACCTGCTTCCTCTTCTTCGGATATGTAAACTGGAGGTGTGATAACAGGTACAATCCGAGTTTCAGTGTCTGGTGCAGGCAAGTCTTCAGGATGAACTGGTGACTGAACTGATGGGCTGGTATGGTGCTCAGGCTGCTCTCCCTCGCTGAACTGCAGCTTCCTTGGCCTCTTTGGAGAGGGTTCAGGTGATGACTGCAGGTTAGAGGGTCCTTCTGGGGCTGGTCCCCGTCTCTTGAATCGGATGGCAATTGGTGTATCGTCAGACTCATTCCCGGACTCGACTGCAGTTCCGATCTCAGCTGCAGGTCGGTCCGATTCCTATGATAAATCGTATCTTGGGTAATACGTAGAGTCCGGCAGATCCTTCAACAACTGGGCTGCTCTCCCAGTGACTCCAACTTTCTTCTTGTCATGGTCCATGTGACCTAGCCTCTTGTTTGGGTGGAAAGGGTCAATGTTTCCCTTAGCCACTCCGGTTTTCTCCAAAAACTAACTAAGATGCGTTCCGAACGCCAACTTAGTTTTGAACTTTTTCTCATCTTCAAGCCACTCGACCTTGTTCACCTCGCGAACAAGTTGCCTGAAAATATAGTCCGGCCAATCGACTTCCTCTTCTTGAATTAACGCACCCAACACCATAAATTTTGATGATGACAGTTGGTCATAGCTGCCTGCCATCCCCATGACTATCTTGTTTGTGATGTCTAAAGCAACTCGATAAATCCTTTTCAACTCATTCCTCTTTGCTGTAAACTTCAATTGCTCTGGGATATTTTCGACTTTGATCGTTTTCCAGGTTTCGGCGGGTGATTGTTTAAGAGCTTCGACCGCCAAACCGCGATGTTTCATCCCGAATACAGAACGAATCTTCTCTCGATCTATGCTGACAGGGATTCCGCCGACTGAGCTGTTAATCCCGTGCTGAATCAGAGAGGCATTACGATAAAATTCAACAACATCTTCCTTGAACAAATGTTGCGGGTTGATGTCGAGAAACGGGTAGATTCCATTCAGCTTCATCGCCCGGATCAAATTGAGCATATCGAAGTCCTCTATATTTGCTTCTAATAAACCTTCGAAGTCGACGACCATGGAGAAGATGACCTGGTCCTTCACCGCCTTCAAGTTTACTCCTTCAAAAGATGCCATTTCTGCAAAAAGGATTTTAGGATTTTTAGTGTATATTTTTGCTCTGTAAGTTCTAGGGTTTCTGTAAGCGTAAAGAGTAAAGTGAAAGGTTTTCTTTCCTTATAAAGAAGATGAAAAGACGTTTGTATTAGTTTATTATAAATTTGAACGGTGGTACGCCTTTTGATATTCTTTTGAATTTCAAATTTGAATCGGTGGCCCAATTTAAAATTCGACGGTTGATTCTGATTGGCCATCGTAGAGGTTAATTAAATAGGCGTCTGACGCGTGTATTAAAATTGCCACTTGGCTTATAAAATGTATATTTTAAGTGCCATTTCCTTAGCCAAAATAATATTTATAAATGTGACAGATAATAATTAAAAATTTAGAGATCAGTTTAGAGAACTTAGCTGGTCTGATTTCGTTGACTGTTGACCACTCTGCAACAGGTGAGTTTGACTTCTCGCCTGGTTTTCTGTACAGCTAAGTTGCTTCGTCTGGCCTTCGTCTTCTCGCCTGCATCAGCTTAGGCTGATTCTGAGGGTCCGTCCTTCCTTCAACTTGCTTCAGTACTAGATTCCCAATCTAGTAATCCAAGGTCTCTGCTAAGCTCTAGGAATCTTTCTTCTGGCAGGGGTTTGGTGAAGATGTCAGCTATTTGGTAGTCTCAGGCCGACTCTTTCAACTCTAACCCTTTTGTTAAGCACATGGTCTCTAATGAAATGGTGCTTAACGTCAATGTGCTTCGTCCTTGAGTGCAAAACCGGATTGTTGGTTATTGCAATAGCACTATTGTTGTCACACCAAATAGGAACTTCGTTGGCAATAATATTATAGTCCCTTAACTGTTGTCTGATCCATAGAATCTGTGCACAACAACTACCTGCAGCTAGGTATTCTGACTCTGTAGTGGAGATAGAGTTAGAAACCTGCTTCTTGCTAAACCAGGATATCAGTCTGGTTCCTAGGAATTGACACGTTCCATTAGTGCTCTTCCTATTGATTTTGCATCCTGCGAAATCCGCATCTGAGTATCCTGATAGCTAGAAGTTGTCATCCTTGGGATACCATAGTCCAACATTAATTGTAGACTTTAGGTACTTAATTATTCTCTTAGCTGCATCTAGGTGTGATTGCTTCGGCTTGGACTGGAATCTTGCACAAACTCCAACTGCATAAGATATGTCTGGCCTGCTTGCAGTTAGGTACAGAAGAGATCCGATGAGTCCTCTGTAGTGGGTTGAGTCCACTGATATGCCTGCCTCGTCTGCATCCAGGTGAGTACTTGTACTCATTGGAATTCTTGCGGGTTTGGCTGATTCCATTCCATATCTCTTGATAAGATCCCTGGTATACTTTGCTTGGTTGATGAAAATTCCTTTTTCCATCTGCTTAACTTGTAATCCAAGAAAGAAGTTAAGCTTTCCCATCATACTCATCTCAAATTCTCCTTGCATGAGGTTGGAGAATTTCTCGCATAACTCTGGATTGGTTGACCCGAATATGATGTCATCCACATAAATCTGAACTATTAATATGTGGCATTCGTGTTCCACTCTGAATAGGGTCTTGTCCACTTTCCCTTTGCAAAATCCATTTTTCTCAAGAAACACAGACAGTGTTTCATACCATGCTCTCGGTGCTTGCTTGAGTCCATACAGAGCTTTCAACAGCTTATAGACTTTGTCTCCTTTGACAAAACCTGGGGGTTTCTCTACATAGACTTCTTCTTCTAGGATTCCATTCAGAAACGCACTTTTTACATCCATCTGGTAGACTTCAAAGTCCTTGAATGCAGCATATGCGAGGAATAGTCTGATGGCTTCTAATCTTGCAACAGGTGCATAAGTTTCATCAAAATCTATTCCCTCACACTGTGCATAACCTTTTGCTACGAGTGCTGCTTTATTCCTAACAATGACTCCGTCTTCATCACTCTTGTTTTTATACACCCATTTGGTGCCAATAACTTTCTTGTGATCAGTGCATGCATAGTTCCCAAACTTTGTTTCTTTCCATCTGCTCCAATTCCTCTTGCATGGCATTAATCCATGAATAATCTTCCAAGGCTTGTTCTGTAGTCTTGGGTTCAATTTGCGACATGAAACATGAGAACATCGCCATTCCTGCCGGTAGAGTTGACTGTCTTGTCTTGACTCCATCACCAACTTTCCGATAATTTGCTGAATTGGATGATCCTTGAGCCATTTGGGGATCTCGTCCTCTTCAGGGTTTGTTCCCCTGTTGGATTGCTCTGGTGGTTATCTGCATCGGTGGGTTCTCGTCTGCAATGGATCGGCTACCGCCTTGTCATCTGCAGCTTGGTTACGAATCGCAGATGAGTCTTTGTCGACTCCGGTGGATCTTCTTCCGCAAGCTGGATCGATAGGTTTGGTGATCTGTCGATCTGCATTGGGTCTTCATCAGCTGCAGTTGGGTCATCATGCTGGTCTGCAGGTGAGTCCACCATTCCAGTGTCATGTATAATGACTTCTTCAAGGGTTGCTGACTTGATCTTGTTCTCAATTTGATCAAGTTGTTTCTGTACTCAATAGTAGATTCATCAAAAACAACATGGGGTGTTTCCTCCACAACTAAGGTTCTTTTGTTAAAAACTCTATATGCCTTGATTCTTTGGGAATATCCCATAAATAGACCATCATCAGTTTTAGCATCAAAGGCATTTAGCTGTGTTTTACCGTTGTTGTGGATGAAACACTTGCAACCAAAAACATGAAAGTAAGCAATGAGGAGTTCTATTATTCCAAACCTCATAGGAGTTTTGCCATGTCTCCCTACTATCATACTCTGCTCGGGTGTGGCAGTGTGTTAATGCCTTGCCGAGAACCTCTTGGGTAGGTCCGCCGCAATCATGGACCTTCCGCTTCCTTCGTGGTTCTGTTCCTTCTTTCAAAGAACACCATTCTGTGGGGCGTCCGGCCGCAGAGCTCATGCTGGATCCCATTCTGATCGCTGAAATCAGTTATCGCCTTGTTGAGAAACTCTCCTCCTCTATCTGATCTGATCTTGATTATGGAGAGGGATTTCTCATTCTGGATCCTTCTCAGCAGCTCACGTAACTTGGTCAGGGTTTCACTTTTCTTGAATAGAAAAATGATCCAAGTGTGCCTTGAATAATCATCTACAATCACAAGAGCATGCTTTCTGCCGCTCAAAGTCCTTGGCTTGATAGGACCAAATAGATCCATGTGGAGTAGATCTAAGATCCTTGTTGTGAGCGTTGTAGGCTGAACTGGCTTGAACGATGCCTTGGTCTGCTTTCCCTTCTGACATGCATCACAGAGTGCTTCCTTCTTGAATGCTTCATTTGGAAGTCCTCTGACCAGCTTCTGAGAGCTAATCTTGTTGATGGCTTTGAAGTTTAGGTGACATAGTCTTTTGTGCCACAACCATCCATTCTCAGCTACAGTCTTGGATAGAAAACAGGAGTTAGGTGTTCCTGTGTTCCAATCAATCATGTATACATCTCTTCTTCTGAATCCTTGGAGCTTTATTTCTCCAGATAAGATGTCTATCACCATACACTTCAAGATGGTGAAGACTACTAGATTCTTCTCGTCACAGAACTGGCTTATGCTCAGGAGGTTGTATTTGAGCCCTTTGACATAATGAACTTTGGATATTACAATGTTTCCTCGGTGTAGCTCTCCAAAGCCTTTTGTCTGTCCTCTAGAGCTATCTCCAAAGGTTACATCGGGACCTCTTTCTTTGATGTATTTGGTCAGCATCTTCTTGTTCCCGGTCATATGCCTCGAGCATCCAGAGTCTACAAACCATTCTTCTCCTCCAAAATTTGAGCTTGAGGAGATGTGGTTGTAGTCCTTCCATCTTTTCTCTTCATCAGCTAAGTTTGCCATCAGGCAATCATACTCCTCGTCTTCATCAGAAAAGAAACCGCCGCTTGATTCGACATGCTCCTGGTCTTCTCCGATGAGAGCTTTTCTTCTGTCTTCCTTTCTGCCCACCTCCTTCTTGGTTTCGTCCTTTTTGAGCTCGGGACAATCCATTTGGATGTGTCCTATTTTGTGACAGTTGTAGCATTCAACTTTCCAGCTTCCAAATTTTCGGTTCCTTCTTGGGTTCTCCTTGTAGTTTTTCTTATACTTGGAGTAGTTCTTTACAAGTCTTGAACCTTTGCATTATGAAAGCCATTTCTTCCTCAAAATCTAGTGGATTTGGAGGTTTCACATCGATAAGCTCTTAGCAGGGACTCTACCGCAAATGCGATTCCCTTCTCTGTGCTCGATTGAGGATGAGCTTGGAAGCTCGAACTCATAAGCCTTTAGATCAGAGAACAGCTCCTGAATCTTTATCTTATTCAGGTCTTTGGACTCTCTCATGGCTACAGCCTTCATGCTCCATTCGGGATTGAGCGATCTGAGGACCTTAAGTGCCATTTCCCTGTTTCCATAAGTTTTGCCCAGGGAGTTGATCTCATTGATAATTTCAGTGAACCTTGTGTCCACTTGGTCTATAGATTCACCATTCTTCATTTTAAAGTTGTCAAACTTTTGGATAGCTATTGACAACTTGTTTTCCTTGATCAGCTCCGTTCCTTCACACATTAGAGCTAATGTGTCCCAAATTTCTTTGGCATTCTTACAGTTTTTGATCTTGACCATTGTGGATTTGTCAAGAGTTTGGTATAGCACATCTCTGGCCCTGTTGTCAAGATTGGCCAGCTTTCTCTCTTCGGGGGTCAGCTCCGTTCTCTTCTTAGGAATCTTTTCGGGCCTCCCAGCTGTGATCTCCTCGGATGTATTGTCTTTCTCAAAAATGAATGGACCGTCTTCAATGATGCACCACATGTCGTCATGAATTGAAGATAAGTGTGCCTGCATTCTTATCTTCCAGAGATCATACTCGTCAACTGAAAAGACAGGGAGTCTAGAGTGCATGTGTTCCATTATAAAGTGAGAGATAAGATATATATCTAGTATAGATCTGGTTCGTGAGAAAAAATGAACCAACCTCTCTGATACCACTTGTAGGTCACAAGTCGTCCAGGAACAAGTCTAGAGGGGGGGGTGAATAGACTTGTTGAAACTCTTGAACTCTTTTTCACGAAGAGTGAGTTTCTTCAGCTGATAGTTAAACAAATGACTTGGAGTCGTTTGTTCTTGGATATGTGCGAAGTCACCGATGACGAATATAAATTAACTTAATGAAACACTTAACAATGTATGCAGCAGTTAAGGTATGATGCAGTAAAACAGTAAATGACACAGGCAATTATAGTGGTCTCATAGGTGGGGTAATCCTCTACTAATCCACTTTTCTCCAAACCAGTTGGAGATGAATTCACTATAATTTTCAACCGGTGATAAATATTACAGTGATTCACAACACACTACAATGACTTCCAACCGGTGGAATTCCGTGCCGTTGTACACACACTGATCGCCTTGCACCTCTTGATCCTCGATCCTCGGATGCCTTTACGCCTCTTACTTCAACCAGTGAAGTACCCGTACTCAAGATTATAGACAAGAGTGTTTGTCTTCTCCAACTTAAGAGCTTCCTTAAGTATGAACTTTTAGATCTGCTCTTTTCACGATGCTATTTGATTGCTTGAGATTGCTTGATTGCTTTGATCGCTAGAATGTATGTTCGCACCGGGTGTTGCTCAGTTTCAAATCTCTGGATATATATAGGTCAGATCTTCTGAGCTTCTTCCTTGTAGCCGTTGCAAATTTGAACAAATCCGTCCGTTGGAGGGAGACTTCATTGTTTAATCTTTCTGAACGTTGCAAGGCTGGATTCCCATTATTTTATTTTATCTTCCGACCGTTGTGAGGACTTATGCATGTGAGCGCCGAATCTTTTGAATATAAAAGGATTAAAGTCTTCACGGTGGGTCAGGATGATTTAAATAAATCATATCTCTTGCGGGAATCACTCCAATTTGTCTCTTCACGTTGCATGTGAGCTTTCCATAATATTTGACTTTTCAACGCATGCTGACGTGGAGTTGGAGTACTAGGCTGTAGTTGAGTAAGCTGATGTGCAGCTTACATCTCTGCAGGTAGGTCCTCTCGGCTGTTCACAGTTTGTGACTTGTCTGATCAGGTGACTTCCCTGAGGTACCTCGGCTGCAGTCTGGTCAAACTTCTCTGATAAATTAGTTGACCAGAGCTACTGTGACTGGAGTCGGTTGTACTTCTCTGATGGACTAGGCTGTACTTAGTACTTAGCCGATTTTCAGCCTAACTAACTTTGGCCTACAGAAGACACTCATTTGGTTCTTCTTTACATTTTGCCAAGTTTTATACTCAACATATTTTGGCCTATGGAAGATACTCATTTGGTTCTTCCTTACATTTTGCCAAGTAATAAACATTTGATTTTAAATTAATGACATCATCAAAATCTAACAAGTATTCCTAACAATATCACACTTCCACAAGCAAGAGGTGGTGAGTTCGAAACCCACCAACAACGAAATTTAATGGTATTTGTTGTAGGTTGGTGGGGGTTGGTGCGGGGGGCTGGGGCGAGTGTCTGAGTTGGGGCTGGGTTGGGCTAGCTGGGTTAGCCGCGGTCCGATAAAATTTTAAAATCACGAAATTTAACATCGATTGTCCCAGAACAAATGTTAAATGTCGGGATGTTAAAATTAACATCGGTTGTTATAACAACCGATGTTAAAATCGAAGTTTAACATCGGTTATTAGAAACCGATGTTAATCTTAACATCGCGACATTTAACATCGGTTCCAAAACCGATGTTAAATGTCCAAAAAAACCAATGTTAAATGTCTGTTTTGTAGTAGTGCTTGACCGCCGTAAGCGTGATGAAGATCATTTCATTTTAGCTTCACAGGCTGAGCAGGTCATGTATTTGCAAGATCTGAAGCATAAAGGATGGCATGTTTCCATAAAGATTGTTCCTAGAGACTTTTATGATTGTGACGTGAGATCATCTGGCGAAGATATAGAACCATATTTGCAGAGTGTGGTGTTTGATTCTACTAATCTTCAAGACAATGATCAGCAACCTAATTTAGTTTGGCCAGACACCGACTCTATATACGTGGATACCCCATTTGAAGAAGTTCAAGCTGGTGATGCTGAATATTATGAATATAATAGTGATGAAGAAGAGGAGTTCTATCTTCTTTTTTGAATAGTTCAAATCAAGATGTAATGAAGTTGTGGGCAGGCCATTTTTTTATGTCAATTTTTTGCATTTCTTCTAATGGTCAGAACTGGTATGAGTAGAACTACCACTTATGTAGCATGGAAAAGTAATTGAAGAATGGTTGATCATTTATGTTACTTGTGGAACTGCATTAAAATTATCCCTTATTCGCAAGTTACTATAAATTACATAAAAAAACACAACATAAAGAATATCTAAATTTTTAAAAAATAGTCTTAGTATTGTGATTCTTTATTTGTTTTAGTGTGATTAACCTTTGTGCCACTTAATATTCTCTAGTGTAACAGACTCTACAAATATTGCTAATATATATGTTTGCTTAACACTTTAATAAGAATGTCACTATACAACTTTTATAAGGTGAGATTACACTACTAAAAATGACATTTAATAGCTTCACATCTTTAGCTTCACCAAAGAAAGTGAAGCTAAAGAATAAAAGGCGACAAAAAAACTAAATAAAAGCGTCACATATGTGACGCCTTAAAACTAGGTAAAAACAATCAACATCTTTTAAATAAAGGCGTCACATATGTGACGCTGTTCTACTATTTTTTTTATTTTATTCCACATATTAGCGTCACATATGTGACGCTAAAGCTTTATTCTTTAGCGTCACACATGATACCAATATGTGATAATCGATTTTTTTAAAAAAAATATTTTTTCTTAAACGGTGTCACATATGTGACGCCAAAGACTAAAGCTATAGCGTCACATATCTGACGCCAATATGTGTTAGTCGATTTTTTTTAAAAAAAAAATATTTTTCCTTAAATACAAATTATGGATACTAAATTCATTTTAAATGTACAAATTTGTATTGGTTTAAATACTATAAATAATAAATTTTAAATTATATTTAATAATTATAATGTAAGAAATTTCTTAACATTAAGAACCTAAATTACATTATATTTATTTATGCTTAAATATTTTGGAAATTAATTTAATTTGAAAGATAAATTAAATATAAGTAGGAAATATAGTATAAGGATAAATAACATTCATTATTAACCTATGGAAATATAATAAATAATACTGTTAAATTTATATTTCATAAAATTTATTATTAAGCAACTATAATATAATAAATAATTAAATGAAATATATTGGATAATTTAATGGCAAACTTTTTCTTATTTAGGATATTTAATTAATTCAAATAACAAATAAATAAAAATATTTTACTTAGTAAGTACATATTATATTTATTTTCTACAAATAATGAATGAAAACATAGCTCAGTGGCAGGAATTTTTTTTTTTAAGGACTGTAACTTTAGGGGGTGGTAAAAGTAGGACTATAACTTTTTGGGCTGGCAAAAGTAGGACTGTAACTTTTTGGGGTGGCCAAAGTAGGACAGTAACTTTTAAAAGTAGCAAAAATAGGTCTGTAACTTTTAAAAATAGCAATTTAAGGCCAAATCAAGCCCAGATAAATAAAAAAAAATCTGAAAATTCTGGAAAATTTAAGAAATCTGAAAATAAAATAAAAAAATCTGAAAATTCCCAAAAATTTAAAAAATCTGAAAAAAAATCGAAACTTTTATTTTTTAAGAAAAATTATTGAATAATAATATTAGAAATCAGATCTTTTATTTAAAATTCAAAAATAAAAAGTAAAAAATAAAAAAAAATCCGAAAAATTTAAAATAAAAGTTTCGATTCTGGAAAATTTAAAATGAAATTCTGAAAATAATAATATTAAAAATCAGAACTTTTACTTTTTATTTTTGAATTTTAAATAAAAAATATGATTTTTAATATTATTATTCCAGATAATTTTTTCTTGAAAAATGAAATTTCCAATTTTTTTCCAATTTTTTAAATTTTCCAGAATTTTTAGAATTTTTTATTTTTTTCTTTTTATTTTCGAACTTTAAATAAAAAATTCTGATATTTAATATTATTATATATATTTTTTCCTTAAAAATTAAAAGTTCCGATTTTTTTGTTAAATTTTTTAAATTAATTAAAACACATCAATTAATTAAAGTTACATAACCAATTTCACTCCCATAAAAATAATTTTACTCATATAAAAATAATTCACTCCCATAAAAATCGGAAATTTTATTTTTTAAGAAAAAATTATCTGGAATAATAATATTAAAAATCAAATTTTTTATTAAAATTCAAAAATAAAAAGTAAAAGTTCTGATTTTTAATATTATTATTTTCAAAATTTTCAGAATTTTATTTTAAATTTTCCAGAATCGGAACTTTTATTTTAAATTTTTCAGATTTTTTTTTTATTTTTTAATTTGTATTTTTGAATTTTAAATAAAAGATTTGACTTTTAATATTATTATTCAAGATATTTTTTCTTAAAAAATAAAATTTCTGATTTTTTTTCCAGATTTTTTAAATTTTGCGGAATTTTCAGATTTTTTTATTTTTTTTTCAGATTTCTTAAATTTTCCAAAATTTTTAGAATTTTATTTTTTTTACTTTTTATTTATCTGGGCTTGATTTGGTCTTAAATTGCTATTTTAAAAAGTTACAGGCCTATTTTTGCTATTTTTAAAAAGTTACGGTCCTACTTTTGCCAGCCCGAAAAGTTAGAGTCCTACTTTTATCAGCCCAAAAAGTTACCATCCTACTTTTGCCACCCCTCTAAAGTTACGGTCCTTAAAAAACAATTTTCCCTCAGTGGCAACATACCACACCATGCATCACATAGGCGCGGGACTTCTTGAACGAATATATTTCTATGGAAAAATAAAATATCTTGTGAATGTCTTTGTAAAGGTTAAGGATTTTCAAGCGAACCTATGGGTGTTCAAAGAACCCTGCTTTCATTATATTAGGTATCAAAGAAAATCCATTTTGGCTTCAAAAGGGACGCCCTTTTTCATGAATAAATGGTAATTTACTTGATTACTTTTTGGTATGGCATTTTTCTCTGTGGTTTTATACAAAAAGTTTATATAAATCAATTATCCAATCAGTCCTTTGAATTTTTAGGTTATCTTTTAAGCTTGCGAATGAACTCTTCAGTGATACAGAGTAAAATCCTAGAAAATTCATTTCTAATCAATAATGCTATTAATAAAGTCGATACCTTTGTTCCGATTATTCCTTTGATTGCTTCATTGGCTAAAGCGAAATTTTGTAACGTATTAGGGCATCCCATTAGTAAGCCATTTTGGGCTGATTTATCAGATTCTAATATTATTGATCGATTTGGGTCTATATGCAGAAATTTTTATCATTATCATAGTGGATCTTCGAAAAAAAAAAGTTTGTATCGAATAAAGTATATACTTCAACTTTCTTATGCTAAAACTTTGGCTCGGAAACACAAAAGTACTCTACGTACTTTTTTGAAAAGATTTGACTCGGAATTATTAGAAGAATTTCTTATGTCGAAAGAAAACGTTCTTTTTTTGACATTCCCAAAAGCTTCTTCCAGTTTACAGGAAGTATATAGAAATCGAATTTGGTATTTGGATATTGTTTTTATTAATAATATGACCGATTATAAATAATGAAATTTTAAAATAAAATTTAGTAATGGATTTATACTATTCTGAAATGTTTATATAGTATGTAATATGTAATAAGGATTAAATCAATTGAATATTCAATTGATTTAAATAAAGTTTCTTTCTAAGAACGGAAAATGATGTATACATAGGGAAAGTTGTGTGCAGTGAAAACTGCAAGCACGGCTTGGGGAGGAATTTTTCTTTATTTAACTAACATAACAAAGAAATTATCTACTCCATCCGACTAGTTCCGGGTGCGAATCCCGGACAACCCACCGTCATATTGAAATTATAAATTCTATGATCCATATTTTATTTTTGTAATCCGCTTGAATATATTTAATATAGTTATTGAGATTTGTTGACACGAATATATAAGTCATTACTGTTGAATAACAAGTATTCCATTTTCTGTTTTAATTTTAATTGACTGTCTACGGTTCCATTGCGTGTGCTCGTAGTAGAAGTTTTGTATAAATGTATTGCCATGCTATTAAGTAAGTATTTTGATTAAAGTTCTTTTATTTTTAAGAGGTGGAATAGAATAACCCGGTTAAAGCGTGCGGTTCTTATGAACTAATTTTTTTATATTTGTTAGACGTAGCCGGTGTATTCGGTGGCTCCCTATAAATGAATCTGCTAATGAATGTTACAAGTTTGGTTAAGAGTAAGAAACTTAAAATATCGTAGACGCTCATGGTTATTTTGGCCGATTGATCTTCCAATATGCTAGTTTCAACAACTCTCGGTCACTACACTTCTCCCTAGCCGCGTGGCCTATAGTGAGTATCGCTTTAGGTATCAGCACTATAGCTTTTTTAATTTCAATGGTTTCAATTTCATTTCAATCAATCCGTAGTTGATAGTCAAGGCCGTGTAATTAATACTTGGGCTGATATCATCAACCGGTGCCTTAGTATGGAAGTTATGCATGAACATAATGCTCATAACTTCCTTTTAGATCTAGCTTCGAGAGAAGCCCAACAATAAGACTTAGTCTTAGTTTATAGGAGGTTTTGAAAATATAATAGACTTTTGGGGGATTGATTAATAATTGAGTATTATTTTGAAGTTATTTATCTATTTATATAACAGGGCGTAACGAAATGATTGAAATTTAATCTTTTATTTATATTTTTAGAAAAAATAATATAAAAATATTTTTATATTATTTTTAACTAATTAAATTTTTAAATGAATTAAATAGTAAAATAGTAATAGTAATGAGCGGATGTAGCCAACTGGATTAAGGCACTGGATTGTGAATTCATCATTGCGCGGGTTCAATTCCCGTCATTCACCCACTTCTTTTTACTTTTTACTTTACTATTCAAATATTACGTATATGATATGAATATATCACACTGATTTAATTACTCAGTGGCCGGTGGGGATTTGAACCCGCGCCTATTCATGCATCGAGTGGCATGCTGCCACTGAGCTATGTTTTCATTCATTCATTATAGTAAATAAATGTAATATATACTTACTAAATAAAATATTTTTATTTTTTTGTTATTTGAATTAATTAAATATCCTAAATAAGAAAAAGTTTGCCATTAAATTATCCAATATATTTCATTTAATTATTTATTATTTTACAGTTGCTTAATAATGAATATGATCAAATATAAATTTAACCGTATTAATTATTATATTTCCGTAGGTTAATAATGAATGTTATTTATCCTTATACTATATTTTCTACTTATATTTAGTTTATCTTTCAAATTAAATCAATTTCCAAAATATATAAGCATAAATAAATATAATGTAATTTAGTTTTTAATGTTAAGAAATTTCTTACACTATAATTATTAAATATAATTTATTATTTATAGTATTTAATATTTAAACCAATACAAATTTGTACATTTAAAGTGGATTTAGTATTCAAAATTTTTATTTAAGGAAAAATATTTTTTTAAATAAATCGACTATCACATATTGGCGTCAGATATGTGACGCTAAAACGTTAGTCTTTGGCGTCGCATATGTGACACCGTTTAAGGAAAAATATTTTTTTTTTTAAAAAAATCGATTTTCACATATTGGTGTCACATGTGTGACGCTAAAGAATAAGAGTGCGTTCGGTTTGTATTTCATTTTATATTTTCATTTTGAAAATATTTTGTATTTTTCTATTTTTATTTTTGTTTTCAAAATTGCTGAAAATTGATTAGTGCATAATTGATCTAAAATTCATATACAAAATATTCATTTTTCCGGGCATAATTGTACTGATTTGTGATTAAAAATATATATTTTACAGATATGTCCAAACATGAGCTAAAAATGGTTATTTTACAGATTACTGACATGAAGCATCAAAAAGGACGGAAAACAAGATCAAATCCAACGACGGAAATTTTTCAAGGCAAAACGACCTACAACACGGCGCAAACAGGACCGTGTTATGTAGGCCGTTTCACATACGGCGCAACAAGGGCCATGTCTTGGGCCGTTTCACACACGGCCGGCATTTAGCGCCGTGTCCTTGCGCGTATTCCGGAAGAGACCGAGTCACCACAAAACGGCGCACAACACGGGGCAAACTGGGCCGTTTTTCATCGCCGTTTTTCAGCAGATGCCATGCAAAAATAGTCCACTTTTGACCAACTTGTGAACTCAACCACAAGATATTTTTTGGTCAAAAATCTGAAAATTCAAAGACATGGGTGAAGTGTGAACAAAGAATTAAAAAAATGATATTACAATAGATATTTTGAATTAAATAATCAATTGTATTCTTGAAAATCACCTATAAAAGGACATCTTCATCCATTGCAAAATCACCAATAACCAATTACCAATTCTCAAATCATCTTCTTGCTAAGAAATACTCTTTTTTTTAGCAATATATTTTCCTTAGAACTTTCAATTTTAGTTTGTATTTCATTTTTGGTTTTTTCTTTCATTTAGTTTGTAATTGAAAAGTGCTTGATTAATAAGCACTTAGTATTTTACTTTCAATTTTTGTAAGCTTGTAACCTTTAAACAAGTTTGAAGTTATATTTTGAAGTTTGTTTCTTGCACTTTGATTCATCATATTCAAGTAAGTTTTATCTATTGTCATTAAGTTCTAGTAATTAAAAGTTTCTATATATATATATATATTATATATATCAATTATTTCTATTATAATTTTAGTTTGTATAAACCAATGATGTAACACCCCCAAGATATTCGAGGTGTATTACAGCGCCGTGGACCCCTACATGGGATCCACCAGGCTAACTCAAGAAAACACCTCTCGACTAACCGTCTCGGTTAGCAAGGAAACAATTGTTAACAACAAGAACATAAAACAACACGTCCGGTACAACCGGCATAATAAACATCAACCGACAAATACAGTAACTCCAACGAAGTCCAAACACAATCCGAAAGGAAAAGCCTAAGTACTCGCGAGTACAATCTATAAGTTTACAATTTGGAAAACATCCACATCAAAAGAGACAGTAGGAAATAACAAGACTCAATTGCACATGTCAACAACCTTGGCCGACATCCTCGTACCATCCCAGCGCCCGCTCGTCTGGCTGAACATAACCTGAAATCCATAACAAGAATTTCCCCGACAACGGGTCCCCAAAGGGGTTAGCAATTACGCTAGTACAAGTATTCAAGGC
Source organism: Orobanche coerulescens (assembly GCA_033398695.1). Classification (NCBI taxonomy): domain Eukaryota; kingdom Viridiplantae; phylum Streptophyta; class Magnoliopsida; order Lamiales; family Orobanchaceae; genus Orobanche; species Orobanche coerulescens. Next base: position 99,992,610 of record CM065812.1, read on the forward strand.
AAACCAATCGCTTACACATTTCATAGTACATGCACCAATATCATTTTCAAAAGCCAAAACCAGACATGTCTTTTCCGGAAACAAACAGTCAAACAATTTGCCTAGGACCGGGACGAAGCCACGAATCCCACCCGAGGCCTCTAAGGACCCTCCCGAGCTGGCCATTTCATAAAACAAATCACGCACAGGCATCGCCAAGGACCGGGACGAAGCCACGAATCCCACCCGAGGCCTCTAAGGACCCTACCGAGTCAAGCTAGCGAATCAAACTCATGAATCTAGATTGAAGTCATAGATTCCCCCGAGGCCCCGTCGGACCCTCCCAGGGTGAGCAAAGCACACACAATATACATTACCATTTCATGTTAAGCATAAAGGTTTCCAAAAGAATACTTGCCTTGAATTATTGACGACGCAACGAACGGAAAGGAAAGTCACCGACGAACGCTAGGAACCAATGAAACCGAACCTAACGATTCGAAGAATACAATCACAAACATTTCTAAATAAATACGGAATTGGAATACACCCGAAAACCCGCCTACGATTCATGTATATTCGTATATAAACAACAACGAGGGCGGACCACAACCAAACCCTCTCGATTCCGTAAAAATCACGAAATATACCATGAATCCGTAGGGAAACTAAGAATACCAACAAGATTAATCATATTCATCATGAATTAATCGACAAAACGGAACGAATCGGACAAAAACGCGAAAACCCCCAAATCTACCCAAAAGTAGGGTTCTAAAGATCTAACCTTGATTCGCTGGATCGAAGGATGTTATAGGATGATTGATCAACGATATAACCTCAAGAACTTCATGGATTTGTTGTTCAACAACATGGTTTCGTCTCCTCCGAAACCCCAACCAAGGGACCGAAGAGAAATGAAATGAAAAATGACGGAGAAAGTCATTGTCTGTCATTTATATATCTTGGCCGAATCGGGCGTGCGCTAGCCTTCCGCCTAGCGTGCGCTTATCGGCCCGAGATCGGCCGAGCACTCTCGCCATGGACCGCATGACCCGGCACCACCGACCACCCTCGCCGACCGTGACTCGACCGCCGACTCGCTAGCGTGCGCTACGGCCGAAGCCGCGCGCTAGCCGACTGGCCCAAAGAGCCACCTGGACTAACAAACTCTTCCGTAACGCACGCTAGTCGGACGGCGCGGCGCTACCTGCCGGTTAGCGCGCTCGACCGGCAGATGGCGTGCGCTACTCGCCGACTCCCGACCGAGTCCGAACCTCGTAATCCTCTCGCCTGTGCCCGAGCACAGATTGCCGACTCGACGTGCGCTTACATCGCTGAGCTAGCGCACAGAAGGCCCGGCCAGAAGCGTGGCGCTACGCGGTTCTCGCCGTGCTCGCGGCCAGTTGTTCAAGACTCGGCCCGGCTCCCGCAACCGTCCGGCCACCGCCCGCCACGACCCGACGCCGATTTCAAAACGCACGGAACGGACACGACGAAAAGTTCGCGGACGACGTCAACGACTCGAGATGAAAACGTAATGCAATAATTAATCATACGCGACCAAGAAAAGGGTCAAGACGACAAATACAGATATGGATACCCGTAACTTTCAAGAAATTACAAAATGGCCCAAAACGCCCGGAAATCACGATACGTGATCGAATAACCAAACCGAAGTTCACAACATGTCTAACAAAGTTAAAAGGACTTGCTGGAAACTCGAAACAATAGCTTTGACGAGATTCGCAAGAATCGAACTCAAGTACGGAAAAGTCGCTAAAAAGCACAGATCTCAACAAAACAACACCGAAACGAACTCGGATGACCAAAAGTGTAGAATTAATCATTCTCAGAATGACGAAACGGTCATGAGAGAGCCGTCAAAACGGACTCTGGCCGAAAAAAGAAATTTACCGAAAATCAAAAATTGCGGATATTACATTCTACCCTCCTTAAAAGAAGTTTCGTCCCGAAACTTAAAATAAGTAGGGAGAAGCAATATCCCTTGCCAAGAAAACTCGACGAGATACACAAAACCGAAGACTCGCGCCCGACGGCGAAACGCTGCAAGGAACGCAAAGAGACATCCGGCGAGAAAATACGCTCTAGGGCGACTAACATAACGTCACCGGTAGAGACATAATAAAATCAATGAGTGACAAGCGTCATTAAACGGATAATACAATCAAGTCAATTATCCGAACAATCACAAAACACAACGAATGAAAATCAATATGATTGACCAACCCAACGGTTCATCAATCAAAATGCGAGCCAAACGCTGAACAAATACGGAATTCCACCGCCTAAAGATTGGAAGGTCGAAAACGAGACTAATTTCCCGAACTTAAGGGAATTACGAAGGAGCCTGAACGCTCAACAATCACGAACGAGAACAAAAACTGAACAAACAAACGATTGAGACAACAAAAATCGGACGATCATGTCCGAAACACGTAGGATAATAAAATTCAAACAACAATTCCCAGACTGACCTGGTGAGAGCAGCAAGATGTGCATTCCCATAAGATCCACAGGAAAGGGAATAGCGATTGAAAAGCCACAACAACAGATGAGTTATTCCGAAACAATACCACCCTCATTCGATCAACAAAAACAAGGGATAAGGAATGTTCAGAAATGTTAACGAGCATAAACGAGTCGATAGAGCCGAAAATACAGAAGTTCAAAATCCGATCCACTTCGAATAAAAGAACTATTAGAACCAAAAGATGTTACTTCCGAACAAGGTTCACAAGAATCGAACCGAATTCGGAAAAGTCACAGCGATTACCAGATCGACTCAAAATCGACATGTACTGCTCGAACGATGAATCCAAGGTACAGAACAAGTTCAGAAGGTATCAATGAACACGAGCGAATCGATAGACTGGAGAAAGAGAAGATATAGAAGTCAAAATAGTACGGGTATTACCTTTGACCTCGCCCCCGAAACTCACAACAACGGAACCAAGGTAACAATACAACAAGCAACCGACACAACGTGGAACAATCACCAATGCACACAATCATACCAACCCGATCTCTAACAGCTCGCATATATGCGATAACGCATAAACCGCTACGAGGCGACAACATCCAATACCAATATCACACCCCTCACAGAGGCTACCACGACAGCTGTGTGGAGAACGACTCAACGCTCACACCACCAATTCAACAACAACTCGGGGGTTAACACCCTAACGAGAGCACGAACATCACACATATATTCCCGGACCACAAATAGGAATGATAGGTTTTGAAAACGAAAACCATCTTTTGAAAATAACTTGCAAGCACCAGTTGATCTTGAGTATCATATATCAAAAAGTAGTACAAACATCGTCATCGAGACTTTTTTAAAAAAAATCATCTTGCGTTTAATAAAAAAAATGAAGACACCTTTCGTTAAATTAAAACTTTTCAGCTATATTCGACCTTCGGGTCTAAGCGAATGCATTTCTAAATCATTAGAAATATTTCAAAATATTTTGATCCTCAAAGTAGAATAATTTTGAAACATAGCGTGGCACTAGTAGGCATCTTGAGAGCACTGTGAGAAAATAATTTATTTTAAAAGTACGTCTCGAGGTTTATTTTCTAAGATACTCAAGGTTTTTCAGAAGTACAATAGGCCAAAATGCCCAAAATTCGCACGTATCAACATTCACTTAAACACATCATATCACACGCATCAAATCGCTCAAAATCACGACAGTGATATACAATCCTCAGGATATGTTTAACAACATCGTTAAAACAACAATCGGTTTATCAAAACTGGATGGAAAACGATATCAAGAACAAAACTCCAAAAAGTCAACTCTAGGGATTCAAGAAAATACCTAGATTCGGCGAAGAACAATGGATTAGATGATGTAAAAAATCATCTAGGATACTCCAAAACACCTTTGGATGGAAGAAAAATCAGCCCAGATGCGAAACCGAGTCGCTACGTCTCAGACTCATGGAGGAAGAAGAAGAAATGAAGAAAATGCAACTTAGATCGGTGTCCAAGATTTATACTGGACACAATTAGTGTGCGCTAATCATTAAGGTTAGCGTGCGCTATCACGGCACCAAACAAAATTCCCGACCAAAAATACACCGTTAGCGTGCGCTAACCCCAAGTGTTAGCGTGCGCTAACGAGAACTTCAGACCATCCGGTAGCTCTGGATCGCCCGAACTACTGTGTAGCGTGCGCTATCCTCCCCTTAGCGTGCTACCAACGCACTCTTGCGCGCGCTAGCCGCAAAGCATAGCGTGCGCTAATGACCCACAGAGACAACAACAGAACATATCCGAAAAGTTACATGCCGTAAACCTTTCTCACACGGGTTTACCAGGCTAAGCACAATTTCCCATCTCATTTCGAAAATGCTAAAAAGACCAATGACGGTAATATTTTTCCAAAGCTCACAAAATCATTTGTCAAACCATCATGAAATATTCAAGGCCAAAATGCCAAAACTTGTTTCAAGGAATCGGTTCTACGAAATAAAACTCAGTTTGCAAAATACCGAAAGCCGTTTGAAAGAACTCACGCAGCGGATAAAATACGGTACGAAAATACATTAGCAGTGACGACACTCCTCGTATAAACCAAATACGAGAGTCTAATAAACACATATCGTGAAATCAAAATCCACAGAAGGATTCCATCATTCAACAACTAATCAAACAAATAACTCGTGTCACGCGAAGCACAACACAAAGAAGGAAGTTTAGCATCCATAGGTCGCACGTAAGTGACGACCACCCCTCGATACTAATCACGACCAATGATCTCAAACGACGCGTCGCGATGCGACTAAGTCAGACAAAATCCGTTAAGACAAAACTCGACAAACACAACATGATTCGACAGCCTAGGTTTCCCCAAGCTAATTTGATTTTTAAAATCGTATACTCTAGTTATTCGAAAATAAAACCGATAAGTTAAAAATCGTTTTCAAGACCCTTTCAAACACGACAAGGGCTTAACAGCGGTAGCATTTTATAAAATGTCCTAAACACTTTTATACACGACCTTTAAATACGACACAAGGTTTTATTTGAAAATACAAGGCTGGCTCGCCCAAATTCATGTCACTTTTCAAAAACCCACAATACGATCAAGTCTCAGAGATTTTCAAGCATGCACGCCGCATGTATTATTATTAATAGAAACACATTGGTTGTAAATAACAATAATTAGCCAAGTACCAACAATTCCCGGACACACTCATATACGACATTAAAAAATCACTTCAAAAAGCGCAACTCGGAAATACTAATTCCAAGCATATGTCAAACTATCTCTTCAAGTTTAACAGCGTAACCAAAGATCACCGATTTGGACATATGTCGAAACCAGCTATGTGAGTTTCTCAACAAACTATGCCATCAATACCTATACCGGAACATATCAATGTTCAAAACTTCTACATCATACTGCACCCTTCGGTGTCCAACTCATCGGTACATTCGGCTCAACATACATTTAGTATATCGCAATTACCAAACACAGATTCCATCATACAACAAAAGACTAGAGAGTCAAGCCCTCTCACAATATACCACGGAGCAAAACTCGGATCTTTCGATCACCAACGATCCCACCAATGCTATGAAGTTTAGCGATGGAAGGCTCGCAAAACGACAAACGGTTAAGCCCAGAACGGCGCACATACTCCAGAGAGATAAAGGACTACGCAATACTAGAATCAAAAGTGCACGAACCGGATGGATCGAAAAACAACTCGACAATAAGTACGAGAGAGGCAATCACAGTTCAAGAAGTGGAATTTCAATACGAGAAAACAAGAGAATCGAGTAAGGAAAACTTACGAGCACTGGATGTACTGAGATGCCGGCAGCGGTGTGACAATGTGCAAAACAAAACACAACTAGACCCAAATAACCAACAAGCCTAGGTATCCATAAACCTAGAGCTCTGATACCATTTCTGTAACACCCCCAAGATATTCGAGGTGTATTACAGCGCCGTGGACCCCTACATGGGATCCACCAGGCTAACTCAAGAAAACACCTCTCGACTAACCATCTCGGTTAGCAAGGAAACAATTGTTAACAACAAGAACATAAAACAACACGTCCGGTACAACAGGCATAATAAACATCAACCGACAAATACAGTAACTCCAACGAAGTCCAAACACAATCCGAAAGGAAAAAGCCTAAGTACTCGCGAGTACAATCTATAAGTTTACAATTTGGAAAACATCCACATCAAAAGAGACAGTAGGAAATAACAAGACTCAATTGCACATGTCAACAACCTTGGCCGACATCCTCGTACCATCCTGCGCCCGCTCGTCTGGCCGAACATAACACGAAATCCATAACAAGAATTTCCCGACAACGGGTCCCCAAAGGGGTTAGCAATTACGCTAGTACAAGTATTCAAGGCAAACCAATCGCTACACATTTCATAGTACATGCACCAATATCATTTTCAAAAGCCAAAACCGGACATGTCTTTTCCGAAACAAACAACAAACAATTTGCCTAGACCGGACGAAGCCACGAATCCCACCCGAGGCCTCTAAGGACCCTCCCGAGCTGGCCATTTCATAAAACAAATCACGCACAGGCATCGCCAGACCGGGACGAAGCCACGAATCCCACCCGAGGCCTCTAAGGACCCTCCCGAGCTGGCTAGCGAAACAAACTCATGAATCCAGAGTGAAGTCATAGATTCCCCCGAGGCCCCGTCGGATCCTCCCAGGGTGAGCAAAGCACACACAATATACATTACCATTTCATGTTAAGCATAAAGGTTTCCAAAAGAATACTTGCCTTGAATTATTGACGACGCAACGAACGGAAAGGAAAGTCACCGACGAACGCTAGGAACCAATGAAACCGAACCTAATGATTCGAAGAATACAATCACAACCATTTCTAAATGAATACGGAATTGGAATACACCCGAAAACCCGCCTATGATTCATGTATATTCGTATATAAACAACAACGAGGGCGGACCACAACCAAACCCTCTCGATTCCGTAAAAATCACGAAATATACCATGAATCCGTAGGGAAACTAAGAATACCAACAAGATTAATCATATTCATCATGAATTAATCGACAAAACGGAACGAATCGGACAAAAACGCGAAAACACCCAAATCTACCCAAAAGTAGGGTTCTAAAGATCTAACCTTGATTCGCTGGATCGAAGGATGTTATAGGATGATTGATCAACGATATAACCTCAAGAACTTCATGGATTTGTTGTTCAACAACATGGTTTCGTCTCCTCCAAAAACACCGGGCCGCGGATCAAGAGAAATGAAATGAAAATGACGGAGAAAGTCGCCGTCTCTGTCATTTATATATCGGGCCGGAACTAGCGTGGCGCTAGCCTTCCTACCTAGCGTGCGCTTATCGGCCAAGATCGGCCGAGCACTCGGGCCATGGCCCGCATGACCCGGCACCACCGACCACCCCGCCGACCGTGACTCGACCGCCCGACTCCCGCTAGCGTGCGCTACTGGCCGCGCGCTTAGCCGACTGGCCCAAAGAGCCACCGGACTAACAAACTCTTCCCAGATCGCACGCTAGTCGGCCGGCAGCAGGCGCTACTCGCCGACTCCCGACCGAGTCCGAACCTCGTAATCCCTCGCCCGGGCCCGATGGCGTCTGGCCGACTCGACAGCGTGCGCTACATCGGCTGAAGCTAGCGCAGAAGGCGTCCCGGCCAGAAGCGTGCGCTTACGCGGTTCTCGCCGTGCTCGCCGCTGCCAGGCAAGACTCATCCGGCCGCCCCGCAATCGTCCGGCCAATGCCACCGCCACGACCCGACGCCTCGATTTCCGAAAACGCACGGACGGACACGACGAAAAGTTCGCGGACGACGTAAACGACTCGAGATGAAAACGTAATGCAATAATTAATCATACGCGACCAAGAAAAGGGTCAAGACGACAATTACAGAGATGGATACCCGTAACTTTCAAGAAATTACAAAATGGCCCAAACGCCTAAATCACGATACGTGATCGAATAACCAAACCGAAGTTCACAACACGTCTAACAAAGTTAAACGGACTTGCGGAAACTCGAAGCAATAGCTTTGACGAGATTCGCAAGAATCGAACTCAAGTGCGGAAAAGTCGCTAAAAAGCACAGATCTCAACAAAACAACACCGAAACGAACTCGGATGACCAAAAGTGTAGAATTAATCATTCTCAGAATGACGAAACGTTCATGAGCGAGCCGTCAAAATGGACTCTGGCCGAAAAAAGAAATTTACCGAAAATCAAAAATTGCGGATATTACAAATGAGTAGGTAATCTTTCTTCCTAGGGGAAGGGGGATTTCTATTAGGTTATATATTGAGTATTTGATTGATTTAAACTATTTTTAGGACTAATTGGTTTAAATAGAGATTGATCATATCCTATTTTTACTAATGAAACCTTCCTGATTGATTGTTGAGTGAATTGGAAACATATCTTTTCAATCTATCAAATGTTAATCTTGTTATCAACATCTTAAGATTGCGAAAGTGGTTAAGAGATCTTTGATTACGAAAGTACGGAGGTGAAAAGTTGATTACTCGATGAACGATCGTTTATCCTAAAAATAGTCAAGTTAGAGAAATGAAAGGACTAATTGGTTTAAATAGAGATTGATCATATCCTATTTCTACTAGTGAAACCTCCTTGATTGATTGTTAAGTGTATTGGAAACACATCTTTTCAATCTATCAAGTGTTAATCTGTAATATCCGTATTTTTCTTTCCCTTGTATTTTTTTTCTTTTTCGGCATATTTCCTAATAGTAGTGACCCTCGTGTATCTTTCAGTGTATCTTTCATATTATCTATGGATTTTATTTCCGTTATTGTTGTGCGGAACTGCCATTTCGGGGTTGCCGTGGATCCATTCTATGTTAAGATGCCTGTTGAGATGTTTTGTTTGATGTTTCGTTCACATTCCGGTGTTTTGGACCGTTCATATTTCATACCTAGCGCACGCTATTTTTCTGCATAGCGCACGCTAGGGGTCCCTTAGTAGCGCACGCTACGTTTGTTTCGTAGCGTGCGCTAGCGAGTTAGCCCTGGGAGTGGCAGTGCTATTTTTCCAGCCTTCTGGACTGGCGTATTAGCGTACGCTACGTAGACTAGCGCACGCTAATGTCGAGAGGCTAGCGCACGCTGATGATGCCCGGTAGCGTGCGCTAGCGTGAGTGTCCAAGATCGATGCTTTATTACCGAACTTCGGTCAGTGCGAAGCGCACGCTACGCTCGTATGGTAGCGCACGCTAACGGGTCAGGTGAGTTTGGGCAGTTAGCTTCTGGACTCAGCTGATGTCCAGTTAGTGCACGCTATTGGTCGATAGCGCGCGCTACCGTGTGGTTATTAGCGCACGCTACGTTTCGAGTAGCGCACGCTAACGGCCGTAACCGCTTCGACCGACGCTAAATATTCTGGCCTGTAATTTTATCCCGTTAGCGCACGCTAACCTTGAGGATTAGCGCGCGCTAACACTCCCTGGCTATATAAACCAGGGAGTTGACCCAGATGAGCACATCTTTTTCATTTCTTCTCTCCCCGCGCGTAACCCTCCAGCGAATTTCCGCGATTCTTCCCTTCGATTATTTCAGGCATCCTCTACCTTGAGTTTTCGAAGTAGATTAACAACACCTACTTGTGTTCTTCATCATCAATCCAAGGTAAATCTCTTAGAACCCTACTTTTCGATAAATTGGGGGTTTTGGGATTTTCTTCCGATCCGTTCCGTTTTGTTGATGTATTCATGATGAATATGATTAATCTTGTTGGTATTCTTAGTTTCCCTACGGATTCATGGTATATTTTCATAGTTTTGCGAAATCGAGAGGGTTTGGTTGTGGTCCGCCCTCGTTGTCATTTTTGTGCGAATATACATGAAACGTGTAACACCCCCAGATCAAACCGGGAATATTACACGCCGCAGACCCTCTCCGTGAGGATCCACCAGGCTAGACATCAACACAACACATTACATTACATACTGATGAATCAAAATAACGAATCAATATTTCGATTTGGTCTTCCGTCACTAACTTACAAATCAAAATACATAAACTCGTCCAGACTCATACACAAGCAAGGGTAAAATACTTGCAACGACGAGCAATAAGACAGCGGAAAAGACAATACAATGGACTCCGACTAACTGAAGTCAAAACTGGCCTTCGTGTGATTAGTATCATTCGTCTTTCATCATCCCTCGTGCCAATCCTGTGTCTTGCTCCCGAAAACCTGCATGTACCTGGACACAATACAGATATCCACCCCCCGATTACTCGGGGGTTAGCAAAACTCCACTGTTTCGCTAGTGCAAGCATAAAGTGCAAATACGAGCCATACACAACACATTCCGAGAATACAACGAAAGACTTCCCGAGGTATATTTAGTTAAAAAAAATTCAAGTCTTGAAAGTAGAAACGAAGTAAGAAAGCACTTTGAAAACATTTCCAAATCTCGGGAGTTTTAAAAACATTAGAAATTGAAAAATTCTTAAGTTCCTCGAAAATCATTTAGGGTCACAGCCCCAAAATTCATTTTCCAAAATGCAAATCCGTTTAACAAAACACGGGGTCCACGACCCAACCATTCCGGTCACGAAACACAGGGTCCACGACCCGATCATCCAATTCAATTCTCTTACAAGGACACATTACACGTAACACATTATTCCTATGCCATTCTAGTCAAGCACCAAGACTCGATATATCATGTCTCTCGACCCCGAGCGCAAAGCATTGTGATACTCCGGACAATATCACAAGTAATCATCAAAACATCAACATCAATATCACCGAGACCACACTTGGTAACCCATGGCCGTACCCATTAGTATCGGCCCCCAGAGGCCCCGTCGGACCGTCCCCAGGTGGGAAACCACTTCCGCGGCCGTACCCATTAGTATCGGCCCCCGCAGGTCCGTCGAACCGTCCCTGTGTGGAAGAACATCAACACACGCACCCAAGTTCACTTCCGTGGCCGTACCCATTAGTATCGGCCCCCAGAGTCCACATGCCATCCCCAGGTGGAAGAACAACAACACACGCACCCAAGTCCACTTCCGTGGCCGTACCCATTAGTATCGGCCCCCAGAGGCCACATGCCATCCCCAGGTGGAAGAGTAACAACTCAGAGTACAAAACCACGACTCTCAAAGGTCAAACACACAAAATATATATAGTCGAGGTACCTTGCTAGAATGGCCAAATTATCCAACACGTACTCACGACCCAGAACTATATCAATTCACAAGGGAGCACAAGATCTCAACAAAGACCGAACGACACAACCAATATCACAAAAACTCAATATATTCATCCATAACCACGGACTCCAAGCACATAATTTGACAAGAGAATTACACTTTACATTTACCGACGCCATAATCATACATAATGACATCACACGAAAGTAAGGTGATCCTATACTCGAAACTAGCACACATAATCAACTAAGCATATTAATTCCCGACCCACACGGGTCACCTTTACGAAAACCATGATGGTAAATATACCGATTCTTTTGAAAAATGATTATAAATATTTATTTGGCACATATCGACATTTAGCAACCATTATATCCACAAAACACGTAATGTATGGGCAAGATACTTGCCTCGATAATCGACACCGGACATTCCTATGAACACGGCTAAGTCGGGACACCTCGAACACCTACAATTCTCCGGCGAAGACAAAGAATACGCCCACGATCGAAAAGCTTGAAGAAAACGACGAAGGGAAGGGTTCCGACTCGAGTTCTTCGCAAGAATTCGACCCTAACAACATATAATCAATAAATCATCGATCATACGAGGAAGAATAATCGTAGAACGCCCGAAAACCCCTCTATGACATTTTACGAGACACCTTCAAGGCGTCGATCAAGAACTCGACCAAAACAACGAATCGATACGATCCAACCATGGAATAACAAGGGAAAAGATGTAATACATCTTAATAATCATCAATCTATCATAATACCAAGTTAAATCGGATTAATCGGACGAAAACAACCAAAATACCCAAAATCCCCAAAATTAGATTTCTAGGAAATCTGACCTGATTCGGTAGATCGGAGGATGTTATAGGATGGATGATTGATGATATGAACCTCAAAACTCCATGGATATGTTGTTAAACAACATGGCTTCAAGCTTAGAACACGCCCAGCTGCGGAAGAGGAGAAGAAGAAGGTGAAAAATGGCAAGAAAACGTCCGGGGCCTTTATAGGGTCGATCGTCGCCGACACGGCCCGCGTGCCGATCGGCACGGCGGCCGTGTTGCATACCTGGCCGACAGGACTCGACCGTGTCCCGCTTGACACGGCCGCGGCACTAAGGGCCTTCCGATAGCGACCCGCCCGACAAATGACTTCGGCATGACTCGGCCGTGTCCCGGGACACGGTGGGCGTGTCGGCGATCGTTCCAGCTTATCCGGAAGAGTACGGCACGGGCCGTGTCGGACGACACGGTCGAGTCCGGTCGGCGAAACTTCGGCATTTCCGGACGAAATGCACGCGGGCCGTGTCGGACGACACGGCCGAGTTCGGTCGGCAGTGATCGGTCAAAATCAAACGACCATAACTCTCTCGTCCGGACTCGATTGACTCACCGTTTAAACCATTGGAAAGCTAATTCGATGCTCTATAATATTGCAAGATTTAGAATTTTTGGAGTTACCAAAAATTAATGGTGAACTAACACAGTCGATCTCATAAGAGGAAAGTTGAAACACTGAAAAATAATGATACACAACTCGAAGTTTTTCCGAACGGTGTACACGGTGTATGTCCATGATTGATGAATGATTATAATTGAGTGAAAATACACCGAGTGACAATTACAGATCGATAATTACCGAATGAAAACGAATGAATTACAACCGGGTATTACACGGATGACAAAAAGTCGAAATTAATCATTCTCGAAATGACGAAGCGGTCATGAGCGAGTCGTCAAAACGGACTCACTGAAAAGAAATTTACCGAAAAATTGGAAATTGCGGATATTACATTCTACCCTCCTTAAAAGAAGTTTCGTCCCAAACTTAAAACAAGTAGGAGAAGCAATATCCCGCCAGAAAACTCAACGAGATACGCAAGGAAACGCGTAACTTACGCCCATCGGCGAAACGTTACAAGCAACGCAAAGGAATATACGGCGTGAAAACACGCTCCACGACGACCAACACGACGTCGCCGTTAGGGATATAACAAAACCAACAAGTGACAAGCGTCATCAAATGGATAATACAATTAAGTCAATTATCCGAACAATCACAAAACACAACGGACGAAAATCAATATGATTGACCAACCCAACGGTACATCAATCAAAACGCGAGCCAATCGCTGAACAAATACGGAATTCCACTGCCCAAGGGTTGGAAGATCGAAACGAGACTAATTTTCCGAACTTGGAAAGGTCACAACGATATATATAGATCAATTTGGGACAATATCTGAACTCGCTCGAGTGACAAAGGTGAGAAACAACACTGTGTCAAGCGCCAACGAACACAGTCGAGTCGATACGGTTGGACGAAACAGAAGAGAAAGAAAGAAAAATGCGGTTATTACATCATATCACCTTTAAAAGAGGTTTCGTCCCGAAACCTAAACAACGAGAACGAAGTGCTGGAATAGCAACCTTCCCGACCATATCCTCTTGGTCCACCTCCGATCTTCATGGCCATTAGTATCGTGGTCACGATCAAGGCCCCTCTGCCCATGGCATACTAAGCGGATTCCCACTCAATACGATTGCACAACTTCGCAAAATATTATACTAAAATACCAACTCAGCACGACATATCACATAAAGGTAACCAATAACAACTCGAAAAGAAAATCCACGAGGTATCCTTTTAAAGGAAATCTTTTGAAAATCCTAGGATTTGTATGGTATTTAAAATAAACTTTAAAAGTACTTTTGGTACCTCGGGTTGTTTCATCAAAACTTGTAAACAACATACTTTAACCGACTCATTTGAAATCATTTGAAGTCATCATGCCCCTACGTATCATCATCACCGTTAACAACTAACAAGTTAACCATGCAAGATCATCAAATCATTCTTACATACTCTAACATTTCTAAATCCGACTTTGAACTTTACATCGAGTGAGATTTTTCATCTTTCACTATATTTTTTTGAAAATAAAAATCGCATTGGTTTTTTGAAATAAAATATTTTTATGGTGTGAAAGATTTTTGAAAATCATTCACTCAAAATATTTGAAATTGCAACAATACGTTAAAATCATTTTCGAAAATCCTCCCAACACTTCACAGACATCAACGACGGTAATACTTTACAAAATATTCAAGGTACTTTAAAACAACTCTTTCAAATACCGTCGAGGTTTTATTTGAGAATCCAAGGCCGGCTTGCCAATTCCAAATAATTTTCAAAGTATACACGGAGCCGCCGATTAATCGAACCGTCAAAACTTTATGAAGTTTCCAGGAAAGTGTTTTTGAACACACACCGTAGGCATAATTTATCAATTCATCAACCACAATCAAATATCACCTAGCAATACGAAAAGTCTTAACACGCATTCACGCACAACAGTTGTTATCACTAGACACCACGTAGAGAATACAACTACAGGTGATTGGCCGCACAAGTTAGACCTGACGGCTATAATGCGGTTCCATAGACGCTGCCCAGGTTGATTAGCGTGCGTTACAACAAAGATTAACGTGTGCTAAACACGCCACGTTAGCGCGCGTTAGGCTCGTATTAAGCCTGTGCTAACTGCTCTAATCACCAACATGATTGCAAACATATATGAGGTAATACTAGACTCGAAGGTTACAAATAAGCAGCAACATACGAGTCTAAATGTCATCGATTCACATAATTATAACATCTCACAAGCAACCATAAAAAGAAAATCATCCTATCAAGAACAAAAATTTTACTTCTCAATAAAGAGGACTATCTCAACACATACATACCGATGGACTCAACTTTCACGTTACTATTTTAATTTTAAAACTGGCACCACTGCTCAACAACGAGAGCATCATCAATACGCATCTTTTGACCAACATTCATGAAACCGAAAAGTTACAAACGAGAGTCACGTCTTGAGTATATTTTGAAGACCTTATTTGAGTTAAAAACTCGAGTTTGAAAACTTATAGTACACAGTGGAAAAGAATTGTCAATAATTCGAGTTTTCAGAACTTTCAGCCTTGTGGTCAACATACGAAAATCAACTTTTTCCTCCCTTGGAGGGCATTTTAAAAATTTTACGTGACTCTCCGAAAGGATTCGAAAACTTAAAATTCCAAGGTTTATACTCTTGTAAGAAAAATGATTTATACAAGGATACATTCAGCAATATCATTCTACATTTTAGCGCAAGACGGGAATCAACAAATATATGTCACTTACTCACGATGCATCTTCAAATATTAACTACATAACACAAAATCACACAGGCTCGTATAGCTCGTGGTACAACCTGTAGTAGGGAGACTTACATCCACAGATCGCACGAAGATGATGGCTGCATCCTGATACTAATCACGACCGACATTCCAAACGACGCGTCGCGACACGACATCAGTCAGACTCAATCTGACAAGACAAGACTCAACAATACACGACTGGACCAGACAGCCTAGGTTTCCGCAACCTAAGCTCCGATACCATAAATGTAACACCCCCAGATCAAACCGGGAATATTACACGCCGCAGACCCTCTCCGTGAGGATCCACCAGGCTAGACATCAACACAACACATTACATTACATACTGATGAATCAAAATAACGAATCAATAGACCGATTTGGTCTTCCGTCACTGACTTACAAATCAAAATACATAAACTCGTCCAGACTCATACACAAGCAAGGGTAAAATACTTGCAACGACGAGCAATAAGACAGCGGAAAAGACAATACAATGGACTCCGACTAACTGAAGTCAAAACTGGCCTTCGTGTGATTAGTATCATTCGTCTTTCATCATCCCTCGTGCCAATCCTGTGTCTTGCTCCCGAAAACCTGCATGTACCTGGACACAATACAGATATCCACCCCCCGATTACTCGGGGGTTAGCAAAACTCCACTGTTTCGCTAGTGCAAGTATAAAGTGCAAATACGAGCCATACACAACAAATTCCGAGAATACAACGAAAGACTTCCCGAGGTATATTTAGTTAAAAAAAATTCAAGTCTTGAAAGTAGAAACGAAGTAAGTAAGCACTTTGAAAACATTTCCAAATCTCGGGAGTTTTAAAAACATTAGAAATTGAAAAATTCTTAACTTCCTCGAAAATCATTTAGGCTCACAGCCCCAAAATTCATTTTCCAAAATGAAAATCCGTTTAACAAAACACGGGGTCCACGACCCAACCATTCTGGTCACGAAACACAGGGTCCACGACCCGATCATCCAATTCAATTCTCTTACAAGGACACATTACACGTAACACATTATTCCTATGCCATTCTAGTCAAGCACCAAGACTCGATATATCATGTCTCTCGACCCCGAGCGCAAAGCATTGTAATACTCCGGACAATATCACAAGTAATCATCAAAACATCAACATCAATATCACCGAGACCACACTTGGTAACCCATGGCCGTACCCATTAGTATCGGCCCCCAGAGGCCCCGTCGGACCGTCCCCAGGTGGGAAACCACTTCCGCGGCCGTACCCATTAGTATCGGCCCCCAGAGGTCCCGTCGAACCGTCCCCAGGTGGAAGAACATCAACAGACGCACCCAAGTTCACTTCCGTGGCCGTACCCATTAGTATCGGCCCCCAGAGGCCACATGCCATCCCCAGGTGGAAGAACAACAACACACGCACCCAAGTCCACTTCCGTGGCCGTACCCATTAGTATCGGCCCCCAGAGGCCACATGCCATCCCTGTGGAAGAGTAACAACTCGAGTACAAAACCACGACTCTCAAAGGTCAAACACACAAAATATATATAGTCGAGGTACCTTGCTAGAATGGCCAAATTATCCAACACGTACTCACGACCTTAACTATATCAATTCACAAGGGAGCACAAGATCTCAACAGCACCGAACGACACAACCAATATCACAAAAACTCAATATATTCATCCATAACCACGGGACTCCAAGCACATAATTTGACAAGAGAATTACACTTTACATTTACCGACGCCATAATCATACATAATGACATCACACGAAAGTAAGGTGATCCTATACTCGAAACTAGCACACATAATCAACTAAGCATATTAATTCCCGACCCACACGGGTCACCTTTACGAAAACCATGATGGTAAATATACCGATTCTTTTGAAAAATGATTATAAATATTTATTTGGCACATATCGACATTTAGCAACCATTATATCCACAAAACACGTAATGTATGGGCAAGATACTTGCCTCGATAATCGACACCGGACATTCCTACGAACACGGCTCAGTCGGGATACCTCGAACACCTACAATTCTCCGGCGAAGACAAAGAATACGCCCACGATCGAAAAGCTTGAAGAAAACGACGAACGGAAGGTTTCCGACTCGATTTCTTCGCAAGAATTCGACCCTAACAACATATAATCAATAAATCATCGATCATACGAGGAAGAATAATCGTAGAACGCCCGAAACCCCCTCTATGACATTTTACCGGACACCTTCAAGGCGTCGATCAAGAACTCGACCAAAACAACGAATCGATACGATCCAACCATGGAATAACAAGGGAAAAGATGTAATACATCTTAATAATCATCAATCTATCATAATACCAATTTAAATCGGATTAATCGGACGAAAACAACCAAAATACCCAAAATCCCCAAAATTAGATTTCTAGGAAATCTGACCTGATTCGGTAGATCGGAGGATGTTATAGGACGGATGATTGATGATATGAACCTCAAAACTCCATGGATATGTTGTTAAACAACATGGCTTCAAGCTTAGAACACGCCCAGCTGCGGAAGAGGAGAAGAAGAAGGTGAAAAATGGCAAGAAAAACGTCTGCAGGGCCTTTTATAGGGGTTGACTGCCTGCCGGACACGGCCCGTGCCGATCGGCACGGTCGTGTTGCACAGCTGGCCGACAGGGACTCGACCGTGTCCTGCTTGACACGGTCGCGGCGCTGAGGGCCTTCCGATAGCGACCCGCCCGACAGCGACTCGGCATGACTCGACCGTGTCCTGGGACACGGTCGGGCGTGTCGGCAGTCGTTCCAGGCTTATCCGGAAGAGTACGGCACGGGCCGTGTCGGACGACACGGTCGAGTCTGGTCGGCAGAAACTTCGGCATTTCCGGACGAGTACGGCACGGGCCGTGTCGGACGACACGGCCGAGTTCGGTCGGCAGTGATCGGCCAAAAACTGAAACGACCATAACTCTCTCGTCCGGACTCCGATTGACTCACCGTTTGAACCATTGGAAAGCTAATTCGATGCTCTATAATATTGCAAAGATTTAGAATTTTTGGAGTTACCAAAAATTAATGGTGATCTAACAAAGTCGAACTCATAAGAGGAAAGTTGAAACAATGAACAATAATGATACACAACTCACGGTGAATGAACATGATTGATGAATGATTATAATTGAGTGAAAATACACTGAGTGACAATTACAGACTGATAATTACTGAATGAAAACGAATGAATTACAACCGGGTATTACACGGATGACAAAAAGCCCAGAATTAATCATTCTCGAAATGACGAAACGGTCATGAGCGAGTCGTCAAAACAGACTCCGGCTGAAAAAGAAATTTACCGAAAAATTGGAAATTGAGGATATTACAAAACGTAGGCGGGTTTTTGGGTGTATTCCATTTCCGTATTCGTCTAGAGTTGATTGTAATTATGTTCTTCGAATCGTTAGGTTCGGTTCTGTTGATTCTTAGCGTTCGTTGGTGATTATCCTTCCGTTCGTTACGTCGTCAATAATTCAAGGCAAGTATTTTTGGAAACCTTTATGCTTAACATGAAATGGTAATGTATATTGTGTGTGCTTTGCTCACCCTGGGAGGGTCCGACGGGGCCTCGGGGGAATATATGACTTCACTCTGGATTCACGAGTTTGTTTCGCTGGCCAGCTTGGGAGGGTCCTTAGAGGCCTCAGGTGGGATTCATGGTGGCGTCCTGGTCCTAGGCGATGCCTGTGCGTGAGTTGTTTTATAAGTGGCCAGCTCGGGAGGGTCCTTAGAGGCCTCAGGTGGGATTCATGGTGGCGTCCTGGTCCTAGGCAATTTGATTATTTGACTGTTTGTTTCCGGAAAAGACATGTCTCGTTTTGGCCCTTGAAATTGTTTGTTTTGGTGCATTATACTATGAAATGTGTAAGCGATTGGTTTGCCTTGATTACTTGTACTAGCGTAATTGCTAACCCCTTTGGGGACCCGTATGGGGAAATTCTTGTTATGGATTTCAGGTTATGTTCTTCCGGATGAGCGGGCACCGGGACAGTACGAGGATGTTGGCCAGGGTCGTTGACATGTGCATTTTGGTCCTTTGATTTCTCTTGTCTATTTCGATATGGTTGTTGTCCACTTTTGAAACTTATAAATGGTACTCGCGAGTACTTAGGCTTTTTCATTACAAACTCCGTATTGTATTACTTTAAATTGTTACTTTGTCGGTTGATGCTTATTTCGCCGGTCGTTCCGAGCATATCATTATATGTCATATTATTTAAATGTGTGTCCTCGCTAACCGAGATGGTTAGTCGAGTGGTGTTTTCCAGTTGTAGCCTGGTGGGTCCCATGTAGGGGTCCACGACACTATAATATGCTCCGAATATCTCGGGGTGTTACAGAAATGGTATCAGAGCTCTAGGTTTATGGATACCTAGGCTTGTTGGTTATTTGGGTCTAGTCGTGTTTTGTTTTGCACATTGTCACACCGCTGCCAGCATCTCGGTACTTCCAGTGCTCGTAAGTTTTCTTATTCGGTCTTTTGTTTTCTTGCATAGTATTTCTGGTTTTCGAATCGTGGTTGCTTTTTCCTCCCTTCGTCATCATCAATATACTTCTGTTATCTCTTAACACCAGTATGGATGCCGGAGGAAACCGTGGCCGTGGTCGTGGTCGTGGTCGTGGACGCGGTCGAGGACGTGGGGCAGCCGGTGGGGCGGCCACGTCGCATTCTTTGGGATCCGGAAGTACCAGTGACCGTCACAGTCATGCTTCTTCGCAGGAGCGCGCTGATCTTGGTGTTGCGGCTGTTATGCAACAGATGGTAAACCAGATGGCGGCGATTGCCCAGGCGGTCCAGAATCCAGCCCATGCTGCTCGGGACGGAGTGGACCGTTGGCTCCAAGATGTCATCAAGATGCATCCTCCTCAGTTCACGGGAGCCTCTGACCCGATTGGCTGGGAAGGGTGGATCAAAGAGATATCCAAAGTCTTTGTTGCCACCAACTGTCCCGAGGATCGTAAAGTTCCTATCGCCCAGTATTTTCTCACTGGGGACGCCACAGATTGGTGGGAGGCTGTTGGGCCCAAAGATCATGTTGCTTCGTGGGCCGAATTTCAGGAATTGATGGAAACCGAATATTGCCCGTGGCCGGTTAGACAGGCTCGGGTCCATGCCTTCTATGATGCTCAACCTCGGGATATTCCCGTATCCCAAGCTATTGCCGATTTTAACAAGGAGTTGGGTTACGTGAAGACCCAAGTTGTCGAGGAGAGCGACAAAATTTTTCATTTCTCCAGACGTATGAAACTGTCGATTCGGGACTACATGTCTGGACTTGTCTGCACTACCCTGAAGGATTATCAGAGTCGAGCTCTTGCCTATGATATGTCGGTGACGGCCAGTGCGGCGGTTCGAGAGAGTAAGAAACAGAAATCCGCCGGAAATTTCTCGAGTCACAAGGGTGGAGGTCAGCACAAGTCTCAGTCTGCGAACATTCTTGGTGGTAATTCGTCTCGTTTCTCTGGGGGCTATCGAGGTACTGCCAGTGCCCTCGTTCGGGATACCAAATGCTTTAACTGTGGCGAGCCGGGCCATCAGAACCGAGAGTGTCCTCGTCCGCCTCTGATTTGTCATACTTGTTGTCAGTCGGGCCACAAGGCTTCCTTTTGTGAGCGGGCAAGGCGGCTTTTTGGTACTCAGACTTCTTTTCCAGCACCTATGGAGCCGAGTGTGAATCAGGGCTCATTTGCTCCGCCACCTCCACCGAGTGCCGGCCGAGGTAGGGGTCGGGGTCAGCCCGCTAGAGGAGGAGCTTCCAGTGTCGGATCTGCCCAGCCGCGTATCTACGAGATGAGGAGGGCCGATGACCCAACAGCTACTGTGGCGACAGGTACCGTTCATATCCATTCTCACCCTGTCAGTGTGCTTTTCGATTCTGGTGCTACACATTCATTCATATCGCTGGGGTGTGTGCGCCGTTCGAGTCTCGACTGTTTGTCGCCTTGCGAGTCTTTCATCGTTAAACTTCCTAGCGGTGATAGGATCGTTGGCGATCGAGAGGTCCGAGACTGTTCTGTGTTTATTTGTGAGAGAGCCTGGCTCTCTAATCTTATCGTTGTTGATATTGAGGGTGAGGATTTAATTCTCGGGGATGATTGGCTCGAGCGGAATGGCGCAATCATGAACTACCGCACGAGAATCATCACCATGTTAGCCGAGGACGGCACCGAGCACTCTTTCGCGGGGCGAAAGAGGGGAAACCAGAAGTTCGTTATTAATGCCTTGAAGGCGATGAGTCTCCTGCGAAAGGGGTGTACTGGTTATTGGTGCTATGCCTTGAAGGCGGAGGATGGTGGAGTCGAGCTTTTGTCGATTCCAGTCGTTAGTGAGTTTCCTGATGTATTCCCTGACGAGTTACCGGGATTGCCACCGGATCGTGAGGTTGAGTTTGCTATAGAGTTAGAGCCGGGTGCGGCTCCAATTTCGAAGGCACCGTATCGCATGGCACCCTCAGAGATGGCCGAGCTGAAGAAGCAGTTGAGTGAGCTTCTTGAGTCGGGGTATGTTCGACCGAGCGCCTCGCCTTGGGGCGCACCGGTCCTGTTTGTGCGGAAGAAGGATGGTTCACTACGTTTGTGTATCGACTATCGCGAACTAAACAAGGTGACCATCAAGAACAAGTATCCTTTGCCGAGAATTGACGACTTGTTCGACCAGTTGCAGGGAGCTGCGGTATTCTCGAAGATTGATTTGAAATCGGGGTACTATCAGCTTCGGGTGAGAGAGTCCGACGTACCGAAAACAGCTTTTCGGACGAGATATGGACATTACGAGTTTGTAGTTATGCCTTTCGGGTTAACTAATGCGCCGGCGGTGTTCATGCAGTTGATGAACAAAGTCTTTATCGAGTATTTAGATAAGTGTGTCGTCGTCTTCATTGACGATATTCTTATCTATTCACGGAGTGAGGATGAGCATGCCCATCATCTGCGGATAGTGTTAGACATTTTGAGGACCGAGGGACTTTATGCGAAGTTCTCGAAATGTGAGTTCTGGCTGAGGGAAGTGATGTTTTTGGGTCACGTGATTTCAGCCGAGGGAGTTCGTGTGGATCCGCAGAAAATTGAGGCAGTGCTGGATTGGGCATCTCCCACAAATGTGAAGGAGGTCCGTAGTTTCTTGGGTTTGGCTGGCTACTACCGTAGGTTCGTCGAGGGTTTCTCAAAACTAGCTCGGCCACTTACACAGTTGCTTCAGAAATCCGAGAAGTTCGTCTGGAATGACGAGAGACAGTCGAGTTTTGAGGAATTGAAGAAGCGTTTGACTTCAGCCCCGATTTTGGCGTTGCCATGTGGCAACGAGGGATTCACCGTTTATAGCGATGCTTCGGGACAGGGTCTTGGGTGCGTGTTGATGCAGCACGGCAAGACCATTTCCTATGCGTCGAAACAGTTGAGGCCATATGAACTTAACTACCCTACTCACGATTTGGAGTTAGCGGCGGTTGTCTTTGCACTCAAGATTTGGCGTCACTATCTTTTCGGCTCTACATGTCAGATTTTTACCGATCATAAAAGTCTAAAATACATATTTACTCAGCGGGAGTTGAATATGAGGCAGAGGAGGTGGTTAGAGCTGATTAAGGATTATGACCTCGAAATCCTTTATCATCCGGGCAAGGCGAACGTCGTGGCCGACGCCTTGAGTCGGAAACCGATTGCGTTGCGAACGCTTGAGATCCTTACGTCTCAGTCTGAGCTTCGGCGGGCTTTGATTGAGTTTGATATTGAGGTTTTGTTGCCTGGAGCTGTCGGGCAACTTTGTGCTTTAGAGATTTCGTCGTCTTTGATCGATGAAATTAAGCTGAAGCAATTAGAGGACCCGATGATTACTCAAGTCCGAGAGAACGTTCTTAAGGGAAAGTCTCCTGGATTTGTGATTCACGAGGATGGTGTTTTGAGATTCCAGAGTCGGCTTTGTGTGCCGAACGACCCAGAGTTGAGACAGAGTATTTTGCGTGAGGCCCATGCTACACCTTACTCCGTTCATCCTGGTTCGAGTAAGATGTACAAGGACCTGAGGAGAAATTTCTGGTGGAATGATATGAAGGAGGAGGTCGCACAGTTTGTAGCGAGATGTTTGACTTGCCAGCAGGTCAAAATCGAGCATCAGCGACCGGCTGGGTTATTGCAGTCACTTCCCGTTCCGGAATGGAAATGGGAAGACATATCGATGGATTTCGTTACGAGTTTGCCGAGATCGAGGTCGGGCATGAATATGGTATGGGTGATTGTTGATCGTCTGACCAAGTCGGCACATTTTCTGGGCATCAAGGACACTTGGGGCCCGGAGAAGTTAGCTCGTGTGTTTATTGCGCAGATTGTGAGGCTTCACGGTACTCCGAAGTCTATTGTTTCGGATCATGATGGCCGTTTTGTATCGCACTTTTGGGAGGCGGTGCATAAGGCGTTGGGTACCCGTTTGCATTTGAGTACCTCTTTTCATCCCCAGTCAGATGGACAGTCGGAGCGCACTATCCAGACATTTGAGGATATGTTGTGTGCTTGTACTCTCGATTGGAGCAGTGACTGGGAGGAGCATTTGCCATTAATCGAATTCACGTACAACAATAGTTGGCACGCGTCGATTCGGATGGAACCGTATGAGGCACTTTATGGGCGGCGATGTCGATTGCCGATTTGTTGGAATGAGGCGTCCGATTTGGTCGGGACCGAGCCGGATGTCGTTTTGGAGACGAGGCGGAAGATAGAATTAATTAGGGAACGGATGTTGACTGCCCAGAGACGACAGAAGTCCTATGCCGATGTCCGTCGTCGACCTTTAGAATTTGAGGTGGGAGACCACGTTTTGCTGAAGGTGTCGCCGACGAGGGGAATTTTCCGTTTCGGGAAAAAGGGGAAGTTGAGTCCGAGATTTATTGGACCCTTCGAGATTCTCGAGCGAGTCGGTGGGTTGGCATACCGTTTGGCATTGCCCCCGGCCCTGAGTCATGTTCATAGTGTTTTTCATGTTTCCCAGCTGAGGAAATATGTCCCGGACCCTAGTCACATCATCGATTACGATGAGATTGACGTCACCGAGGATATTACTTTTGAGGAGCGCCCTTTGAAGATTTTGGAACATCGAGAGAAACGACTGAGGCATAAGACCATCCCTTTGGTCAAGGTGCAGTGGTCGAGACACGGTGTCGAGGAGGCAACATGGGAAACTGAGGATAGCATGCGTGCTAGGTACCCTGAGTTGTTTGTTTCTTAAGTTTCGGGACGAAACTTGTTTTTAGAGGGGTATAATGTAATATCCGTATTTTTCTTTCCCTTGTATTTTTTTTTCCTTTTCGGCGTATTTCCTGATAGTAGTGACCCTCGTGTATCTTTCAGTGTATCTTTCCTATTATCTATGGATTTTATTTCCGTTATTGTTGTGCGGAAGCGCCGTTTCGGGGTTGCCGTGGATCCATTCTATGTTAAGATGCCTGTTGAGATGTTTCGTTTGATGTTTCGTTCACATTCCGGTGTTTTGGACCGTTCATATTTCATACCTAGCGCACGCTATTTTTCTGCATAGCGCACGCTAGGGGTCCCTTAGTAGCGCACGCTACGTTTGTTTCATAGCGCGCGCTAGCGAGTTAGCCCTGGGAGTGTCAGTGCTATTTTTCCAGCCTTCTGGACTGGCGTATTAGCGTACGCTACGTAGACTAGCGCACGCTAATGTCGAGAGGCTAGCGCACGCTGATGATGCCCGGTAGCGTGCGCTAGCGTGAGTGTCCAGTACTGGACAGTTTACTACTGAACTCGGTCAGGTGCCAGTTAGCGCACGCTACGCTCGTATGGTAGCGCACGCTAACGGGTCAGGTGAGTTTGGGCAGTTAGCTTCTGGACTCAGCTGATGTCCAGGTAGCGCACGCTATTGGTCGATAGCGCGCGCTACCGTGTGGTTATTAGCGCACGCTACGTTTCGAGTAGCGCACGCTAACGGCCAGAAATCTGGCTTCTGGACTGGACGCTAAATATTCTGGCCTGTAATTTTATCCCGTTAGCACACGCTAACCTTGAGGATTAGCGCGCGCTAATCCTCAAGATGAGCACATCTTTTTCATTTCTTCTCTCCCCGCGGCGCAGAACCCCTCCAGGCGAATTTCCGGGCGATTCTTCCCTTCGATTATTTCAGGCATCCTCTACCTTGAGTTTTCGAAGTAGATTAACAACACCTACTTCTTCATCATCAATCCAAGGTAAATCTCTTAGAACACTACTTTTCGATAAATTGGGGGTTTTGGGATTTTCTTCCGATCCGTTCCGTTTTGTTGATGTATTCATGATGAATATGATTAATCTTGTTGGTATTCTTAGTCTCCCTACGGATTCATGGTATATTTTCATAGTTTTGCGAAATCGAGAGGGTTTGGTTGTGGTCCGCCCTCGTTGTCATTTTTGTGCGAATATACATGAATCGTAGGCGGGTTTTTGGGTGTATTCCATTTCCGTATTCGTCTAGAGTTGGTTGTAATTATGTTCTTCGAATCGTTAGGTTCGGTTCCGTTGATTCTTAGCATTCGTTGGTGATTATCCTTCCGTTCGTTACGTCGTCAATAATTCAAGGCAAGTATTTTTGGAAACCTTTATGCTTAACATGAAATGGTAATGTATATTGTGTGTGCTTTGCTCACCCTGGGAGGGTCCGACGGGGCCTCAGGGGAATCTATGACTTCACTCTGGATTTATGAGTTTGTTTCGCTGGCCAGCTCGGGAGGGTCCTTAGAGGCCTCAGGTGGGATTCATGGTGGCGTCCTGGTCCTAGGCGATGCCTGTGCGTGATTTGTTTTATAAGTGGCCAGCTCGGGAGGGTCCTTAGAAGCCTCGGGTGGGATTCATGGTGGCGTCCTGGTCCTAGGCAATTTGATTATTTGACTGTTTGTTTCTGGAAAAGACATGTCTCGTTTTGGCCCTTGAAATTGTTTGTTTTGGTGCATTATACTATGAAATGTGTAAGCGATTGGTTTGCCTTGATTACTTGTACTAGCGTAATTGCTAACCCCTTTGGGGACCCGTATGGGGAAATTCTTGTTATGGATTTCAGGTTATGTTCTTCCGGACGAGCGGGCACCGGGACAGTACGAGGATGTTGGCCAGGGTCGTTGACATGTGCATTTTGGTCCTTTGATTTCTCTTGTCTATTTCGATATGGTTGTTGTCCACTTTTGAAACTTATAAATGGTACTCGCGAGTACTTAGGCTTTTTCATTACAAACTCCGTATTGTATTACTTTAAATTGTTACTTTGTCGGTTGATGCTTATTTCGCCGGTCGTTCCGAGCATATCTTTATATGTCATATTATTTAAATGTGTGTCCTCGCTAACCGAGATGGTTAGTCGAGTGGTGTTTTCCAGTTGTAGCCTGGTGGGTCCCATGTAGGGGTCCACGGCACTGTAATATGCTCCGAATATCTCGGGGTGTTACATAATCTTGTTATCAACATCTTAAAAAAGTGACAGTGATTAAGACATCTTTGATTACGAAAGTACGGAGGTGAAAAGTTGATTACTCGATAAACATTCGATTTTTCTTTTATATCCGTATAAATCAATTCCGATACTTAATTAAAAACTTAATTTAATGAACACGTAACCCCCTAGATTTTATAAATTCCCAACTCATTTTAATTCTATTCATTTTCACTAGTTAAAAATAGTCTAGTATAAATAGTCTAGTATAAATAGTCTTATATAAATAGTCTAGTATAAATAGTCTTAATATAAATAGTGTAGTATAAAAATAGTCTTATATAAAATAGTCTTATTAAAAATAGTTTGGTTTAAAATATAGTGCATTTTAATTTAGTTAATATTAAAAAACCCAAAAATATATTTTAGAATATTTTAGTATTTATTTCGCGCAATATCTATACAAAATATTATACGAAGCCCTGTTGGACAATCCTCGAGAGAAAAGACCTTGGTAGAACTTACCACAAACTACTTCTACCTCGTATATATTTGCGAGCGACTCAAGAACTCCTATTTTGAGGATAAGTTTTTGACCGATCAAATTTTGGCCCCGTTGCCGGGGATTGTTTTAGGCCAAATATAATTTTTTTGTCCGGTCAAGTGGCGGATAACGGTACTCCGTGACTATCAAAGTCGGATTTTTCAGTTTCCCACAAACAACTGATATTAGTAGATATTTTATCGTTTTTCATTTTAATTTTTTTTTGTCATGGAAGAAACATTGTATAAAATTGAAAAAAGATTTCCCTTTCTAAGCAAAAATGCAATTTTAAAGATTTACAAGACAAGGCTTGAAAGGATGAGGTTGCTTATGAATAAAAGCATACCTTTTGACATAAGATTCATTATCGAAGCCAAAGTAAGAATAGAAGGTGAATTCACAGAAACACCGACTAGATTTTTACCAGGGCTTGGAAAAAGTTCATATGCAAAGAAACGACGAGCAAAGATGCTAGCCGTTTGCTATAAATGTGCTAGATGGAACTGTAATTTAAAATGTCGATATTTAGGAATTCCATCTACAAACAGAGAAGATAAAATTCAGTTCATTAATGATGGTCTGAATAAAGAGAATTTAGATAATATCGAAATTTCTCTTGACACGCATCCTAGTGGACTTGTATATTATGGAATTCAATGTTTGTGGAATAAATTTAAACCAGAATATGAACAACGTCTTGGGAATCGACGTTAAAAGACCTGTTTGCCAATTTGTAAGAAAATTGGATGGGAAGCTTCTCCCCGACTCATAGAAGGCGTTTAGGCCGTTTCTGAACGTAAAATCAGAGGAAGATGTGAGCCACAATCACAACTACTGTACATACACGTGAGTATCTTTTATTTTTGTCGTATGGTAAGATTTTCTGAATAAAAAATGTGATACGCGATAAATGCATTCATTATTCTATTGAGTAGTTGAAGCGCAATCAACGCAATCACAAACTTGTTAAGCAATTTTTCCTCATTTTTTCTTCTATAAATAACCTTTGTGCTTGTTTCTTTTATTCATCCCTCAAACTTGTACTTTTCTCTTTTTCTCTCTAAAAAAATTCTTTTCAAAAATGGAGTCATCATCTTCCACAAAAAAATTTAGCACAGTCTGCATTTTTGGTGGAGCTATTTATGGAAAAGATGCATGCTTTATCAAGCAAAGACACAACTTGGGTCGTACCTTAGGAGAAAAATGCATTCATGTAGTTTACGGAGGAGGAAGTCTAGGATTAATGGGACGAGTGCTGCTTCGCCTATATGGAAGGAGTAAGAGTGTTGGGAATAATTCCAAAACCTCATTGAAAGTAAAATCACCGGTCAACTATTGGAGATGAGTTTAGATCTCAGAATATGCAAGATCGCATAACTCACATGATAAATAATTCGGCGCCTTTATCACCCTTCCCGGTGGTTTTGGCACCCTTGAGGAACTTTTTCATGTGGTTACCAGAGCCCAGCTAAATGTTCATCAAAAACCAATAGGTCTGCTTAATGTCAATGGTTTCTTTGATGGTTTGTTATCTTTCATCGATTACTCTGCTGAAAAAGGTTTTATTTCCGAGCGTGCTAAACGAATCATAGTCGTTGCAACCACACCAGAAGAACTAATCAAAAAACTCAATGAATTTGTTCCTCAACCAGATCCAGCTCTAGCTAAAATTGTCTGGATGGAAGATTTTACCGTGAGAAAACGAAAAGTGGATTCATTCCTCTCCCTTTGATAACCCATATCGGACCTCTTGTATTTTTACTTTCTGTCGTGTGTAATAATCGTGCTAAATGGTGGCAGCTTAAGGAGTTTCTTCTTGATCTCTTGACGCGCATCTATTCGCGATTTATGTATTGTTATTTTTATTGCCGTATTTCTTTTTGTTTTTAATAAAAGCATTGATGGCAGCGTAAGGCGACTCTTCGGACTTTCTTGATGCGCATCTTAAAAATTGTGTTATACTTCCGGGTATATTTTTGTTGTTGTTGTTGTTGTTGTTTGCCTTGTATATTTTTTCATGCAGATCCAAAAAGGCATAGCTCAAGCATCAATTTTCATAACAGGGAGTATTTTTTTTTCTCTTACTTTTTATTATTTTTTTTTTAAAAAACTGAGGACAATTTCTTTTTCAAGTTTGGGGGTGGTATGTTTTAATTATTGTGGTGTGATTTGATTATTTTTGTTATTTGGCTTTGATTTTTTATGTATATATATATATATATTTTTGTTTATTTGTGAGATTTCTAGATCTGGCCATAACACCAATAATTTAGCTATATACAAGCTTCTAAAATTGTTTTAACTGGTAAAAAAATTGTATATTCCAAAATTTTTTGAGCCTTAATCTCTCTTTCCAAGCCTTGTAGTTATCATATAAAATTGAGTCATTCGTTACCTTGAGAAAAGAAGAATCAGTCGGTTGATGAAAAATAGAACTGAAATTTACTTAATTTGTGGAGTTTTTGATTTTTCATGCTTAACTAATAAATGATTTTCTGCAAAAATTCTATTCCCTAAAAAAAAAAGGAGTCATTGGTGAAAAGAGCTACACGTTAGCAAATAACGGTGTGAAAGCTATCACCTAAAAAAAATGACAAAAAAGAGAAGTGTTGAGCAGCAACAACTGCCTAATTTTGGGGGTCTTAAAATTTTGCGAAAAATAAAGGACTAACCATTGTTGGTGCGTAGCTGCCGTCTCACAGAAAAATTGGTGAAAAGAGCTACACGTTAGCAAATAACGATGTGAAAGCTATCACCTTTAAAAAAAAAATTGTGTTGGTGAAAAGAGCTACACGTTAGCAAATAACGGTGTGAAAGCTATCACCTTTTAAAAAAAAAGAAATTGTGTTGGTGAAAAGAGCTACACGTTCGCAAATAACGGTGTGAAAGCTATCACTAAGGGATGTAGTTTATGAACAGACTTGCGGCTGAATTTCAATACACTCAATTTCGTGAAAAATCACAATATTTGATGACGCCAATGAAATTCTTCTTCATATTGAGTCGAAAAATAAACGAGTGATCGAGAGCAACCATTAAAGGGAGTCGTGTGAAGTCACGAGTGGGAAAGAAATAATCAACCTTTTGGGGGAAATCCTTGCATTTTGGAATTACAAAAATAAAAAATGTGTTTTAACTTCAAAATCGTTAGTAGATTTATTTTGAATCTTGATTCATTTCTATCTACTATATAAAGTTGGTTATTGTGTATTAATGGCATTTTGATCTCTTTTTATCTTTATATATAATTATTTTTCTTAAATTTGTGTGTATTATTTTTTATTTTTTATTTTATGTCTTATTTTAATTTTTATTTTGTGTGTGACTAATAAAGAGTCTTGCTCAGGACTAGCAAGAATTTAAGTGTGGGGTATTTGATTAGTGCATAATTGATCTAAAATTCATATACAAAATATTCATTTTTCCGGGCATAATTGTACTGATTTGTGATTAAAAATATATATTTTACAGATATATCGAAACATGAGCTAAAAATGGTTATTTTACAGATTACTGACATGAAGCATCAAAAAGGACGGAAAACAAGATCAAATCCAACGACGGGAATTTTTCAAGGCAAAACGACCTACAACACGGCGCAAACAGGACCGTGTTATGTAGGCCGTTTCACATACGGCGCAACAAGGGCCGTGTCTTGGGCCGTTTCACACACGGCCGACATTTAGCGCCGTGTCCTTGCGCGTATTCCGGAAGAGACCGAGTCACCACAAAACGGCGCACAACACGGGGCAAACTGGGCCGTTTTTCATCGCCGTTTTTCAGCAGATGCCATGCAAAAATAGTCCACTTTTGACCAACTTGTGAACTCAACCACAAGATATTTTTTTGGTCAAAAATCTGAAAATTCAAAGACATGGGTGAAGTGTGAACAAAGAATTAAAAAAATGATATTACAATAGATATTTTGAATTAAATAATCAATTGTATTCTTGAAAATCACCTATAAAAGGATATCTTCATCCATTGCAAAATCACCAACAACCAATTACCAATTCTCAAATCATCTTCTTGCTAAGAAATACTCTTTTTTTTTTAGCAATATATTTTCCTTAGAACTTTCAATTTTAGTTTGTATTTCATTTTTGGTTTTTTCTTTCATTTAGTTTGTAATTGAAAAGTGCTTGATTAATAAGCACTTAGTATTTTACTTTCAATTTTTGTAAGCTTGTAACCTTTAAACAAGTTTGAAGTTATATTTTGAAGTTTGTTTCTTGCACTTTGATTCATCATATTCAAGTAAGTTTATCTATTGTCATTAAGTTCTAGTAATTAAAAGTTTCTATATATATATTATATATATCAATTATTTCTATTATAATTTTAGTTTGTATAAACCAATGAGTAGGTAATCTTTCTTCCTAGGGGAAGGGGGATTTCTATTAGGTTATATATTGAGTATTTGATTGATTTAAACTATTTTTAGGACTAATTGGTTTAAATAGAGATTGATCATATCCTATTTTTACTAATGAAACCTTCTTGATTGATTGTTGAGTGAATTGGAAACATATCTTTTCAATCTATCAAATGTTAATCTTGTTATCAACATCTTAAGATTGCGAAAGTGGTTAAGACATCTTTGATTACGAAAGTACGGAGGTGAAAAGTTGATTACTCGATGAACGATCGTTTATCCTAAAAATAGTCAAGTTAGAGAAATGAAAGGACTAATTGGTTTAAATAGAGATTGATCATATCCTATTTCTACTAGTGAAACCTCCTTGATTGATTGTTAAGTGTATTGGAAACACATATTTTCAATCTATCAAGTGTTAATCTTGTTATCAACATCTTAAAAAAGTGACAGTGATTAAGACATCTTTGATTACGAAAGTACGGAGGTGAAAAGTTGATTACTCGATACACATTCGTTTTTTCTTTTATATCCGTATAAATCAATTCCGATACTTAATTAAAAACCTAATTTAATGAACCCGTAACCCCCTAGATTTTATAAATTCCCAACTCATTTTAATTCTATTCATTTTCACTAGTTAAAAATAGTCTATTATAAATAGTCTAGTATAAATAGTCTAATATAAATAGTCTTATATAAATAGTCTAGTATAAATAGTCTTAATATAAATAGTGTAGTATAAAAATAGTCTTATATAAAATAGTCTTATTAAAAATAGTTTGGTTTAAAATCGAGTCATATATTGCAAAATAAAATAAAAAGATTACTGCAATGTTTATTTATAGATGCAAAATAAAATAAAAAAAAAATGATCGACAAAAAACTTATCCTAAAAATAGGAGTTCTTGAGTCGCTCGCAAATATATACGAGGTAGAAGTAGTTTGTGGTAAGTTCTACCAAGGTCTTTTCTCTCGAGGATTGTCCAACAGGGCTTCATATAATATTTTGTATAGATTGCAAGAAATAAATACTAAAATATTCTAAAATATATTTTTGGGTTTTTAAATATTAATTAAATTAAAATGCACTATTTTTAATTTAAACTATTTTTAATAAGACTATTTTAATAAGACTATTTTTAACAAGACTATTTATACTAGACACTTTATATTAAGACTATTTATACTAGACTATTTATACTAGACTATTTTTATTAAGACTATTTATATTAAGACTATTTTTAATACTACTATTTTTAAGAAGACTATTTTTATACTAGACTATTTATACTAAACTATTTATACTAGATTATTTTTAACTTGTGAAAATGAATAGATTTAAAATGAGTTGGGAATTTATAAAATCTAGGGGATTACGGGTTCATTAAATTAGGTTTTTAATTAAGTATCGGAATTGATTTATACGGATATAAAAGGAAAAACGAATGTTTATCGAGTAATCAACTTTTCACCTCCGTACTTTCGTAATCAAAGATGTCTTAATCACTGTCACTTTTTTAAGACACTTAACAATCAATCAAGGAGGTTTCACTAGTAGAAATAGGATATGATCAATCTCTATTTAAACCAATTAGTCCTTTCATTTCTCTAACTTGACTATTTTTAGGATAAATGATCGTTCATCGAGTAATCAACTTTTCACCTCCGTACTTTCGTAATCAAAGATGTCTTAACCACTTTCGCAATCTTAAGATGTTGATAACAAGATTAACATTTGATAGATTGAAAAGATATGTTTCCAATTTACTCAACAATCAATCAAGAAGGTTTCATTAGTAAAAATAGGATATCATCAATCTCTATATTTAAACCAATTAGTCCTAAAAATAGTTTAAATCAATCAAATACTCAATATATAACCTAATAGAAATCTCCCTTCCCCTAGGAAGAAAGATTAGCTACTCATTGGTTTATACAAACTAAAATTATAATAGAAATAATTGATATATATAATATATATATATATAGAAACTTTTAATTACTAGAACTTAATGACAATAGATAAAACTTACTTGAATATGATGAATCAAAGTGCAAGAAACAAACTTCAAAATATAACTTCAAACTTGTTTAAAGGTTACAAGCTTACAAAAATTGAAAGTAAAATACTAAGTGCTTATTGATCAAGCACTTTTCAATTACAAACTAAATGAAAGAAAAACTTCAAACCAAAAATAAAATACAAACTAAAATTGAAAGTTCTAAAGAAAATATATTGCTAAAAGAAAGGAGTATTTCTTAGCAAGAAGATGGGTTTTAGAATTGGTAATTGGTGATTTTTGCAATGGATGAAGATGTCCTTTTATAGGTGATTTTCAAGAATACAATTGATTATTTAATTCAAAATATCTATTGTAATATCATTTTTTTAATTCTTTGTTCACACTTCACCCATGTCTTTGAATTTTCAGATTTTTGACCAAAAAAATATCTTGTGGTTGAGTTCACAAGTTGGTCAAAAGTGGACTAATTTTGCATGGCATCTGCTGAAAAACGGCGATGAAAAACGGCCCAGTTTGCCCCGTGTTGTGCGCCGTTTTGTGGTGACTCGGTCTCTTCTGGAATACGTGCGAGGACACGGCGCTAAATGCCGGCCGTGTGTGAAACGGCCCAAGACACGGCCCTTGTTGCGCCGTATGTGAAACGACCTACATAACACGGTCCTTTTTGCGCCGTGTTGTATGGTCGTTTTGCCTTGAAAAATTCCCGTCATTGGATTTGATCTTGTTTTCCGTCCTTTTTGATGCTTCATGTCGAATCAGTAAAATAACCATTTTTAGCTCATGTTTGGACATATCTGTAAAATATGTATTTTTAATCACAAATCAGTACGATTATGTCCGGAAAAAGGAATATTTTGTATATGAATTTTAGATCAATTATGCACTAATCAAATACCCCACACTTAAATTCTTGCTAGTCCCGAGTAAGACTCTTTATTAATCACACACAAAATAAAAATTAAAATAAGACATAAAATAAAAAATAAAAAAATAATACACACAAATTTAAGAAAAATAATTATATATAAATATAAGAAGAGATCAAAATGCCATTAATACACAATAACCAACTTTATACAGTAGATAAAAATGAATCAAGATTCAAAATAAATCTAGTAACGATTTTGAAGTTAAAACGCGGTTTTTATTTTTGTAATTCCAAAATGCAAGGTTTTCCCCCAAAAGGTTGATTATTTCTTTCCCACTCGTGACTTCACATGACTCCCTTTAATAGTTGCTCTCGATCACTCGTTTATTTTTCGACTCAATATGAAGAAGAATTTCATTGGCGTCATCAAATATTGTGATTTTTCAGGAAATTGAGTGTATTGAAATTCAGCCGCTAATTAATTCAAGTCTGTTCATAAACTACATCCCTTAGTGATAGCTTTCACATCGTTATTTGCTAACGTGTTGCTCTTTTCACCAACACAATTTCTGTAACACCCCAAACTAGGCGGATATTACAGTGCCGTGAATCCCCAACTGGGACCCACCAGGCGAATGAAAATGATGAATTAAATAATATAATTGTAGTACCGAACCACATTATATTACCAAATATTACGATGAGGAGTTTAAGTACAACACACCAGGACAATACCGAATACTAGTATATTTTATATGAAGATAAAATACACGACACTGAATGAAACGGAGTATCCAAATGAAAGTCTGCAGCGGAAAATAAAGGACAATAACATGAATAACTGAAAGATCGGGGCCCCCTACTAGTATCACTGGGACTCCTCGACATCAACATGCTATTCCCGTGCTTTTGCCTTGCCATGACCTGAAAAACAAAATCCCCAAACGGTCAAGCATAAAGAACAACAATCCTCAAAGGTTGAAAATACACAATCATGATTATATCCAAGTTATGAAATATCCTTAAACATACGCAATCAAACATGCTATATGAATCAACTAACAGTACGGCTCAAAGGGTGGTGCCACACTACGCCCGGGATGGAAATGTGTCCGTGCACAAGCCACCAACGAGTATCGATCGAATACACGTGTGGTCTTGTACCTAATCAGTCTCACGAGGCATATGACTCGTGTGCACAGTCCAATGTGAGGCCAACAACCAACACACGACTTAAACGTGCCCGACATGAAAATCCAACACATACCAACCGGCACGCCAGTATGACCCGGAATGCCACGATATAACAAAAGTGACATCGAAAATGAATAATGACTCACCGAGATGGAATGATAGTGAAATAAATGACAGCTCAATGAAATGATTGGAACCGTCGTTCCTTATGACTGAAGTGATTAATTGACAATAACAAGTTTGATACGGTTAATACAATGATGAATGAGCTATGATTATGAATGAACAACAACAAAAGGGATGAATATCCTTTTAACCGAGTAAGAATTAACTTACACAACACCGGTGACAATTATCCTTCCACGAACAGCGTCCTAATTGAGATATCGGTCGCTCGAACAACCTTGAATAATACAATTATCAACAATCCGTTCAATATACGAATCAAACACGAATATAACGAACTCAAAACGTCGATACGACTAAACCAAGTCCATTGAGGCATTAAATCAAACACGTTGCGGCCAAACTCCGATCGTTTACAATCAAACCTCAATATACCAATATCAAATCCCCCAAGAAGTGTTTCAAACCAACAAACATCTTCCAAATGATCAATAATCCAAAATGAATATCCGAAAACGTGATTATAACGACAATTAAACGAAAACCCCCAATTTCAACTCGATATTCAAAGTGTTCTTGAATAATCCCTCAATAATCCAATGAATCCTTATATAAACTCATAATCATATACATATCCCTTCATATAACATGATTATAACGTCCAAAACATCATATCTCAACATAGAATCGAAATCCAAGGTGTTGAAGAAATTACCTCTTGAAGATCCAATCACTTCGATCCGAAGAACACGCGATAGATCGATGATCCAAGCTTCACAACCGAATGAAAATGATTAAAAACCACACTCAAGTGATAGGTGAATAGAATTCTCTCCCTCAAGCCTCTCTCTCTCGTATGAAGGTGGAAGAAATGGAAGGAATGAGCTGAAATGCTCAAAAAAACGAAATTATAGGCCGATCGCCTCGCCGGACACGGCCCGTGCCGATCGGCATACGCGGCGCGCAATCGCCGGCAGGACTCGACCGTGTCCTCGCTTGACACGGCCGCGCGCGCCAAGAGGCCTTCCGATAGTGACTGTCCGGCGCTGACTCAGACGGGCGCGGGCGGCAGATTGACTCGACCGTGTCCTCGAACACGATCGGGCCCGGGCAATCGGTTCGCTTATCCGGAAGAGTTTGACTCGCCGTGCTGCATTTACACGGTCGAGTCCTCGGGGCGAGACTTCGCATTTCCGACGAGTACAAAGACGGCCGTGTCGGACGACACGGCCGAGTTCGGTCGGCAGTGATCGGCCAATAACTGAAAAATGAGCGGGTGAGCTAAAACGACCATAACTCTCTCGTCCGGACTCCAATTGACTCACCGTTTGAACCATTGGAAATCTAACTCGATGCTCTATAATATTGAAAAGATTCAGAATTTTTGGAGTTACCAAAAGTTAATGGTGATCTAACAAAGTCGAACTCATATGTGGAAAGTTGAAACAATGGACAATAACGATACACAACTCGAAGTTTCTCCGAACGGTGAACACGGGTGAATGAACATGATTGATGAATGATTATAAATGAGTGAAAATCCACTGAGTGACAATCACCGAATCAAATTACTGAATGATAATGACTGAATTACAACTGGGTATTACAATTTCTATCTTTTTTTTTTAAAAAAAGGTGATAGCTTTCACACCGTTATTTGTTAACGTGTAGCTCTTTTCACCAATTTTTCTGTGAGACGGCAGCTACGCACAAACAATGGTTAGTCCTTTATTTTTCGCAAAATTTTAAGACCCCCAAAATTAGGTATTGCTGTCGCTCAACACTTCTCCTTTTTGTCATTTTTTTTAGGTGATAGCTTTCACACCGTTATTTGCTAACGTGTATCTCTTTTCACCAATGACTCCTTTTTTTTAAGGAATAGAATTTTTGCAGAAAATCATTTATTAGTTAACCATGAAAAATCAAAAACTCCACAAATTAAGTAAATTTCAGTTCTATTTTTCATCAACCGACTGATTCTTCTTTTCTCAAGGTAACGAATGACTCGATTTTATATGATAACTACAAGGCTTGGAAAGAGAGATTAAGGCTCAAAAAATTTTGGAATATACAATTTTTTTACCGGTTAAAACAATTTTAGAAGCTTGTATATAGCTAATTTATTGGTGTTTATGGCCAGATCTAGAAATCTCACAAATCAAAATAATATATATATATATATATATAAAAAAAATTAAGGCAAATAACCAAAATAATCAAAAACACACCAAAATAATTAAAACATACCACCCCCAAACTTGAAAAAGAAACTGTCCTCAGTTTTTTAAAAAATAAATAATAAAAAGTAAGAGAAAAAAAATACTCACTGTTATGAAAATTGATGCTTGAGCTATGCCTTTTTGGATCTGCATGAAAAAATATACAAGGCAAACAACAACAACAACAAAAATATACCCGGAAGTATAACACAATTTTTAAGATGCGCATCAAGAAAGTCCGAAGAGTCGCCTTACGCTGCCATCAATGCTTTTATAAAAAAAAACACACAATAAAAATTACAGCAATAAAATAACAATACATAAATCACGAATAGATGCGCGTCAAGAGATCAAGAAGAAACTCCTTAAGCTGCCACCATTTAGCACGATTATTACACACGACAGAAAGTAAAAATAACAAGAGGTCTGATATGGGGTATCAAAGGGAGAGGAATGAATCCACTTTTCATTTTCTCACGGTGAGATCTTCCATCTAGACAATATTAGCTAGAGCTGGATCTGGTTGAGGAACAAATTCAATGAGTTTTTTGATTAGCTCTTCTGGTGTTGTTGCAACGACTATGATTCGTTTAGCACGCTCGGAAATAAAACCTTTTCAGAGTAGTCGATGAAAGATAGTAAACCATCAAAGAAACCATTGACATTAAGGCATCTATTGGTTTTTGATGAACATTTAGTCGGCTCTGTAACCACATGAAAAAGTTCCTCAAGGGTGCCAAAACCACCGGGAAGGGTGATAAAGGCGCCAGAATTATTTGTCATGTGAGTTATGCGATCTTGCATATTTACAGATCTAAACTCATCTCCAATAGTTGCCCCGGTGATTTTACTTTCAGCCAGAGGTTTTGGAATTACTCCCAACACTCTTACTCCTTCCATATAGGCAGAAGCAGCAGCTCGTCCCATTAATCCTAGACTTTCTCCTCCGTAAACTACATGAATGCATTTTTCTCCTAAAGTACGACCCAAGTTGTGTGCTGCTTCAGTAAAGCATGCATCTTTTCCATAACTAGCTCCACCAAAAATGCAGACTGAGTTAAATCTTTTTGTGGAAGATGATGACTCTAGTTTTGAAAAGAATTTTTTTAGAGAGAAAAAGAGAAAAGTACAAGTTTGAGGGATGAATAAAAAAACAAGCACAAAGGTTATTTATAGAAGAAAAAATGAGGAAAAATTGCTTAACAAGTTTGTGATTGCGTTGATTGCGCTTCAACTACTCAATAGAATAATGAATGCATTTATCGCGTATCACATTTTTTATTCAGAAAATCTCACCATACGACAAAAATAAAAGATACGCACGTGTATGTACAGTAGTTGTGATTGTGGCTCACATCTTCCTCTGATTTTACGTTCAGAAACGTCTTAAACGCCTTCTATGAGTCGGGGAGAAGCTTCCCATCCAATTTTCTTACAAATTGGCAAACAGGGTCTTTTAACGTCAGATTCCCAAGACGTTGTTCATATTCTGGTTTAAATTTATTCCACAAACATTGAATTCCGTAATATACAAGTCCACTAGGATGCGTGTCAAGAGAAATTTCGATATTATCTAAATTCTCTTTATTCAGACCATCATTAATGAACTGAATTTTATCTTCTCTGTTTGTAGATGGAATTCCTAAAGATCGACATTTTAAATTACAGTTCCATCTAGCACATTTATAGCAAACGGCTAGCATCTTTGCTCGTCGTTTCTTTGCATATAAACTTTTTCCAAGCCCTGGTAAAAATCTAGTCGGTGTTTCTGTGAATTCACCTTCTATTCTTACTTTGGCTTCGATAATGAATCTTATGTCAAAAGGTATGCTTTTATTCATAAGCAACCTCATGAATCTTATATCAAAAGGTATGCTTGTATTACCTAATTTTCCCTATTACTACCTATGAGGATATTAATTATATTTAATCACATGTTTTGCATATTAATTCACGTTATGGTTATGCAAATGAAATGTCTAATTATTTTATATTGTAGATAATGTGGTGTGTTGGTGTCACACGGAAGATCACATTATCGGTGCCTTATAAAATAATATAATAGTTCACAACCTATATAATTATTAGACAAATTATATAAAGGGTTGTAGTGTATGCTTGAGAATAGTTGGTCTTGACTATTAGCATACATTAGCGTATTTGCATACGCTGAACAGGATCGAGGTGAGATAGTGTCTTCTCAGATCGACCGTAAGAAGAACGTAAATCTCGGATAATTATTATTTCTTAATTCTAAGTATATAATATTTAATTGTGTATTTATAATAATTATTGT
Source organism: Orobanche coerulescens (assembly GCA_033398695.1). NCBI lineage: Eukaryota > Viridiplantae > Streptophyta > Magnoliopsida > Lamiales > Orobanchaceae > Orobanche > Orobanche coerulescens. The sequence continues at coordinate 100,033,141 of CM065812.1, forward strand.
TTTGATTTACCATAGGTGAGAGTCAAAATGATCGACTCAATAAGCCTCGTATCTTGGGCAATAATATTGTTTATACGACAATTATTATTATTACTAGAAATCGTGTCCCGACTCGTGCGGGTTGATGATGTCCCCTTGAGGAGCTCGATAATGATTATTATATTAAACCCTCGCAGTGGATTTAATTCCGATATAATAATAAGGTTCGAGTGGTACTACTCTTGGATAAGATATTAATTAATTAAAGTCACAAGAGCTTATAATTAATTAATGGACATTCGATATCTTAAACACGGAAATAATATATTTAATAAGGAGCCCAATTTCGTAATTTGGGATTTTGGTAGGAAGTGCAATATCAACTTTTTAGTGGACTAAGTTGATATTAATTGATTCATCATATATTAGGAAGAGTCCTAATAAGGTAAGATGAATTAATTGGGAGTCCTTCCATAATCCTCCTTTAGATCCCTAGTAGTAGTCCAAGAGCCTATAAATAGGACATTATGGTGTTGGCCGATTTTATGCTTCAACTTGCACAAGAAATTTCGATTTTTCTTCTAAGTGTTTAATTGTGGATCTTGACTTGTGTCTTTGATTCCACAATTGAGATAACACTTTAATTCTTGCTACATATCGGAATTACTTGAAGAAAATAAAATCGAGAGTTGTGAGGCAAGGTAGATTCGGCCGATCCATAAGGTGTCCAAGCAAGTTCCGGTAGCTCGTTGCCCACATAACGTCCGGTTCAAGGCGGATCATACTCTAGAAGATCTGAAGGTAAGATACAAGGCGATCAAGAAGGAAATAACCAACCGCTTCAAAAGGTAATATCCTATGATCTTGGATCTAGATTAAGATATTTTAATTAATCAACATATTTAATTAATAAATAATAAATAATATTTAAATTGCTTGTTAATCTTAGTAATTAATTAATTAGCATGCCTAAATAGATCTAATGCTCGTAGATGCGTAAAACGCTATAATTATATTTTCCCAAACTTCGCTTCCGCTGCATTTTACTTTCCAACAATTGGTATCGGAGCCGAATTTTTAGGCTTTTGCTATTTTAATTAATTTTAGTGATTAATTGATAGCAATTTAAATATTCATATATTTTGATGTTGGAATATTTTGCTAGATGTGTTCTTGCAGGTGGTTGTATAAACGTTGTTTTGAACTTGTTCTACGGATTGGATACTCGTATCTTTGGTTCGTTCAACCCGAGGGGTGATTTCTTTGTTCTTGAAGGGTCTTGAACATTTAATGTTCGATTAAATGTTCGAATGAGTTCCCTTTGATAGTTTGTTGGGATTTCCGTTGTTTTCGGCCTTGATTCTCGCCGTAATCATGTTTTATTATTCCCTACGGAGGATTATAGGTGCTCGATGATTCTGATGTTGAATTCCGTTGGTATTGATGATTCATATGGTGTTTTTCCGTAGTAATTTCGGTGCTATCACGTTCTAGATAGTGTTCGGAAATTTGAGGGCTACCCGGCCGTATCCGTTCACTTTTCCATTGCTCGTGATATCGAGGCAAGTACCTTGCCCATACTCTTCTTATTTTGTGGATATGATGATCGGTGATCGTCTTGGTGTGTTTGTTTGGTTGTTTGAAATGAAGTTTCAAAAGATTTCGGTTTGGCCTCGTTAAAGGTTTTCTTTCAAAATGCGTGTGTTTTGTGAACGGCGTGTTTTGGGAATTGATTATGATTTGATTATTTTGAACGTTGAAGGATTTGATGATGATACTCCTATTGTTTAAAGTTATGGAATCGTGTATTCCGTATTTAATCTTATTATTGTGTTTTGAAGAGTTTGATAATGGTGTCGAGTTAATGGCCATCTCTAGTGAGTATTCTTAATGAACTTACATTCTTAGCATGTTAGTTTTGCATGAGTAATGTGTGTGTGTGTGTGTATGCTCACTACGGGTTAGATCCGACGGGGTCTCGGTAGGGGTCCACAGAGACGTGGATCGACGAGCTTGCTTTTAACCACTACGGGTTAGATCCGACGGGGTCTCGGTAGGGGTCCACAGAGACGTGGATCGATGGTTAATTGTGGTGCATTTTACAAATGTGACTTATTTATGGAATTTTCGGAAATGAGCGCTTTTGAACGGTTTTCATGATTGCATGCATCGACTAAGTGTGTAAGAGGTAAGTTGTTCGTTTGGCTTACTTGGCTAGGATGGCACAAGAGTATTTTGTTGTTTGTTTTAAATCCTTTATTTATGGATTTTGATGTTGGGAGACGAACCTTGTGGTCGTTCTTGTGTATTGTGAGTTGATGAGATTTGGGGCTAAAATCCCAATGGTTTTGTAAAAGTCATTTTATGGATTTGGGGCTAAAATCCCAACGGGTTGGTAAATGTCATTTTTCGGAAAGTAAAGATTTGGGGCGGTGACCCCTTTTGTCTTGTGGATTTTGAAAAGTAGGATTTGATAATCCTAAATGGTTTTCTATTAAAACTCTCGATGGCATTCTAAACCGTCTTATAAATTATTTCCATTGGTTTATGGTATTTCGATTTTGAAATGTTTTCTCAAACCCTTGCCTCGAGAAGTACTTTTCGTTTTGTTGGGATATTTGAGGATTCCTGGTTATTGTTATTCGTGGAATGTGAATTGTATGGCTCGTATTTGCACTTTGTATTTGCACTAGCAAAACAGTGGAGTTTTGCTAACCCCCGAGTATTCGGGGGGTGGATGTCTATTTTTGCATTCGTGTTTGGAGCATAACACAGGGTCGCCACGAAGGATGATGAAAGATGAACGATACTAATCACACGAGGATCCGTTGATGTCGTATTGGTCTAGTTGTATTTTCTTTTCCGCTGCAGTATCTTTTCCCCGTTGTACGGGAGTTTATTGTACTTTGACCCCTGCGTGGGTATATGTTGTAATTGAGTTGTATATTTTATTGAAAGACCAAATCGGTCTACTGAGTCATTTAGCCTTGAAGGCATTGTCGAGATGTTAACTGTTGTTACCAGCCTGGTAGATCTTCGAGGAGAGGGTCTACGGCGTGTAATATCCCTGAGTGGATTGGGGGTGTTACATAAATGGTATCACAGCTTAGGTTGTGGAAACCTAGGCTGTCGGGTCAGTGGTGTCTATTGAGTTTTGTCTCTTCGGATTTAGTCTGACTGAGTCGTGTCGCGACGCGTCGTTTGAGTTTGTTGGTCGTGATTAGTATCGTGGGGCGATCATCATCTTCGTGCGACCTGTGGAAGTAAGTCTCCCTTCTTTGTGTTGTGCCTCGTGTGACACGAGCTATTTTTATGATTATTTGTTAAGTGATGGAATCCTTATGTGGATTTTGATTTCACGATATGTATTTAATCGACTCTCGTATTTGATTTATACGAGGAGTGTCGTCGCTTGTGATGTTTTTTTTTATTGTTGTTTTTGTCCGTTGCTGATGATTTTCGAATCGATTTGCACGTTTTACAAGTTCTCTTGTGGAAGCTTTGTGCTTATACACGTTCGACTTGTTCACTAGCCAGTGCGGTAGGGTCTTTAGAGGCCTCGAATGGGGCCAGTGGTTTTGTTCTGAATGTGGTTATTTGACTCTAATATTTTGTTCTTATGAGGAGTAGTGTTGCTGGATTGTGCATATTGAACTGTATTTCTTTTATCCGCTGCGTGAGTTCTTTTGTAATGACTTTCGGTATTTTACCGACCGAGTTTTATTTCGAAAACCGATTCCCTTTACCGAGTTTTTGGCATTATGGCCTTGATCATTTTGGCGAAATTCTTATGACGGTATTTAGCATTTTGTAAATGGCTTTCGTGAGTTTTTGAAATATTACCGTCATCAGCCTTTTTGGCATTTTTGTAAATGGTTTTTAGCCTGGGGTTCCGACGCGGGACCCACAGCGCTATGATGTTCCGTGTGATTATCTGAAATTTTTGGGCATTCTAGCCTTTTTGGCATCGTCCTTTTTGGCATTGAATTATTTTCGAAAACATGAGTATCTTAGAAATAAATTTCGAGACGTACTTTCAAAATGAATCATTTTCTCGTGGTACATCCAAGATGCCACAATATGTTTTAAAATTCTTCTACCGCGAGGACCTAAAATGTTTTGAGATATTTTCAATGTTTTATAAACACTTTTACTTAGACCCGAGGGTCGAATATTCTGAAAGCTTTTCACTAAAAGAAAGTGTCCTCATTTTTACCAAATGTGAAATGGTTCTCCAATGTCTCAATAACGATGTTTCACGTTTGTACTTTTTGAAAGGTGATACTCAAGATCAATCGGTGTTCTTCTAAATTATTTTCAAAATGAGGTTTTCGTTTTTAAAACCTATCCATTCCCGTTTGAGGGCTGGGTATATATGTATGATGTTCGCGTTGTCATATTGATGTTTGCTCCCGAGTATGACCGAATTGGCGGTGTGAGCGTTGAGTCGTTTTCCACACATTTGTTGTGTTAGCCCCTTGTGAGAGGTGGGATGTTGGTGTTGAATATTGTCGCCTCGTGGTGATTTCTGCGTTGTCGCGTATGTGCAAGCTGTTAGAGCTTGGGTTGGTATGGTCGTGTGCATCGGTGATCGTTCCGTTATGTGTCGGTTGTTTAATGTCTTGTTACCTTGCTCCCGTTTTTGTGAATTTCGTGGACGAGGTCGGAGGTAATGCCTGTACTATTTTGACTTCTGTATTTTATCTTTCTCCAGTCTATCGATTCGCTCATGTTCGTTGACACTTTATGAACTTGTACAGTAATTCGGTTTCATCGATCGAACGAGCAGTGATCTTGTTGTGGGCCGATCAGGTTATCGATGTGACTTATATACGAGTTCGGATCGATTCTTGTGAACCTTGTTCGGGAGTAACATCATTTGGTTCTACTAGTCCTTTTATTCGAAGGGATCGGATTTTGAACTTCAGATATTCTACTTTGTCGACTCATTTATGTTCGTTGACATTTCGAGCTTGTCCCGCCCCTTGTTTTTGTTTATCGAACGAGTGTGGCATCATTTCTAATAACTCGCTTGTTTGTCGTTGTGACTTTTCAATTTCTATTCCCTTTCATGTGGATCTTATGTGAATGCATACGTTGTTGTTTTCACCGGATCATATATTGTCTCGAGTCGAGACGTGAACCTTGGAGTTGTTGTTTGAATTTTATTGTTCTTCGTGATTCGAACATGATTGTTTGCTTTTTGTTGTCTCGACCGTTGTGGTTCGGTCGTTTGTTTGTTCGGTTTTTGTCCTCGTTTCGTGATCGTTGAGCATTCAGGCTCATTCCTAATTCCCTTAAGTTTGGGAAATTAGTCTCGTTTTCGATCTTCCAACCCTTGGGCGGTGGAATTCCGTATTAGTTCAGCGATTGGCTCGCATTTCGATTGATGTACCGTTGGGTTGGTCAATCATACTGACTTTCGTTCGTTGTGTTTTGTGATTGTCGGATAATTGACTTGGCTATATTATCCATTTGATGACGCTTGTCATTTGTTGGTTTTATTGTATCCCTAACGGCGACGTTGTGTTGGTCGTCGTGGAGCGTGTTTTCACGCCGTATGTCTCTTTGCGTTTCTTGCAGCGTTTCGCCGTTGGGCGCGAGTTTTCTATTTTTGTGTATCTCGTCGAGTTTTCCTGGCGGGTATATTGCTTCCCCCTACTTGTTTTAAGTTTCGGGACGAAACTTCTTTTAAGGAGGGTAGAATGTAATATCCGCAATTTCGAATTTCGGTAATTTTCTTTTTTTCGGAGGAAGTTCGTTTTGACACTCTATATCATGACCGTTTCGTCATTCCGAGAATGATTAATCCTGCACTTTTTGTCATCCGAGTTCGTTTCGATGTCGTTTTGTTGAGTTCCGTGTCCTTAATCGACTTTTTCACGTGGGAGTTCGACTTTGTAAAGTTACCATTAATTCTTGGAAACTCCAAAAATTCTGTATCTTTGCAACATTATAGAGAATCAAGTTATCTTTCCAATGGTTCAAACGGTGAGTCAATCGGAGTCCACACGAAGGAGTTATGGTCGAAATAGCGAAGACTGCACGGTGTGCCTTTTTGTTGTTGAAGGGGTCACTGCAGCCGCGGCACACTCAAAGCCGTGCCGCGGCACTAAGATGATTCCCGGGCGTTTTGGTGGCCCCGGGCCGCGCACACTTGTCCCGTGTGCCGCGCACACGGGTTTTTTCTCGCTTTTTTAGCAGATTTTCGAGGAGAAAACTTCATTTTCTCCTCTCTTCTTCCTCCTCCCATCTAGAGCGATTTCAATGGCGATTTTGGGCGATTTGAGTGCTCCAAAACTTGTAGAGATCATCTACCTCAAGTCTTGTTGTAGATTTTCGACCTCTACTTGAATCCTTCATCCAAATCAAGGTATTTTGGCTTGAACCCTTGTTTTTGTAGATTTGGGGATTTTCCTTTTTGATTTCGATTCCAATCCGTTTTTAATCAATTAATTGTTGTATAAACGTTGTTTTGAACTTGTTCTACGGATTGGATACTCGTATCTTTGGTTTGTTCAACCCGAGGGGTGATTTCTTTGTTCTTGAAGGGTCTTGAACATTTAATGTTCGATTAAATGTTCGAATGAGTTCCCTTTGATAGTTTGTTGGGATTTCCGTTGTTTTCGGCCTTGATTCTCGTCGTAATCATGTTTTATTATTCCCTACGGAGGATTATAGGTGCTCGATGATTCCGATGTTGAATTCCGTTGGTATTGATGATTCATATGGTGTTTTCCCGTAGTAATTTCGGTGCTATCACGTTCTAGATAGTGTTCGGAAATTTGAGGGCTACCCGGCCGTATCCGTTCACTTTTCCATTGCTCGTGATATCGAGGCACCTTGCCCATACTCTTCTTATTTTGTGGATATGATGATCGGTGATCGTCTTGGTGTGTTTGTTTGGTTGTTTGAAATGAAGTTTCAAAAGATTTCGGTTTGGCCTCGTTAAAGGTTTTCTTTCAAAATGCGTGTGTTTTGTGAACGGCGTGTTTTGGGAATTGATTATGATTTGATTATTTTGAACGTTGAAGGATTTGATGATGATACTCCTATTGTTTAAAGTTATGGAATCGTGTATTCCGTATTTAATCTTGTTATTGTGTTTTGAAGAGTTTGATAATGGTGTCGAGTTAATGGCCATCTCTAGTGAGTATTCTTAATGAACTTACATTCTTAGCATGTTAGTTTTGCATGAGTAATGTGTGTGTGTGTGTGTGTATGCTCACTACGGGTTAGATCCGACGGGGTCTCGGTAGGGGTCCACAGAGACGTGGATCGACGAGCTTGCTTTTAACCACTACGGGTTAGATCCGACGGGGTCTCGGTAGGGGTCCACAGAGACGTGGATCGACGGTTAATTGTGGTGCATTTTACAAATGTGACTTATTTATGGCATTTCCGGAAATGAGCGCTTTTGAACGGTTTTCATGATTGCATGCATCGACTAAGTGTGTAAGAGGTAAGTTGTTCGTTTGGCTTACTTGGCTAGGATGGCACAAGAGTATTTTGTTGTTTGTTTTAAATCCTTTATTTGTGGATTTTGATGTTGGGAGACGAACCTTGTGGTCGTTCTTGTGTACTGTGAGTTGATGAGATTTGGGGCTAAAATCCCAATGGTTTTGTAAAAGTCATTTTATGGATTTGGGGCTAAAATCCCAACGGGTTGGTAAATGTCATTTTTCGGAAAGTAAAGATTCGGGGCGGTGACCCCTTTTGTCTTGTGGATTTTGAAAAGTAGGATTTGATAATCCTAAATGGTTTTCTATTAAAACTCTCGATGGCATTCTAAATCGTCTTATAAATTATTTCCATTGGTTTGTGGTATTTCGATTTTGAAATGTTTTCTCAAACCCTTGCCTCGAGAAGTACTTTTCGTTTTGTTTGGATCTTTGATGATTCCTGGTTATTGTTATTCGTGGAATGTGAATTGTATGGCTCGTATTTGCACTTTGTATTTCAACTAGCAAAACAGTGGAGTTTTGCTAACCCCCGAGTATTCGGGGGGTGGATGTCTATTTTTGCATTCAGGTTTTGGAGCATAACACAGGGTCGCCACGAAGGATGATGAAAGATGAACGATACTAATCACACGAGGATCCGTTGATGTCGTATTGGTCTAGTTGTATTTTCTTTTCCGCTGCAGTATCTTTTCCCCGTTGTACGGGAGTTTATTGTACTTTGACCCCTGCGTGGGTATATGTTGTAATTGAGTTGTATATTTTATTGAAAGACCAAATCGGTCTACTGAGTCATTTAGCCTTGAAGGCATTGTCGAGATGTTAACTGTTGTTACCAGCCTGGTAGATCTTCGAGGAGAGGGTCTACGGCGTGTAATATCCCTGAGTGGATTGGGGGTGTTACAGATGGCCCATTGGATGATCTCCAAGTTGAGTCATTTCCAATTTGTGAATCCTGTCTAGAAGGTAAGATGACCAAAAGTGTTTTTAAAACCAAGGGAAACCGTGCTCAGGATGTGTTAGAATTGGTTCATACGGATGTATGTGGTCCAATGAATATCCAGGCTAGGGGAGGTTTCGAATATTTCATCACATTCATAGATGATTATTCGAGATATGGATACATCTTTTTGATGCGACGTAAGTCTGAAGCTTTTGACAAGTTCAGAGACTTCAAGGCTGAAACGGAGAAGCGTCATGGGAAGAGTATCAAGTCACTACGATCTGATCGTGGTGGCGAATACCTTAGTGGAGAGTTTTTGGATTTCTTGGCGAATGAGGGGATTTCGTCCCAGCTCACCGCGCCGGGAACTCCACAACAAAATGGAGTGGCTGAAAGAAGGAATAGGACTCTTTTGGAAATGGTTAGATCAATGATGAGTTATTCAGATTTACCTATTTCGTTTTGGGGATACGCCTTATGTAACACCCCCAATCCGCTCAGGGATATTACACGCCGTAGAACCTTTCCTCAAGGATCTACCAGGCTGGTAACGACATATAACAACTCAACCATGCCTTTCAGGCTAAAATGACTCAGTAGACCGATTTGGTCTTTCCACAAATACATACAACTCAAATACAACTCATGCCCACGCAGGGGACAAAATACAACCACACCCGTACAACATGAACAATATAGCAGCGGAAAATAAAGTACAACTGAACCAACACACAATGTACGGTTCCTCATGTGATTAGTATCGATCATCTTTCATTATCCTTCGTGCCGACCCTGTGTTATGCTCCAAAACCTGAATGCAAAAATAGACATCCACCCCCCGAATACTCGGGGGTTAGCAAAACTCCACTGTTTTGCTAGTGCAAGGACAAAGTGCAAATACGAGCCATACAATTCACATTCCACGAATAACAATAACCAAGGATCCTCAAAGATCCAAACGAAACGAAAAGTACTTCCCGAGGCAAGGGTTTGAGAAAATATTTCAAAATCGAAATACCATAAATCAATGGAAGTAATTTATAAAACGGTTTAGAATGCCATCGAGAGTTTTAATAGAAAACAATTTAGGATTATCAAATCCTACTTTTCAAAATCCAAAAGGCAAAAAGGGGTCACCGCCCCAAAGGTTTACTTTCTGAAAAATGACATTAACCAAACCGTTGGGATTTTAGCCCAAATCCAGAAACGACTTTTACAAAACCATTGGGATTTTAGCCCCAAATCTCAAAGAACTCACAAGACACAAGAACGACCACAAGGTTCGTCTCCCAACATCAAAATCCACAAATAAAAGATTTAAAACAAACAACAAAATACTCTAGTGCCATCCTAGCCAAGTAGGCCAAACGAACAACTTACCTCTTACACACTTAGTCAATGCATGCAATCATGAAAACCGTTCAAAAGCATTCATTTCCGGAAATGCCAATATCAAATCACATTTGTAAAATGCACCACAATTAACCGTCGATCCACGTCTCTGTGGACCCCTACCGAGACCCCGTCGGATCTAACCCGTAGTGGTTAAAAGCAAGCTCGTCGATCCACGTCTCTGTGGACCCCTACCGAGACCCCGTCGGATCTAACCCGTAGTGAGCATACACACACACACGTTACTCATGCAATACTAATATGCTAAGAATGTAAGTTCATTAAGAATACTCACTAGAGATGGCCATTAACTCGACACCATTGTCAAACTCTTCAAAACACCACAACAAGATTTAAATACGGAATACACGATTCCATAACTTTAAACAATAGGAGTATTATCATCAAATTCTTCAACGTTCAAAATAACCAAATCATAATCAATCCCCAAAACACACCATTCACAAAACACACACACCATTTGAAAGAAAGCCTTTAACGAGGCTAAACCGAAATCTTTTGAAACTTCATTTCAAACAAGCAAACAAACACACCAAGACGATCACCGATCATCATATCCATAAAATAAGAAAAGTATGGGCAAGGTACTTGCCTCGAATAAGAACAACGCGGAGAATCGACCGAAGTAGGTTGGCCCGAACCGACTACGAACCCGCCGACTCCACCGAACGCCAACTCACGTTCATAAACTACGAAGGACAAATAATAACAATGAAATGAATTCCATAACACGACTCAAAGCCGTTGAATTCAAAGAACAAATGACGAAAGTTCACGGATTTCCCAAAACGGCCAAGAACACGATTCGCTCCACAAATCACGAAAACGGAATTCCAAGTTGAAATATGGATATACAATCCATAGAATATGTTTAACAACATCATTTAACCATAATCGATCCATCGAAAACGGATGAAAACGAGATCGGGGACAAATCCCCGAAAAGTCAATTCAAGGAAATCAAGAAATATACTTCGATTCGACGAAGAACAATGGATTAAATGATGTTAAACACGAGAATACTACCAAGATTAATCATACCCATCATGAATTAATCAACAACACGGAACGAATCGGATTTAAATGCAAAAACCCCAAATTCACGAAATTAGGGTTCTAAGGAAGATTACCTTGATTCATTGGATCAAAGGATGATAACGGATGATTGATTGATGTTATGAACTCAAGAACTTCATGGATTTGTTGTTAAACAGCATGGCTTCGTCACCCATGAATCGCCAAACATGACGGAGAAGGAAGGAAATGAAAACGAAGGGAAATGTGGTCGGTCTCATATATATATCGGGCCGGAACTAGCGGCGCTAGCCTTCCTGACTAGCGTGCGCTTATCGGCCAAGCACTGCCGAGCACTCTCGCCATGGCCCGCATGACCCGGCACCACCGACCACCCCGCCGACCATGACTCGTCCACTCGACTCCCGCTAGCGTGCGCTACGCGGAAGCCGCGCGCTTAGCCGACTGGCCCAAGAGCCACCGGACTAACAAACTTACCTGTAACGTACGCTAGTTTGGCGCAGGCGCTACCTCGCCGGTTAGCGTGGCGCTACGACCGACAAGAAGGCGCTACTCGCCGATCCCGACCGAGTCCAACCTCGTAATCCTCTCGCCTGTGCCCGATAGCGTACGCTAGGCCACCCGATAGCGTGCGCTACACCTGCCGGTTAGCGCGCGCAGCCTTCCGGCAGTAGCGTGCGCTACGCCGGTTCCTGCCGCACCTGTCCGGCCGGTGCCCGCAATCGTCCGGCCAGTCCCGCAACCGTCCGGCCAGTACCCGACCACCAGGGCTCGACGACCCGATTTCCGAAAACGTACGGAACGAACACGACGAAAAGTTCGCGGACAACATCAACGGCCCGAAATGAAAACATAATACCATAATTAGTCATACGCGACCAAGAAACGGGTCGAGACAACAATTATAGATACGGATACCCGTAACTTTCAAGAAATTACAAAATGGCCCAAAACGCCCGGAAATCACGATACGTGATCGAATAACCAAACCGAAGTTCACAACACGTCTAACAAAGTTAAACGGACTTGCGGGAAACTCAAACAATAGCTTTGACGAGATTCGCAAGAATCGAACTCAAGTGCGGAAAAGTCGCTAAAAAGCACGGAACTCAAAAAAACGACACCGAAACGAACTCGGATGTCAAAAAGTGTAGAATTAATCATTCTCAGAATGACGAAACGGTCATGAGCGAGTCGTCAAAACGGACTCCGTCCGAAAAAGAAATTTACCGAAAATCGAAAATTGCGGATATTACACCTTAGAAACAGCGGCGTACATTCTAAACCTGGTGCCTTCGAAATCAGTTCCAAAAACACCCACAGAACTGTGGAGTGGGCGTAAGCCCAGTCTAGGACATGTTCGGATTTGGGGTACTCCAAAGACATGTCCGAATAAGGAAGTCGATAAGTTGGCATCTCGCATGTATACGAGTGTTTGTGGGATACCCTAAGGGAACGAAGGGTGGCTTGTTCTATAGTCCTCAGATCGAAGGTCATTGTTAGCACCAATGCCCGATTTCTGGAAGAGGATTATATGATTAGTCACAAGCCCATGAGCGAAATAATTCTGGAAGAGCTGAGGGGCGAGATTCCGACTATACCAATCGTACAAGCGCCAACTAACACTGCACCACGTATCGATTCTGAAACTTTTACACCAACTCAGGATTTGCCTCGTCGTAGTGGGAGGGTTGTTCATCATCCTGAACGATTCATAGGCGTGGGAAAGTCTTTGGACTCAATCCCAGACGAAGATGAATCGGTTCCATGTACCTATAAGGAGGCAATCCAAGATAAAGATGCTGACTCCTGGTAAGAAGCAATGGAATCAGAAATGGGATCTATGGATTCCAATCAAGTGTGGGAGCTAGTAGAGCTACCTGATGGTGTACAAGCCATTGGGAGTAAATGGGTCTACAAGCGAAAGAAAGGACGTGACAGGAAGGTTGAAACCTTCAAAGCAAGGCTTGTTGCAAAAGGTTACACTTAGAAAGAGGGTATCGATTATGATGAAACCTTTTCGCTGGTAGCCATGCTTAAGTCAATCCGGATTCTTTTAGCTATAGCTGCGCATTTGGATCTGGAGATTTGGCAGATGGATGTCAATACTGCATTCTTGAATGGGAGTCTAGACAAGGAAATTTATATGCGCCAAGCAGAGGGATTCATTGCTAAAGGAGAAGAGCATTTGGTGTGCAAACTTAAGAAATCCATTTATGGACTTAAGCAAGCATCTAGATCTTGGAACACTCGTTTTGACGAAGTAGTCCAGTCATATGGATTCGTCCAATGTCCGAGTGAGAGTTGTGTGTATAAGAAATGCGATGGAAATGTGTTGGTGTTTCTAGATCGTATGTAGACGATATCCTTCCGATTGGAAACAACGTGAAGGAATTGTCGACGACGGTATGGCTATCTCGAGCAGCTTTGATATGAAGGATCTAGGAGAAGGTGACACATCCTTGGAATCGGGATCTTTCGTGATCGGAAGAAGAGGATGTTGTGCTTATCCTGCATCCTATATCGATACAAAGGTCAAGTTGTTTAGCATGGAGAATTCCAAGAAAGGTTTTCTACCTTACAGACATGGAATTCAACTATCTAAGAACATGTGTCCTAAGACACAAAAGGAGATAGATGACATGAAGATGGTCCCTTATGCATCCGCTGTGGGAAGTCTCATGTATGCTATGCTTTGCACTAGACCAGATATCTGTCATGCCGTGGGCATGGCTGCTAGATATCGGGCCGAACCTGTGACTGTGACACTGGATTGCTGTCAAGCACATACTCAAGTACCTGAGAAGGACTAGGGAGTACATGCTTGTATATCAATCAGACGACCTGTTTCCGGTGGGTTACACTGACTCAGATTTTTCATCGGACAAAGAAAAGTCCAAGTCTACTTCGGGTTATGTGTTTAGCCTGGGAGGTGGAGCCATTAGTTGGAGGAGTGTGAAGCAGAAATGCATCTCGGACTCTACCATGGAAGCCGAGTACGTGGCAGCCTCTGAGGCAGCCAAGGAGGCAGTGTGGCTCAAGTACTTCCTGCAGGACTTAGATGTGATTCCCGATTTGCCAGAGGGTATTACACTTTATTGTGATAATACTGGTGCAGTCGCAAATTCGAGGGAACCACGAGCCCATCAGGCAAGTAAACATATCAACCGCAAGTACCACATCATACAACACTTCGTAAAGGAAGGAGACGTAGTTGTAGCCAGGGTTGCATCGGAAGATAATCTTGCTGACCCTTTCACGAAAGGCCTACCTTCAAAAGTTTTTGAAAGGCATGTGGAAGGAATGGGATTACGGTGTATGGAAGCATTGCTTTGAGTATAAGTGGGAGAAATGAGAGACTATGTAATAGAGTAGTATACTTAAAAGCATGCTTTGAGTATAAGTGGGAGATTGTTAGGATTGTATACTGCAAAGCATACTTTATGCTTGTATTACCTAATTTTCCCTATTACTAACTATGAGGATATTAATTATATTTAATCACATGTTTTGCATATTAATTCACGTTATGGTTATGCAAATGAAATGTCTAATTATTTTATATTGTAGATAATGTGGTGTGTTGGTGTCACACGGAAGATCACATTATCGGTGCCTTATAAAATAATATAATAGTTCACAACCTATATAATTATTAGACAAATTATATAAAGGGTTGTAGTGTATGCTTGAGAATAGTTTGTCTTGACTATTAGCATACATTAGCGTATTTGCATACGTTGAACAGGATCGAGATCAGATAGTGTCTTCTGTACTGACTGTAAGAAGAACGTAAATCTCGGATAATTATTATTTCTTAATTCTAACTATATAATATTTAATTGTGTATTTATAATAATTATTGTTTTGATTTACCATAGGTGAGAGTCAAAATGATCGACTCAATAAGCCTCGTATCTTGGGCAATAATATTGTTTATACGACAATTATTATTATTACTAGAAATCGTGTCCCGACTCATGCGGGTTGATGATGTCCCCTTGAGGAGCTCGATAATGATTATTATATCAAACCCTGCAGGTGGATTTAATTCCGATATAATAATAAGGTTCGAGTGGTACTACTCTTGGATAAGATATTAATTAATTAAAGTCACAAGTAGCTTATAATTAATTAATGGACATTCGATATCTTAAACACGGAAAATAATATATTTAATAAGGAGCCCAATTTTGTAATTTGGGATTTTGATAGGAAGTGCAATATCAACTTTTAGTGGACTAAGTTGATATTAATTGATTCATCATATATTAGGAAGAGTCCTAATAAGGTAAGATGAATTAATTGGGAGTCCTTCCATAATCCTCCTTTAGATCCCTAGTAGTAGTCCAAGAGCCTATAAATAGGACATTATGGTGTTGGCCGATTTTATGCTTCAACTTGCACAAGAAATTTCGATTTTTCTTCTAAGTGTTTAATTGTGGATCTTGACTTGTGTCTTTGATTCCACAATTGAGATAACACTTTAATTCTTGCTACATATCGGAATTACTTGAAGAAAATAAAATCGAGAGTTGTGAGGCAAGGTAGATTTGGCCGATCCATAAGGTGTCCAAGCAAGTTCCGGTAGCTCGTTGCCCACATAACGTCCGGTTCAAGGCGGATCATACTCTAGAAGATCTGAAAGTAATATACAAGGCGATCAAGAAGGAAATAACCAACCGCTTCAAAAGGTAATATCCTATGATCTTGGATCTAGATTAGGATATTTTAATTAATCAACATATTTAATTAATAAATAATAAATAATATTTAAATTGCTTGTTAATCTTAGTAATTAATTAATTAGCATGCCTAAATAGATCTAATGCTCGTAGATGAGTAAAACGCTATAATCATATTTTCCCAAACTTCGCTTCCGCTGCGTTTTACTTTCCAACACCTTTGTAGCGTGCGTTATGAATCCATGTTAGCGTACGCTACACATAGCCGATAGCGTGCGCTACATGCGCAGAATTACAATCTTTAAATCACATACATGAAATCATACGCTCGACAACATCGGATTATGAAATACGGAGAATAATACTCAGATCAAGTACAACGATTACAATATCACAAGTTCCAAATACATATCAGAAATCTCGGGTATTACATCCTTCCTCCCTAAAAAGAAGTTTCGTCCCGAAACTTAAGATGAAAACAACTCTGGATATCTAGCCTTCATACTGTTCTCCGTTTCCCAAGTGGCCTCTTCGACTCCATGTCGTGACCATTGTACTTTAACCAAGTGTATTGGTTTAATACTCAATTGTTTGATCCGTCTCTCAAGTATCTTGATTGGTCTCTCTTTGAAGGTGCCGTCATTAGCTATCTCGATCTCGTCAAAATCAATGACGTGACTGGGGTCCGGTACATACTTCCACAATTGGGATACGTGAAACACATTGTGAACGTGACTCAGCGATGGCGGTAAGGCCAACCTGTATGCTAAATCTCTAACTCTCTCGAGGATCTCGAATGGTCCGATATATCTCGGACTAAGCTTGCCTCTCCTCCCAAAACGGAAAATCCCTCGTGTAGGATACACCTTCAATAGTACATGATTCCCAACATCGAACTCTAGAGGGCGACGACGTACGTCCGCATAAGACTTCTGTTGACTCTGGGCAGTCAACAGTCTTTCTCGAATCAAAGCTATCTTCTCTTGAGTCTGAATTATCAATTCCGGTTCCGTCCCGATCAAATCCGAAGAATCATCCCAACACAGGGGTGATCGGCATCTTCTCCCGTACAAAGCTTCAAATGGTGCCATCTTAATAGAAGCATTCCAACTGTTATTATAGGTGAACTCGATCAAGGGCAAGTGAACTTCCCAATCAGTTGACCAATCTAATGCACAAGCTCTAAGCATGTCCTCTACTGTCTGTATAGTCCTTTCGGACTGCACGTCCGTTTGGGGATGATAAGCCGTGCTAAAGTTGAGCTCAGTTCCTAAAGCCCTGTGAACTGCTTTCCAGAAGTGCGACACGAAACGACCATCTCGATCCGAAATAATGGTCTTCGGCGTCCCATGCAATCTGACTATCTCCGCAATAAATACTCGTGCCAATCTCTCGGGCCCCCATGTATCTTTAATCCCTAGGAAATGAGCCGACTTGGTTAGTCGATCAACTACAACCCAAATCATGTTCATTCCCGTTCTAGTCCTTGGCACACTGGTGATGAAATCCATCGAGATGTCCTCCCACTTCCTTTCAGGGATCGGAAGCGGCTTTAACATTTCGGCAGGTCGCTGATGTTCAATCTTAACCTTCTGATAAGTCAAGCACTTCGAAACGTACTCTGCTACGTCCTTCTTCATATTCCCCCACCAGAAATTTTGTTTTAAATCCTTATACATCTTACTGCTGCCCGGGTGAATGGAATATGGCGCGCTGTGAGCTTCCTTCAGAATAGTCCGTCTCAAATCACCATCATCGGGAACGCAAAGTCGATTCTGAAATCTCGGAACTCCATCGTATTGTAACACGAATCCTGGGGCTTTTCCTTTCTTTACTTCGTCACATAATCGAAGGATCATAGAATCGTCCAACTGCTTAGACTTGATCTACTCGACTAGTGATGAAGTCAGTTCCATCACATAAAGTTGCCCTTGGATTCCTGGTGCCCATACTTCAACCCCTTCACGGATCAGTTCCCGCTGAATGCTGGTTTGGGATGTAAGTGCTTCCAACACTCGAAGAGAAACAGGTTTACGGCTCAAAGCATTGGCTACTACGTTTGCTTTCCCCGGATGATAGAGAATCTCCAAGTCGTAATCCTTGATCAATTCCAGCCACCTTCTCTGCCTCATGTTTAATTCCTTCTGACTGAAAATGTACTTGAGGCTCTTATGGTCTGTAAAGATCTGACAATGAGTGCCGTACAAATAATGTCGCCAAATTTTCAAGGCAAAGACCACAGCTGCTAGCTCCAAATCGTGAGTCGGGTAATTGACCTCATACGGTTTCAATTGCCGAGAAACATAAGCAATCACCTTATCCTTTTGCATCAATACACAACCTGCACTCGATTCAAGCATCGTCAGATACCATGAATCCACTGGTTCCATCCGGAAATGCTAAAATAGGTGTCGCCGCCTCTCTTCTTAAGCTCATCAAAACCAGCCTGGCATTTCTCATCCCACTTAAACTTTTGAGTTTTTTGTAACAGCTGAGTGAGCGGACGAGAGATCTTGGAAAACCCCTCTACAAAGCGGCGATAATATCCCGCAAGTCCTAGGAAACTCCGGACTTCTTTCACATTACTAGGAACTTCCCATTCCAAAATTGCTTCGACTTTCTTCGGGTCCACCTGAACCCCGTCGACTGATATCACATGCCCAAGGAAGGCTACTTCCCTAAGCCAGAACTCGCATTTAGAAAGCTTTGCAAACAGCTGTTCCTTCCTCAAAGTGCTCAAAACCACACGCAAATGTTCGGCATGCTCCTCTGCGTCCTTCGAATATATCAAGATGTCATCAATGAAGACGACCACAAATTTATCCAAGTATTCCAAGAATACCCGATTCATCAATTGCATGAATACCGCAGGAGCATTGGTAAGTCCAAATGGCATTACTACGAATTCATAATGCCCGTACCGGGATCTGAAAGCAGATTTTGGTATATCCGATTCCTTAATTCTCACCTGGTGGTATCCTGATCACAAGTCAATCTTCGAGAATACCCTTGCCCCTTGCAGTTGATCAAACAAGTCGTCGATCCGAGGTATAGGGTACTTATTCTTGATCGTCATCTTGTTAAGCTCCATGTAATCAATACACAGTCGGAGGGATCCGTCTTTCTTCCGGAAAAAGAAAACGGGCGCTCCCCAAGGAGAAACGCTAGGTTGGATATAGCCCTTCTGTAACAATTCCTCCAGTTGCTTCTTGAGTTCATACATCTCGGTTGGCGCCACGCGGTATGGTGCTCTGGAAATAGGAGCTGCTCCAGGCTCTAATTTGATAGTGAATTCCACTTCTCTCTGCGGAGGTAACCTAGGTAGTTCGTCAGGAAATACATCTGAGAACTCATTCACAACTGAAATAGACGAGAGCTCTACTCCTTCCTCTTTCCTCATGGCATAGCACCAAAGTCCGTGACATCCCTGCTTCAGTAATTTCACGGCTTTCATTGCTTTGATCAATTTTCCCGAGCTTACTGGTCTCCATCCTAGGAATAAGTGTTCAGATTCATCATCAGCAATGATAGAAATGACTCTCTCTCGGTAATTCAGAATAGCTCCATAACGGTTGAGCCAATCGTCTCTGAGAATTAAATCGTCACCGAAGATGTCAACCACAATAAGGTTCGATAGCCAATCTCTCCCTCCTATAGTTACTGGAAAATCCCTAGCTTCTAGGGTTCCCACAATTTTCTCTCCGCTCGGTAATCCCACAACATAAGGTTCACAATCATACAAGCACGAGATTTTCAAACGATTAACACAGTTCAAAGATATAAAAGAATGCGTAGCTCCCGAATCGAACAAGACACTAACTGGTTGCAAAAGGATCTGAATCGTACCTGATGCAACAGCTGTGTTCTGATCATCCTTCTTCATCTCGTAAATATGCGGAGGAACGTATCCAGCGCTGGATGCCTCTCTTTTCCCAACATTCTGCTGCGGAAAACCGCTCTGCTGCGTCTGGTTTACACTAGTGTCCTTCGGAACCGGTACAGGAGTGCGAGCACCAAAAGATCGGGTCGCATTCCCACAAAATGTTGCGCGATGCCCTTCGTGTTCACACTCGAAACAGGTCACAGCAGGCGCGAAACAATCACGTCGAACATGTCCCACTTTGCCACAGTTATAACACTTCTTCCCTGCGTCTGAAACAGTTGGTGCTGCCCGGAACTTCTTTCCACCTCGAGAAGGATGCGGAGGTCTCCTGGATGAATGAAAAGAGGACTGGCCCCTGCGAGGCCCGCTACTCTTATTCTCCGTGAAGTTGCCAGACACCTTCTGTTTCTTTGCTTCAGTCGATTTCTCTCGCCGCCTCCTTCATATCATAGGCCAACGCCTTGTCCTGATACTGTCGCAAGGTGGTACATTCAAATCCGGACATATATTGCTGAATTTCCGGCTTCATTCACATGTCAAAATGGAAAATCCTTTCCGCCTCGGTCCTGACCAAGTGGCGCACATAAGTCAGCTGGTGATTAAAGGTCTTAATCACGTCCGTCACAGATGCTTCTGAATTTTGTGGTGAGAAAAAATCCCGAACTCGGGCTTCTCTAACTGGGCGAGGACAATACTGCGCTTCCATCATCAATTTGAATTCCGTCCACCAATATTGTGCTCCTCGGCCGAATGGCCTCCCACCGCCGAAAGCCTCCCCGTCGAAGATACCGGGCGACCGGAACCTTCCTATCGTTGGGACAGCTTAATCCTCGCAAAAATCTTTTCTAATTCCTTCACCTGATCCCAAGAAAGCGTCTCACAGAACCGTCAAATTTCGGAGGGTGCAATTTGATCACTTGGTAAGCCATTTATCTCCTCGATTATCCACGTTATGCCGCCGTCCCATCGCCGTCTCGCATGCGATCCACAACTTGAGCAACCGGTTTATCTGGGCAACCACTGTCAAGAACTCCCGCACGTTAGATCTCGCATTATTATTTGCCGATCCTCGCTATCCCTAATGGGAATCCGTTCGACTAGCGGTTATCTCCGGGGTAGATACCGACTCTTCTTGTCTCGTATTTCCACGTCCACGCCCACGGTCAAGGCCCGTCCACGACCTCCTCTCAACATACTGTAAACATAAATACTCAATATCCAGGGCAAACTTCTAAAAGTACATCCATCAATGTTCACAAAACACGAATAAAATAAAACGGTAGTATTTGAGATTTAGGAACTTACAACCACGGTCCACACGACGATGCTGGCTCAGCAGTGATGTTACGAACGACCAATAATCAAATAACATAAACTGACCCAACTAACCCGACTGCCAAGATATCCATGAATCTTAGCTCCGATACCATATTCTGTAACACCCCAAGATATTCGGGATAATTACAGCGCCGTAAACCCTTTAGGTAAGGATTTACAAGGCTAATTTAAAAAGGAGTGTAAATATAATCCAATCGTACAACTGAAGTTCAAATACAGATTTGATTCAACCGATCAAATGAGTTAACTTATACAACCATATCGAAAAGACGTTATTAAAAACAGACGTACTCGAGTACTAAATAGACCGAGAAGACAAATCACAATAACAATAACATCAACCACATCACTGAGCCATTTCATCGTCCTGTCGGTACTGTGGTTGCTTCCCAGCTCCTCGGCTACCTGAACATCAAAACAATGTCCACCCCCGGAGGGGTTAGCAAAACAATGCTAGTACAAGTATCGTAATACATAAATCATCAATGCATCATAAAACATGCAAAACGGACTTCCGCCACCGAAATCCAACGATGCGAATCCTCACGATTCCATCAACACAGTACAGGGTAATCCAGCGATCCAGCGCCCTTGGTATAGATCCACATGATGATCCCGTCGGACCAACGCATGGTGGAAAACCCGTCCAGCGATCCAGCGCCCTCAGCATAGATCCCCATGATGATCCCGTCGGACCAACGCATGGTGGACATTCGATCCAGCGCCCTCAGCATAGATCCTCATGATCCCCTCGGATCATTTATACCACAAATCAATCAACTATGCATACATATATGCATTTCAATATGTTCATCAATACGAACAAATAACAGCGAATACCACGAGAAATTTCAGAAATACATTTCATATTCAACAACATGAACAAAACCACAAGCATGATCAAAGTTTCAATATAAATCGAACTCGACATATGATACTTGCCTCGAAAATGGCAAGAATGGAATACTTCAATGATCTCAACACACTCGAATGCCGCCTCCTTCGATCAACGTAACAAGCTCGAACCTTAACAAAAGGAATGATATACAAATCATCTCAAGTCGAACGATGGCCTAGCAATTCGGTCTACGGCCAAAAGCTCAAAATAAACAATCTGCCTGGACTGCTTAGCGTGCGCTACGTACTCTACGTAACGTGCGCTAAGCCTGCCTGTTAGCGTACGCTATCGTATAAGCCTAGCGTACGCTAGCCACAGACTGACAGTTTGACTCGGCTGATCTCATAACGTACGTTACGTACGTAATCGTGCATTAACTTAACCCCGATAGCGCACGTTAACTAACGTATGTTAGCGTGCGCTAATCGTGCATGGCAGATTACTACTGACAGAAAACTGGGTTGAATGGTGATGAACTCATGAATTCTCTGGTGATAAAACAAGTCATCCTCGAGCATATCATGCTAAAAAGGTTTGTAGATGTTCTATGATTATGAGATACAAATATACGGATAATCATCTCAACATCATAATTCATCTTCGATCTTCAAGAAAATACTCTAAGTTCCGTTCGTCCTACGTTCCAAAACGCATGATTCCAATGTGTAAAACGTAACAACTAGGTAAATCCGTCTACTGATCACAAATAAGTTTGAAGCTTCAGAATATGCTAGGAGTTCAAACACCAAGAGGTTCAATGGTTTATACGGTGAATAAGTATCGAAACATCGAAAATATCCTTCTACACATGATGTTCGACTACTTAAGAATCTAACTGACAAGATAAGCATGATCAAACGTCCTTTAGAACACTACTAGTATTGGTGAAGAATCACCTACCTCAAAGTAGTGAAGAACACGGAGGAAGTCGAAGCAATCCAACGCCGAAGGCTTGAACACCAATCTCCAATGATATACGATCTTCAATCACGAACTAGGATGTTGATATGAAGTGTTTAGGATGAAGGAAGTTATGCTCTAAGTGTAAGAATTCGGGTATGGGAGAAGAAAGAACTGAAATCACGAATAGGATGATGTCCTATTTATAAGAAATGGCTATTAGCGCGCGCTAGTCCCTGCTCGTAGCGTGCGCTAACGGCTCACCGACTTAACTGTACTCAACACTTAGCGCGCGCTATGCACATGCCTGTAGCGTGCGCTAAGGCATTGACTCGGCTTTTCTCGAAAGCCGTCCAGGTTCATCCCGACACGATCCGACAAGGGTCCCCCGGCCAGATCTCACCTACCGCACGTCTCAATCAAATTGACCATGCATAGCGTGCGCTAATGTTCTATTGTAGCGTGCGCTATGAATCCATGTTAGCGTACGCTACACATAGACGATAGCGTGCGCTACATGCGCAGAATTACAATCTTTAAATCACATACATGAAATCATACGCTCGACAACATCGGATTATGAAATACGGAGAATAATACTCAGATCAAGTACAACGATTACAATATCACAAGTTCCAAATACTGTAACACCCCGAGATATTCGAAGTATATTACAGCGCCGTGGACCCCTACATGGGACCCACCAGGCTACAAACAAGGAAACTCCACTCGACTAACCATATCGGTTAGCGTGGACACACATTTAAATGATATGACATAAAAGATACACACGGAGCAACCGGCGAAATAAGTATCAACCGACAATGTAACAATTTTAAAGTAATACAATACGGAGTTTGAAATGAAAAGCCTAATTACTCGCGGGTACAATCTATAAGTTTATAACTGTGGAAAAAACCAAATCGAAATGAAAAAGAAATAAGAAGACCCAAATGCACATGTCAACGACCCTGGCCAACATCCTCGTACTGTCCCGGTGCTCGCTCGTCCGGATAATCATAACCTGAAATCCATAACAAGAATTTCCCCAAAACGGGTCGCCGAAGGGGTTAGCAATTACGCTAGTACAAGTAATCAAGGCAAACCAATCGCTTACACATTTCATAGTACATGCACCAATATCATTTCATAAACCAAAACCAGACATGTCTTTTCCGGAAATAAACAGTCAAACAATTTGCCTTGGGAACAGAGTCATATCATAAATTGCCGCACGAGGCCTCTAAGGACCCTCCCGCACTGGCTATATTATAAAGCAAAACACGCACATGCATCGCCTTGGGAACAGAGCCATATCATAAATTCCCGCGTGAGGCCTCTAAGGACCCTCCCGAGCTGGCCACATTCATAAAACAAATCAAGCACCACACGTTACCTAGGACCGGGACGAAGCCACGAATCCCACTCGAGGCCTCTAAGGACCCTCCCGAGCTGGCTAGCGAATCAAACTCATGAATCCAGGACGAATCCATAGATTCCCTCGAGGCCCCGTCGGACCCTCCCGAGGTGAGTAAAGCACACACAATATACATTACCATTTCACGTTAAGCATAAAGGTTTCCAAGAATACTTGCCTTGAATTATTGACGACGCGAAGAACGGAAAGGAAAGTCGCCGACGAACGCTATGAACCAATGAAACCGAACCTAACGATTCAAAGAATACAATCACAACCATTTCTAAATGAATACGGAATTGGAATACACCCGAAAACCCACCTACGATTCATGTATATTCGTATAAAAATAACAACGAGGGCGGACCACAACCAAACCCTCTCGATTTCGCAAAACCATGAAAATATACCATGAATCCGTAGGAAAACTAATCATACCAACAAGATTAATCATATTCATCATGAATCCACCAACAAAACGGAACGGATCGGAAGAAAATCCCAGAACCCCCAAATTATCCAAAAGTAGGGTTCTAAGAGATTTACCGTGGATTAGGATGAAAGATTCGTGTTGATGTTGTTATAATACTCCAAGAACTCAAGAAAGATGTTGGATGAGATGATTGGAGGAAGAAATCGCCAAGAAAATCGCCTTGGAATTGCCTTCGCCGCGGAGAGAGGAAGAAATGAGAAATTATGTTTATCTCGGTCAACTCCCTGGTTTATATAGCCAGGGAGTGTTAGCGCACGCTAAAACCTCAAGGTTAGCGTGCGCTAACGGGATAACATTCCAATCCCTACCGTTAGCGTCCCAGTTCAGTAGCCAGATTATTGACCGTTAGCGTGCGCTACTCGAAACGTAGCGTGCGCTAATAACCACATGGTAGCGCGCGCTATAGACCAATAGCGTGCGCTACCTGGACATCAGCCGAGTCCAGAAGCTAACTGCCCAAAACTCACCTGACCCGTTAGCGTGCGCTACCATACGAGCGTAGCGTGCGCTAATTGGCACCTGACCGATTCCAGAAATAAACTGTCCAGTACTGGACACCCACGCTAGCGCACGCTATCAGGCATCATCAGCGTGCGCTAGCCTCTCGACATTAGCGTGCGCTAGAATACGTAGCGTACGCTAATACGCTAGTCCAGAAGGCTGGAAAAACAGCATTGCCACTCCCAGGGCTACTCGCTAGCGCGCGCTACGAACAAACGTAGCGTGCGCTACTAAGGGACCCCTAGCGTGCGCTATGCAGAAAAAATAGCGTGCGCTAGGTATGAAATATGAACGGTTCAAAACACCAGAAGGTGAACGAAACATCCAACGGAACATCTCAACGGGCATCATAACATAGAGTGGATCCACAGCAACCCCGAAACGGCGGTTCCGCACAACAATAACGGGAATAAAATCCATAGATAATAGGAAAGATACACTGAAAGATATACAAGGGTCACTACTATCGGGAAATACGCCGAAAAAGAAAAATACAAGGGAAATAAAAATGCGGATATTACATTCTACCCCTCTAAAAACAAGTTTCGTCCCGAAACTTAAGAAACAAACAACTCAGGGTACCTAGCACGCATGCTCTCCTCGGTTTCCCAAGTTGCCTCCTCGACACCATGTCTCGACCACTGCACCTTGACCAAAGGGATGGTCTTATGCCTCAGTCGTTTCTCCCGATGCTCTAAAATCTTCAAAGGACGCTCCTCAAAACTAATATCCTCGGCGACGTCAATCTCATCATAATCGATGATGTGACTAGGGTCCGGGACATATTTCCTCAGCTGGGAAACATGAAAAATGCTATGAACATGACTCTGGGCCGGGGGTAACGCCAAACGGTATGCTAACCCACCGACTCGCTCGAGAATCTCGAAGGGTCCAATAAATCTTGGACTCAACTTCCCCTTCTTCCCGAAACGGAAGACTCCTCTCGTCGGCGACACCTTCAGCAAAACGTGGTCTCCCACCTCGAATTATAAAGGTCGACGACGGACATCAGCATACGACTTCTGTCGACTCTGGGCCGTCAACATCCGTTCTCGAATTAATTCTATCTCCCGTCTCGTCTCTAAAACGACATCCGGTTCGGTCCCGACCAAATCGGATGCCTCATTCCAACAAATCGGCGATCGACATCATCGCCCATAAAGTGCCTCATACGGTGCCATCCGAATCGACGCGTGCCAACTATTGTTGTACGTGAATTCGATCAATGGCAAATGCTCCTCCCAGTCGCTACTCCAATCGAGGGCACAAGCACGCAACATGTCCTCGAATGTCTGGATAGTGCGTTCCGACTGTCCATCTGACTGGGGATGAAAAGAGGTACTCAAATGCAAATGGATACCTAACGCCTTATGCACCGCCTGCCAAAAGTGCGATACAAAACGGCCATCACGATCCGAAACAATAGACTTCGGAGTACCGTGAAGTCTCACAATCTGCGCGATAAACACACGAGCCAACTTCTCCGGGCCCCAAGTGTCCTTGATGCCCAGAAAATGTGCCGACTTGGTCAGACGATCAACAACCACCCATACCATATTCATGCCCGACCTCGATCTCGGCAAACTCGTAACAAAATCCATCGATATATCTTCCCATTTCCATTCTGGAATGGGAAGTGACTGCAATAACCCAGCCGGTCGCTGATGCTCGATTTTGACCTGCTGGCAAGTCAAACATCTCGCCACAAACTGTGCGACCTCCTCCTTCATATCATTCCACCAGAAGTTCCTCCTCAGGTCCTTGTACATCTTACTCGAACCAGGATGAACGGAATAGGGTGTGGAATGGGCCTCACGCAAAATACTCTGTCGCAACTCCGGATCGTTCGGCACACAAAGCCGACTCTGGAATCTCAAAACACGATCCTCGTGAATCACAAATCTAGGAGACTATCCCTTAAGAACATTCTCTCGGATTTGAGTAATCATCGGATCCTCTAATTGCTTCAGCTTAATTTCATCGATCAAAGACGACGAAATCTCTAAAGCACAAAGTTGCCCGACAGCTCCAGGCAACAAAACCTCAACATCTAACTCAATCAAGGCCCGCCGAAGCTCAGGCCGGGACGTAAGGACCTCAAGCGTTCGCAACGCAATCGGTTTCCGACTCAAGGCGTCGGCCACGACGTTCGCCTTGCCCGGATGATAAAGGATTTCGAGGTCATAATCCTTAATCAGCTCTAACCACCTTCTCTGCCTCATATTCAACTCCCGCTGAGTAAATATGTATTTCATACTTTTATGATCGGTAAAAATCTGACATGCAGAGCCGAGAAGATAGTGACGCCAAATCTTGAGCGCAAAGACAACTGCCGCTAACTCCAAATCGTGAGTAGGGTAGTTAAGCTCATACGGCCTCAACTGTCTCGACGCATAGGCAATGGTCTTGCCGTGCTGCATCAATACGCACCCAAGACCCTGACCCGAAGCATCGCTATAAACGGCGAATCCCTCGTTGCCACATGGCAACGCCAAAACCGGGGCTGAAGTCAAACGCTTCTTCAGCTCCTCGAAACTCGACTGCCTCTCATCGGTCCAGACGAACTTCTCGGATTTATGGAGCAACTGTGTAAGTGGCCGAGCTAGTTTTGAGAAACCCTCGACGAACCTACGGTAGTAGCCAGCCAAACTCAAGAAACTACGGACCTCCTTCACATTTGTGGGCGATGCCCAATCCAACACTGCCTCAATTTTCTGCGGATCCACACGAACCCCCTCGGCTGAAATCACGTGACCTAAAAACATCACTTCTTTCAGCCAGAACTCACATTTCGAGAACTTTGCATAGAGTTGCTCGGTCCTCAAAATGTCTAACACTACCCGCAAATGATGGGCATGCTCTTCCTCGTTCCTCGAATAGATAAGGATATCGTCAATGAAGACGACGACACACTTATCCAAATACTCGATAAAGACTTTGTTCATCAACTGCATGAACACCGCCGGCGCATTAGTTAACCCGAAAGGCATAACTACAAACTCATAATGTCCGTATCTCGTCCGAAAAGCCATTTTCGGCACGTCGGACTCCCTCACCCGGAGCTGATAGTACCCCGATTTCAAATCAATCTTCGAGAATACTGCAGCTCCCTGCAACTGATCGAACAAGTCATCAATCCTCGGCAAAGGATACTTGTTCTTGATGGTCACTTTGTTTAGCTCGCGATAGTCGATACACAAACATAGTGAACCGTCCTTCTTCCGCACAAACAGGACTGGTGCACCCCAAGGCGAGGTGCTCGGTCGAACATACCCTGACTCAAGAAGCTCACTCAACTGCTTCTTCAACTCTGACATCTCTGAAGGTGCCATGCGATACGGCGCCTTTGAAATCGGAGCCGCGCCCGGCTCTAATTCTATAACAAACTCAACCTCACGATCCGGTGGCAATCCCGGCAACTCGTCAGGAAATACATCAGGAAACTCACTAGCGACTGGAATCGACGAAAGCTCGACTCCACCATTCTCCGCCTTCAAGGCGTAGCACCAATAACCAGTACACCCCTTTCGCAGGAGACTCATCGCCTTTAAGGCATTAATAACGAGCTTCTGGTTTCCCCTCTTTCGCCCTGCGAAAGAGTGTTCGGTGCCGTCCTCGGCTAACATAGTGATGATTCTCGTGCTGTAGGTCATGATCGCGCCATGCCGCTCGAGCCAATCATCCCCCAGAATCAAATCCTCACCCTCGATACCCACGACAATAAGATTAGAGAGCCAAGCCCTCTCACAAATAATCACAGAACAGTCCCGGACTTCTCGATCACCGACAATTCTATCACCGCTAGGAAGTTTAACGATGAAAGGCTCGCAAGGTGACAAGCAGTCGAGACTCAAACGGCGTACACACTCTAGAGAAATGAATGAATGCGTAGCACCCGAATCAAAAAGTACATCGACAAGATGAGAATGGATACGAACGGTACCTGTCGCCACAGTAGCTGCTGGGTCATCGGCCCTCCTCATCTCGTATATACGCGGCTGGGCGGAGCCGACACTGGAAGCTCCTCCTCTAGTGGGTTGACCCCGACCCCTACCTCGGCCGACGCTCGGTGGAGGCGGCGGAGCAAATGAGTCCTGGTTCACGCTCGGCTCCATAGGTGCTGGGTGAGAAGAACGGGCGCCGCGAAACTGTCTGAGCTTCTCGCAAAAAGAAGCTTTGTGGCCCGACTGACCACAAGTATGACAAGTCAAAGGTGGACGAAGACAATCCCGGTTCACGTGGCCTGGCTTGCCACAGTTAAAGCATCTGGGGTCCCGGACGACGGTTCCGGCGGCACTCCGAAAGCTCCCAGAAAAACGAGCCGAACCGCCCGTAGAAATATTTGCAGCCTGAGATTTCTGCTGGCCTCCACTCTTGGGACCAGAAAAATTTCCGACCGACTCGCTTCTTGCTCTCACGAGCCAAATCGCTAGCCGTCACCGACATATCATAAGCAAGAGCTCGACTCTGATAATCCTTCAAGGTAGTACAGACGAGCCCAGACATATAGTCCCGAATGGACAGTTTCATCCTCCTGGAAAAATGGAAAATTTTGTCGCTCTCAGCGACAACTTGGGTTTTCACATAACCCAACTCCTTATTAAAATCGGCAATAGCTTGGGATACGGGAATATCCCGTGGTTGAGCATCATAGAAAGCATGCACTCGAGCCTGTCTGACCGGCCACGGACAATATTCGGTCTCCATAAATTCTTGGAATTCGGTCCACGAAGCAACATGATCTTTGGGACCAACGGCCTCCCACCAATCTGTAGCATCTCCCGTGAGAAAGTATTGAGCAATAGGGACCTTACGGTCCTCGGGGCAGTTGGTAGCAGTGAAGACTTTGGATATCTCCTTGATCCACCCCTCCCAGCCGATCGGGTCCGAAGCTCCCGAAAACTGAGGAGGATGCATCTTGATGACATCCTGAAGCCAGCGATCCGCTCCGCCCCGATTAGCATGGGCCCGATCGGGGTCCTGGACCACCTGAGCTATAGCTGCCATTTGGTTAACCATTTGCTGCATAATAGCCGCAATACCAAGATCGGCGCGCTCCTGAGAAGAAGCATGACTATGACGGTCGCCGGTACTGCCGGCTCCTGAAGAGTGCGACGTGGTCACCCTACCGGCTGCCCCACGTCCTCGACCGCGTCCACGGCCACGACCATGACCACGACCACGGTTTCCTCCGGCATCCATACTGATGTTGAGAGATAACAGAAGTACATCGATGATGAGTAAGGGAGGAAAAGCAACTACGATTCAAAAGTGGAAATACAATGCAAGAAACAAAAGAGCCGAATAAGAAAACTTACGAGCACTGGAAGTACTGGGATGCTGGCAGCGGTGTGATAATGTGCAAAACAAACACGACTAGACCCAAATAACCGACAAGCCTAGGTATCCATAAACCTAGAGCTCCGATACCATTTTCTGTACCACCCCGAGATATTCGGAGTATATTACAGCGCCGTGGACCCCTACATGGGACCCACCAGGCTACAAACAAGGAAACTCCACTCGACTAACCATCTCGGTTAGCGTGGACACACATTTAAATGATATGACATAAAAGATACACACGGAGCAACCGGCGAAATAAGTATCAACCGACAATGTAACAATTTTAAAGTAATACAATACGGAGTTTGAAATGAAAAGCCTAAGTACTCGCGAGTACAATCTATAAGTTTATAACTGTGGAAACAACCAAATCGAAATGAACAAAAGAAATAAGAAGACCCAAATGCACATGTCAACGACCCTGGCCAACATCCTCGTATTGTCCCGGTGCTCGCTCGTCCGGATAATCATAACCTGAAATCCATAACAAGAATTTCCCCAAAACGGGTCCCCAAAGGGGTTAGCAATTACGCTAGTACAAGTAATCAAGGCAAACCAATCGCTTACACATTTCATAGTACATGCACCAATATCATTTCATAAACCAAAACCAGACATGTCTTTTCCGGAAATAAACAGTCAAAAAATTTGCCTTGGGAACAGAGTCATATCATAAATTCCCACACGAGGCCTCTAAGGACCCTCCCGCACTGGCTATATTATAAAGCAAAACACGCACATGCATCGCCTTGGGAACAGAGTCATATCATAAATTCCCGCACGAGGCCTCTAAGGACCCTCCCGAGCTGGCCACATTCATAAAACAAATCAAGCACCACACGTCACCTAGGACCGGGACGAAGCCACGAATCCCACTCGAGGCCTCTAAGGACCCTCCCGAGCTGGCTAGCGAATCAAACTCATGAATCCAGGACGAAGCCATAGATTCCCTCGAGGCCCCGTCGGACCCTCCCGAGGTGAGTAAAGCACACACAATATACATTACCATTTCACGTTAAGCATAAAGGTTTCCAAGAATACTTGCCTTGAATTATTGACGACGCGAAGAACGGAAAGGAAAGTCGCCAACGAACGCTAGGAACCAATGAAACCGAACCTAACGATTCGAAGAATACAATCACAACCATTTCTAAATGAATATGGAATTGGAATACACCCGAAAACCCACCTACGATTCATGTATATTCGTATAAAAATAACAACGAGGGCGGACCACAACCAAACCCTCTCGATTTCGCAAAACCATGAAAATATACCATGAATCCGTAGGAAAACTAATCATACCAACAAGATTAATCATATTCATCATGAATCCACCAACAAAACGGAACGGATCGGAAGAAAATCCCAAAAACCCCAAATTATCCAAAAGTAGGGTTCTAAGAGATTTACTGTGGATTAGGATGAAAGATTCGTGTTGTTGTTATAATACTCCAAGAACTCAAGAAAGATGTTGGATGAGATGATTGGAGGAAGAAATCGCCAAGAAAATCACCTTGGAATCGCCTTCGCCGCGGAGAGAGGAAGAAATGAGAAATTATGTTTATCTCGGTCAACTCCCTGGTTTATATAGCCAGAGAGTGTTAGCGCACGCTAAAACCTCAAGGTTAGCGTGCGCTAACGGGATAAAATTCCAATCCCTACCGTTAGGCCCCGATAAGAGGCAATTTACGCCGTTAGCGTGCGCTACTCGAAACGTAGCGTGCGCTAATAACCACATGGTAGCGCGCGCTATCGACCAATAGCGTGCGCTACCTGGACATCAGCCGAGTCCAGAAGCTAACTGCCCAAAACTCACCTGACCCGTTAGCGTGCGCTACCATACGAGCGTAGCGTGCGCTAACTGGCACCTGACCGATTCCAGAAATAAACTGTCCAGTACTGGACACCCACGCTAGCGCACGCTACCGGGCATCATCAGCGTGTGCTAGCCTCTCGACATTAGCGTGCGGTAGAATACGTAGCGTACGCTAATACGCTAGTCCAAAAGGCTGGAAAAACAGCACTGCCACTCCCAGGGCTACTCGCTAGCGCGCGCTACGAACAAACGTAGCGTGCGCTACTAAGGGACCCCTAGTGTGCGCTATGCAGAAAAAATAGCGTGCGCTAGGTATGAAATATGAACGTTTCAAAACACCGGAAGGTGAACGAAACATCCAACGGAACATCTCAACGGGCATCATAACATAGAGTGGATCCACGGCAACCCCGAAACGGCGGTTCCGCACAACAATAACGGGAATAAAATCCATAGATAATATGAAAGATACACTGAAAGATACACGAGGGTCACTACTATCGGGAAATACGCCGAAAAAGAAAAATACAAGGGAAAGAAAAATGCGGATATTACAAATACATATCAGAAATCTCGGGTATTACACTTACTTCTTTCCAAAAATAGATGATGATGATGATCTTTTTGAAAGCTATCTTGCTCATTTTGGCTCAGATTTTGACATCGACAGTTCAATTAATGAAGTAAATTCTTTACTAGAGTCTACACCATTATTGGATAATGATAAATGGAAATCTAAAACCGAACCACTTGAGAGCCAAATAAATAATGAAGTACCTATTGAGGATTCAAAGATAGAGCTCAATCCATTACCTGAGTCTCTAAAATATTCATTTTTAGGACCATCAGAAACCCTGCCTGTCATCATAGCATCTGATTTAGATAAAGAACAAGAAGATAAATTAATCAATGTCCTTAAAGAACATAAAGAATCAATAGGCTGGACCATCTCCGGTATTAAAGGTATTAGTCCTTCTATATGCATGCATCGAATTCACCTTGAAGAAAATGCGAAAACTTCCCGAGAATTTCAAAGAAGACTAAATCCTAATTTGAAAGAAGTTGTAAGAGCTGAAATAATCAAACTCTTAGATGTAGGGATCATCTACCCTATTTCTGACAGCTCTTGGGTTAGTCCTGTTCATATAGTTCCAAAGAAATCTGGCATAACTGTAATCACGAATGAAGAAAATGAACTTGTTCCAACCAGAATTCAAACTGGATGGAGAGTCTGTATTGATTACAGAAAATTGAACTCTGTTACAAGAAAAGATCACTTTCCACTTCCTTTTATTGATCAAATGCTAGAAAGGTTAGCCGGTCATGCTTATTATTGTTTTCTTGATGGATATTCCGGTTATAACCAAATTCCCATTGCTCCTGACGATCAAGAGAAAACCACTTTTACCTGTCCTTTCGGCACTTCTGCTTACCAACGAATGCCATTTGGTTTGTGCAATGCACCTGCTAATTTTCAGCGATGTATGATGAGCATTTTCTCTGACATGGTTGAGCGGTTTTTAGAAATTTTTATGGATGATTTTTCTGTATTCGGGTCTAGCTTTGATGAATGTTTACACCACTTAACCCAAGTGTTAGTTAGGTGTAAGGAGAATAATCTTATCCTAAACTAGGAAAAATGTCATTTTATGGTTAAAAAAGGAATTGTCTTAGGACATGTGATTTCTGAAAAAGGAATTGAGGTGGACAAATCTAAAGTTGATTTAATATCCAGTCTTCAACCCCCACGAACGATTAAATAAATTCGGTCATTCTTAGGCCATGCTGGTTTTTACCGTCGATTCATCAAAGATTTTAGTAAAATCTCAAGGCCATTATGTAATTTACTTTCAAAAGACACACCTTTCGTATTCACCTTTCGTATTTGATGATCATTGTCTAAAAGCTTTTAAGACACTCAAATCTATGTTGAGCTCTGCACCTATCATCAAATCTCCAAACTGGAATCTTCCTTTTGAAATAATGTGTGATGCATCCGACTATGCCGTCGGTGTAGTATTGGGTCAAAGAGAAAATAAATTGCCAACTGTAATATATTATGCAAGCAGAACTCTAAATGATGCCCAATTAAATTATTCTACAACTGAAAAAGAATTGCTTGCAGCCATTTTTGCTTTAGACAAATTTCGACCTTACTTGATTGGTTCAAAAGTCATAATTTACTCCGATCATGCTGCATTAAAATATCTTCTTTCTAAGAAAGATGCTAAACCTCGCTTGATCCGTTGGATTCTATTGTTACAAGAGTTTGACTTAGAAATTCGAGATAAAAAAGGTGTTGAAAATGTTGTTGCTGATTATTTGTCTAGGCTAATCGTGAATTTTACTGATAAAGAACCTCCCATTAATGAAACTTTCCCTGATGAACAACTCATGTCTGTTTCTCAAATACCTTGGTATGCAGACATTGTCAATTACCTTGTTACTGGTAACATGCCATCTCATTGGAATAATCAAGATAAAACAAAATTTTTAAACGAAGTAAAAAAATTCTTTTGGGATGATCCATATTTGTTCAAATATTGTCCTGATCAAATTATTAGGAGATGTCTGCCAGAACATGAACAACAAAATATCATTTCCTTTTGTCATGATCATGCATGTGGAGGTCATTTTAGTTCAAAGAAAACAACTGCTAAAATTCTGCAATGTGGTTTTTATTGGCCAACACTTTTCAAAGATACACATTCATATTGCAGCACATGTGATAGATGTCAAAGATTAGGTCGAGTTTCTAAACGAAATATGATGCCTTTAAACCCAATTTTAATTATTGAAATATTTGATGTTTGGGGCATAGATTTTATGGGACCTTTTCCAATTTCTTTTGGCAATCTTTACATCCTTGTGGCCGTTGATTATGTTTCAAAATGGGTAGAAGCAATTGCTTGCAAAACAAATGACCACAAAGTTGTGGTAAATTTTTGAAAGAAAATATCTTTTCCAGATTTGGAACACCACGAGCAATTATAAGTGATGGAGGAAAACATTTTTGTAATAAATTTTTGAATCATTTATTTAAAAAATATGGTGTTACACATAAAGTTGCTACTCCTTATCACCCTCAAACAAGTGGTCAAGTTGAAATTTCAAACAGAGAAATCAAACATATTCTTGAAAAAACTGTTAATCCTACAAGGAAAGATTGGTCTTTGCGATTGAATGATGCATTGTGGGCTTACCGCATCGCTTTTAAAACTCCCATATGAATGTCTACATTTAGTATTGTCTATGGAAAACCAAGTCATTTGCTGTTGAATTGGAACATAGAGCTTTCTGGGCCATAAAACGATTAAATTTTTCATTAGACAGGGCTGGAATTCATAGGAAACTTCAACTAAATGAATTGGAAGAAATCAGAAATGATGCTTACGATTGTGCAAGGAAATATAAGGACAAAATGAAATTTTTTCATGATAAACACATTTTGAGAAAAACTTTTTCTCCTGGTCAAAAAGTCCTTCTTTTTAACTCTCGTTTGTTATTATTTCCAGGCAAGTTGCGTTCACGATGGTCTGGTCCATTTATTATTCATACGGTCTATCCTCACGGAGCTGTAGAAATTAAAAATCCAAAAAATGGTAGTACTTTCAAATTAAATGGTCAACAGTTAAAACCATATTTGGAATTAAAATCTTTTGAGGTAGAAGAGATTCTTCTTAAGGACCCCGATATTGTGGATTAATACTTCATTGTGTTTGTCCGGTCAAGTGGCGGATAATGGTACTTCGTGGCTAGTAAAGTCGGATTTTTCAGTTTCCCACAAACAACTGATTTTGTAGATATATATATTTTTTTTTAATTTTAATTATGGAACAAACTTTGAAAACAATTGAAAAAAGATTTCCCTTTCTTAGTAAAAAAGTCATTTTGA
Source organism: Orobanche coerulescens (assembly GCA_033398695.1). Lineage (NCBI taxonomy): Eukaryota > Viridiplantae > Streptophyta > Magnoliopsida > Lamiales > Orobanchaceae > Orobanche > Orobanche coerulescens. The sequence goes on from CM065812.1 coordinate 100,069,146, forward strand.
AACTTTACCAAGCCAGAGTTGAAAGAATGAGGTTTCTTATGAATAACGGCATACCTTTTGATATTCGATTCATTATTGAAGCCAAAGTGAGAATAGTGGGTGAATTCACGGAAACACCAACTAGATTTTTACCAGGGCTTGGAAAAAGTTCATATGCCAAGAAACGACGAGCAAAGAAAATCGCCGTTTGCTACAAATGTGCTAGGTGGAACTGTGATTCAAGATGTCGATCTTTAGGAATTCCTTCCACAAACAGAGAAGATAAAATTCAGTTCATCAAGGATGGTCTGAATAAGGAGAATTTAGATGATATCGAAATTTCTCTTGACACGCATCCTAGTGGACTCGTACATTATGGGATTTGATGTTTGTGGAATAAATTCAAACCAGAATATGAACAACGTCTTGGGAATCCGACGTTAAAAGACCCTGTTTGCCAATTTGTAAGAAAATTGGATGGGAAGCTTCTCCCCGACTCATAGAAGGCGTTTAAGCCGTTTCTGAACGTAAAATCAGAGGAAGATGTGAGCCACAATAACAACTACTGTACATACATGTGAGTATCTTTACTTTTTGTCGTTTTTTTTAGATTTTCTGAATAAAAAATGTGATACGCAATAAATGCATTCATTATTCTATTAAGTAGTTGAAGCGCAATTAACGCGGTCAGAGATTTGATAAATCTTTTTATTTTATTTTGCATCTATAAATAAACATTGCAGTTGTTTCTTTTCTGCATCCCTCAAACTTGTATTCTTTTCATTTTCTCTCTAAGTAATTTCTTTTCAAAAAATGGAATCATCATCTTCCACAAAAAGATTTAACTCCATCTGCATTTTTGGTGGAGCTAATCATGGGAAAGAGGCTTGCTTTCTTGACGACCCACAACTTGGGTCGTACCTTAGGACAAAAATGCATTCATGTAGTTTACGGAGGAGGAAGTCTAGGATTAATGGGACGTCTTCATACGCCTATATGGAAGGAGTAAAAGTGTTGGGAATCATTCCAAAACCTCTGGCTGAAAGTAAAATCACCGGAGCAACTATTGGAGATGAGTTTAGAGCTGTGAATATGCAAGACCGCATAACTCACATGATAAATAATGCTGATGCCTTTATCACCCTTCCCAGTGGTTTTGGCACTCTTGAGGAACTTTTTCATGTGGTTACCAGAGCCCAGCTAAATGTTCATACGAAACCAATAGGTCTGCTAAATGTCAATGGTTTCTTCGATGGTTTACTATCTTTCATCAACTACTCTTCTGAAAAAGGTTTTATTTCTGAGCGTGCTAAACGAATCATAGTTGTTGCAACAACACCAGAAGAGCTGATCAAAAAACTTATTGCATTTGTTCCTGAACCAGACCCAGCTCTAGCTAATATTGTTTGGATGGAAGATTTCACTGTGCGGAAACGCAAAATTGATACATTCCTTTCCCTCTGATATCCCACTTCATCCCTCTTGTTGTTTTTACTTTTTAGCGAGTGTAAAAATCATGAAAATGATGGCAGCTTAAGGAGTTTTCTTTTCGATCTCTTGACGCGCCTCTATCCACGATTTATGTATTGTTATTTCTATTACTGTACTTTTTCTGTTTGTTTTTAATAAAAGCATTGATGGCAGCGTAAGGCGACTCTTCGGACTCTCTTGAAGCGCATCTAGGTTGTTTGTGTTATACTTCCGGGTATATATTTTCTTTTTGTTGTTTTGCCACACTTATTTCTAGCAGGTCCAAAAAAAAAGGCTTTAGCAAAGCGTCGTCTTTCATAAACAGGGAAGCCTTATTTATGTAATATCCGCAATTTCGAATTTTGGTAATTTTCTTTTTTCGGAGGAAGTCCGTTTTGACGACTCGCTCATGACCGTTTCGTCATTTCGAGAATGATTAATTCTGCACTTTTTGTCATCCGAGTTCGTTTCGGTGTCGTTTTGTTGAGTTCCGTGCTTTTTAGCGACTTTTCCGCACTTGAGTTCGAATCTTGCGAATCTCGTCCGAAACTGTTGTTTCGAGTTTCTCGCAAGTTCATTTAATGTTATTATTCATGTTGCGAGCTTTGGTTCGGTGTTTCGATCACGTATCGTGATTTTCGGACATTTTGGGCCATTTTTGTAATTTCCCAAAGTTTGGGGTAATTACTTCCGTTGTCGAATTCCGACACTTCGGGTGGTCGGAATCGTGTGTTCTCTCAGCGCTTGGATTCGTCTTTGCGAGTACTTCGTAACCGTATCTTCGATTTTTACTCAGGTTCGGGTTTCGGGGTCGTCCGGGCCGTCGGAGTGGCTACTACGAGTCACGGGAGCGGGCTGGCTTTGGCGAGTTACGGCCGTAAGGTTCGATTCTGGCCGTAACGTGTGCGATTACGGTAAGGCGTGATCGGCACGGCCGTATGGCGCTGGCGGCTTCTGACGAAGGCGATTACGGCCGTAATGTGTGCGAGTTACGGCCGTAAGTGTCATTTGGTCTTGGGCGATTTTGCAGCGAATGCGATTCTGGCCGTAAGGCTGCCGAGTACGGCCGTAAGGGACCGAGTTACGTCCGTAAGGCATTGCCGATTCTGGCCGTAACCACGGGCTATATATAGCTTGGCTCGGCGGACTTCATTTTTACGCGATTTTCTTCCTTTTTGGTAATTGTGACGAGAGGCTCGGGAAATCGAGTTCTTGGCCGATTCTAATCATTTCCAAGGCATTTTGGAAGATTCTTGTTGATTATATCATCATCCAATCCGTGTTCTTCGTCAAATCAAGGTATATTCTTGATTTTCCTTCAAGTTGACTTTTTGGAGAAATTGTTCTTGATTTCGTTTCTAATCCGATTTTGATACATCGATTGGTGTAGTATGATGTTATTAATCGTGTTCTATGGTTGTATACCCATATATCAAGTTTTTTTAACTCGATTGACGATTCGAGTGTTCTTGGGAATTATTGAACATTTAGTGTTCGATTAAATGTCCCAATGAGTTTCCCTTCGATAGTTTGTTGGGATTTCCGTTGTTTTGGCCTTGATTCTCGTCGTAACCATGTGTTATTGTTCCTTCCGGAGGTTTATAGGTGTTCGAGGATTCCGATGTTGAATCCCGTTTGGTGATTGATGATTCGTGTGGTGTTATTCTCGTAATACTCGTGGTGCTATCACGTTCTTGATATTGTTCGGGGGTTCGGGGCTATTCGACCGCGTCCTATCCGTCGTCTTATTGCGATCGTGATTTCGAGGCAAGTACCTTGTCCATACTATTCTTGTTTTATGGATATGATAATTAGTGATCGTCTAAATGTGGTTGTTTGGTCGTTTGAATTGAACTTTCAAAAGATTCGGTTTAGCCTTGTTAAAGGCTTGCTTTCAAAACGCGTGAGTTTTGTGAATGGCGTGGTTTGTGAATAACTATGTGAATTCTATGTATATGCTTGGTGTTAATGTTGCACTTGGTATTTTGTGTGGACGTATATTATTTCATTTCGGTGCGTTGTGGATTGACGTGGTGTTTTGCTAAGTGTTTGATGCCTCTGGGCGAATTGTTTGAATATCCTTGATGTGATATGTTATTTGTGTGAATGTGTGGATATGGTTGAAGGTCTACGGTGACACATGGCACGTGATCATGTGGTCAGGATGCAACAAGTGATTGATCCAACCGTGAGAGCCTGAGATAATCTACGGTGGCACATGGCATGCGATCATGTGGCCAGGATGCAACAAGCGATTGATCCAACCGTGAGATGTGTGTGATTTGTTTCGCTAGCCAGCTCGGGAGGGTCCTTCGAGGCCTCGGGTGGGATGTCGGTGGTAGCGTCCCGGTCCTAGGCGATGCGCGTGCGTGATTATGTTTCGTTGATTTTACGTCCGTTGAGGACACGTGATGTTGGGCTCTGACCCTGTAAATTGTTGGTGGTTTCCTATTTCCGAAAACAAAACATTTGGGCTGTGACCCTATTGAATTTTGTAAAGAGAAGGATTTTATAATCCTAAATTGTTTTCTATTAAAACTCTCGATGGCATTTTAAACTATTTTGTAAATTGTTTCCCTTATTTGCGATCTTTCGGTTTTGGAAATGTTTACCCAAACTCTTGCCTCGGGAAGTACTTTTCTTTACGTTTGGATCTTTGAGGATTCCTGATTATTATTGTTCTTAGAACTTGTATTGTATGGCTCGTATTTTTACACTTGTACTTGCACTAGCAAAACAGTGGAGTTTTGCTAACCCCCGAGTATTCGGGGGGTGGATGTCTATTTTTGCATTCAGGTTTTGGAGCATAGCACAGGGTCGGCACGAAGGATGATGAAAGATGAACGATACTAATCACACGAGGATCTGTTGATGTCGTTTTGGTCTAGTTGTATTTTCTTTTCCGCTGCAGTATCTTTTCCCCATTGTACGGGAGTTTATTGTATTTTGACCCCTGCGTGGGTATGTGTTTGGAATTGAATTATATGTTATTATTGAAAGACCAAGTCGGTCTACTGAGTCATTTTAGCCTTAAAGGCGAGGTTTAGATGTTTGATTTTAGTTATCAGCCTGGTAGATCCTCGAGGAGAGGGTCTACGGCGTGTAATATCCCTGAGCGGATTGGGGGTGTTACATAAATGGTATCGGAGCTTAGGTTGAGGAAACCTAGGCTGTCGGGTCAAGTCGTGTTGTTTGAGTCTTGTTTCGTCGGATTTTATCTGACTGAGTAGTGTCGCGACGCGTCGTCTGAGTTTGTTGGTCGTGATTAGTATCGTGGGCGATCATCATCTTCGTGCGACATGTGGATGTAAGTCTCCCTTCTTTGTATTGTGCCTCATGTGACACGAGCTATTTTTATGATTATTTGATTAATGACGAAATCCTCTTATGGATTTTGATTTCTTGATATGTGGTTATTTGACTCTCATATTTCATTCATATGAGGAGTAGTGTTGCTGGATTGTGTATCTTGGACTGTAATTTTTTCCGCTGCGTGAGTTATTTCAAATGGCTTTCGGCCTTTGCCAACTGAGTTTGAATTCGAAAACCGATTCCTTTAACCGAGTTTTTGGCGTTATGGCCTTGATCGTTTTGGCAAAATTCTTGTGACGGTACTTAGTATTTTGTAAATGGCTTTTGTGAGTTTTTGAAATATTACCGTCATCGGCCTTTTTGGCGTTTTTGTAAATGGTTTTTATCCTGGTGGGTTCCGGCACGGGACCCACGGTGCGATAATGTTCCGTATAATTACCCGAAATTTTTGGGTATTTTAGCCCATTGAATTATCCTTGAAAACCTTGAGTATCTTCGAAAATTCAAATTCGAGACGTACTTTTAAAACGAATTATTTTCTTGCGGTGTTTTTAAGGTGCTTTCTAATGCCGCAATACATTTCAAAAAAATTCCAGTTGAGGACCAAAAACATTTTGAGATATTCTCAAATGCAGTTGCTTAGACCTAAGGGTCGAATATTTTTGAAAGTTTTTCACTAAAAGAAAGGTGTCCTCATTTTTGTTCAAACGCAAGATGATTTTCAAAGTCTCGAAAATGATGTTTGTTTAACTTTTTGTAAAATGATACTCAAGATCAACTCGTGTTTCCAAACTGTCTTCAAAAGGTGGTTTTCGTTTTAAAACCCATCATTTCCTGCTTGTGGTCGGAGAAGGTGTGTATGATGTTGGTGTTGTTGTTAAGGTGTTAGCCCTCCGAATTGTGATTGAATTGGTGGCGTGAGCGTTGAGTCGTTGCCATGCATATATTTTGTTAACCCTTTGTGGGAGGTGTGATGACGATCTTTAATGTTGTCATTTTGTGGTGGCTTGCGTGTTATCGCACCTGTGTGAGCTGTTAAAGCTTGGGTTTGTGCGTTTATGCACATGGGTGATTGTTTCATGAGGTTTGTGATTATGTGCTGGTTATTGTTCGGGCCGTTAAGGTCGCCGAACGATGCCGTCGTTGCTGTTATATTCATGTGTGTGTTGCCTTGCGATGGTAATCGTTGTATGTGTTATGTGCTATGATTTTCTGTTGTGCTGAATGGTTACTTATTCAGTATGCCGAGGGGCCGAGGTCGTGGTCGTGGCGACCGGATGCGTGATCGGGATCATGCTGCCGGTGATGGTATTGGTATTGGTGTTGCTACTATTTTGCAGCAGGTAGCCACTCAGATGACTCAGTTGACTCAGGCAGTTCAGCATGTTACAGATGTGACCCAGCACACTGGTGCAAATCAGTGGCTTCGAGAAGTGGTTCGTATGAATCCCCCTCGTTTAGTCTTTGCAGATGCATTAGGTAGGATGGTTGGCTTTTCAGTTGGAAAAGATATTCGAGGTAGTTGATTGTCCTAAGAACGTAAGGTACCGGTCGCTCGGTATCTTCTAGACAAAGATGCCGCTAGTGGTGGGAGGCTATTAAGCCTCGAGATCGCGTTGTCACGTGGGCGAGTTCCGAAATTCATGAGAGATGAGTTTTGTCCGGAACCGATCAGAAATCAGAGGATTAATGAATTCTTTTCGGCGAAACCGCAGGATGTACCGCTGTCTCAAGCTATTATTGATTTTAGCAAACAGCTCGGCTATGTGCAGAATCAAGTAAGGACAGAGGAGGACAAGATTTGTCATTTTAGTAGGCGGATGAAGCCGGAGATTCGTCAGTACATGGCAGGTCTCGCTTGTACTTCCCTGAGAGATTATCAGAATAGGGCGTTAGCCTATGAGCTATCCAGATTATCGACCGAGAGTATGTCTGACTCGAAGAAACAGAAAACCGTTGGGAACTTTTCAGGAAATCAGGGGAGTGGGCCCCTTGAGGTTGGGACTTCGTTTCGTCATCCCAAAATGGTTCCTAGATCGCGTGATCAGAGGAGTAGTACCCCTGCAGTGAGTAATGTGAGCACTTCGAAGATATGTTATAACTGTAGTCGAGCGGGCCATACTGCGAAGAATTGTCGTTCACCGTTAGTCAGCTGTTTCGAGTGTGGCCAGGTGGGTCACCGATCCGTACATTGCGAGACGGTAGCTGAGAGGTTTGGGGATCGAGGTTGCGTCTCTGTTCCGAAAGGACACGGAGATGCCTAGTGTGGTTTTGAGGATTTCGGCGTAGTCCGAATTATTTATGATTGCCCTTGTGGGTCGTTTTGTGTTTATTCTCTGTTTTCTCGACTGTGCGTGCTTTCTTGTAACAAGTACTTTGTGTTTTGTGATTGTTTGGATAATTGACTTGATTGTATTATATGTTTGATGACGCTTGTCACTTGTTGGTTTTATTATGTCTCTACCGGTGGCGCTGTGTTGGTCGTCCTGGAGCGTGTTTTCACGCCGTATATTCCTTTGTGTTGCTTGTAACGTTTCGCCGATGGGCGTAAGTTACGCATTTCTTGTGTATCTCGTTGAGTTTTCCTGGCGGGGATATTGGTTCTCCCTACTTATTTTAAGTTTCGGGACGAAACTTCTTTTAAGGAGGGTAGAATGTAATATCCGCAATTTCGAATTTCGGTAATTTTCTTTTTTCGGCGGAAGTCCGTTTTGACGACTCTCTCATGACCGTTTCGTCTTTTCGAGAATGATTAATTCTGCACTTTTTGTCATTTGAGTTCGTTTCGGTGTCATTTTGTCGAGTTCCGTGCTTTTTAGCGACTTTTCCGCACTTGAGTTCGATTCTTGCGAATCTCGTCCGAAACTGTTGTTTCGAGTTTCTCGCAAGTTCATTTAATGTTATTATTCATGTTGCGAGCTTTGGTTCGGTGTTTCGATCACGTATCGTGATTTTCGGACATTTTGGGCCATTTTTGTAATTTCCCAAAGTTTGGGGTAATTACTTCCGTTGTTGAATTCCGACACTTCGGGTGGTTGGAATCGTGTGTTCTCTTAGCGCTTGGATTCGTCTTTGAGAGTACTTCGTAACCGTATCTTCGATTTTTACTCAGGTTCGGGTTTCGGGGTCGTCCGGGCCGTCGGAGTGGCCACGGCCGAGTCACGGCCGGAGCAGGGCCTGGCCTGGCCGAGTTACGGCCGTAAGGTGCCGGTTACGGACGTAACGTGTGCTAGTTACGGCCGTAAGGCGTGATCGGGTACGGCGGTATGGCGCCTCGCAGCTTCCTGACGAAGGCCGGTTACGGCCGTAATGTGTGCGAGTTACGGCCGTAAGTGTCCGGCTGGTGCTGGGCAGATTTTTGATGAATGCCGGTTACGGCCGTAAGGCCTGCCGAGTACGGCTGTAAGGGACCGAGTTACGTCCGTAAGGCACTGCCGGTTACGTCCGTAACCCTGCCGACTATATATAGCCTGGCTCGGCCAGACTTCATTTTTTACGCGATTTTCTTCTTTTTTGGTAATTTGTGACGAGAGGCTCGAAATCGAGTTCTTGGCCGATTCTAATCATTTCCAAGGCATTTTGGAAGATTCTTGTTGATTATATCATCATCCAATCCGTGTTCTTCGTCAAATCAAGGTATATTCTTGATTTTCCTTCAAGTTGACTTTTTGGAGAAATTGTTCTTGATTTCGTTTCTAATCCGATTTTGATACATCGATTGGTGTAGTATGATGTTATTAATCGTGTTCTATGGGTTGTATACCCATATATCAAGTTTGTTTAACTCTATTGACGATTCGAGTGTTCTTGGGAATTATTGAACATTTAGTGTTCGATTAAATGTCCCAATGAGTTTCCCTTCGATAGTTTGTTGGGATTTCCGTTGTTTTGGCCTTGATTCTCGTCGTAACCATGTGTTATTGTTCCTTCCGGAGGTTTATAGGTGTTCGAGGATTCCGATGTTGAATCCCGTTTGGTGATTGATGATTCGTGTGGTGTTATTCTCGTAATACTCGTGGTGCTATCACGTTCTTGATATTGTTCGGGGGTTCGGGGCTATTCGACCGCGTCCTATCCGTCGTCTTATTGCGATCGTGATTTCGAGGCAAGTACCTTGTCCATACTATTCTTGTTTTATGGATATGATAATTAGTGATCGTCTAAATGTGGTTGTTTGGTCGTTTGAATTGAACTTTCAAAAGATTCGGTTTAGCCTTGTTAAAGGCTTGCTTTCAAAACGCGTGTGTTTTGTGAATGGCGTGGTTTGTGAATAACTATGTGAATTCTATGTATATGCTTGGTGTTAATGTTGCACTTGGTATTGTGTGTGGACGTATATTATTTCATTTCGGTGCGTTGTGGATTGACGTGGTGTTTTGCTAAGTGTTTGATGCCTCTGGGCGAATTGTTTGAATATCCTTGATGTGATATGTTATTTGTGTGAATGTGTGGATATGGTTGAAGGTCTACGGTGACACATGGCACGTGATCATGTGGTCAGGATGCAACAAGTGATTGATCCAACCGTGAGAGCCTGAGATAATCTACGGTGGCACATGGCATGCGATCATGTGGCCAGGATGCAACAAGCGATTGATCCAACCGTGAGATGTGTGTGATTTGTTTCGCTAGCCAGCTCGGGAGGGTCCTTCGAGGCATCAGGTGGGATGTCGGTGGTAGCGTCCCGGTCCTAGGCGATGCGCGTGCGTGATTATGTTTCGTTGATTTTACGTCCGTTGAGGACACGTGATGTTGGGCTCTGACCCTGTAAATTGTTGGTGGTTTCCTATTTGCGAAAACAAAACATTTGGGCTGTGACCCTATTGAATTTTGGAAAGAGAAGGATTTTATAATCCTAAATTGTTTTCTATTAAAACTCTCGATGGCATTTTAAACTGTTTTGTAAATTGTTTCCCTTATTTGCGATCTTTCGGTTTTGGAAATGTTTACCCAAACTCTTGCCTCGGGAAGTACTTTTCTTTACGTTTGGATCTTTGAGGATTCCTGATTATTATTTTTCTTGGAACTTGTATTGTATGGCTCGTATTTTTGCACTTGTACTTGCACTAGCAAAACGGTGGAGTTTTGCTAACCCCAGTATTCGGGGTGGATGTCTATTTTGCATTCGGGTTTTGGAGCATAGCACAGGTCGGCACGAAGGATGATGAAAGATGAACGATACTAATCACACGAGGATCCGTTGATGTCGTTTTGGTCTAGTTGTATTTTCTTTTCATTGCAAGTATCTTATCCCCGTTGTACGGGAGTTTATTGTATTTTGACCCCTGCGTGGGTATGTGTTTGGAATTGAATTGTATGTTACTATTGAAAGACCAAGTCGGTCTACTGAGTCATTTTAGCCTTAAAGGCGAGGTTTAGATGTTTGATTTTAGTTATCAGCCTGGTAGATCCTCGAGGAGAGGGTCTACGGCGTGTAATATCCCTGAGCGGATTGGGGGTGTTACAATTTAAACCCTTACTCCATTGTTCTTTTTACGCAATAAGGATATTGTTTATCATTAAGTGTGGGGGAAGGTGTATATCTATATCTATATCTATATCTATATATATATGCAATATTAAATAAAAAAAGGCTGAAAATCACGGCGCCATTTTCTTGAGAAAATTTTAGTGAAAAAATCATTTTTGGCATGTTTCACTGGTTTTGATAATGGATTTGGATGAAGGTGTATGGGATTCAGTACACAACACCCTTTTTGTGAGTTTTGAGCCTTTGAGCAATCCTTATATATACGCTCTATATTTTTTGTTGTGTGGTCAAACATATTGTGTTCATTCTAGAACTTGCTCATTTATACATTTCGAGACTACATTCATAAACTCTTACATTAAGATGATAAAGGCAATTAGGATTAACCCTTGTTGGCTTATATTTTTTCCACCCGTTACATTTTATCCTTAGAAGCCCCATTGAGCCTGAGCCTATTTCTTTGATCAAGCACATTACTTTAGCCATTATCCATTCTTGTTGATGACTCATCCATTGGCACCCTCTAATCAAAGATTTAATTGTGAACTAGATGTGTGACAAATAGGGGCCGATGTTCATAAGAGTATTGTGGAGATTAAGAGCTTTTGTTGAAAGTGAAAGGGTGTGAAGTACATTGGAGTATTGAACCAAAAAAAAATATAAATAAAGGCCAAAAAAAAAAACGGGAGGTCAAGTGCGAAAATCATCACTATATATACATAAAATAGCACTTGAACTATCCCTTAAGTGATACATAAATCCTTCCAGAAGATCCATTGCATACTTTTCCTTACACAAGAGTATGACCTTACCAGATGAATATTCAAATACCATGTACAGAATAACTTGGGGATGATGTGTTGAGAGTTTTCATTACAGAAGGGGGGGTGTTGATTGTTATTTGTAGGATTTGCTATGCATCTAAATTCACAATTGATCTTGGCTAGCAAACCTCATAATTTTCCCTTTATCCTACCCATACCCAAAGCCACACTACAACCAAAAGAAAGAACTTTTGATTTATACATGAGTTTATTTTTAAGTAGTGGAGATTTGATTTTTGACCAAGCATATGGTAATGACACATTATGCTTTGATATGAGTGAACTCTTCTCGAATATCCCGTATATATACTTGAGTGAAGAGTGATATCCACTGTGAGGGTACTGAATCTTTTGGCATTCGATTCTCAATGAAGTTGTTAGAATTTGGTGCAGCATCCTATTTTTCTCTGATCTCACTTGGGTTGTGATCACTTGTTCTCTCTTGATATTGGTTTTGTCATGATTTTTTCAGCATATGAGTATTATAACTCGGGTATAAGATTTGCCCGAGAACGTGCAAAAGATAAGTGTGGGGGAATTTATTTAGTATATTTTGAGTAATATTTTTATTAGTATTTTATGTGTATAATTGTGTGTTTTGTGTGATAATTTATTCGTTTTACCATATATTTATATTAGTTCATTTTTTAGAATTTTCTATAATTTTATGTCATTTTTGGATAATTAATTGGAATTAAATTATATCTGCAGGTTAACCAACCGGTACAAGACAGATCAATTGGTTCAAGGGAGATATTTTTACAAAATTCAAATATAGTCACGACTGGTCTCACTTTATTCGTCTCGTCGATACGATCATTTTAAAAAAAAATTCATCCGAATCCGAGTTCGTATGAAGAAGTTATGACCGTTCAAAGGACAATCAAATAGACGGACCATATTGTGCCACGTGTCAACACCAGATTGGACCGAAATTTCAACTCTGTGCTGATGTCATCCATGACATCAGCACCTCATGGGCAGCCATGAATTATTAGGTGGTGGAAATTTTTAATTGTAAAAATTATTATTTTATCGATTTTGAAGTAGTATAAATAGGGGATGAATGTGTAGTGTTTTAGGAGGAGAAAAGAGGAGAAAAAAGGAGAAAAAATAGAGAAAAATTATTGTAAGTGAGAGAAATAAAAATAGTGTGTAGTAAAATTATATTTGAGTAATAATATTATGAAATATTTATTTATTTGTGTTGTTATTATGAGTGAGTAATTTTCTTTTACTGGGGTTATGATGAAACCATGTCTATATTATTATTAATATTTATATAATAATTCCAAATAAATATTTTTAACGATTATGAATTTCGCTTCAATAGGGGAATATTATTTCATCAATTATATCACGTATTTTTGATAGTTATAAATCCCCATTGCTTTGTGATTATTGATATTAGTTAATTTCTTTGATTATTTGTTTTCCATTAAATTGGATACATATAATGCTTAGAAATTACATTTTTCAAGCGAAGGAAAATCTATATGTGAATTATAATTTTGTACTTATTGTCAAATCTATAGGGAAATAGTGAGATTGATTTCAGAATCTATTCCCTGAATTTCTTTGAATTAGAATATAAATTATATAATAAATAGACATTGGTGGATTCTAAACCCTAGTAAATTATTTAAAATCAATTTATCTAAAATCTACTTAAAAATTAATGTTATTTGTTGCAATTATTTTAATCAATCAGAAATCAAATTGTTTGGGACTAGGTTAGAATTTAATATAATTTGGTTCAAAATGATAGGAATAATTTGACTTCACTATTATTTTATCATATCCTATTTCATACAAAATATTCATTTTTCCGGGCATAATTGTACTGATTTGTGATTAAAAATACATATTTTACAGATATGTCCAAACATGAGCAAAAAATGGTTATTTTACAGATTACTGACATGAAGCATCAAAAAGGACGGAAAACAAGATCAAATCCAACGACGGAAATTTTTCAAGGCAAAACGACCATACAACACGGCGCAAAAAGGACCGTGTTATGTAGGCCGTTTCACATACGGCGCAACAAGGGCCGTGTCTTGAGCCGTTTCACACACGGCCGGCATTTAGCGCCGTGTCCTCGCGCGTATTCCGGAAGAGACCGAGTCACCACAAAACGGCGCACAACACGGGGCAAACTGGGCCATTTTTCATCGCCGTTTTTCAGCAGATGCCATGCCAAATTAGTCCACTTTTGACCAACTTGTGAACTCAACCACAAGATATTTTTTTGGTCAAAAATCTGAAAATTCAAAGACATGGGTGAAGTGTGAACAAAGAATTAAAAAAATGATATTACAATAGATATTTTGAATTAAATAATCAATTGTATTCTTGAAAATCACCTATAAAAGGACATCTTCATCCATTGCAAAATAACCAATTACCAATTCTAAAACCCATCTTCTTGCTAAGAAATACTCCTTTCTTTTAGCAATATATTTTCTTTAGAACTTTCAATTTTAGTTTGTATTTTATTTTTTGTTTGAAGTTTTTCTTTCATTTAGTTTGTAATTGAAAAGTGCTTGATCAATAAGCACTTAGTATTTTACTTTCAATTTTTGTAAGCTTGTAACCTTTAAACAAGTTTGAAGTTATATTTTGAAGTTTGTTTCTTGCACTTTGATTCATCATATTCAAGTAAGTTTTATCTATTGTCATTAAGTTCTAGTAATTAAAAGTTTCTATATATATTATGTATATCAATTATTTCTATTATAATTTTAGTTTGTATAAACCAATGAGTAGCTAATCTTTCTTCCTAGGGGAAGGGGGATTTCTATTAGGTTATATATTGAGTATTTGATTGATTTACACTATTTTGATTAAAAAGGACTAATTGGTTTAAATAGAGATTGATCATATCCTATTTCTACTAGTGAAACCTCCTTGATTGATTGTTAAGTGTATTGGAAACACATATTTTCAATCTATCAAGTGTTAATCTTGTTATCAACATCTTAAAAAAGTGACAGTGATTAAGACATCTTTGATTACGAAAGTACGGAGGTGAAAAGTTGATTACTCGATAAACATTCGTTTTTTCTTTTATATCCATATAAATCAATTCCGATACTTAATTAAAAACCTAATTTAATGAACCCGTAATCCCCTAGATTTTATAAATTCCCAACTCATTTTAAATCTATTCATTTTCACTAGTTAAAAATAGTCTAGTATAAATAGTTTAGTATAAATAGTCTATTATAAAAATAGTCTTCTTAAAAATAGTAGTATTAAAAATAGTCTTAATATAAATAGTCTTAATAAAAATAGTCTAGTATAAATAGTCTAGTATAAATAGTCTTAATATAAATAGTCTAGTATAAATAGTCTTGTTAAAAATAGTCTTATCAAAATAGTCTTATTAAAAATAGTTTAAATTAAAAATAGTGCATTTTAATTTAATATAATTTAAAAACCCAAAAATATATTTTAGAATATTTTATATTTATTTCTCTCAATTTGTAACAAAATATTATACGAAGCCCTGTTGGACAATCCTCGAGAGAAAAGACCTTGGTAGAACTTACCACAAACTACTTCTACCTCGTATATATTTGCGAGCGACTCAAGAACTCCTGTTTTTAGGATAAGTTTTTTGACCGATCAAATTTTGGCGCCGTTGCCGGGGATTGTTTTAGGCCAAATATAATTTTTGTATACTTTTATTTATATCTTGTGATTTAATCTTTCTTTTTTTCTTGCATCTTTTATTCATCTTGTTCTTAATTTTTTTTCACATAAGGTGCGCTGAACTGTTTTCTAGTCTATGCAGGGCCGTAGGTCTCTTGCAAGAACCTTGGTACCATACAACGAAAACGTTCATCCCGATTATCGAGTTGGAGATAGCCTGGAAGATATTAGCAGTGTAATATCCGGAATTTCTATTACTGTTGTTTAATATTATTTTATCCGAGTTATATTGTACAGCGTGGAATCTGTACAGTAGGGATAAAATAAATAAAGGACTGAGATATCAGTATCGGTATAATTGTCGTATTTGGTCGACATTTACATTTGAGGATATTGTGTATCAGGTTGTCGTACTTTTGATATTGGGTATATCGTATGATGATGTTATTGGATTCAGTACATGTATTCAGTATGCCGTATGTCCGTAATTGGTATGTCGAGACGGACGAGGAGAATTGGAAAATGGCTAAGTATAGCCTGATTAGCGCGCGCTAATGTTCAAGTATAGCGCACGCTATCGTTCATGGTTAGCGCACGCTAGAGTCAGAATGTAGCGCACGCTAAATGCAGACAGATCGGAAGGAATCTGCGTGTGGACCCGGCTGCTTTCGGCGCACGTTCTAGTGAGTCAACGGTTGTTGTCCGGAAGTATTAGCGCACGCTAAAGATTAGGCTTAGCGCACGCTAACTATATATCAGTCAACAAGGGATCTTATCCTTGTCAGATGCTGTCGGAATGTGGGGGCGAGTGGTAGGTGAACGCTGTAGTAAGTCAACCTCGGATAGCGCACGCTAAGAGTAAGGACTAGCGTACGCTAGACATGATGATTTACGTACGTTAATGCATGGGCATTACGTACGTAAGGTAGTTTACGAAGCAAGACAGTAGCCTGCAGCCGATAGCGCACGCTAACAAAGTCAGTTAGCGCACGCTAAGGCTAGCGCACGCTAAACATAATGGTTTAGCGCACGCTAGTGATGTATATTATAAAAAGGGACAGAAGGGTGTTATGAAGCATTTCGTCCATTCCTTCCTTGTAACCGAGAGAGAGAGTTTTTAGAGAGAGGTGTGAGGTCCCAAACACTGAGAGATGATGATCTTTAACAAGATTAAGATGGAGAGTATGGATTCAAGCCTCGTTCTTCAAGTTATTCATGATTCTTGGAATGGAGTCTAGTGTTCTTATTCTTGGTTCATCCAATCCGTAATTTTCGTATCCTCTTGATGATGGTTCGCTTTTTCTTGGATGATTTCATGTAAGGAGCATGTTGGATAATCATATGATGATGTTATATGAGATTCAATGGAATTTTGATAAGAGTTTCGGATGTTAGTTAAGATTCTTCACACTATAAGGATGGTGATTCGTTTAACCCGATCTAAGATGGATTTCGAATCTTGTTAACTATATTGATCGACTTAGAGGAGTTAAATCATGATACGAGGTTGAATTCCGGATTGAATATGATATGATCCTTGTTATCGAGTCGGTTTGATTGTTGATGTTATTATTGATATATGGACATTGATATGATCCTTGTGATAGTTATGGTGTCGTTTATCTTCAAGAGATATGGAGATTTATGTCTCCCTTCATTCGGATTCGTAGTTGCAAGATGATAGTCGATGCTTGGAATGCATGCCATCATCTGACATTAGCGCACGCTAAGCTTACCGCTAGCGACGCTAACGGGACAACTTAGCGCATGCTACGTTATGCGTTTAACGTGCGCTAAGTAGGCAGATAAAGGCGATATTTTGTGTTTTGATTATGAATTCGTGATGGTTTGACTTGGTTGGTTACCGTGTTTATTAGAGGTTGTGTTGAACCGTTGAGTTCGATTAGTTAGTATTGTCGGTTGTTGATTGTTATCGGATATGTGTTATTTGATTTCTTCGATAGGTTGAGATTGTTGATCGGTGATTATAACCGGATATTGCGGTCGCGTCGAGTATGTCCATTGTATTGCTTTTGATCGGGCTGAGGAGCTCGTAGACAAAGGCAATGTGTTGATAGCGACTTCGTCAGATCGGTATCGAGGCAAGTTATTACTTGCTCGGTTATAATATTTAATGAATGGTTTTGTTTCATTTCGTTTATAATGCATATAGCGATGATTATTATTGTGAACTCTGGGTATTTGGATCGCATATCGTTCTTTCGATTCTGGGAGATAAATCATAATGTATATGCTTATCTCGATTATTGGTATGTTCGAGTATCAAGGTTACATTATGGTAAAGACGAGGATATGAGTATCTATAGTTTATTGTTCGTTTGGATCGCCGAGCATTGAGGATAATCATCGGTGATGATTGGACATCGAGATTTCTCCCGAAGGACTCGGGGCAAGTATCTTATATCGATTCAATTAGAGTTAGTGATTTGATCATGCGTATTATCATTCATGTTGTCGAACATGAGGTCGTCTTAATTGATTTGTCATATTGTCGTTCATGTTGCGTTGTTCATGATGATGAACATATTGTTTTGCATATGTGTATGCATATTGTGTTATTTATGTTGTGTTGATCCGATGGGATCGCGCGATCTATGCTGAGGGCGCTGGATCGGATGTCCACCTCGTGTTGGTCCGACGGGATCATCTTGGGATCTATGCTGAGGGCGCTGGATCATTGGACGGGTTTTTCCACCTCGTGTTGGTCCGACGGGATCATCTTGGGATCTATGCTGAGGGCGCTGGATCGTTGGATTACCCAGTATTGTGTTATTGTTGTGCATATGTATATTGTTGGTTATCCACCTCGTGTTGATCTTGTAGGATCATCTTGGGATCTATGCTGAGGGCGCTGGATCATGGGATTTCCATTGAGTATACATAGTTGTTATTGTTTTTGAGCATATTGACGTTGTCATATGAGTATGCATTTGTAGGTCTTGTGTTAGGACCTTGTCCGTATTACATTGATCTGATCTCGGATTAGACTGATATGATTATCGTGGCACATCATATCTCGAGGTATGTTCCGTATTTTCTTTGGTCTTTGTCTTTGATGGACGATCGGTTATCGTCTTGGGATTTGATGATATTATTCGATGGATCGTATTGGTCAGAAATGATAGATTTCCGTATCGTGAGTTGGTTACGATAGTTTGAGGATCTTGAGTATTGTTCGAGGTACAATACAGATTTTATGTTTGAGTTTATTGGTTAATCGAGTACAAGATGTGAAATGTGAAAATGGTTATTCTGATGAGAATTACTTGAGTAAGTAAAGTTATGGCGGTAAGATTACATTGGTCGTATTCTTATTACGTATTCTCGTTGGTATGTATTATTGATGTGATGTGATTGATATCATTGTTGGATATTATGGTGACCCGTTGTGGGATTTCTTTTAGGTCTTTGGAGTATCGAGCTTGTAGCGGTCGTGAAGAGATGAGCTTCCGCGGGATCTTGGCTAGGACATGTTGTGTGCATTGAGTTTCTTGATTGGTTCTTGTATTCCGCTGCTAGAATATCTTTTTGGTTGGTCTTTTCCTGCCGCGTGAGTATTTTGAATTGACCTTTTGGTATCTGGTAACTGAGGTTGCTTTGGAAGTCGTTTTCTAAACTTTTGAGTGTCGGCTGTTTGGCCTCGCGATTTCAAATGAGTTTTTACGACGGTTTTTGATAAATGGATTTTATAAGTCTTTGTGAATTTTTAAAGATAGTACCGTCGTTGGCCTCTTGGGCATTTGTAAATGTTTGCGAAAATTTCTTTTAGCCTTGTGGGTTCCATCTCGGGGCCCACGGCGCTGTAATATTTCCGGTTAAATCTGGGGGTGTTACAGAATATGGTATCAGAGCTTAGGTTGAGAAAACCTAGGCATTCGGGTCGAGTTGAGTCGTGTTTTTGTTGCGTCATTCGAGTTGTCGATTGACAAATATTAGAGCCGTGAGTTTTTGTTGTTCACTCAGGCTTATGTGTTATGTGATTTACCAGTATCGTACTCGGCTTGTTATAACTTTTCCAAATGGTGTTAACGAGATTCTATGGAATGAGATGTATTGTGTTCTTGAGTCGAACTGAGTCTGCCAACGTGTGTTTTGAAAATGTCCGTGTCGAGTATTTTCTTGAGTCTAGACATGTTCCAGTATCACGGGGAATCGTCGGCTTCACGATCTGTAAGTATTTGGATTTTTGAATTGCATTGAGATTTATTGCTGTTCTATAGTTGATGTGTCTTGAGATTCAGCAGATATCATGCGTTACAGTATGAGATGTCAGAGTGGGACAGGATTGATGATCTTGAGAAACCACGATTTTTGTAAATCAGTATGTTGGTTAGATTTTGGAACGGAATTGTGCATCTGGGAGAAAATATTGTGCATGGTTGAGAAGAACATGTGACATGTTAGTTCATGAACTGCTTTTGATCATTTGAAAATGATACCTTTCACAATGAATCTTTTACGGTTGTTTGACGGACAATGATTTTGCGCCGAGACCCCATCGATTTTGAAATGGTGTTATAACTCAGGACTTGGGGTCCGAAAAGAGTTTCCTACTTTTTAAACTTCTTGTAATGCGGAACAAGATACGGCCGAGACCCTAATGTTTCAAAAGACTTTCTGTTTTCAAAAACTCCCGAGAGTTGTAAAATACTTTATCCGCCTTTCGAGGCTTTGGTTTACTTGTTCAAATGGAATTTCTCGGGAAGTCTTTATTTGTATTGATTCGTTTCAATATTTTGTCATATCATATTTAAGGTGATCCGGTATGGGTTAATGGTGACGTTGCGAGTCATATGTGGAAAGGAGTTTTTAGTTGGAGTTTATATTTGAGATTTGGAACTCTATCGTGTGGTTTTCCGATGGAATATCGGTGGATATTGGTGACGAGCCGAAGTGGTATACGGGGTATGGATATGGACAAGCATTTGCATAAAATTCATTTTATTTAATCGTGTATATTCGAAAAGAATTTTTATCGAGAACTTGGCACCAGCGAGCCGATTTAATTTTTAAAATTGCTTTTGTGGTCTTACCAAAATTTATGTTTTGAGTTTTCAAACTCTTGAAAGAACTTTCGAAAATTGTCTTCGTGACAAGAATATATGATTTCAAACTGGTTTTGAAAATGTGATGGATATACATGCGCATTTAGTGCATAATGCATATCGTGGTGGAGTTCGAGTGAGACTCACGAACTGGATAGTACATCGATGGTACTATGAAAGAGATTCGAACGTTAGTATGGTAGTTTGGTTATCCACGGATGATCGGTTGATTTATCGGATAAGAGAAATATGTTGCGTGTTGTAGATTCATGCGCATAATATTATTTTGGAAACTTGGGATTTTGTGAAACCGGAACATAGGTGCTATGTGATTCCATTGGTATGATAGTAGCGCGATTTTACCTTAGTGATTCTGGAATGATTTCCTTGTAAGCGTAGATTTGGGGATGGTGACCCCATACTGGTTGTTTTGGATATTGAGGGGTCGTTTCCACTCCGCGTATGAATTGGTATGTTCGTCGATTTGTGATTCGTTGTTCGTATGCCGAGGAAAATGTTCCCCAGTTGGGTATGTTTATTGAGATCTACGGTGCGTGATTGATTTGTCGTTTTGAGAATGTTATTCTTTCGTATATCTGTTTCTGTGGGTCTGTGTTGATCGTGTTGGAGTTTACCGTGTGAAGGTATTCTCGATTTTCGTTGATCGTTCATTGGTAATATTGGAGTTTATCACGATGATGATATTCCCGATTGTGTTTTGACCTCTGGTTGGTCAGATTGGAATTTATCATGTCGATGATAAATTCGATTGATTGTTGATCATTGCTGGTGATCATTTGAGCGTTCGGATTTTGTGTTGATGTTTCGGAAGTCGTCTCGTTGTTTTTGGGCAATTGTTTTGCAGATGTATTGTGTATTATTCGTCTTATCGGAACTGAGACTTGATTATGTAATCAGGCAGACAGGATTTGATTCGGGCAGATTGTTTCATCCGAAGATGATATATTTTATTGAGACTCAGGGAATTGTGATCGTAAGCGTATTGAGACTGTACAGTGAGATTGCTGGCTAGTATCTCCGGAGATCGTAGACCTGCGTATTTGTAAGTATGCGGTTTTGGCTATTCAGAATAATGATGATTGATCAGTGTCGTGATGGTTTTGGGATATTTTGGGTTGAACAGTATGTTTGATTGTTTCCTATGACGGGTTGCAAGTTTCGAGGACGAAACTTATTTTAAGGGGTGTAGAATGTAATATCCGGAATTTCTATTACTGTTGTTTAATATTATTTTATCAAGGTTATATTATGCAGCGTGGAATGCATGATAGGGATAAAATAAATAAAGGACTGAGATATCAGTATCGGTATAATTGTCGTATTTGGTCGACATTTACATTTGAGGATATTGTGTATCAGGTTGTCGTACTTTTGATATTGGGTATATCGTATGATGATGTTATTGGATTCAGTACATGAATTCAGTATGCCATATGTCCGTAATTGGTATGTCGAGACGGACGAGGAGAATTGGAAAATGGCTAAGTATAGCCTGATTAGCGCGCGCTAATGTTCAAGTATAGCGCACGCTATCGTTCATGGTTAGCGCACGCTAGAGTCAGAATGTAGCGCACGCTAAATGCAGACAGATCGGAAGGAATCTGCGTGTGGACCCGGCTGCTTTCGGCGCACGTTCTAGTGAGTCAACGGTTGTTGTCCGGAAGTATTAGCGCACGCTAAAGATTAGGCTTAGCGCACGCTAACTATATATCAGTCAACAAGGGATCTTATCCTTGTCAGATGCTGTCGGAATGTGGGGGCGAGTGGTAGGTGAACGCTGTAGTAAGTCAACCTCGGATAGCGCACGCTAAGAGTAAGGACTAGCGTACGCTAGACATGATGATTTACGTACGTTAATGCATGGGCATTACGTACGTAAGGTAGTTCTGAAGCAAGACGGTAGCCTGCAGGCCCGATAGCGCACGCTAACAAAGTCAGTTAGCGCACGCTAAGGCTAGCGCACGCTAAACATAATGGTTTAGCGCACGCTAGTGATGTATATTATAAAAAGGGACAGAAGGGTGTTATGAAGCATTTTGTCCATTCCTTCCTTGTAACCGAGAGAGAGAGTTTTTAGAGAGAGGTGTGAGGTCCCAAACACTGAGAGATGATGATCTTTAACAAGATTAAGATGGAGAGCATGGATTCAAGCCTCGTTCTTCAAGTTATTCATGATTCTTGGAATGGAGTCTAGTGTTCTTATTCTTGGTTCATCCAATCCAGGTAATTTTCGTATCCTCTTGATGATGGTTCGTTTTTCTTGGATGATTTCATGTAAGGAGCATGTTGGATAATCATATGATGATGTTATATGAGATTCAATGGAATTTTGATAAGAGTTTCGGATGTTAGTTAAGATTCTTCACACTATAAGGATGGTGATTCGTTTAACCCGATCTAAGATGGATTTCTGAATCTTGTTAACTATATTGATCGACTTAGAGGAGTTAAATCATGATACGAGGTTGAATTCCGGATTGAATATGATATGATCCTTGTTATCGAGTCGGTTTGATTGTTGATGTTATTATTGATATATGGACATTGATATGATCCTTGTGATAGTTATGGTGTCGTTTATCTTCAAGAGATATGGAGATTTATGTCTCCCTTCATTCGGATTCGTAGTTGCAAGATGATAGTCGATGCTTGGAATGCATGCCACTGTACAGCATTAGCGCACGCTAAGCTTACTGGCTAGCGCACGCTAACGGGACAACTTAGCGCACGCTACGTTATGCGTTTAACGTGCGCTAAGTAGGCAGACAGTGCAGTATTTTTGTGTTTTGATTATGAATTCGTGATGGTTTGACTTGGTTGGTTCTGACTGTGTTTATTAGAGGTTGTGTTGAACCGTTGAGTTCGATTGGTTAGTATTGTCAGTTGTTGATTGTTATCGGATATGTGTTATTTGATTTCTTCGATAGGTTGAGATTGTTGATCGGTGATTATAACCGGATATTGCGGTCGCGTTCGAGTATGTCCATTGTATTGCTTTTGATCGGGGCTGAGGAGCTCGTAGACAAAGGCAATGGATTTTGGTAACGACTTCATGGTATCGGTATCGAGGCAAGTTATTACTTGCTCAGTTATAATATTTAATGAATGGTTTCAGTTTCATTTCGTTTATAATGCATATAGCGATGATTATTATTGTGAACTCTGGGTATTCGGATCGCATATCGTTCTTTCGATTCTGGGAGATAAATCATAATGTATATGCTTATCTCAGTTATTGGTATGTTCGAGTATCAAGGTTACATTATGGTAAAGACGAGAATATGAGTATCTATAGTTTATTGTTCGTTTGGATCGCCGAGCATTGAGGATAATCATCAGTGATGATTGGACATCGAGATTTCTCCCGAAGGACTCGGGGCAAGTATCTTATATCGATTCAATTAGAGTTAGTGATTTGATCATGTGTATTATCATTCATGTTGTCGAACATGTGGTCGTCTTAATTGATTTGTCATATTGTCGTTCATGTTGCGTTGTTCATGATGATGAACATATTGTTTTGCATATGTGTATGCATATTGTGTTGTTTATGTTGTGTTGATCCGATGGGATCGCGCGATCTATGCTGAGGGCGCTGGATCGGATGTCCACCTCGTGTTGGTCCGACGGGATCATCTTGGGATCTATCTTGAGGGCTTGGATCATTGGACGGGTTTTCCACCTCGTGTTGGTACGACGGGATCATCTTGGGTTCTATGCTGAGGGAGCTGGATCGTTGGATTACCCAGTATTGTGTTATTGTTGTGCATATGTATATTGTTGGTTATCCACCTCGTGTTGATCTTGTAGGATCATCTTGGGATCTATCTTGAGGGCTGGATCATGGGATTTCCATTGAGTATACATAGTTGTTATTGTTTTTGAGCATATTGACGTTGTCATATGAGTATGCATTTGTAGGTCTTGTGTTAGGACCTTGTCCGTATTACATTGATCTGATCTCGGATTAGACTGATATGATTATCATGGCACATCATATCTCGAGGTATGTTCCGTATTTTCTTTGGTCTTTGTCTTTGATGGACGATCGGTTATCGTCTTGGGATTTGATGATATTATTCGATGGATCGTATTGGTCAGAAATGGTAGATTTCCGTATCGTGAGTTGGTTACGATAGTTTGAGGATCTTGAGTATTGTTTGAGGTACAATACAGATTTTATGTTTGAGTTTATTGGTTAATCGAGTACAAGATGTGAAATGTGAAAATGGTTATTCTGATGAGAATTACTTAAGTAAAGTTATGGCGGTAAGATTACATTGGTCGTATTCTTATTCTGTATTCTCGTTGGTATGTATTATTGATGTGATGTGATTGATATCATTGTTGGATATTATGGCTGACCCCGTTGTGGGATTTCTTTTTAGGTCTTTGGAGTATCGAGCTTGTAGCGGTCGTGAAGAGATGAGCTTCCGCAGGATCTTGGCTAGGACATGTTGTGTGCATTGAGTTTCTGATTGGTTCTTGTATTCCATTGCTAGAATATCTTTTTGGTTGGTCTTTTCCCGCGTGAGTATTTTGAATTGACCTTTTGGTATCCAGTAACCGAGGTTGCTTTGGAAGTCGTTTTCTAAACTTTTGAGTGTCAATTTGTTTGGCCTCGCGATTTCAAATGAGTTTTTACGACGGTTTTTGATAAATGGATTTTATAAGTCTTTGTGAATTTTTAAAGATAGTACCGTCGTTGGCCTCTTGGGCATTTGTAAATGTTTGCGAAAATTTCTTTTAGCCTTGTGGGTTCCATCTCGGGGCCCACGGCGCTGTAATATTTCCGGTTAAATCTGGGGGTGTTACAAGCAGTGAAGGAGAATTTTTGACAGAAGAAAACACTGAATCTTCCGATCAAGAAGAAAAGTCAAACGAAGAACATATGGCAGACCAACAAACTTTGAAAGATTTTGCTAGACCGGTGATCGGTACAACAACGTCATGCATACAACTTGGCGTAAAGACGAAATTATGAATTGAAATTCATTCATTTCAACCAACTCCCATCTTTTTATGGGATGCCAAACGAGGATCCTTTAAGTTTTATTCGTGATTTTTACTCGGTTGTCAATACCTTTCCATTACAACAATTGACCGAGGATCAATTAAAAATGAGGTGTTTTCCTTACATTTTAAAAGATCGAGCAAAAACATGGATTATGACGTTGCCACCAAATTCATTGGCTACTTGGGATGATGTGTGCAACAAATTCATGTCTAAATTTTATCCACATCATAAAACGGCGAATCTAAGGACCAAAATTACGGCTTTTACGCAATCGGAGGGTGAACAATTTTTTGAAGCATGGGATCGTTTCAAAACTCTTTTACTAGCATGCCACCATCATCATTATCCTTTACACTGTTTGAGTCAAACTTTTTATGATGGGCTAACTCATAATTGCCAATTTACTGTTGACAATGCAGCTGGGGGATATATAGGAACACTAACGGCGCAAGCCGCTTTTGATTTGTTTGAAAAACTTGCTATATCCTCCTAGCAAAAGAGTGCACGAGGCAGAAAAAGGATTGATTGATCGATCACCCTTCCCGGTGGTTTTGGCACCCTTGAGGAACTTTTTCATGTGGTTACCAGAGCCCAGCTAAATGTTCATCAAAAACCAATAGGTCTGCTTAATGTCAATGGTTTCTTTGATGGTTTACTATCTTTCATCGACTACTCTGCTGAAAAAGGTTTTATTTCCGAGCGTGCTAAACGAATCATAGTCGTTGCAACAACACCAGAAGAGCTAATCAAAAAACTCATTGAATTTGTTCCTCAACCAGATCCAGCTCTAGCTAATATTGTCTAGATGGAAGATCTCACCGTGAGAAAACGAAAAGTGGATTCATTCATCTCCCTTTGATACCCCATATCAGATCTCTTGTTATTTTTACTTTCTGTCGTGTGTGATAATCGTGCTAAATGGTGGCAGCTTAAGGAGTTTCTTCTTGATCTCTTGACGCGCATCTATTCGCGATTTATGTATTGTTATTTTATTGCTGTAATTTTTATTGTGTGTTTTTTTATAAAAGCATTGATGGCAGCGTAAGGCGACTCTTTGGACTTTCTTGATGCGCATCTTAAAAATCGAGTATGAAACCTTTTAGTTATCATATAAAATCGAGTCATTCGTTACCTTGAGAAAAGAAGAATCAGTCGGTTGATGAAAAATAGAACTGAAATTTACTTAATTTGTGGAGTTTTTGATTTTTCATGCTTAACTAATAAATGATTTTCTGCAAAAATTCTATTCCCTAAAAAAAAAAAGGAGTCATTGGTGAAAAGAGCTACACGTTAGCAAATAACGGTGTGAAAGCTATCACCTAAAAAAATGACAAAGAGGAGAAGTGTTGAGCAGCAACAGCTGCCTAATTTTGGGGGTCTTAAAATTTTGCGAAAAATAAAGGACTAACCATTGTTTGTGCGTAGCTGCCGTCTCACAGAAAAATTGGAGAAAAGAGCTACACGTTAGCAAATAACGGTGTGAAAGCTATCACCTTTTAAAAAAAAGGTAGAAATTGTGTTGGTGAAAAGAGCTACACGTTAGCAAATAACGGTGTGAAAGCTATCACTAAGGGATGTAGTTTATGAACAGACTTGAATTAATTAGCGGCTGAATTTCAATACAGTCAATTTCGTGAAAAATCACAATATTTGATGATGCCTATGAAATTCTTCTTCATATTGAGTCGAAAAATAAACGAGTGATCGAGAGCAACCATTAAAGGGATTCGTGTGAAGTCATGAGTGGGAAAGAAATAATCAACCTTTTGGGGGGAAAACCTTGCATTTTGGAATTACAAAAACAAAAACCGTGTTTTAACTTCAAAATCGTTAGTAGATTTATTTTGAATCTTGATTCATTTCTATCTACTGTATAAAGTTGGTTATTGTGTATTAATGGCATTTTGATCTCTTTTTATCTTTATATATAATTATTTTTCTTAAATTTGTGTGTATTATTTTTTATTTTTTATTTTATGTCTTATTTTAATTTTTATTTTGTGTGTGATTAATAAAGAGTCTTGCTCGGGACTAGCAAGAATTTAAGTGTGGGGTATTTGATTAGTGCATAATTGATCTAAAATTCATATACAAAATATTCATTTTTCCGGGCATAATTGTACTGATTTGTGATTAAAAATACATATTTTACAGATATGTCCAAACATGAGCTAAAAATGGTTATTTTACAGATTACTGACATGAAACATCAAAAAGGACGGAAAACAAGATCAAATCCAACGACGGGAATTTTTCAAGGCAAAACGACCATACAACACGGCGCAAAAAGGACCGTGTTATGTAGGCCGTTTCACATACGGCGCAACAAGGGCCGTGTCTTGAGCCGTTTCGCACACGGCCGGCATTTAGCGCCGTGTCCTCGCGCGTATTCCGGAAGAGACCGAGTCACCACAAAACGGCGCACAACACGGGGCAAACTGGGCCGTTTTTCATCGCCGTTTTTCAGCAGATGCCATGCAAAATTAGTCCACTTTTGACCAACTTGTGAACTCAACCACAAGATATTTTTTTGGTCAAAAATCTGAAAATTCAAAGACATGGGTGAAGTGTGAACAAAGAATTAAACAAATGATATTACAATAGATATTTTGAATTAAATAATCAATTGTATTCTTGAAAATCACCTATAAAAGGACATCTTCATCCATTGCAAAATAACCAATTACCAATTCTAAAACCCATCTTCTTGCTAAGAAATACTCCTTTCTTTTAGCAATATATTTTACTTAGAACTTTCAATTTTAGTTTGTATTTTATTTTTGGTTTGAAGTTTTTCTTTCATTTAGTTTGTAATTGAAAAGTGCTTGATCAATAAGCACTTAGTATTTTACTTAGTATTTTACTTTCAATTTTTGTAAGCTTGTAACCTTTAAACAAGTTTGAAGTTATATTTTGAAGTTTGTTTCTTGCACTTTGATTCATCATATTCAAGTAAGTTTTATCTATTGTCATCAAGTTCTAGTAATTAAAAGTTTCTATATATATATTATATATATCAATTATTTCTATTATAATTTTAGTT
Organism: Orobanche coerulescens; assembly: GCA_033398695.1. NCBI lineage: Eukaryota > Viridiplantae > Streptophyta > Magnoliopsida > Lamiales > Orobanchaceae > Orobanche > Orobanche coerulescens. The sequence goes on from CM065812.1 coordinate 100,097,026, forward strand.
TGTATGAACCAATGAGTAGCTAATCTTTCTTCCTAGGGGAAGGGGGATTTCTATTAGGTTATATATTGAGTATTTGATTGATTTAAACTATTTTTAGGACTAATTGGTTTAAATAGAGATTGATCATATCCTAATTTTACTAATAAAACCTTCTTGATTGATTGTTGAGTGAATTGGAAACATATCTTTTCAATCTATCAAATGTTAATCTTGTTATCAACATCTTAAGATTGCGAAAGTGATTAAGACATCTTTGATTACGAAAGTACGGAGGTGAAAAGTTGATTACTCGATGAACGATCGTTTATCCTAAAAATAGTCAAGTTAGAGAAATGAAAGGACTAATTGGTTTAAATAGAGATTGATCATATCCTATTTCTACTAGTGAAACCTCCTTGATTGATTGTTAAGTGTATTGGAAACACATCTTTTCAATCTATCAAGTGTTAATCTTGTTATCAACATCTTAAAAAAGTGACAGTGATTAAGACATCTTTGATTACGAAAGTACGGAGGTGAAAAGTTGATTACTCGATAAACATTCGTTTTTTCTTTTATATCTATATAAATCAATTCCTATACTTAATTAAATACCTAATTTAATGAACCCGTAATCCCCTAGATTTTATAAATTCCCAACTCATTTTAATTCTATTCATTTTCACTAGTTAAAAATAGTCCAGTATAAATAGTCTAGTATAAATAGTCTTAATATAAATAGTCTAGTATAAAAATAGTCTTATTAAAAATAGTCTTATATAAACTAGTCTTATTGAAAAATAGTTTAGTTTAAAATATAGGGCAATTTAATTTAGTTAATATTTAAAAACCCAAAAATATATTTTAGAATATTTTAGTATTTATTTCGCGCAATATCTATACAAAATATTATACGAAGCCCTGTTGGACAATCCTCGAGAGAAAAGACCTTGGTAGAACTTACCACAAACTACTTCTACCTCGTATATATATTTGCGAGCGACTCAAGAACTCCTGTTTTTAAGATAAGTTTTTTGACCGATCAAATTTTGGCGCCGTTGCCGGGGATTGTTTTAGGCCAAATATAATTTTTCTGTCCGGTCAAGTGGCGGATAACGGTACTCCATGACTATCAAAGTTGGATTTTTCAGTTTCCCACAAACAACTGATATTTGTAGATATTTTATCGTTTTTCATTTTAATTTTTTTTTGTCATAGAAGAAACATTGTATAAAATTGAAAAAAGATTTTCCTTTCTAAGCAAAACTGCAATTTTAAAGATTTACAAGACAAGGCTTGAAAGGATGAGGTTGCTTATGAATAAAAGCATACCTTTTGACATAAGATTCATTATCGAAGCCAAAGTAAGAATAGAAGGTGAATTCACAGAAACACCGAATTGGATTTTTACGGGGCTTGGAAAAGTTCATATGCAAAGAAAGCAGCGAGCAAAGATGCTAGCCGTTTGCTATAAATGTGCTAGATGGAACTGTAATTTAAAATGTCGATCTTTAGGAATTCCATCTACAAACGAGAGAAGATAAAATTCGGTTCATTAATGATGGTGAATAAAGAGAATTTAGATAATATCGAAATTTCTCTTGACACGCATCCTAGTGGACTTGTATATTACGGAATTCAATGTTTGTGGAATAAATTTAAACCAGAATATGAACAACGTCTTGGGAATCTGACGTTAAAAGACCCTGTTTGCCAATTTGTAAGAAAATTGGATGGGAAGCTTCTCCCCGACTCATAGAAGGCGTTTAGGCCGTTTCTGAATGTAAAATCAGAGGAAGATGTGAGCCACAATCACAACTACTGTACATACACGTGAGTATCTTTTATTTTTGTCGTATGGTGAGATTTTCTGAATAAAAAATGTGATACACGATAAATGCATTCATTATTCTATTGGGTAGTTGAAGCGCAATCAACGCAATCACAAACTTGTTAAGCAATTTTTCCTCATTTTTTCTTCTATAAATAACCTTTGTGCTTGTTTCTTTTATTCATCCCTCAAACTTGTACTTTTCTCTTTTTCTCTCTAAATAAATTTCTTTTCAAAAATAGAGTCATCATCTTCCACAAAAAAATTTAGCACAGTCTGCATTTTTGGTGGAGCTAGTTATGGAAAAGATGCATGCTTTACTGAAGCAGCACACAACTTGGGTCGTACTTTAGGAGAAAAATGCATTCATGTAGTTTACGGAGGAGGAAGTCTAGGATTACTGGGAAGAGCTGCTGCTTCTACCTATATGGAAGGAGTAAGAGTGTTGGGAATAATTCCAAAACCTCTGGCTGAAAGTAAAATCACCGGGTCAACTATTGGAGATGAGTTTAGATCTGTAAATATGCAAGATCGCATAACTCACATGATAAATAATTCTGGCGCCTTTATCACCCTTCCCGGTGGTTTTGGCACTCTTGAGGAACTTTTTCATGTGGTTACCAGAGCCCAGCTAAATGTTCATCAAAAACCAATAGGTCTGCTTAATGTCAATGGTTTCTTTGATGGTTTGTTATCTTTCATCGACTACTCTGCTGAAAAAGGTTTTATTTCCGAGCGTGCTAAACGAATCATAGTCGTTGCAACCACACCAGAAGAACTAATCAAAAAACTCAATGAATTTGTTCCTCAACCAGATCCAGCTCTAGCTAAAATTGTCTGGATGGAAGATTTTACCGTGAGAAAACGAAAAGTGGATTCATTCCTCTCCCTTTGATACCCCATATCAGACCTCTTGTTATTTTTACTTTCTGTCGTGTGTAATAATCGTGCTAAATGGTGGATGTAATACCCGAGATTTCTGATATGTATTTGGAACTTGTGATATTGTAATTGTTGTACTTGATCTGAGTATTATTCTCCGTATTTCATAATCCGATGTTGTTGAGCGTATGATTTCATGTATGTGAATTAAAAATTGTAATTCTACGCATGTAGCGCACGCTATCGGCTATGTGTAGCGTACGCTAATATGGATTCATAACGCACGCTACATAGGATCATTAGCGCAGGCTATGCATGGTCAATTTGATTGAGACGTGCGGTAGGTGAGATCAGGCCGGGGACCCCTGTCGGATTGTGTCGGGATGTACCTGGACGGCTTTCGGGAAAAGCCAAGTCAACGCCTTAGCGCACGCTACGGACATGTGCATAGCGCGCGCTAAGTGCTGAGTACAGTAAAGTCAGTAGGACGTTAGCGCACGCTACGAGCAGGGACTAGCGCGTGCTAATAACCATTTCCTATAAATAGGACAGCAACCTTTTCGTATTTTCAGTCTTTTCTTCTCCCTCATCCGAATTCTTATACTTAGAGTATAACTTCCTACATCCTAAACACTTCATATCAACATCCTAGCTCGTGATTGAAGATCGTATGTCGTTGGAGATTGGTGTTCAAGCCTTCGACGTTGGATTGCTTCGAATTTCTCCTTGTTCTTCACTACTTTTAGGTAGGTGATTCTTCACCAATATTAGTAGTGTTCTAAAGGACGATTTGATCATGTTTGTATAGCCAGTTATTTCGTTTTTTTATCGATCATCACATGTTAGAAGGATACTCTTGACGAATCGGCACTATATATCGTATGAACCTTTGAACCGTCTTAGTATATGGACTCCTAAGCATTTTTCAAACCAATTTGTGATCAGTAAACGGATATTACCTAGATTGTTACGTTTTACACATTGGAATCATGCGTACGAAACTTAGAATATTCCTTGAAGATCTAAGGTGAACTATGGTGTTGTGATGATTATACGTATCTTTGTATCTCATAGTCATTTAGTACGTATAGAACTTTCACAAACCTTATTAGCATGATATGCTCGGGGACGACTCGTTTTATCACCATAAGATTCATGAGTTCATCACCATTCTATCCAGTTTTCTGTTAGTAGTAATCTGCCATGCACGTTTAGCGCACGCTAACATATGTAAGTTAATGTGCGCTATCGGGGATAAGTTAACGCACGCTACGTGTGGTATGTAACGTACGTTATGATATCAGCCGAGTCAGTCTGCTGATCAGAGAGAACTGTCAGTCCGTGGATATCGTATGCTAGGCTTATACGATAGCGTACGCTAACAGGCAGGCTTAGCGCACGTTACGTAGAGTACGTAGCGTACGCTAAGCAGTCCAGGCAGATTGTTTATTTTGAGCTTTTGGTCGTAGACCGAATTGTAAGGCTATCGTTCGACTTGAGATGATTTGTATATCATTCCTTTTGTTAAGGTTCGAGCTTGTTACGTTGATCGAAGGAGGCGGCCTTCGAGTGTGTTGAGATCATTGAAGTGTTTCGTTCTTGCCATCTTCGAGGCAAGTATCTTAATATATTAATATTGGTATTTTGAGCATGCGTCTGATTATTCATGTTGTTGAACATGAGATTTATTACGTTGAATTGTCATGATATTCGTTATATAGTGTTTGTATGTTCATGTTGATGAACATAATGATTTGGCATATGTGTATGCATGAGTTGTGTTTGTGTACGTTGTACGATCTATGCTGAGGGCGCTGGATCGGATGTCCACCTCGTGTTGGTCCGACGGGATCATCTTGGGATCTAGGCTGAGGGCACTGGATCATTGGACGGGTTATTTCCACCTCGTATTGGTCCGACGGGATCATCTTGGGATCTATGCTGAGGGCGCTGGATCATTGGAATACCCTTGCTGTGTTAATGGAATCTTGTGGATTCGCATTGTCGGATTCCGGTAGCGGAAGTCCGTGTGGCGTATCTTGTTATGTATGATTGATGCATATTTGATTTGTTTAAATGATACTTGTACTAGCATCGTTTTTCTAACCCCTTCGGGGGTGGACATTTGTTTTGATGTTCAGGTAGCCGAGGAGCAGGGAAACAGCCACAGTACCGACATGACGACGAAGGGGTTCAGTGATCTTTGTTGTCGTTGGTGATTTGTTTTCTTGTTTTGATTTCAGTACTCGAGTACGCGTGTCGTATTAATATCATTTCGATATGGTTGTATTAACTACTAGTTGAACCAGTTGTACGGTTTTGTAAACTTGAATTTCCGCAGTATTGATGTCTTATATTTACAATTCTTTTAAATAAGCCTTGTAAATCCTTACTTAAAGGGTTTACGGCGCTGTAATTATTCTGAATATCTCGGGGTGTTACAGAATATGGTATCGGAGCTAAGATTTATGGATATCTTGGCAGTCGGGTTTTAAGTTGGGTCTGTTTACGTTATTGATTTATGAGTCGTTCGTAACATCACTGTTCAGCCAAAAGTCGTCATGTGGACCATGGTTGTAAGTATCCTAATCTCTTATACTACCGTTGTACTTAATTACTGTTTTGTGAGTATTGACGGGTTTTATTTCGAAAACTTTGTCCTGGATATTGAGAAATTGTGTTTACAGTATGTTGAGAGGAGGACGTGGACGCGGACGGGGTAACATGAGACAGGAGGATTCAGCAACTACCCCGGAATTATCAGCTCGTCGAACCGATTCCCATTCTGGAGGGCAGCAAGGATCACCGAATGACGACGCAAATCCTAACATGCCGGGAGTGCTTCAACAGGTGGTGGCGCAGATAAACCAGTTCGCCCAGGTAGTCGACCGCATGCAGACGGCGATGGGACAGCAGCACCACGAGGATAACCGGGGAGACAGATGGCTTGCTGAGGTGGTCAAATTGCACCCGCCAAAATTTGACGGATCTGCTGAGGCAATTACTTGGGATCACTGGCTCAAGGAGTTAGAGAAGATATTCGCGGGTCTTAACTGTCCCGAGGACCGGAAGGTTCCCATTGCCCAGTATTTTCTGACTGGGGAGGCCTTTGATTGGTGGGAAGCTATTCGACCCGAGAATCATAATGCGGATTGGACGGAATTCAAACTAATGATGGAAGCACAGTATTGTCCTCGTCCAGTTAGAGAGGCAAAGATCCGAGAGTTTTTCTCACCACAGAGTTCGGAAGCATCTGTGACAGATGTAATCAAAACTTTTAATCATCAGCTGACTTGTGTGCGACACTTGGTCAGAACGGAGGCGGAAAAATTTTTTCATTTCGATATGCGGATGAAGCCGGAAATTCAGCAGTACATGTCCGGATTCGAGTGTACTACGTTACGACAGTATCAAGACAAAGCGCTGGCCTACGACATGAAAGAGGCGGCGGTGGAGAAATCAGTGGAGGCAAAGAAGCGGAAGGTGATCGGCAACTTCTCATAAAACAAGAGCGGTGGGCCCCGCAAGGGCCAGTCTTCCTTTTATTCGGCTAGGAAACCTCCACATCCTTCTAGGGGTAGGAAGAAGTTTCGGACTACATCAGCAGTAGCTATAATTGTGGTCGAGCAGGGCATATTCGACGTGACTGCCCCGCATCTTCTGTGACTTGCTATGATTGTGGACAAGAAGGGCACTGTGCGGCTTTCTGTGGAGTTGTTACTAGATCTTTTGGTACTCGCACTACAGCGCCAGTTCCGAAGGAGACAAGTGTGAACCAGACACAACAGAGTGAATTTCCGCAGCAGAACGTTGGGAAGAGAGAGACATCCAGTGCTGGGTCCGTTCCTCCGCGCCTGTACGAGATGAGGAAATCTGACGATCAGAACACTGTTGTTGCATCAGGTACGATTCAGATCCTTTTGCAACCAGTTAGTGTTTTATTCGATTCCGGAGCTACACATTCTTTTGTATCATTGAACTGTGTAAATCGTTTAAAAATCTCGTGCTTATCTGATTGTGAACCATATGTTGTGGGTTTGCCGAGTGGAGAGAGAATTGTGGGAACCCTAGAGGCTAGAGATTTTCCAGTATCTATAGGAGGGAGAGATTGGCCATCGAATCTTATTGTAGTAGACATCTACGGTGACGATTTAATTCTCGGAGACGATTGGCTCAACCGTTATGGAGCTATTCTGAATTACCGAGAGAGAGTCATTTCTATCATTGCTGATGACGGATCAGAACACTTATTCCGAGGATGGAGACCGGGAAGCTCGGGAAAATTGATCAAAGCAATGAAAGCCGTGAAATTACTGAAGCAAGGATGTCATGGACTTTGGTGTTATGCCATGAGGAAAGAGGAAGGAGTAGAGCTCTCATCTATTTCAGTTGTGAATGAGTTCTCAGATGTATTTCCTGACGAACTACCTGGGTTACCCCCGCAAAGACAAGTGGAATTCACTATCGAATTAGAGCCTGGAGCAGCTCCTATTTCCAGAGCACCATACCGCATGGCGCCAACCGAGATGTATGAACTCAAGAAGCAACTAGAGGAATTGTTACGAAAGGGCTATATTCAACCTAGCGTTTCTCCTTGGGGAGCGCCCGTTCTCTTTGTCCGGAAGAAAGACGGATCCCTCCGACTGTGTATTGATTACAGGGAGCTCAACAAAATGACGATCAAGAATAAGTATCCTATACCTCGGATCGACGACCTGTTTGATCAACTGCAAGGGGCAAGGGTATTCTCGAAGATTGACTTGCGATCAGGATACCACCAGTTGAGAATTAAGGAATCGAATATACCAAAATCTGCTTTCAGATCCCGGTACGGGCATTATGAATTTGTAGTAATGCCATTTGGACTCACCAATGCTCCTATGGTATTCATGCAATTTATGAATCGGGTATTCTTGGAATACTTGGATAAATTTGTGGTCGTCTTCATTGATGACATCTTGATATATTCGAGGGACGCAGAGGAACATGCCGAACATTTGTGTGTGGTTTTGAGCACTTTGAGGAAGGAACGGATGTATGCAAAGCTTTCAACATGCGAGTTCTGGCTTAGGGAAGTAACTTTCCTTGGGCATGTGATATCAGCTGACGGAGTTCAGGTGGACCCAAAGAAAGTCGAAGCAATCTTGGAATGGGAAGCACCTAATAATGTGAAGGAAGTCCGGAATTTCTTAGGACTTGCTGGATATTATCGCCGTTTTGTAAAGGGATTTTCCAAAATTGCTCGTCCGCTCACTCAGCTGTTACAGAACACTCAAAAGTTCTCGTGGAATGGGAAATGCCAGGCTGGTTTTGATGAGCTTAAGAAGAGACTGACGACAGCACCTATTTTATCACTGCCAGATGGAACTGATGGATTCATGGTTTACAGCGACGCTTCAAATCAGGGTCTGGGATGTGTGTTGATGCAAAAGGATAAGGTGATTGCCTATGCTTCTCGGCAGCTGAAACCGTACGAAGTAAATTACCCGACTCATGATCTGGAGTTAGCAGCTGTAGTCTTTGCCTTGAAAATTTGGAGACATTATTTGTACGGCACTCATTGTCAGATCTTTACCGATCATAAGATCCTCAAGTACATTTTCAGTCAGAAAGAATTAAACATGAGGTAGAGAAGGTGGCTGGAATTGATCAAGGATTACGACTTGGAGATTCTCTATCATCCGGGGAAAGCAAACGTAGTAGCCGATGCCTTGAGCCGTAAACCTGTTTCTCTTCGAGTGTTGGAAGCACTTACATCCCGAACCCGTATTCAACGAGGCGATCCGCGAGGGGATTGAAGTATGGGCACCAGGAATCCAAGGGCAACTTTATGTGATGGAACTGACTTCATCACTAGTCGAGGAGATCAAGTCTAAGCAGTTGGACGATTCTATGATCCTTCGATTATGTGATGAAGTAAAGAAGGGAAAAGCCCCAGGATTCGTGATACAAGATGATGGAGTTCTGAGATTTCAGAGTCGACTTTGCGTTCCCGATGATGATGATTTGAGACGGACTATTCTGAAGGAAGCTCACAGCGCGCCCTATTCTATTCACCCGGGCAGCAGTAAGATGTATAAGGATTTAAAACAAAATTTCTGGTGGGGGAATATGAAGAAGGACGTAGCAGAGTACGTTTCGAGGTGCTTGACTTGCCAGCAAGTTAAGATTGAGCATCAGCGACCTGCCGGAATGTTAAATCCGCTTCCGATCCCTGAATGGAAGTGGGAGGACATCTCGATGGATTTCATCACCAGTATGCCAAGGACTAGAACGGGAATGAACATGATTTGGGTTGTAGTTGATCGACTAACCAAGTCGGCTCATTTCCTAGGAATTAAAGATACATGGGGACCCGAGAGATTGGCGCGAGTATTTATTGCGGAGATAGTCAGATTGCATGGGACGCCGAAGACCATTATTTCGGATCGAGATGGTCGCTTCGTGTCGCACTTCTGGAAAGCAGTTCACAGGGCTTTGGGGACTGAGCTCAACTTTAGTACGGCTTATCATCCCCAAACGGACGGTCAGTCAGAAAGGACTATTCAAACGGTAGAAGACATGCTTAGAGCTTGTGCATTAGATTGGTCAACTGATTGGGAAGTTCACTTGCCCTTGATCGAGTTCACCTATAATAATAGTTGGCATGCTTCTATTAAGATGGCACCATTTGAAGCTTTGTACGGGAGAAGATGCCGATCACCCCTGTGTTGGGATGATTCTTCGGATTTGATCGGGACAGAACCGGAATTGATTATTCAGACTCAAGAGAAGATAGCCTTGATTCGAGAAAGACTGTTGACTGCACAGAGTCGACAAAAGTCTTACGCAGACGTACGTCTTCGTCCTCTAGAGTTCAACGCTGGGGACCATGTACTATTGAAGGTGTCTCCTACACGAGGGATTTTCCGTTTTGGGAGGAGAGGCAAGCTTAGTCCAAGATATATCGGACCATTCGAGATCCTCGAGAGGGTTGGAAATTTAGCATACAGGTTGGCCTTACCGCCATCGCTGAGTCACGTTCACAATGTGTTTCACGTATCCCAACTGCGGAAGTATGTACCGGACCCCAGTCACGTCATTGAATTCGACGAAATCGAGATAGCTAATGATGGCACCTTCGAAGAGAGACCAATCAAGATACTTGAGAGTCGGATCAAACAATTGAGGAATAAACCAATACACTTGGTTAAAGTACAATGGTCACGACACGGAGTCGAAGAGGCCACTTGGGAAACGGAGGACAGTATGAAGACCAGATATCCAGAGTTGTTTTCATCTTAAGTTTCGGGACGAAACTTCTTTTTAGGGAGGAAGGATGTAATACCCGAGATTTCTGATATGTATTTGGAACTTGTGATATTGTAATTGTTGTACTTGATCTGAGTATTATTCTCCGTATTTCATAATCCGATGTTGTTGAGCGTATGATTTCATGTATGTGAATTAAAAATTGTAATTCTGCGCATGTAGCGCACGCTATCCGCTATGTGTAGCGTACGCTAACATGGATTCATAGCGCACGCTACATAGGATCATTAGCGCACGCTATGCGTGGTCAATTTGATTGAGACGTGCGGTAGGTGAGATCAGGCCGGGGACCCCTGTCGGATTGTGTCGGGATGTACCTGGACGGCTTTCGGGAAAAGCCAAGTCAACGCCTTAGTGCACGCTACGGACATGTGCATAGCGCGCGCTAAGTGCTGAGTACAGTAAAGTCAGTAGGACGTTAGCGCACGCTACGAGCAGGGACTAGCGCGCGCTAATAACCATTTCCTATAAATAGGACAACATCCTTTTCGTATTTTCAGTCTTTTCTTCTCCCTCATCCGAATTATTATACTTATAGTATAACTTCCTACATCCTAAACACTTCATATCAACATCCTAGCTCGTGATTGACGATCGTATATCGTTGGAGATTGGTGTTCAAGCCTTCGACGTTGGATTGCTTCGATTTTCTCCTTGTTCTTCACTACTTTGAGGTAGGTGATTCTTCACCAATATTAGTAGTGTTCTAAAGGACGATTTGATCATGTTTGTATAGCCAGTTATTTCGTTTTTTATCGATCATCACATGTTAGAAGGATACTCTTGACGAATCGGCACTATATATTGTATGAACCTTTGAACCGTCTTAGTATATGGACTCCTAAGCATTTTTCAAACCGATTTGTGATCAGTAAACGGATATTACCTAGATTGTTACGTTTTACACATTGGAATCATGCGTAGGACGAACGGAACTTAGAATATTCCTTGAACATCTAAGGTGAACTATGGTGTTGTGATGATTATACGTATCTTTGTATCTCATAGTCATTTAGTACGTATAGAACTTTCACAAACCTTATTAGCATGATATGCTCGGGGATGACTCGTTTTATCACCATAAGATTCATGAGTTCATCACCATTCTATCCAGTTTTCTGTTAGTAGTAATCTGCCATGCACGGTTAGGGCACGCTAACATATGTAAGTTAACGTGCGCTATCGGGGATAAGTTAACGCACGCTACATGTGGTACGTAACGTACGTTATGATATCAGCCGAGTCAGTCGGCTGATCAGAGAGAACTGTCAGTCCGTGGCTAGCGTACGCTAGGCTTATACGATAGCGTACGCTAACAGGCAGGCTTAGCGCACGTTACATAGAGTACGTAGCGTACGCTAAGCAGTCCAGACAGATTGTTTATTTTGAGCTTTTGGCCGTAGACCGAATTGTAAGGCTATCGTTCGACTTGAGATGATTTGTATATCATTCCTTTTGTTAAGGTTCGAGCTTGTTACGTTGATCGAAGGAGGTGGCCTTCGAGTGTGTTGAGATCATTGAAGTGTTTCGTTCTTACCATCTTCGAGGCAAGTATCGTAATATATTAATATTGGTATTTTGAGCATGCGTGTGATTATTCATGTTGTTGAACATGAGATTTATTACGTTGAATTGTCATGATATTCGTTATCTAGTGATTGTATGTTCATGTTGATGAACATAATGATTTGGCATATGTGTATGCATGAGTTGTGTTTGTGTACATTTTACGATCTATGCTGAGGGCGCTGGATCGGATGTCCACCTCGTGTTGGTCCGACGGGATCATCTTGGGATCTAGGCTGAGGGCTCTGGATCATTGGACGGGTTATTTCCACCCTGTGTTGGTCCGACGGGATCATCTTGGGATCTATGCTGAGGGCGCTGGCTCATTGGAATACCCTTGCTGTGTTAATGGAATCTTGTGGATTCGCATTGTCGGATTCCGGTAGCGGAGGTCCGTGTGGCGTATCTTGTTATGTATGATTGATGCATATTTGATTTGTTTAAATGATACTTGTACTAGCATCGTTTTGCTAACTCCTTCGGGGGTGGACATTTGTTTTGATGTTCAGGTAGCTGAGGAGCAGGGAAACTGTAACTCCCCCAGACCACCCGGGAATATTACAGCACCGTAGACCCTCTCCGAGAGGATCTACCAGGCTAAATACAGAAACACCACAATACAATACGATACATTACATACCGACATGGGTAATTAATGGACCATTAGACCGATTTGGTCTTTACCACAACATACACATCAACCCTACATTACTCTTTCTCGTGACTCATACCCACACAGGGGTTAACATAAATCAACATTCCCGTAAAACGGAAATAATAGACACAACGGAAGGATAAAACAACAAGACATCGCCAAAAGACTCAACACCGGTCTTCATGTGATTAGTATCGTCGTCTTCCATCATCCTTCGTAACGATCCTGTGAATTGCTCCCCGGCAACCTGCAAGTACCTGGAGGCAAAACAGACATCCACCCCCCGAACACTCGGGGGTTAGCAAAACTCCACTGTTTTGCTAGTGCAAGTATAAATACAAAGACAAGCCATACATATCATACTCCAAGAACATAGAAATCATGAATATACTTCCCGAGATAATTTGCTTGATCAAACAGTTTGAATTATGAAAAATAGGAAATAAAACCATTTTACATCTTACAAAACATTGTACGATCTCGGGAGTTTTGAAAGCATTTGGGGTTTAGAATTTTCAAGCCTTTCGAAACACTTAGGGACATAGCCCAACAATCGTTTATTTCAAAATACAATTCCGATAGCAGATAACAGGGTCCACGACCCAATCATAACATTCCAATCACACACAGGGGTCCACGACCCAAATCATCCACATCACATATTCGCAAGAATAACCCGGTGGAAATTACACCGTATCCAACATTACCATGACAACAGTCTCACTCAACATACCACAGAGCTACAATGCACAGAGCAACCACAGGACTCACGTACCCATACCAAATTATCACAACCAAGAGACGAATCATACACAACACATTTATTGGTGCCATTCCAGCCAAGTACGATACCATTTGAACTGCCATTCTAATCAGACGAAATATGCGCCAAAGATCACAGTTCTCCAACAAAACACTTCAAAGTTAACCTTGGTACGAGACTCACGGCCACCGTACCCCGCAGAGCCCCGTCGGACATCCCTGGGTGGTTAACCATAGTTCGCGATACGAAACTCACGGCAACGTATCCCTAGAGGCCTCGTCAGACCGTCCCTAGGTGAACTTACACATATCATCCACAACGCCACGAGAAGCCATAATTCGAATACTAGAATATGCATACAAATGCTAGGTACTTCGCTAGAATGGCCACTATAGTCGACGTACACTCACAACTAATGTCACACAACCACAAGCAACTACCAATACCAAACAACACCAAGTGTCACAACCTCCTCACGAAGGAATAACAACTAATATCACACACATTACGTTCTTTCCGAACAAGTACACATAACATTACGTAATCCCCGGCAAAGGATTACGGTCTATTAAACTCACTCAAAGTGATCGTAGCATCTTTCAACATACAAAACCAACACATATATTCCGATAACACATATATTCACGAAGTACAAGAATTATTGTTGAAAGACAACATTTATCGAGAACATACCGATCCCTTTTTACGTTCATTAAACATTGAATTTCGCATGAAATCATTTATCAATAATTATGCCTACGAAACATGAAACGTATTGACAAGATACTTACCTCGATAGTCGGCACCCGAATATTCCTACGAATACGGCACAACCCGGAAAACCCCGAACACCTACAATCCTCCGTGAAATCCAACGGAAACACGGTTACTATGAGGATAACAATTGAAAACAAAGGAAAACACGGTCAAGAATTGAAGAGAACCCCTTTGAGACATTTAATCGGATACTAAATGTTCAAGGTTCCTTAGAAAACCAAAAATCCCGATTGGATTCCAACGAACTCGAAATACGGATATACAATCCGTAGAACACGTCCAAAACAACGTTTATACAACAACTAATTGATTAGAAACGGATTGTAGTCGAAATCAAAAGGAAAATCCCTAAAATCTTCAAAAACAAGGGTTCAAGCCAAAATACCTCGATTTGGACGAACAACACGGATTAGATGATGATATAATCAACACAAGCCTTCCAAAAATGATGTTCCATGATGTTCCCGATCAAAAACCCTCAAATTCCGTCGAAGGGTCGCGAAAAACGAAGGAAAAATGGAAAATGGCCGAGAGACCTACGTCCAGGCCTTTAAATAGCCGACCCTGGCCGATCACTTACGGCCGTAACCGGCCGGGCCTTACGGCCGTAACTCGGCACTTACGGCCGTACCCGACAGGTTCTTACGGCCGTAACCGGCATTCGTCCGGAAGTTGCCTGGCACCTTACGACCGTAACTCTCGGCCCTTACGGACGTAACCAGCATTTGTCAGGCCATGCCTGCCGATCACTTACGGCCGTAACCGGCACCTTACGGCCGTAACTCGGCCAGGCCAGTACCTGCTGCGGCCGTCTCGGCCGTGGCCACTTCCGACGGCCCCGAAACCCGAACATAAATATGAATCGAAAATACGGTTACGAAGTACTCACAAAGACGAATCCAAGCGCTAAGAGAACACACGATTCCGACCACCCAAAGGCTCAAAATTCGACAATGGAAGTATTTACCCCAAACTTTGGGAAATTACGAAAACGGCCCAAAACGTCCGAAAATCACGATACGTGATCGAATAACCAAACCGAAGTTCGCAACACGCCTAACAAAGTTAAACGGACTTACGGGAAACTCGAAACAGCATTTTCTAACGAGATTCGCAAAAATCGAACCCAAGTGCGAAAAGTCGCCAAAAAGCACGGAACTCAACAAAACCACACCGAAACGAACTCGGATGACAAAAAGTGCAGAATTAATCATTCTCAGAATGACGAAATGGTCATGAGCGAGTCGTCAAAACGGATTTTGGCCGAAAAAAAGAAATTACCGGAAATCGAATTTACGGGTATTACATTCTACCCTCCTTAAAAGAAGTTTCGTCCCGAAACTTAAAACAAGTAGGGAGAAGTAATATTCCCACCAGGAAAACTCGACGAGATACACAAAAACTGAGAACTCGCGCCCAACGGCGAAATGCTGCAAGAAACGCAAAGACACATACGGCGTGATAACACGCTCCACGACGACCAACACAACGCCACCGATAGAGACATAATTAAACCAACAAGTGACAAGAGTCATCAAACAGATAATACAACCAAGTCGATTATCCGAACAATCACAAAACGCAACGAACGAAAATCAATATGATTGACCACCCCAACAGTACATTAATCAAAACGCGAGCCAAACGCTGAACAAATACGGAATTTCATCGCCCAAGGGTTGGAAGATCGAAACGAGACTAATTTCCCGAACATAAGGAAATTAGAAAGGAGTCTGAACGTTCAACAATCACGAAATGGGGTCAACAAAATCTGAACAATCAATGATCGAACCACAACGACTGAACAACAATGATCAAATAACAATGATCGAACAACGACGGTCAACTAACAATGATCGAACAACAATGATCGAGTAACAACGATCGAACAACAATGATCGAATGACGATAGCCGAACAATGACTCCGAAGTCCCCACTTCAACTCCAGACATTAAAAGAACTGGTAGAAAGTGAAAGATGTTACTTCCAAACAAGGTTCACAAGAATCGAACCGAACTCGGAAAAGTCACGATGATAAACAGATCGATATGAAACAAGGTCACAACCAGGTCGAACGATGACAACCGAGACATCAAACAAGTTCAAAAAGTATCGACGAACACGTGCAAGTCGATAGAATTTAGAAGGAAAAACTGCAGAAGTCAAAAAAATAGTACGGGTATTACATCCGACCTCTTATAAAAGAAATGTCGTCCCCGCAGCTCACAACAACGGAAACAAGGTAACCACACAAAAGGCAACCGACAGAAAAATCTCTACTGCCCCCCCTCAGAGCCGATCCTGATAACTGTGCTGAAGCGCGAACTCCAAAAGTCTCGGTAGCCAATTCGCAAAACTGAATTCGGTGTCCCTCGAGTCCACATTTGAAATGTGTTACTGACGAGAAGGACAATTTGTACGTGCATGCCCCGGCACATCACGGTTGGAACGCCTCAGCTCGGCATACCGAATATACAATTGCTAGATACAATGGAACATAACATCACAAAACAACAAACCGGAGACGCCAACTTGGCATAACATATCAACACATACTAAGATCACAACAACCACGGCATCATTCGACGATCTCAACGGCCCGAACGATAACCAGCACATAATCACAAAACATCATGAACAATCACACATTTACACAAACGTACAAACCCAAGCTTTAACAGCTCGCACATGTGCGAGAGCACGCAAATCACCACGAAATGACAACGTTAAAAATCAACCTCACACTTACCACCGAGGGCTAATACAACGATTACGTGGCGAACGACTCAGCGCTCACACCACCAATTCAATCACAACTCGGGGGTTAACACCCTAACGAAAGTGCGAACCTTATACATACATTCCCACACCGCAAACAGGAACAAAAGGTTTTAAAAATGAAAACCACCTTTAAAAAAATGATTTTGGAAACACTAGTTGATCTTGAGTATCACCTTTCAAAAAGTTGAACAAACATTATTGTCGAGACTTTGAAAACCATCATGCGTTTGATAAAAAAAATGAGGACACTTTCTTTTAGCAAAAAAACTTTCAGAAATATCTCAAAATATTTTTGGTCCTCAACTGGAAAAATTTTGAAATGTATTGCGGCATTAGAAAGCACCTTGAAAACACCGCAAGAAAATAATTCGTTTTAAAAGTACGTCTCGAAATTTAATTTTTCTAAGATACTCAAGGTTTTCAAAAATTCAATAGGCCAGAATGCCCAAAACTCACAAAAATTCTTTATCAAACCGTCATAAAACATTCAAGGCCAAAATGCCAAAACTCGATTTAGGGAATCGATTTTACGAATTAGAACTCAGTTTGCAAAATACTGAAAGTCATTTTTAAAGGACTCACGCAGCGGATAAAATACAGTTCGTAAATACATTAGCAGCGACACCGCCCCTCATACAAATAAAAGATGAGAGTCAAATACTTACACATCACGAAATCAAAATCTACAGAAGGATTCAATCACTTAACGAATATGTTGTTGCCCAAAATATCTATCCGAAGATTAAATACTGCTGGGGACGGACAACAAACAACAATTGCGGGAGCACTTCCGAGAGAAGATAAATGATACAAGATTTGTTGGGTTTTTTAGGCCCGGGCTTGAATGCTCTCGCGAGATGTTATTAATACAAATATTCGTGGATACAAGTATTAATGTGAGAAATCTAGATACAATGAGTGTAAAAAGACTCTGTTAATTCGGCTCTTGAGCGAAGCTCGGTGTTCTTCGTCCCTGCCGATCGTCTGCTTGATGAGAGAGGCCGGGAGAAGAAGTACCGAAAGATAGCTGTTGCCAAGAGTTGGAGAAAGCCAAGTGCTGTGTATTTTGCTTGTGAAATGCGAGAATGCCAGAGAGAGAGCCCAAGTGCAGCCTGCCTTCTATATATAGGGGCTGAGGTGCCTTGTCTCCTAGTGGGCGATCGTCTTTCGGCCATTAATATAATGGGGCGATCATCCTAAAGGTCACATGGGCAGTCTGCCAAAAGTCCAAGGCTACAGCCGGCAGCCAGCTGTGCGGTCCAATGAGGAGCCAGCACGCGTCTGGAAGTACTGTCACAGGTGGTCCCACTTCGTTACTTTCGGCGGACTCGTCAGTAGGCGAGGTAGGTGACAGGCTGTGGTCACATGTCTTGTCTGTCAGCTCCTTTTGCAGCTGTTGGTAGGTGAGGTAGGTGACAGTTCTGTCAGCGCCTTTTGTGGATCTGCACGTGGGTGCTGTCCTGTGGCTCGGCCTTTGCCGACTGGATGGCCATCGGCCCTGATCGGCATGAAGCGGTCGTTTCTAGCTGGACACCGAGGGTCGTCCTCGGCTAGTCACTGAGGGTCGGCACTGGTCGATCACCAAGAGTCGGTCGGCAAGGCGCCGATAGATGATCGTCCATAAGTCGGTCGCCAGAAGTCGGTCGCCAGGCGCCGAGAGATGATCGTATTGGATGTCGATCGCTCGGCACCGGGACTTGTCACAGGACCTTGATTGGCGATTCATGTTGTCTGCGGGGCTAATGCTAGGCCGCACAGTCGCGGTCGCGGCTCTGTCTCGGCTGCTCGGCAGTGGCTAGGTCACCCGATCTCCGAGGCGATCGCCGGTCGGAGAGTGTAATTCTCGACACAACAATTGCCCCCCAGCTTGCTCCTATGTTGAAGACATGGGGCGAGGTGGCTCTTGTTAGCGATCGTGTAAGGATGAGGACGGGCGATCTTGCTGAGCTGACTTATGATTCGGACTTGGGCTATCATGGTCGATTGGCTAGCTATCTTTCGGTCTTGTACCTGCAAAAACAACATTGGCCGATTCCCCTCAGAAACTTGATGGTTTCGCTTGTTTGAGGAATCGTGCACAGTCGCGAAGTTCGATGGTCCGACTCCATGACCGTGTCTTGGTGCGCGAAGACATTGAGTGTCTCGTGACTCACTTTATTATGAGGGTCCTCTGTTAGGCTGCGCCTCGCCTCGTATTTAAACGAAGGGCGTGCGGTCTCGGTCTAGAGGAGTCCTTGCGCGGGGCAGCGTCGGACGAATCAACTCCACACCCGCAGCTTGTTAGCTCTGCTTCCACCTCGGACCACCATGAAGATGGCTAACCTCGACGGTGTACGTTGAGACGGGGGTTGTGGCACGTGTCGTATCGTTCGGGAAGATCATCTTTTGATGGTGAATCTTGAGGGCGGGCGATCGTGTCCACTGATCAATGTTGGAGAGCCCTCAGACTACGTCGGCCTCGTATTTAAACGAAGGGCGGGCGATCTCGGCCGAAAGGGACCTTGCATGGCCGAAGCAGCCGGTTCCATCGACTACCAGGACCATGGCTTTATGATGTGCGGTGGAGGCGATCTTATGCCTTAGTCCGTCATGTTAGATGCTGGACTGTAGAGGGCGATCATGTCCTCCGGGTTGCTGATGATGTAGCGTGAGGATCGGCGATCGGGCCGCAAGACTGGCGATCGTTGCTCGGCTGCCGATCGCTTTATTCGTGTGTCGATATCGGCGATAGGGCAGGAGATCGTCGTCCGGGCGCCGATCGCGCTGCTCACAGGCTAAGAAGGAACCTTTGCCTGGCCAGAAAATCTGCGGCTCTAGCCCGGAAGGCTGCGTAGGTTGTAGGTTGGTTCTTCGTGAGATGCCTGAACATAGGCGAAAAACCCTGAAATCCTCCTAGGACCGCGTAGAGGGCGGTCTCATCGCTTACGGGCTCACCATTGAGGATGATCACGTCTACCCGGTCGATGTAGTCCGAGTCGGACTCTTCTTCTCCCTGCTTGATTTGCATCATGCGAAGGGGACCTTCGGGTCGGACGACCCTGGTGGCGAAATACTCCGTGAATACGTGCGCCAGCTGGTTAAAAGAGCCAATGGACCGAGGCGGCAACGAGGCGTACCACCTGTGGGCGAGGTCGTCCAGCGTCAGAGGGAACATTCGGCACCTGGTCGCGTCTGATGCCCCACACCCGGTCATGTAGATGTTGAACTTCCTCAGGTGCATCTGGGGGTCCGATCGCCCCTCGTACATGGGTGTTTGCGGGGGAGCGATCTTGTGCTGCACGGGGGCGAGCTCGATGTCGATCGTGAGCGGATCGCTTGGCCCGGCAATCGTCTTCTTGGCGCCTGCCCTGGATTCCAGGAGCGCCTTCATGTCGTCGAGTTGACGTTGCATCGCAGCCATCGCCGTGGATTGGTCGCTTGCAGATCGGCTTTGGGAGCAGGAGCCGAGGCGATCGTGTACCGATCTCCGGACTCCGCTGCTGCCGGCCTCGGCTATTTGGCGAGGGGGAGCCAGACAACTGGGCTGCCTTCTGGGAGTCGGGTAGGCCGAGCTCCTGGTGACGGACTCAAACTCCATCGTCACGTAGCTGGGGCCGGACTGCCCCGGTTGCCAGGTCGGGTCACTGCCCAGGCGATCGAAGACAGAGGTGCCCCGGCTGGCGAGCGCCTCTTCTTGCGGACGGGAGCCTCGTGGCGATCGCTCGGCCAGTAACGCCTTGAGCTTCTGCTTGGACTTACGGCGGACGGCCGAGGGGGTGATAGCAGGAGGCGCGTCGAGAGCACTTCGTCGCTCCTGTAGGACGGCCAGGGCCCCTTCGATCTGTTCCTTGGTTCGGAACCGATCGAGCGAGAGGCTTGGGCCGCCGTCCAGGGGAGGGATCGAGCGTCTCTGACTGCGGCGGCTACCCTCCACCATCGCCTGTGGCTCGGATCGGCCCAGGAACAGGCGGCGTCGGCCGTGGCCGGCTTTCTTCGACGCGGAGGCGGAAGACATGATTTCTGAAAGATTTCTTTGAAGTGCAGTAAGTGTCACTTCAAGTATCTGCCCCGAGAACAGTGAGTGTTCTTCGAGACGGTAGGTATAAAAATTTGAGGGTTAGATGCCGCCCTTCTTCTAGCGCCAATTGTTGTTGCCCAAAATATCTATCCGAAGATTAAATACTGCTGGGGACGGACAACAAACAACAATTGCGGGAGCACTTCCAAGAGAAGATAAATGATACAAGATTTGCCGGGTTTGTTAGGCCCGGGCTTGAATGCTCTCGCGAGATGTTATTAATACAAATATTCGTGGATACAAGTATTAATGTGAGAAATCTAGATACAATGAGTGTAAAAAGACTCTGTTAATCCGGCTCTTGAGCGAAGCTCGGTGTTCTTCGTCCCTGCCGATCGTCTGCTTGATGAGAGAGGCCGGGAGAAGAAGTACCGAAAGATAGCTGTTGCCAAGAGTTGGAGAAAGCCAAGTGCTGTGTATTTTGCTTGTGATATGCGAGAATGCCAGAGAGAGAGCCCAAGTGCAGGCTTTCTATATATAGGGGCTGAGGTGCCTTGTCTCCTAGTGGGCGATCGTCTTTCGGCCATTAATATAATGGGGCGATCATCCTAAAGGTCACATGGGCGATGCCAAAAGTCGAGCTACGGCAGCGGCCCGGTGTGCGGTCCAATGAGGAGCCAGCACGCGTCTGGAAGTACTGTCACAAGTGGTCCCACTTCGTTACTTTCGGCGGACTCGTCAGTAGGCGAGGTAGGTGACAGGCTGTGGTCACAGGTCTTGTCTGTCAGCTCCTTTTGCAGGTCTGCGGCCCTGTTGGTAGGTGAGGTAGGTGACAGGTCTGTCAGCGCCTTTTGTGGATCTGCACGTGGGTGCTGTCCTGTGGCTCGGCCTTTGCCGACTGGATGGCCATCGGCCCTGATCGGCATGAAGCGGTCGTTTCTAGCTGGACACCGAGGGTCGTCCTCGGCTAGTCACTGAGGGTCGGCACTGGTCGGTCACCAAGAGTCGGTCGGCAAGGCGCCGAGAGATGATCGTCCATAAGTCGGTCGCCAGAAGTCGGTCGCCAGGCGCCGAGAGATGATCGTATTGGATGTCGATCGCTCGGCACCGGGACTTGTCCTGGGACCTTCGGTTGGCCGATTCATGTTGTCTGCGGGGCTAATGCTAGGCCGCCTGGTCGCCGGTCGGCAGCTCTGTCTCGGCTGCTCGGCAGTGGCTAGGTCGCCCGATCTCCGAGGCGATCGCCGGTCGGAGAGTGTAATTCTCGACACAACAGAATAATAATACAAGTAACTAGCATCAGACGAGGCACAAACACAAAGAAGGGAGACTTACATCCACAGGTCGCACGAAGATGATGGCTGCACCTCGATACTAATCACGACCGACACCTCAGACGACGCGTCGCGACACGACTTAGTCAGAAAAAATCTGACAAGACAAGACAAGAAAAGACCCGACAACACAAAACTAGACCCGACAGCCTAGGTTTCCGCAACCTAAGCTCTGATACCATATTCTGTAACACCCCCAGACCACCCGGGAATATTACAGCGCCGTAGACCCTCTCCGAGAGGATCTACCAGGCTAAATACAGAAACACCACAATACAATACGATACATTACATACCGACATGGGTAATTAATGGACCATTAGACCGATTTGGTCTTTACCACAACATACACATCAACTCTACATTACTCTTTCTCGTGACTCATACCCACACAGGGGTTAACATAAATCAACATTCCCGTAAAACGGAAATAATAGACACAACGGAAGGACAAAACAACAAGACATCGCCAAAAGACTCAACACCGGTCTTCATGTGATTAGTATCGTCTTCCATCATCCTTCGTAACGATCTGTGAATTGCTCCCGGCAACTGCAAGTACCGGACGCAAAGCAGACATCCACCCCGAAGACTCGGGGTTAGCAAACTCCTTTGTTTTGCTAGTGCAAGTATAAATACAAAGACAAGCCATACATATCATACTCCAAGAACATAGAAATCATGAATATACTTCCCGAGATAATTCGCTTGATCAAACAGTTTGAATTATGAAAGATAGGAAATAAAACCATCTTACATCTTACAAAACATTGTACGATCTCGGGAGTTTTGAAAGCATTTGGGGTTTTAGAATTTTCAAACCTTTCGAAACACTTAGGGACATAGCCCAACAATCGTTTATTTCAAAATACAATTCCGATAGCAGATAACAGGGTCCACGACCCAATCATAACATTCCAATCACACACAGGGGTCCACGACCCAAATCATCCACATCACATATTCGCAAGAATAACCCGGTGGAAATTACATCGTATCCAACATTACCATGACAATAGTCTCACTCAACATACCACAGAGCTACAATGCACAGAGCAACCACAGGACTCACGTACCCATACCAAATTATCACAACCAAGAGACGAATCACACACAACACATTTATTGGTGCCATTCCAGCCAAGTACGATACCATTTGAACTGCCATTCTAATCAGACGAAATATGCGCCAAAGATCACAGTTCTCCAACAAAACACTTCAAAGTTAACCTTGGTACGAGACTCACGGCCACCGTACCCCGCAGAGCCCCGTCGGACATCCCTGGGTGGTTAACCATAGTTCGCGATACGAAACTCACGGCAACGTATCCCTAGAGGCCTCGTTAGACCGTCCCTAGGTGAATTTACACATATCATCCACAACGCCACGAGAAGGCATAATTCGAATACTAGAATATGCATACAAATGCTAGGTACTTCGCTAGAATGGCCACTATAGTCGACGTACACTCACAACTAATGTCACACAACCACAAGCAACTACCAATACCAAACAACACCAAGTGTCACAACCTCCTCACCAAGGAATAACAACTAATATCACACACATTATGTTCTTTCCGAACAAGTACACATAACATTACGTAATCCCCGGCAAAGGATTACGGTCTATTAAACTCACTCAAAGTGATCGTAGCATCTTTCAACATACAAAACCAACACATATATTCCGATAACACATATATTCACGAAGTACAAGAATTATTGTTGAAAGACAACATTTATCGAGAACATACCGATCCCTTTTTACGTTCATTAAACATTGGATTTCGCATGAAATCATTTATCAATAATTATGCCTACGAAACATGAAACGTATGGACAAGATACTTGCCTCGATAGTCGGCACCCGAATATTCCTACGAATACGGCACAACCCGTAAAACCCCGAACACCTACAATCCTCCGTGAAATCCAACGGAAACACGGTTACTATGAGGATAACAATTGAAAACAAAGGAAAACACGGTCAAGAATTGAAGGGAACCCCTTTGAGACATTTAATCGGATACTAAATGTTCAAGGTTCCTTAGAAAACCAAAAATCCCGATTGGATTCCAACGAACTCGAAATACGGATATACAATCCGTAGAACACGTCCAAAACAACGTTTATACAACAACTAATTGATTAGAAACGGATTGGAGTCGAAATCAAAAGGAAAATCCCTAAAATCTTCAAAAACAAGGGTTCAAGCCAAAATACCTCGATTTGGACGAAGAACACGGATTAGATGATGATATAATCAACACAAGCCTTCCAAAAATGATGTTCCATGATGTTCCCGATCAAAAATCCTCAAATTCCGTCGAAGGGTCGCGAAAAACGAAGGAAAAATGGAAAATGGCCAAGAGACCCACGTCCAGGCCTTTAAATAGCCGACCCTGGCCGATCACTTACGGCCGTAACTCGGCACTTACGGCCGTACCCGGCAAGTTCTTACGGCCGTAACCGGCATTCGTCCGGAAGTTGCCTGGCACCTTACGGCCGTAACTCTCGGCCCTTACGGCCGTAACCAACATTCGTCAGGCCATGCCTGCCGATCACTTACGGCCGTAACTGGCACCTTACGGCCGTAACTCGGCCAGGCCAGTACCTGCTGCGGCCGTCTCGGCCGTGGCCGCCGACGGCCAAGCGACCCGAAACCCGAACCTGAATATGAATCGAAAATACGGTTATGAAGTACTCACAAAGACGAATCCAAGCGCTAAGAGAACACACGATTCCGACCACCCGAAGGCTCAAAATTCGACAATGGAAGTAATTACCCCAAACTTTGGGAAATTACGAAAACGGCCCAAAACATCCGAAAATCACGATACGTGATCGAATAACCAAACCGAAGTTCGCAACACGCCTAACAAAGTTAAACGGACTTACCGGAAACTCGAAACAGCATTTTCTAACGAGATTCGCAAAAATCGAACCCAAGTGCGGAAAAGTCGCCAAAAAGCACGGAACTCAACAAAACCACACCGAAACGAACTCGGATGACAAAAAGTGCAGAATTAATCATTCTCGGAATGACGAAACGGTCATGAGAGAGTCGTCAAAACGGACTTTCGCTGAAAAAAAAGAAATTACCGGAAATCGAATTTACGGGTATTACAGAAACAGCCACAGTACCGACGTGACGACGAAGGGGTTCAGTGATGTTTGTTGTCGTTGGTGATTTGTTTTCTTGTTTTGATTTCAGTACTCGAGTACGCGTGTCGTATTAATATCATTTCGATATGGTTGTATTAACTACTCGTTGAACCAGTTGTACGGTTTTGTAAACTTGAATTTCCGTAGTATTGATGTCTTATATTTACAATTCTTTTAAATCAGCCTTGTAAATCCTTACTTAAAGGGTTTACGGCGCTGTAATTATTCCGAATATCTCGGGGTGTTACAGTGGCAGCTTAAGGAGTTTCTTCTTGATCTCTTGACGCGTATCTATTCGCGATTTATGTATTGTTATTCTTATTGACGTATTTCTTTTTGTTTTTAATAAAAGCATTGATGGCAGCGTAAGGCGACTCTTCGGACTTTCTTGATGCGCATCTTAAAAATTGTGTTATACTTCCGGGTATATTTTATTTTGTTGTTGTTTTGCCTCGTATATCTTTTCATGCAGATCCAAAAAGGCGTAGATCAAGCATCAATTTTCATAACAGGGAGTATTTTTTTTTTTCTCTTGCTTATTATTATCATTTTTTTTTTAGAAAAACCGAGGACAATTTCTTTTTTAAGTTTGGGGGTAGTATGTTTTGGTGTGTTAGTATTTTGGTGTGTTTTTATTTGCCTTAATTTTTTTTAGTATATATATATATATAGTATTTTGATTTGTGAGATTTCTAGATCTGGCCATAAACACCAATAAATTAACTATATACAAGCTTCTAAAATTGTTTTAACCGGTAAAAAAATTGTATATTCCAAAAAAAATTTGAGCCTTAATCTCTCTTTCCAAACCTTGTAGTTATCATATAAAATCGAGTCATTCGTTACCTTGAGAAAAGAAGAATCAGTCGGTTGATGAAAAATAGAACTGAAATTTACTTAATTTGTGGAGTTTTTGATTTTTCATGCTTAACTAATAAATGATTTTCTGCAAAAATTCTATTCCCTAAAAAAAAAAGGAGTCATTGGTGAAAAGAGCTACACGTTAGCAAATAACGGTGTGAAAGCTATCACCTAAAAAAAATGACAGATAGGAGAAGTGTTGAGCGACAATTGCCTAATTTTGGGGTCTTAAAATTTTGCGAAAAATAAAGGACTAACCATTGTTTGTGCGTAGCTGCCGTCTCACAGAAAAATTGGTGAAAAGAGCTACACGTTAGCAAATAACGGTGTGAAAGCTATCACCTTTTTTAAAAAAAAAGGTAGAAATTGTGTTGGTGAAAAGAGCTACACGTTAGCAAATAACGGTGTGAAAGCTATCACTAAGGGATGTAGTTTATGAACAGACTTGAATTAATTAGCAGCTGAATTTCAATACACTCAATTTCGTGAAAAATCACAATATTTGATGACGCCAATGAAATTCTTCTTCATATTGAGTCGAAAAATAAATGAGTGATCGAGAGCAACCATTAAAGGGAGTCGTGTGAAGTCACGAGTGAGAAAGAAATAATCAACCTTTTGAGGGGAAAACCTTGCATTTTGGAATTACAAAAATAAAAACCGTGTTTTAACTTCAAAATCGTTAGTAGATTTATTTTGAATCTTGATTCATTTCTATCTACTGTCTAAAATTGGTTATTGTGTATTAATGACATTTTGATCTCTTTTTATCTTTATATATAATTATTTTTCTTAAATTTGTGTGTATTATTTTTTATTTTTTATTTTATGTCTTATTTTAATTTTTATTTTGTGTGTGATTAATAAAGAGTCTTGCTCGGGACTAGCAAGAATTTAAGTGTGGGGTATTTGATTAGTGCATAATTGATCTAAAATTCATATACAAAATATTCATTTTTAGGGCATAATTGTTACGATTTGTGATTAAAAATACATATTTTACGAGATATGTCCAAACATGAGCTAAAAATGGTTATTTTACAGTTGCGACATGAAGCATCAAAAGGACGGAAAACAAGATCAAATCCAACGGGAATTTTTCAAGGCAAAGCGACCATACAACACGGCGCAAAAGGACCGTGTTATGTAGGCCGTATCACATACGGCGCAACAAGGGCCGTGTCTTGAGCCGTTTCACACAAGGCTGGCATTTATCTCCGTGTACTCGCGCGTATTCCGGAAGAGACCGAGTCACCACAAAACGGCGCACAACACGGGGCAAACTGGGCCGTTTTTCATCGCCGTTTTTCAGCAGATGCCATGCAAAATTAGTCCACTTTTGACCAACTTGTGGACTCAACCACAAGATATTTTTTTGGTCAAAAATCTGAAAATTCAAAGACATGGGTGAAGTGTGAACAAAGAATTAAAAAAATGATATTACAATAGATATTTTGAATTAAATAACCAATTGTATTCTTGAAAATCACCTATAAAAGGACATCTTCATCCATTGCAAAATAACCAATTACCAATTCTAAAACCCATCTTCTTGCTAAGAAATACTCCTTTCTTTTAACAATATATTTTACTTAGAACTTTCAATTTTAGTTTGTATTTTATTTTTGGTTTGAAGTTTTTATTTCATTTAGTTTGTAATTGAAAAGTGCTTGATCAATAAGCACTTAGTATTTTACTTAGTATTTTACTTTCAATTTTTGTAAGCTTGTAACCTTTAAACAAGTTTGAAGTTATATTTTGAAGTTTGTTTCTTGCACTTTGATTCATCATATTCAAGTAAGTTTTATCTATTGTCATCAAGTTCTAGTAATTAAAAGTTTCTATATATATAGTATATATATCAATTATTTCTATTATAATTTTAGTTTGTATGAACCAATGAGTAGCTAATCTTTCTTCCTAGGGGAAGGGGGATTTCTATTAGGTTATATATTGAGTATTTGATTGATTTAAACTATTTTTAGGACTAATTGGTTTAAATAGAGATTGATCATATCCTATTTTTACTAATGAAACCTTCTTGATTGATTGTTGAGTGAATTGGAAACATATCTTTTCAATCTATCAAATGTTAATCTTGTTATCAACATCTTAAGATTGCGAAAGTGGTTAAGACATCTTTGATTACGAAAGTACGGAGGTGAAAAGTTGATTACTCGATGAACGATCGTTTATCCTAAAAATAGTCAAGTTAGAGAAATGAAAGGACTAATTGGTTTAAATATGTAATACCCGAGATTTCTATGTAATTGGAACTTGTGATATTGTAATGATTGTACTTGATTTGAGTATTATTTTCCATATTTCATAATCCGATGTTGTCGAGCGTTTAATTCCGCGATTGTGATTTAAGGATTGTAAATCTGCGCATGTAGCGCACGCTATCAGCTATGTTTAGCGTGCGCTAACGTGGGTTCATAGCGTACGCTACTGAGTGTCCTTAGCGCACGCTATGCGCGGTCAAATTGATTGAGACGTGCGGTAGGTGAGAGCTGGCCGGGGGACCCCTGTCGGATAGTGTCGGGATGTACCTGGACGGCTTTCGGGGAAAAACCGAGTCAACGCCTTAGCGCACGCTACAGGTATATTCGTAGCGCACGCTAAGTGCCGAGTACAGTTTAGACTGTGAGCCGTTAGCGCACGCTACGAACAGGGTCTAGCGCGCGCTAATAGCCATTTATTATAAATAGAACAGCATCCTATTCGTGATTTCAGTTCTCTCTACTCTCATTACCCGAATTTCCTACACTCAGAACATATCTTCCTTCATCTTAAACATTTCATATCAACATCCTGATTCGTGATTGAAGATCGTTTATCATTGGAGATTGGTGTTCAAAACTTTCGGTGTCGGATTGCTTCATTTTCCTCCGTGTTCTTCACTACTTGAGGTAGGTGATTCTTCACCAATGTTAGTAATGTTCTTAAGGACGTCTGATCATGCTTAGATAGCCAGTTATTTCGTTTATGAACGGTCATCACATGTTAGAAGGATACTTTGACGTATCGGCACTATTTATCTTAGGAACCTTTGAACCATCTTAGTAGAATGGACTCCTAAGTGTTTTCAAATCAATCTATGATCAGTAATCGGATTTTACCCAGTTGCTACGTTGTACACGTTGGAATCATGTGTTTTGGGACTTGGAATAATCGGAACTTAAAATACTTCTTGAAGATCTTAGAAAAGATGTGTTGATGAGAGGACTATCCGTATATTTGTATTTCACGATCATAATCTTCCACAAACCTTATTAGCATGATTTACCCGAGGATAACTTGTATTATCACGGTAGAATTCATGAGTTCTTCACCATTCAACCCAGTTTTCGGCTTGCAATATTCTGCCATGCAATATTAGCGCACGCTAACACGTGTGAGTTAACGTGCGCTATCGGGGTCAGTTAACGCCCGAAACGTACGTAGCGTACGTTATGAGACCAGCCAAAGTCGTTGCCGGACCGTGGCTAGTGCACGCTAGTCTTATAAGATAGCGTCGCTAACGATCCATCTTAAGCGCCGCGTTACGTAGAGTACGTAGCGCGCTTCATGATCGAGCCAGTTGGTTATTTTGAGCTTTTCGGCCGTAGACGAATTGTTAGGCCATCGTTCGACTTGAGATGATTTGTATATCGTTCCTTTTGTTAAGGTTCGAGCTTGTTACGTTGATCGAAGGAGGCGGCCTTGAGCGTGTCGAGAACATTGAAGTGTTTCGTCCTTGCCATTTTCGAGGCAAGTATCATATGTCGAGTTCGATTTATCATGCTTGTGGTTTTATTCATATTGTTGAATATGAGATGTATTTAGAATTTTCGTGATATTCGTTGTTGTTTGTTCGTATTGATGAACATATTGAAATGCATATGTGTATGCATAATTGTTTGATTATGGTATAAATGATCAGGGGGTCATGAGGATCTAT
Source organism: Orobanche coerulescens (assembly GCA_033398695.1). Lineage (NCBI taxonomy): Eukaryota > Viridiplantae > Streptophyta > Magnoliopsida > Lamiales > Orobanchaceae > Orobanche > Orobanche coerulescens. The sequence continues at coordinate 100,126,875 of CM065812.1, forward strand.
CTTGAGGGCTTGGATCGAATGTCCACCATGCGTTGGTCCGCGGGATCATCATGGGGATCTATCTTGAGGGCTGGATCGGCTGGACGGGTTTTCCACCATGCGTTGGTCCGCGGGATCATCATGGGGATCTATCTTGAGGGCTGGATCATTTGGATTACCATGTATTGTGTTGATGGAATCGTGAGGATTCGCATCGTTGGATTCCGGTGGCGGAAGTCCGTTTTGCATGTCTTATGATGCATTGATGATTTATTGTATGATGATACTTGTACTAGCATTGTTTTGCTAACCCCTTCGGGGGTGGACATTGTTTTGATGTTCAGGTAGCCGAGGAGCGGGGAGGCAACCACGATGCAAACGGAGACGATGAAATGGCTCGATGATGTGATTGGTGTTATTGTTGTTGTGATTGGTCTTCTTGGTTCGTTAGTACTCGAGTACGTCTGTTTTAATAAGGTCAATTCGATATGGTTGTATAAGTTAACTTATTTGATTGGTTGAACCAAATCGTATTTGAATTCAGTTGTTCGATTGGTTTATTGGTATACTTCTTTAAAAAAATTAGCCTTGTAAATCCTTATCTAAAGGGTTTACGGCGCTGTAATTATTCCGAATATCTCGGGGTGTTACAGAATATGGTATCAGAGCTAAGATTTATGGATATCTTGGCAGTCGGGTTAGTTGGAGTGCATTTACGTTATTGATTATTGGTCGTTCGTAACATCAACTGCTGAGCGGCATCGTCAATTAATTTGTGGTTGTAAGTTTCCTAATCTCGAATACTTGCTTTATTTAATTCTTGTCTTGTAAACATTGATGGATGTACTTTTAGAACGTTTGCCACTGGATATTGAGTATTTATGTTTACGGTATGTTGAGAGGAGGTCGTGGACGCGCGGGCCGATCGTGGAGCGGACGTGGAAATGCGAGGCAAGAAGAGTCGGTATCTACTCACGAGATAGCCGCTAGCCAAACGGATTCACATTAGGGGACGGCGAGATCGGCAAATAATAATGCGAGACCCTAACGTGCCGGAGTGCTTGGCAGTGGTTGCCGAGATAAACCGGTTTGCTCAAGTTGTGGATCGCATGCGACGGCGATGGGTCGTGACATAACGCGGATAATCGGGAGATAAATGGCTTGCGAGGTGGTCAAATTGCATCCTCCGAAATTTGACGGTTCCGAGACGCTTTCGTGGGATCATTGGTGAAGGAATTGGAAAAGATTTTTGCGAGGATTAAGCTGTCCCAACGATAGGAAGGTTCGTCGCCCGGTATCTTTTGGCCGGGAGGCTTTCGGTGGTGGGAGGCCATTCGACCAGAGGAGCACAATGTTGACTGGACGGAATTCAAAGTGATGATGGAGGCACAATATTGTCCTCGTCCGATTAGAAGCCCGAGTTCGGGAGTTTTCTCACCACAAAATTTGGAAGTATACATGACGGACGTGATTAAGACTTTTAATCACCAATCGACTTATGTGCGCCACTTAGTCGGGACCGAGGCGGAGAAGATTTTCATTTTGACATGCGAATGAAGCCGGAAATTCAGCAATATATGTCCGGATTTGAATGTGCCACCTTGCGGCAGTGCAGGACAAGGCGTTGGCCTATGACATGAAGGAGGCGGCAGAGAAATCGATGGAAGCAAAGAAAGCGAAGGTGTCCGCAACTTCACGGAGAATAAAAATAGCGGGGCCCGCCGTCGATCCTCTTTTCACTCATCCAGAGACCTCCGCATCCTTCTCGGGAGGAAAGAAGTTCCGGCAAAGACCGATTTACGATGCCGGAAAGAAGTGTTACAAGCGTGGCAAGGCGGGGCATGTTCGACGTGATTGTTTCGCGCTTTCTGTGACTGTTTGAGTGTGGACGGGGAAGGACATCGCGCAACATTTTGTGGGAATGCGACCCGATCTTTTGGTACTCGCGCTCCGGCTCGATCCGAAGGAGACGAGTGTGAACGAGGCGGCAAAGTGGATTTGACGGCCGGGAAGAGAGAGGCATCCAGTCTTTGGGTCCGTTCCTCCACGCCCATGCGAGATGAGGAAATCGATGATCGAGAACACTGTTGTTTCATCAGTGCGATTGAGATCCTTTTGCAACCGATTAGTGTCTTGTTCGATTCAGAGCTACGCATTCTTTTATATCTTTGAAGTGTTAATCGTTTGAACATCGGTGCTTGTATAATTGTGAACCTTATGTTGTGGGATTAGAGCGGAGAGAAAATTGTGGGAACCTTAGAAGCTAAGGATTTCCCGGTATCTATAGAAGGAAGAGATTGGCCATCGAATCTTATTGTGGTTGACATCTGCGGTGACGATTTAATTCTCGGAGATGATTGGCTCAACCGTTATGGAGTGTCTTTGAATTACGAGAGAGAGTCATTTCCATCATTGCGATGACGGATCGAACACTCATTCGAGGATGGAGACAGGAAGCTCGGGAAATTGATCAAGGCAATGAAAGTGTGAAATTATCAAGCAAGGATGTCACGGACTTTGGTGCTATGCCATGAGGAAAGAGGAAGGAGTAGAGCTCTCGTCCATTTCGGTAGTGAATGAGTTCTCCGATGTATTTCTGACGAACTACAGGTTACCTCCGCAGAGGGGAGTGGAATTCACTATCGAACTAGAGCACGGAGCGGCTCCTATTTCCGAGCACCATATCGCATGGCGCCAACCGAGATGTATGAACTCAAGAAACAAGCTGGAGGAATTGTTGCGAGAAGGGTTATATTCAACCGAGCGTTTCTCCTTGGGGAGCGCCGTTCTCTTTGTCGGAAGAAAGACGGATCCCTCCGATTGTGTATTGATTACGGGGAACTCAATAAGATGACAATCAAGAACAAGTATCCTATACCTCGGATCGACGACTTGTTTGATCAGCGCAAGGGCAAGGGTATTCTCGAAGATTGACTTGCGATCGGGATACCACCGGTTGAGAATTAAGGAATCGGATATACGAAATGCTTTGAGATCGATGCAGGCATTATGAATTCGTAGTGATGCCGTTTGGACTTACCAATGCTCCTGCAGTGTTCATGCAATTGATGAATCGGGTATTCTTGGAATACTTGGATAAATTTGTGGTCGTCTTCATTGATGACATCCTGATATATTCGAAAGACGCAGAGGAACATGCTGAACATTTACGTGTGGTTTTGAGCACCTTGAGGAAGGAACTGACTATATGCAAAATTTTCTAAATGCGAGTTCTGGCTCAAGGAAGTAACCTTCCTTGGGCATGTGATATCAGCCGATGGAGTTCAGGTGGACCCGAAGAAAGTCGAAGCAATCTTGGAATGGGAAGCTCCTAAGAACGTGAAGGAAGTCCGAAGCTTCTTAGGACTAGCTGGATATTATCGCCGCTTTGTAGAGGGATTTTCCAAAATTGCTCGTCCGCTCACCCAGCTGTTACAGAAAACTCAAATGTTCATGAGGAATGAGGAGTGTCAGGCTAGTTTTGACGAACTTAAGAGGAGGCTGGCGACAGCACCTATATTAGCGCCGGAAAGGAAGCGGATTTATGGTATACAGCGACGCTTCGAATCAGGGTCTGGGTTGTGTATTGATGCAGAAGGATAAAGTGATTGCCTATGCTTCTCGGCAATTGAAACCATACGAGATTAATTACCCGACTCATGATCTGGAGCTAGCAGCTGTGGTCTTTGCCTTGAAAATCTGGCGACATTATTTGTATGGCACTCATTGTCAGATCTTTACAGATCATAAGAGCCTCAAGTACATTTTCAGTCAGAAAGAGTTAAACATGAGGCAGAGAAGGTGGTGGAATTGATCAAGCATTACGACTTGGAGATTCTCTATCATCCGGGGAAAGCAAACGTAGTAGGCGATGCTTTGAGCCGTAAACTGTTTCTCTTGAGTGTTGGAAGCACTTACGTACCAAACCGGTATTCAACGAGGCGATCCGCGAGGGGATTGAAGTATGGGCACCGGGAATCCAAGGGCAACTTTATGTGATGGGACTGACTTCATCACTAGTCGAGGAGATCAAGTCTAAACAACTGAACGATTCTCTGATTCTTCGATTATATGACGAAGTAAAGAAATGAAAAGCCCCAGGATTCGTGATACAAGACGATGGAGTTCTAAGATTTCAGAGTCGACTTTGCGTCCCCGAGGATGATGATTTAAGACGGACAATTTTGAAAGAAGCTCATAGCACGCCCTATTCTATTCACCCAGGCAGTAGTAAGATGTATAAGGACTTAAAGCAAAACTTCTGGTGGGGGAATATGAAGAAGGACGTAGCGGAGTACGTTTCGAAGTGTTTGACTTGCCAGCAGGTTAAGATTGAACATCAACGACCTGCCGGAATGTTAAAGCCACTTCCGATCCCTGAATGGAAGTGGGAGGATATCTCGATGGATTTCATCACTAGTATGCCAAGGACTAGAACGGGAATGAACATGATTTGGGTTGTAGTTGATCGACTAACCAAGACGGCTCATTTCCTGGGAATTAAAGATACATGGGGACCCGAGAGATTGGCACGAATATTTATTGCGGAGATAGTCAGATTGTACGGGACGCCGAAGACCATTATTTCGGATCGAGATAGTCGTTTCGTGTCACACTTCTGGAAAGCAGTTCACAGGGCTTTAGGGACTGAGCTCAACTTTAGCACAGCTTATCATCCCCAAACGGATGGTCAGTCTGAAAGAACTATACAGACAGTAGAAGACATGCTTAGAGCTTGTGCATTAGATTGGTCGACTGATTGGGAAGTTCACTTGCCCTTGATCGAGTTCACCTATAATAACAGTTGGCATGCTTCTATTAATATGGCCCCATTTGAAGCTTTATACGGGAGAAGATGCCGATCACCCCTGTGTTGGGATGATTCTTCGGATTTGATCGGGACGGAACCAGAATTGATTATTCAGACTCAAGAAAAGATAGCTTTGATTCGAGAGAGACTGTTGTTGCCCAGTCGAGAAGTCTTATGCGGATGTGCGTCGCCCTCTAGAGTTCGACGCTGGGGACCATGTACTATTGAAGGTGTCTCCTACACGAGGGATTTTCCGTTTTGGGAGAAGAGGCAAGCTTAGTCCAAGATATATCGGACCCTTCGAGATCCTCGAGAGAGTGGGAGATTTAGCATACAGGTTGGCCTTACCGCCATCGCTGAGTCACGTTCACAATGTGTTTCACGTATCCCAATTGCGGAAGTATGTACCGGACCCCAGTCACGTCATTGAGTTCGACGAGATTGAAATAGCTAATGATGGCACCTTCGAAGAAAGACCAGTCAAGATACTTGAGAGTCGGATCAAACAATTGAGGAATAAACCAATACACTTTGTTAAAGTACAATGGTCACGACATGGAGTCGAAGAGGCCACTTGGGAAACGGAGGACAGTATGAAGACTAGATATCCGGAGTTGTTTTCATCTTAAGTTTCGGGACGAAACTTCTTTTTAGGGAGGAAGGATGTAATACCCGAGATTTCTATGTAATTGGAACTTGTGATATTGTAATGATTGTACTTGATTTGAGTATTATTTTCCATATTAGCGCGCGCTAATAGCCATTTATTATAAATAGAACAGCATCCTATTCGTGATTTCAGTTCTCCCTACTCTCATTACCCGAATTTCCTACACTCAGAACATATCTTCCTTCATCTTAAACATTTCATATCAACATCCTGATTCGTGATTGAAGATCGTTTATCATTGGAGATTGGTGTTCAAAACTTTCGGTGTCGGATTGCTTCATTTTCCTCCGTGTTCTTCACTACTTGAGGTAGGTGATTCTTCACCAATGTTAGTAATGTTCTTAAGGACGTCTGATCATGCTTAGATAGCCAGTTATTTCGTTTATGAACGGTCATCACATGTTAGAAGGATACTTTGACGTATCGGCACTATTTATCTTAGGAACCTTTGAACCATCTTAGTAGAATGGACTCCTAAGTGGTTTCAAATCAATCTATGATCAGTAGTCGGATTTTACCCAGTTGCTACGTTGTACACGTTGGAATCATGTGTTTTGGGACTTGGAATAATCGGAACTTAAAATACTTCTTGAAGATCTTAGAAAAGATGTGTTGATGAGAGGACTATCCGTATATTTGTATTTCACGATCATAATCTTCCACAAACCTTATTAGCATGATTTGCCCGAGGATAACTTGTATTATTACGGTAGAATTCATGAGTTCTTCACCATTCAACCCAGTTTTCGGCTTGCAATATTCTGCCATGCAATATTAGCGCACGCTAACACGTGTGAGTTAACGTGCGCTATCGGGGTCAGTTAACGCCCGAAACGTACGTAGCGTACGTTATGAGACCAGCCGAGTCAGACTGCCAGACCGTGGCTAGCGCACGCTAGTCTTATAAGATAGCGTACGCTAACAGTCCATCTTAGCGCACGTTATGTAGAGTACGTAGCGCGCGCTAAGCGGTCCAGGCAGATTGGTTATTTTGAGCTTTTCGGCCGTAGACTGAATTGTTATGCCATCGTTCGACTTGAGATGATTTGTATATCGTTCCTTTTGTTAAGGTTCGAGCTTTTTACGTTGATCGAAGGAGGCGGCCTTCGAGCATGTCGAGAACATTGAAGTGTTTCGTCCTTGCCATTTTCGAGGCAAGTATCATATGTCGAGTTCGATTTATCATGCTTGTGGTTTTATTCATATTGTTGAATATGAGATGTATTTCTGAGAATTTTCGTGATATTCGTTGTTGTTTGTTCGTATTGATGAACATATTGAAATGCATATGTGTATGCATAATTGTTTGATTATGGTATAAATGATCCGAGGGGGCCATGAGGATCTATCTTTGGCGCTGGATCGAATGTCCACCATGCGTTGGTCCGACGGGATCATCATGGGGATCTATCTTTGAGGCCGGATCGCTGACGGGTTTTCCACCATGCGTTGGTCCGACGGGATCATCATGGGGATCTATCCGAGGGCGCTGGATCATTTGGATTACCATGTATTGTGTTGATGGAATCGTGAGGATTCGCATCGTTGGATTCCGGTGGCGGAAGTCCGTTTTGCATGTCTTATGATGCATTGATGATTTATTGTATGATGATACTTGTACTAGCATTGTTTTGCTAACCCCTTCGGGGGTGGACATTGTTTTGATGTTCGGGTAGCCGAGAGGCGGGGAGGCAACCACGATGCAAACGGAGACGATGAAATGGCTCAGTGATGTGATTGGTGTTATTGTTGTTGTGATTGGTCTTCTTGGTTCGTTAGTACTCGAGTACGTTTGTTTTAATAAGGTCAATTCGATATGGTTGTATAAGTTAACTTATTTGATTGGTTGAACCAAATCTGTATTTGAATTCCAGTTGTTCGATTGGTTTATTTGTATACTTCTTTTAAAAAATTAGCCTTGTAAATCCTTATCTAAAGGGTTTACGGCGCTGTAATTATTCCGAATATCTCGGGGTGTTACAAAATAGAGATTGATCATATCCTATTTCTACTAGTGAAACCTCCTTGATTGATTGTTAAGTATATTGGAAACACATCTTTTCAATCTATCAAGTGTTAATCTTGTTATCAACATCTTAAAAAAGTGACAGTGATTAAGACATCTTTGATTACGAAAGTACGGAGGTGAAAAGTTGATTACTCGATAAACATTCGTTTTTTCTTTTATATCCATATAAATCAATTCCTATACTTAATTAAATACCTAATTTAATGAACCCGTAATCCCCTAGATTTTATAAATTCCCAACTCATTTTAATTCTATTCATTTTCACTAGTTAAAAATAGTCTAGTATAAATAGTCTAGTATAAATAGTCTTAATATAAATAGTCTAGTATAAAAATAGTCTTATTAAAAATAGTCTTATATAAACTAGTCTTATTAAAAAATAGTTTAGTTTAAAATATAGGGCAATTTAATTTAGTTAATATTTAAAAACCCAAAAATATATTTTAGAATATTTTAGTATTTATTTCGCGCAATATCTATACAAAATATTATACGAAGCCCTGTTGGACAATCCTCGAGAGAAAAGACCTTGGTAGAACTTACCACAAACTACTTCTACCTCGTATATATTTGCGAGCGACTCAAGAACTCCTATTTTGAGGATAAGTGCTGAGCCGCTCTAAGGAGGCTGCCGACCGGTCCCGTGAAAAGAAGAAGGAAACCCGCCAGAAGTTCGCGGCTTCGCAAGAGGAGGCGGCCGGGCTGAAGGTGATGGTGGATCGGCTCAGTGGTGAGCTGGAGGCGGCGAAGAAGGAGCTGGAGAAGGCCAGGGGTGAGAATGCCGCCAAGGTGATCGAGCTGGCGGATGCCGAGAAGACGGCCGCGGATTTGAAGGGGCAGCTTAAGGCGATCGAGGTTGATCCCTACCTCAACGTTGAGCTCGTCGGCGAGTTCGCTTATTACGTGGCCTATGCTGACGCTGTTCGAGCCGCCAAAAAGGCAGGGATCGAGATCGGTCCCTTGATGGAGAGCTTCAAATCCTATGCCCTCGAGCATCCTCTGCATCCAGAGTTCTCCTTGCCGATCCTTGACTTTGTCGACTTCGGGATCGACTTGAGTTGGTATACCGGTAAACTCATTCATCCCGAGGCCGATGGGGGAGCCCAAGCCGATCCGCAACCCGAGGGCGATGACCAGCCGGCGGGGCCTTGAAGGGCATTTTTGTTTTCCTCTGTAACTTGTACTTTTTTCTTTTGTAATGCCTTCGGGCCCCGTAATGTATGAAACTTGCGTTATGAATAAAATGTTCCTCTTTTCATACTGTCTCTTTACACGCGATCGCCTTTGAATGTTTGCGTGCAATTTTTACAAGTATTGAATGTTCATCCGACCGATTGTCTGAGTGTTGAAAGCATTGATATGTTTTGAATCGGAATTCTTACTTGTAATTTTTGTCGGACGACCCCGATCGTCCTGCGTGTGTTTGAGCGAAGCCGATCGTATGTGGTTCCTCTTTGTTCGATCGTATTTGAGATTAGCTCGACCTATATCTGTGTAATACCCATACTTTCTATTTCTATATTTTTCGATTCTAATGACTTGCTTGTGTTTATTGACACATTTCAGACATGTTTTGTTCAGCACATTTCGTCATTCGAGCAAGTTTTGATATTGTTTCGGATTAACCGACGTATTAGTTCAACTTTGTAAAATCACCATCTATTCTTGGAAACTTCAAAAGCTCTGAATCTTTGCAGTATGATAGAGCATCAAGTTAGCTTTCCAATGGTTCAAACGGTGAGTCAATCGGAGTCCGGATGGAGGAGTTATGGTCGAAATAGCAAAGGCTACACAGTGTGTAATTAGCGCACGCTAAATGCATGTATTAGCGCGCGCTAACGATGTCTGGCAGAGGGTTCTGGACTGCATTTTGCAGCCGATAGCGCACGCTACACATACCTTAGCGTGCGCTAGCGTTGGCGATATATATAGATCGCAGAGGTCAACTTTCGTCATTTCTTCCTTCCCTTCCTTCCTTAGGCGATCTAGACGATCTTGAGGGCGTATAAGCATGGATTTTGGCACGATATCATCACCCATCAACATCTTTGAGTTTCTAGTATGGATTTAACAACATCCCAACATCTTTCCCCATTTTAATAAAGGTAAAATTCTTAGAACCCTAATTTCGGGTATTTTGGGGTTTTCTTCATTATTCGTTTATTTTGTCCGAGATTGATGAATTGTTCTTGGTATTCTTGTTGTATTGATCATGGCTTGGATTTTGTGACTCATTTATCAATTTTTATCACCCGAAACTTGATTCTCGATTTGTCTTGAAGAAACCCTCAGATCCCATGTTGTTTTTTCGAGTTGATTCGAATTCCGTTTAGCGTTATTGATCCGTGGTGATGCTATTTTCATAGTTTTCTGGAATTGTCGAGTTCTTGTTCGTTCTTGGAGGTTTGAGGGCTACCCGACCGTGTCCGTTCGTCGTTTCATTGCTTATGGTATCGAGGCAAGTATCTTGCCCATACATTTCGTATTTCGTAGACGTGATAATTGGTAATTGATTATATGTGGAATTTGAATGTTTTAATGAACTTCCAAAAAGGATCGATATCTTTTTTTATAAAGGTTTTCCTTCGAAGATAACTCGTAGGCTTTGTGAATAAATGTGTTTTCTGATTATGTGTGTCATTGTTGTGTGATGGAAGATATTGAACATATTTTAATATATTTAGTAGACCGTAATTATTTGTCGAGGATTGTGTATTGAGATGTGTAATTTTACGGTGAATATGTGACGTTGTGTGATATTACTTGTTACTCCTTCGTAAGGAGGTTGGGACACTTGGTGTTGTTTGGCATTGGTATTTGCTTGTCGTTGTGTGACATTGATTGTGAGTATATGCCGGTTAAAGTGGCCATTCTAGCGAAGTACCTAGCATTTGTATGCATATTCTAGTATTCGAATTATGGCTTCCCGTGGCGTTGTGGATGATATGTGTATGTTCACCTAGGGACGGTCTGACGGGGCCTCTAGGGATACGTATTGCCGTGTGTGTGCGTATCGCGAACTAGGGTTAACCACCCAGGGATGTCCGACGGGGCTCTGCGGGGTACGGCGGCCGTGAGTCTCGTACCAACGGTTAACTTTGAAATGTTTTGTTGGAGAACTGCGATTTTTGGCGCATATTTCGTCTGATTAGAATGGCAGTCCAAATGTTATCGTACTTGGCTGGAATGGCACCAGTAAATGTGTTGTGTGTGATTTGTCCCTTGACTGTGATAATTTGGTAAGGGTACGTGAGTCCTGTGGTTGCTCTGTGTATTGTAGCTCTGTGGTGTGTTGAGTTTGGCCGTATGGTCAAGTTGCAAAGTTGTGCTCTCTGTTGTCGTTCTGTGAGACTGTTGTCATGGTAATGTTTGACACGGTATAGTTTATGTCGGGTTATTCTTGTGAGTATGTGATGTGAATAAGTTGATTCACGGACCCCCGTGCTTATGGTTGGAATGTTATGATTGGGTCGTAGACCCCGTATTTTGTTATTGGAATCGTATTTTGAAATAAATGATTTTTGGGCTGTGTCCCTAAGTGTTTCGAAAGGCTTAAAAATTCTTAAACCCCAAATGCTTTCAAAACTCCCGAGATCGTAAAATGTTTTGTAAGATGTAAAATGGTTTTATTCCTATCTTTCATAATTCAAACTGTTTTGATCAAGCGAATTATCTCGGAAAGTATATTAACGATTTCTATGTTCTTGGAGTATGATATGTATGGCTCGTCTTTGTAGTTATACTTGCACTAGCAAAACAGTGGAGTTTTGCTAACCCCAGTATTCGGGGGTGGATGTCTGTTTTGCATCCGGTACTTGCGGAGTTCTTTGGGGAGCAATTCACAGGATCATTACGAATGATGATGGAAGACGGCGATACTAATCACATTTATTGAAGACCGGTGTTGGGTATTTGGTGATGTCTTGTTTTGTCCTTCCTAAGTGTTTATTTTCCCCTATGTGGGAACGTTGATTTATGTTAACCCCCATGTGGGTATGAGCTACGAGAAAGAGTAATGTATGGTTGATGTGTAGGTTGTGGTAAAAGACCAAATCGGTCTAATGGTCTGTTAATTACCCATGTTGGTATGTATTGTGTTGTTGTGTTTTCTGTACTTAGCCTGGTAGATCCTCACGGAGAGGGTCTGCGGCGCTGTAATATTCCTGAACGGTTTGGGGGTGTTACAGAATATGGTATCAGAGCTTAGGTTGCGGAAACCTAGGCTGTCGGGTCGAGTTGTGTGTTGTCGGGCCTTGTCTTGTCTTGTCAGATTTTCTCTGAGTCGTGTCGCGACGCGTCTTCTGAGGTGTCGGTCGTGATTAGTATCGAGGTGCAGCCATCATCTTCGTGCGATCTGTGGATGTAAGTCTCCCTACTTTGTTGCGTCTCGTGTTATACGAGCTTGTGTGATTATGTGTTATTATGTGGAGTTTAAATGTAAATTGTGAATACGCAATCCATGTTCGTTGATTCTTGTGTTGTACTTGAATGAAAAGTGATATCGGTATATAAATATGTATATATATATATATTGTGTGAATCGTTTTACTGGAGTAACGGCTTGGTGTGATCCCGCAAGGAAAGTTTGTCAATGTGATATTTCAATGTTTAGTTATTTTTGAAGAGTCACGTAAATTTTGTTTTAAAACATCCTTCAAGAAGGGAAAAATTTTGATTTCGTAGGATGACCTCGAGACCGGATTTTTTTTTTTTTTTAGAACTTAACTACTTATATTTTATTTTCATCTTCCATTGCAAGTTTTCAAAATTTGATTTTAAAGACTCAAATGAGGTCTACCAAAAAAATTTACTCAAAACGTGGCTCTTGCTTTCGATTTTTTTGATTTCATGATCGTCGGTTCGGGGGTATGTAGTGATGTTGGCATTATTATTTGGTCAATAATGCTCAAAATTGTGATTAAGTTAGTGGTGTGAACATTAAGTCGTCCTAAATGCACTTGTTGTGAGAGTCCTCGTTACTGAGAGGTTGTATTTCAGTTTTAGATGTTAATTATCTTTTGACGGTTGCTTGTGCGTCTGTAATTATGTAGATATATGATGTTGACGTGTGATTGGATTTGATGGTAAGGGATCGTATTTTGATAAAATGGTAAATTATATACATTGTGTGTGTATTCGAAAACGCTTTTCTGAAAATTTTATAAACTTGAGCAAGTTGTGGAAAATTAAATTTCATAAAGTTTTGGCGGTTCGCTCAATCGGCGGCTTCGTGTGGACTTTGAAAATTGTTTAAAATTGGCGAGCCGGCCTTGAATTTCCTAAAGGAACCCCGACGGTATTGAAAGAGTCGTTTTAAAGTATCTTCGAACATTTTGTAAAATGTTTCCGTCATTGATTATTGTGTAGTGTTGAGAAGATTTTCAAAAATGATTTTTGACGTACTGATGTATTTTCAAATGATTCGAGTATATGATTTTCAGAAAATCTTTCACATCATCAAAATTTTTTATTTTCAAAAACCAATACAATTTTTATTTGCAAAAATATATAGTGAAAGATGAAGGATCTTACTCGATTTAAACTTCAAACTCGGATTTGGAAAAGTTTTCTATCTTGAGCCGATTATCGTGCGTGACCTTGAATCACCCCAAAATGATTGATGATTGGTGGGAATATTTAGTGCTTGTACGAATGGTTTGAGGATCTTGCGTGGTTACCTTGTTTATTATTAACGGTGATGATGATGTGTAGTGGCATGGTTATTTTAATGGTGGCAATTGCAAGGATATATTGTTTTGCAAATAATTCCAAAAGGAGACGGTTAAAGTCTTTTGTTTACAAGTTTGGACAAAAATCCCGAGGTACCAAAAATACTTTCAAAGTTTTATTTTGAATAAACATGCAAATCCAAGTATTTTCAAAGGATATCATGTAATAGGATACCTCGTGGATCTTCTTATCGAGTTGCTATTAGTTGTCTTATGTGATATGTCAAGCCGAGTTGGTAATTTAGTATATTATTTTGCGATGCTGTACCATTGTATTAAGTGAGTATCCGCTTAATATGCCGAGGGGCAAAGGGCGCGGTCGTGACCGCGGTCCAGACAGTCATGGAGATCAGATGCGGGACCACGAGAAGGTTTCCAGGAAGGTTGCTATTTTAGCACTTCGTTCTTGTTGTTTAGGTTTCGGGGACGAAACCTCTTTTATAGGTGATATGGTGTAATACCCATATTTTTTTCGCTTTTGTTTTGTTCGACTCTATCGACTCGTTTGTGTTCGTCGATATTTTCTGGACTTGTTCTACTCATCACTTTTTGTTGTTCGAACAAGTTGCAGTATTGATTCGGGTTAATCCGTTTGTCGTTGTGACTTTTCTAAATTCGGCTCCGCTCCTGTGAATCTTATGAAAATGTATATCATGTCGTTTTTATCGGATCATATATTGTCTTGATTCATGCTGTGGACTTCGGGTATGCTATTCGATTTCTGTTATTCGTTATGATTCGTATATGATTGTTCGACTGTTGTTGTCTCGATCGTTGTTGTTCGATCATTTGTTGTCCGGTATTCGTTGATCTCGTATCATGATTTTTGAGCGTTCAGACCACTTCGTAATTTCCTTAAGTTCGGGAAATTAACTTCGTTTTCGATCTTCCAATTCTCGTGTTGTGGAATTTCGTATTTGTTCAGCGATTAACTCGCGTTTTGATTGATGTACATGTTTGGGTTGTTCAACCATACTGATTTTTGTCCGTGCGTTTTGTTATCATTCTGAAATGGCGATGTGGATGTTAGCAGCCACATGCTGCATGTGATTCATTGCAAGCCGTTGGCAACGGACAGAGTGTGTTATTTGAGATTGTAGTACATTGATCGTTTTATGTTTTAAGTTTCGGGACGAAACTTCTTTTTAGTGGGGTAGAATGTAATACCCATACTTTCTATTTCTATATTTTTCGATTCTAATGACTTGCTTGTGTTTATTGACACATTTCAGACATGTTTTGTTCAGCACATTTCGTCATTCGAGCAAGTTTTGATATTGTTTCGGATTAACCGACGTATTAGTTCAACTTTGTAAAATCACCATCTATTCTTGGAAACTTCAAAAGCTCTGAATCTTTGCAGTATGATAGAGCATCAAGTTAGCTTTCCAATGGTTCAAACGGTGAGTCAATCGGAGTCCGGATGGAGGAGTTATGGTCGAAATAGCAAAGGCTACACAGTGTGTAATTAGCGCACGCTAAATGCATGTATTAGCGCGCGCTAACGATGTCTGGCAGAGGGTTCTGGACTGCATTTTGCAGCCGATAGCGCACGCTACACATACCTTAGCGTGCGCTAACTGTTGGCGATATATATAGGGCTGCAGAGGTCAACTTTCGTCATTTCTTCCTTCCCTTCCTTCCTTCCGGCGATCTAGACGATCTTGAGGGCGTATAAGCATGGATTTTGGCACGATATCATCACCCATCAACATCTTTGAGTTTCTAGTATGGATTTAACAACATCCCAACATCTTTCCCCATTTTAATAAAGGTAAAATTCTTAGAACCCTAATTTCAGGTATTTTGGGGGTTTTCTTCATGATTCGTTGATTTTGTCCGAGATTGATGAATTGTTCTTGGTATTCTTGTTGTATTGATCATGGCTTCGGATTTTGTGACTCATTTATCAATTTTTATCACCCGAAACTTGATTCTCGATTTGTCTTGAAGAAACCCTCAGATCCATGTTGTTTTTTCGAGTTGATTCAATTCCGTTTAGCGTTATTGATCCGTGGTGATGCTATTTTCATAGTTTTACGGAATTGTCGAGTTCTTGTTCGTTCTTGGAGGTTTGAGGGCTACCCGACCGTGTCCGTTCGTCGTTTCATTGCTTATGGTATCGAGGCAAGTATCTTGCCCATACATTTCGTATTTCGTAGACGTGATAATTGGTAATTGATTATATGTGGAATTTGAATGTTTTAATGAACTTCCAAAAAGGATCGATATCTTTTTTTATAAAGGTTTTCCTTCGAAGATAACTCGTAGGCTTTGTGAATAAATGTGTTTTCTGATTATGTGTGTCATTGTTGTGTGATGGAAGATATTGAACATATTTTAATGAATTTAGTAGACCGTAATTATTTGTCGAGGATTGTGTATTGAGATGTGTAATTTTACGGTGAATATGTGACGTTGTGTGATATTACTTGTTACTCCTTCGTAAGGAGGTTGGGACACTTGGTGTTGTTTGGCATTGGTATTTGCTTGTCGTTGTGTGACATTGATTGTGAGTATATGCCGGTTAAAGTGGCCATTCTAGCGAAGTACCTAGCATTTGTATGCATATTCTAGTATTCGAATTATGGCTTCCCGTGGCGTTGTGGATGATATGTGTATGTTCACCTAGGGACGGTCTGACGGGGCCTCTAGGGATACGTATTGCCGTGTGTGTGCGTATCGCGAACTAGGGTTAACCACCCAGGGATGTCCGCGGGGCTCTGCGGTACGGCCGTGAGTCTCGTACCAACGGTTAACTTTGAAATGTTTTGTTGAGAAGCTGCGATTTTTGGCGCATATTTCGTCCGATTAGAATGGCATCCAAATGTTATCGTACTTTGGGAATGGCACCAATAAATGTGTTGTGTGTGATTTGTCCCTCGCCGTGATAATTTGGTAAGGGTACGTGAGTCCTGTGGTTGCTCTGTGTATTGTAGCTCTGTGGTGTGTTGAGTTTGGCCGTATGGTCAAGTTGCAAAGTTGTGCTCTCTGTTGTCGTTCTGTGAGACTGTTGTCATGGTAATGTTTGACACGGTATAGTTTGTCGGGTTATTCTTGTGAGTATGTGATGTGAATAAGTTGATTCACGGACCCCTGTGCTTATGGTTGGAATGTTATGATTGGGTCGTAGACCCCGTATTTTGTTATTGGAATCGTATTTTGAAATAAATGATTTTTGGGCTGTGTCCCTAAGTGTTTCGAAAGGCTTGAAAATTCTTAAACCCCAAATGCTTTCAAAACTCCCGAGATCGTAAAATGTTTTGTAAGATGTAAAATGGTTTTATTCCTATCTTTCATAATTCAAACTGTTTTGATCAAGCGAATTATCTCGGAAAGTATATTAACGATTTCTATGTTCTTGGAGTATGATATGTATGGCTCGTCTTTGTAGTTATACTTGCACTAGCAAAACAGTGGAGTTTTGCTAACCCCCGAGTATTCGGGGGGTGGATGTCTGTTTTGCATCCAGGTACTTGCAGGTTGCTGGGGAGCAATTCACAGGATCATTACGAATGATGATGGAAGACGGCGATACTAATCACATTTATTGAAGACCGGTGTTGGGTATTTGGTGATGTCTTGTTTTGTCCTTCCTAAGTGTTTATTTTCCCCTATGTGGGAACGTTGATTTATGTTAACCCCCATGTGGGTATGAGCTACGAGAAAGAGTAATGTATGGTTGATGTGTAGGTTGTGGTAAAAGACCAAATCGGTCTAATGGTCTGTTAATTACCCATGTTGGTATGTATTGTGTTGTTGTGTTTTCTGTACTTAGCCTGGTAGATCCTCACGGAGAGGGTCTGCGGCGCTGTAATATTCCCGAACGGTTTGGGGGTGTTACAATCTGCCCCCTTGTTTTTGTTCACTTATTGTAAGTAAGGAAACAAAAACTGGTTTGTCTGGCGAGCTATCTTCATTTTGCCGATTCTGAAGAATCATGTATGGTTGGGGTGTTCGATGGACCGACCTCCCCAATCGTGTCTTTGTGTGCGAGGGATATTGTGTATTACCTTGAGAAAAGAAGAATCAGTCGGTTGATGAAAAATAGAACTGAAATTTACTTAATTTGTGGAGTTTTTGATTTTTCATGCTTAACTAATAAATGATTTTATGCAAAAATTCTATTCCCTAAAAAAAAAAGGAGTCATTGATGAAAAGAGCTACACGTTAGCAAATAACGGTGTGAAAGCTATCACCTAAAAAAAATGACAAAAAAGAGAAGTGTTGAGCAGCAACAGCTGCCTAATTTTGGGGGTCTTAAAATTTTGCGAAAAATAAAGGACTAACCATTGTTGGTGCGTAGCTGCCGTCTCACAGAAAAATTGGTGAAAAGAGCTACACGTTAGCAAATAACGGTGTGAAAGCTATCACCTTTAAAAAAAAAAAGAAATTGTGTTGGTGAAAAGAGCTACACGTTAGCAAATACCGGTGTGAAAGCTATCACCTTTTAAAAAAAAATTGTGTTGGTGAAAAGAGCTACACGTTAGCAAATAACGGTGTGAAAGCTATCACTAAGGGATGTAGTTTATGAACAGACTTGAATTAATTAGCGGCTGAATTTCAATACACTCAATTTCGTGAAAAATCACAATATTTGATGACGCCAATGAAATTCTTCTTCATATTGAGTCGAAAAATAAACGAGTGATCGAGAGCAACCATTAAAGGGAGTCGTGTGAAGTCACGAGTGGGAAAGAAATAATCAACCTTTTGGGGGAAATCCTTGCATTTTGGAATTACAAAAATAAAAACCGTGTTTTAACTTCAAAATCGTTAGTAGATTTATTTTGAATCTTGATTCATTTCTATCTACTGTATAAAGTTGGTTATTGTGTGTTAATGACATTTTGATCTCTTTTTATCTTTATATATAATTATTTTTCTTAAATTTGTGTGTATTATTTTTTATTTTTTATTTTATGTCTTATTTTAATTTTTATTTTGTGTGTGATTAATAAAGAGTCTTGCTCGGGACTAGCAAGAATTTAAGTGTGGGGTATTTGATTAGTGCATAATTGATCTAAAATTCATATACAAAATATTCATTTTTCCGGGCATAATTGTACTGATTTGTGATTAAAAATATATATTTTACAGATATGTCCAAACATGAGCTAAAAATGGTTATTTTACAGATTACTGACATGAAGCATCAAAAAGGACGGAAAACAAGATCAAATCCAACAACGGGAATTTTTCAAGGCAAAACGACCTACAACACGGCGCAAACAGGACCGTGTTATGTAGGCCGTTTCACATACGGCGCAACAAGGGCCGTGTCTTGGGCCGTTTCACACACGGCCGGCATTTAGCGCCGTGTCCTTGCGCGTATTCTGGAAGAGACCGAGTCACTACAAAACGGCGCACAACACGGGGCAAACTGGGCCGTTTTTCATCGCCGTTTTTCAGCAGATGCCATGCAAAAATAGTCCACTTTTGACCAACTTGTGAATTCAACCACAAGATATTTTTTTGGTCAAAAATCTGAAAATTCAAAGACATGGGTGAAGTGTGAACAAAGAATTAAAAAAATGATATTACAATAGATATTTTGAATTAAATAATCAATTGTATTCTTGAAAATCACCTATAAAAGGACATCTTCATCCATTGCAAAATCACCAATAACCAATTACCAATTCTCAAATCATCTTCTTGCTAAGAAATACTCTTTTTTTTTAGCAATATATTTTCCTTAGAACTTTCAATTTTAGTTTGTATTTCATTTTTGGTTTTTCTTTTATTTAGTTTTTAATTGAAAAGTGCTTGATCAATAAGCACTTAGTATTTTACTTTCAATTTTTGTAAGCTTGTAACCTTTAAACAAGTTTGAAGTTATATTTTGAAGTTTGTTTCTTGCACTTTGATTCATCATATTCAAGTAAGTTTTATCTATTGTCATCAAGTTCTAGTAATTAAAAGTTTCTATATATATATTATATATATCAATTATTTCTATTATAATTTTAGTTTGTATGAACCAATGAGTAGCTAATCTTTCTTCCTAGGGGAAGGGGGATTTCTATTAGGTTATATATTGAGTATTTGATTGATTTAAACTATTTTTAGGACTAATTGGTTTAAATAGAGATTGATCATATCCTATTTTTACTAATAAAACCTTCTTGATTGATTGTTGAGTGAATTGGAAACATATCTTTTCAATCTATCAAATGTTAATCTTGTTATCAACATCTTAAGATTGCGAAAGTGGTTAAGACATCTTTGATTACGAAAGTACGGAGGTGAAAAGTTGATTACTCGATGAACGATCGTTTATCCTAAAAATAGTCAAGTTAGAGAAATGAAAGGACTAATTGGTTTAAATAGAGATTGATCATATCCTATTTCTACTAGTGAAACCTCCTTGATTGATTGTTAAGTGTATTGGAAACACATCTTTTCAATCTATCAAGTGTTAATCTTGTTATCAACATCTTAAAAAAGTGACAGTGATTAAGACATCTTTGATTACGAAAGTACGGAGGTGAAAAGTTGATTACTCGATAAACATTCGTTTTTTCTTTTATATCCGTATAAATCAATTCCGATACTTAATTAAAAACCTAATTTAATGAACCCGTAACCCCCTAGATTTTATAAATTCCCAACTTATTTTAATTCTATTCATTTTCACTAGTTAAAAATAGTCTAGTATAAATAGTCTTATATAAATAGTCTAGTATAAATAGTCTTAATATAAATAGTGTAGTATAAAAATAGTCTTATATAAAATAGTCTTATTAAAAATAGTTTGGCTTAAAATATAGTGCATTTTAATTTAGTTAATATTAAAAACCCAAAAAATATATTTTAGAATATTTTAGTATTTATTTCGCGCAATATCTATACAAAATATTATACGAAGCCCTGTTGGACAATCCTCGAGAGAAAAGGCCTTGGTAGAACTTACCACAAACTACTTCTACCTCGTATATATTTGCGAGCGACTCAAGAACTCCTATTTTGAGGATAAGTTTTTGACCGATCAAAAACGCGTTCTGTTAAATTTATTTTGTGCAAAATATTTTTTTGTAATATTAATATTAAATACATAAATCTTTATTTTAGACTTAGTTTCAAATTAGGATAATCCAAAAAAAAAAAAACTCAAAATGCATTTTGAGCATTTTGAAGATTTTTTGTTGAAATACACACAAAACGCTCAAAACGAGGTTTTGGGCGTTTTGCGTTTTGTGTACAAATATTTTTTTTGTTTTCCAAAATGCATTTTCGAAAATGATAAAAAGAACACGTTTTTAGTGTTTTCGAAAATAAAAACAGAAAATGACCTCAAAACAGCAAAGAGAACAGGGTCTAAAGCTTTAGCGTCACATATGTGACGCTAATATGTTGGAATAAAATAAAAAAAATTGCGAAACGGCGTCACATATGTGACGCCTTTGTTTAAAAGATTTTGACTATTTTAACCTAATTTTAAGGCATCACATATGTGACGCTTTTATATAGTTTTTTTGTCGCCTTTTATTCTTTAGCTTCACTTTCTTTGGTGAAGCTAAAGATGTGAAGCTATTACATGTCTTTTTTAGTGGTGAATACTTGTATAAAAGCATCTCTATCAGTATTATGAATACAATTGATTGACTTGTATTACAGTATTTTACTTTCTCCTAAAACATAATCTTCTTTTTTGGTAAATGCGGAATGCCTCCCGCCCCCATTTTTTTTTTTTTTTTAATAAAATGGAAATCTTCAAGAAACATAGATAACGGAATGTATGCTATGCATGACAATGCATGAGCAATGAAATACGGGACTATATATTTGATTTTTTGTGTGAAAGACAAAGAGGACATATCACATATATGATGGTACGTATACTTCAAAAAAAAATATATGATGGTACGTACTGTGGTAGTGGAGCAGTGTGCAGCAGAGCACCACCACCACCAGTCCCCCACAGAGGCGCGTAGCGTAGTACCATTTTTCTAACTGCAGAGCTACTTTTTATTGTTTTCTTTTATCCATTCCAAGAGCTGCACGTGTTATAAGATAACAAATATGCCAATTCTATATATATATATATAGGAGCTTTATTTTCAGAACTCTCTTAAGTGCGAGAACGGTGAGAACTCCTCTAAATCAATGAGATTTTTTTAAATATTAAAAAATATTATTAATTCAAAAGGGTATTATAGTAAAATATAATTTTTATTACGGGAGATAACCCCTACTGATGATAATCCCTACTATAATAGTCCCTACTGATGATAACCCCTACTATATATATAACCCCTACTATATAGTAGGGGTTATAATTAGTAGGGGTTGTATGCATTGACGTGATTTACATTATGTATTATTAGGATTACAAAAGGTGGTTCTCGCAGTTCTCGCACTTAACAGAGTTCTGAAAATAAAGTTACACCATATATATATATATATGGTATATATACATGTCAAAAAAAAATGTTGTATATATACATACATATGGAGGTTTAACTATTCATGCGACGGCGCACGATCCGCAAAGCACCAAAACACCATAATTATCACTCCGTTTTAAGTCACACATTTATATATCCTCGTAATCATGTCCCCTCTTCCTCTCTTCCATTTACGTATATTTCCAAGCACCACACACACACACACAACCAACACACAGGGTTTTTCTTTATCAATAATGGAAACCCACTCTGTTAACATGTGTAATTGGAAAAATCACGACGACTTAGCTGTAATAGCCATGAAAGAAGAAAACGAAGATGTCTTCACTTTCCCACCCCAGTTGCTACGACCATTTGACCATCATTTCAGGTATACACTCATCATATAGCAGGCCCATTAGGGTTTTCCTCTCTCTCTCTCTCTCCCTTGGGTAGATCGTAGAAGGAGGATGAACTCGGATCACTGAAACCCAATATTAAAGCAAAAAACATGGAGAGTCTGATACTTTTGAGTAATTATTTGTGTATTTTTGTTGTCTTTCGTATTTCTAATTCTTTAATTATTCTCATATATATGGTGGCATGGGTTTTGAATAAAAAACAGTACATATTGTGGTTATACGACCGTTTGGGATTATTTCCAGCCAGAATTTGGTTGTCTTCACGATCCTGCAGTTTCCTGTGTGGATGTGTTTCGAAGTGACCCATTTTTCACCTCTCTGGATTATGCACCCACCGAAGCTCTCAGTAATCCAGGTACACACACACACAAACACACACACACACACACACATATATATATATATATATATATATATATATATATGTATCAGAACTGTTTCAAAATTCCATTATCCAGATTTTCTTTTCTTTATTTTTGATAGGTTATTGTGTTTTAATTTGCAGAGGGTTTTATCTGCAATTATGGGAGTGATGAATTTGGGGATCCAAATGTAATAACCGAAGGGTTTGGGGCTCAAGAGGAATTTGTTTTAAGTACTAATCATGGGGAAATGATCACATTTGATCCGCAGGAATATTCATCACCAGTACTGGAAGATGAGATCATATCTGCAGACAAAACCCAAAGTAACTCAAAGAATTTATCGAGGAAAACAATCTCTCAGTATTTTTACATGCCGATAATACAAGCGGCGAAGGAACTGAACGTGGGGATAACCTTTTTGAAGAAAAGGTGTAGACAGTTGGGGATACGGAGATGGCCTCACCGGAAGTTGATGAGCCTTCAGTCCCTAATCAACAATGTCCAGGTTCTCTCTCTCTCTCTCTCTCTCTCTTAAATGGTTATTATTCATGTCTATATATATATATATATATATATATATAAGCGAATGAGCAGTATTAATTAATTAGTGATGAGACACCAAATTCAAATAGAGAAACACTTATTATTTGGCTTTTTTTTTTTATTTAGGAAATGGGAAAGGTGCAAGGAGAACGGAAGCAGGATGCGATAGCGATATTAGAGCAGGAGAAGAGGCAGTTGGAAGATATTCCGGACAAGGAATTAGAGGAGAAGACAAAGAGGTTAAGACAGGCATGTTTCAAGGCAAATTACAAGAAGAGAAGGCTCATGACGATGGATGCTTCCTCTAGTATTAATTATTATAGCCATGCTGTAAGTCATGTTGATGAAGAAACATAATGCGGATATATCAAGAGAGAAGGAGGGATCGATGATCAAGAGGATCATGAATTGGTCTTTTTTTTTTTCTTACGACCAGTGACATATTACTCTGAAACTGGGTGTATCCATTTTCAGCAATTTTTTCGTTTAGTGTAGCCAGATGATCAATATTTGGCGGTGCAGCAGAGGTTGTAATATATTTTGATTTTACTCCTCTTTTGTGTTAGGAAATTGGTTAAAATATTAATTTTCATAGATTAGATATATTTGGTGCAAATATATAAATAATTATATATTTGAAATCTATATCTGAAGTTTCTAGTTGAGTTTGACATTTTAAAATTTTTAAAATCAATTTTGGGTGAAAAGTTGAGGATAGTTAACTATATCCCTAAGGAAACAATGATCTTTATGGGTTTATTAACGGTTGGCTTGGGTATTGGGTTTGGACTCCAAGACCACCGGGGAAAGGACATACATACAAGAAGGTACGGCGAAGCCCAAACACGCGCGACTTGCCGGCCGGGCTTGGGCTTGGAGTCTATCATTTTTTGGGCCAGAAAATTAGTGATTTAATTATTAATTATTTCCCTATGAAGAATAATTATTCGAAAGGAAATGAACTTTCGTTATTAACAAAAAGGTCCAACTCTACCCAAGGGACATAAACGTTCATTTCGATCCTTGGAGTTCCAGAAGGTTTCAACAGGCACCTTTTGGTCTAGGAAAGGTGACCAATCTTTCTACACTAAATATCCTTGCTCATGTTTTAGATTAACGCACTTTCGAGGATCATCTTGCAGCATACATATCTTATCATACTATACACTGTGCATCCTTCTGCATACCTAAAAAGAGTTCCACACATTATGAGTTCGCGAGTCTCTGAGTTTTTGTGCTGTTATTCACGGAAAGTGAGTAGTTGCATCTTGGTAGACGATTGCCGCTGAAATGAGAGCACTTGTACGGGGCAAATTGTCTTAAAGACAAAGAACTGTCTCTTCCCTCTACTCTTTTCTTTTCTGTTCATCTTCTGTTTTGATGTGCGTTTGTTTTACATACTACTTACAAAATTCTTTCCAACAATTTTAAGATGAGTTTTCTTTTTGTAAGTTCAAATGGTTACCAACAGTTCTGCTACTGTCGACGTTACTCCTTTTGTTACTGCTACTACATTTACTCATGTTGCTCCTATCAGTGTTTCTGCTCCTGCACGTGCTGAGAAACCAAAAAAGTTTTCTGGTGCTGACTTCGAAAGGTGGCAGCAAAAGATGCTGTTGTATCTCACCACGCTGGGCTTGGCGAAGTATCTAACCGATCCTACTTTAGTCGTGGCTGAAGATGAAGCTAATTTCCAATAGAGGATTGCTTTGGATGCTGGGGGACATGTGACTTTATGTGTCAGAACTATGTTCTCAATGGTTTGGAGAATATGATGTATAATATTGTCTGGCAAAAAGGCTAAAGAGATTTGGGAATCCTTTTGGAAAAGAATTACTGAATAGAAGATGTTGAAACAAAAAAAAATTATTTTCGACAAGTTTTTGGACTTCAAAATGGTGGACATCAAAACCGTTGCCAGTCAAGTGTAAGGAATTCAGATTATTTTGCATGATTTATTTGCTGAAGGGATGGTGTTGACCGAATCCTTCTCAATGACTGCCATCATTGAGAAATTACCCCTGAATGGAAGGATTTTAAAAAACTATCTCAAGCATAAGCGTAAAGAGATGGAACTGGAAGACTTAATTGTTAGATTGAGGATTGAAGAGGATAACCGAAAGTCTGAATACAAGTCTGGTGAACCAGCCAAAGCAAATTTGGTTCAGCCGAAGAAAAATCTAAAGAGGAAGCACTTTGTCTAGGGATCATAATAGAGTCAGAAGCAAAAGAAGAAGTTTAAAGGATTTCAATTGTGGTAAATTAAATCACAAGGCCAAAGATTGCCGCTATCTGAAGTATGTAAAGGGCAAAAGTCAGGCTAATGTGATAGAAGATTGCAATGTTCCTGTTGGTGTATCCGAATTAAACTTGTGTGTCATGGTGTTTGAAGCGAATGTTGTGGAAAACACTATGGTGTAATACCCATAGTTTTAATTTCTATATTTTTCGATTCTAGTGACTTGCTTGTGTTCATTGACATATTTTTGATATATTTTGTTCAGCACATTTCGTCATTCGAGTAAGTTTTGGTATTGTTTCGGATTAATCGACGTATTAGTTCGACTTTGTAAAAGCACCATCAATTCTTGGAAACTACAAAAGTTCTGAATCTATGCAGTATGTTAGAGCATCAAGTTAGCTTTCTATTGGTTCAAACGACGAGTCAATCGGATTCCGGATGAAGGAGTTATGGTTGAAATAACAAAGACTACACTGTTAGATTATAGAGTATAATTAGCGCGCGCTAATGCAGCCATTAGCGCGCGCTAACTGTTAGGGACAAAGCGTTATGCCCTTTACTAGAATGTCGGATTTGCGCACGCTAATGCATTGATTAGCGCACGCTAACTGTAATACCCGAGATCTTCGCTCCAGTTTTGTTGAGTCTTTCTGTGGGTTATCGGTTTGGCATTGCCCACATCTTTGGATTGTTGTGCTACGTATGGTCGTGTCATGAGTTAACACGTGTTTGATTTCTGTTCAAGATCATTGCATGAGTTTTGGCTCATTTCAGTGTAGCGCACGCTACTGCTTGTGGTGTAGCGCACGCTATTGTGCCATTGTTAGCGCACACTACCTGTTGCGTAGCGCACGCTAACTGGCAGTCCAGAGGCAGTCCAGGAGCTACTGGATTGGAACTGGAATCTCATTAGCACGCTAAGGTTGTAATACCCATACTTTTTACTTACTGTTTGACCTTGATGTTCTTCCTATTTTGTCGCTCTGTAAACTCTCGTGATGTTGTCGATATTGTTATGGAGTTTCGTATCTTGTTTGGATCTTAATCGTGGTTGTGTAGACCTTGCGGTAGTGTTCTGGGTCAGAGAAATAGCGCACGCTAGGCCTAGGCTAACGCACGCTAATTCTGCTTGAGTAGCGCACGCTAGCTCTGAGCCGTAGCACGCGCTAAGGGACCAGACAGGGCAGGGACAGTAGCTAATACTGCTCTCTGGACTAGCAGTTAGCGCATGCTAGAAGTTAACCAGCGCACGGTAAGTTACTACAGCAGCGCACGCTATGACTCGAACAGGGCAGAGTATAGTAGGTTCTGGACCCCAATTTCTGGACACCAATTTCCAAGTAGCGCACTCTAACTTTCGGCTAGCGCACACTAAAGGAAGGCGATTAGCGCACGCAACGATATCCTTAATGCATGCTAACGGGGCTGGCAGAAGCCATTGGACTACCTGGTGACCTCGCTAGCGCATGCTAATATTTGAGGCGTAGCGTGCGCTAGACTGGGTGAGTATATATTAGACAATTGACTTCCTTTTCGTCATTTTTCTCATCCTTCTCATTTTTCCGATCGGGAGCAGTGGGTTTCGGCGATTTGGACAGTTCGAAGGCGATCCTTCTTCAGATATCAACATTTTTGGTTGGAGAACAAGGATTTCACAACATCTAATCCATTCTATCATCCAAATCAAGGTAAAAATCCTTAGAACCTTATTTTTTGGGAATTTTGGGGGTTTGTTTAGATTCGTCCAATTTATCAGGTTTGAAGCTTAAGAATCTTGAGATTATGATGTATCTACCCCGTATACATACTTCTACTATGATTTTACGGATTTATTTGTGCCGTGTTCGGACTTGTGAGGGTTTGGGTGATTTTCCAACCTCTAGTTGTTTACCCTTGTATTTTCGTGAATCATAGACGGGTTGCAGGAGTTTATTCGTGAGTTATGAGTATGGATTATTGATTATCATATCCCTTACGAATCGTTTAGGTACCAGAAGTGCATTCTTGGACCTACCGAACTCATACTCTTTTCCGTTCGATTTCTCGATGTCTCAAAGGCATGTATATATTTATGATTATATGTTCTCGACTTTGAAAGTAAGATATGTCAATGGTATGATTATTTATATACACTCTGGGATGGGCCGACGGGTCCTCTGAGGGCCTCTGGTGCGATTCCACGGATAATATGAGCTAACCATTCTGGGATGGACCGACGGGTCCTCTGAGGGTTCTGTAGCCTCTGGTGAGGTTCCACGGTTGATCATGTATATATTGATGTGATGTTATGAGATTTAGTTATTCTGGAATACTAGTCTTGAATTGATGAATTGATGGTTACCTTTACTTTATTGTCGAGAAGTATTGTATTTCATATTTGATATACTTGCACTAGCTATTCGACGGCTAACCCCTTTATGGGGGAAATACTTTTTATGTATTTCAGGTTCCAGGAGAGCAAACAGGCAGGTATCGTGTCGGAATGAAGATGATGGGCAAGCGTGATACTGTGTCTTATCTCCAGTTATATTTTGTGTTCCTTCATTTGGTGTTGTTGTACTGTAATGGTTATTGAATACTCGAGTATTTCTTTTCAGTTTTCTTGATGTTCCAGCCTGTGTTGCCGAGGTATTGACTTTGTATTGCGATGTATTTGGATACGTTGGATGTGATTTGAATACCCTTCGTATTGTCTGTCATTCCATTGTATTTGGACCTTCTCGGTCAGAGATTTATAGTTCCGCGTATGATTGGCCTAGTGGGTCCCACGGTGGGGCTCACGGTGCTGTAATATACCCTGAATAACTTAGGGGTGTTACAGAATATGATATCAGAGCTTAGGTCTATGGATACCTAGGCTGTCGGTCTTTTAGGTCGATTGAGTCATCGTTTGTCTACATTATCACTACTTTGCCATCATCACAGTGCGACCGGTACTTGTAAGACCTCTTACTCTTCTGGTGTTCCCTTCATCGTTTTACTTCTATTTTTGGTATTTTTGAGAATCGGTCACTTCGATGACGTGCGATTGGATTGTACTTACGTGCCTTGTGTGTTCTTCAGCATTTCAGCTGGTAGGGGATGAGGCCGTGGTCGTGGATGTGGACGTGGACGAGGACGTGGCGCGGCTGTTTCCCTCAGTTCCGTTGCGGGATCGACCAACCACAACCTATTTAACTCGGTGCATCCTACACCGAAAGTCAGCACGACCAGTCGACTGGCCAGGGGAACAGCGCGGACGTTGGAGTTGCGAATGTACTTCAACAATTGGCTAACCAGATGACCATTTTAGCCTAAGCCGTTCAGTTGAACAATCCGAACCCAACAACGGATGCCTTACTGCAGAATATAATCCGTATGCACCCTCCACAGTTTGGCGGTGCCACAGACCCGTTAGGTTGGGAGGATTGGCTAGTGGAGTTGGAGAAAATTTTTGAAGCGGTTACGTGGTGGAAAGTCATCAAACCACAAGATCGTGTTGCTACGTGGGAGGAATTTAAAGAGCTTTTGGAGGCCGAGTTTTGTCCTTGGCCGGTGCGAGAAGGCCGAATTCGAGCCTTTTTCGAGGCCAAACCGCAGAACATTCCCATTTCGCAGGCAATCGTGGAGTACTACCAACAATTGATCCACGTGAAGGATCAAGTGCGAAACGAGCGTGATAAGATCCGTTACTTCGATATGCGGATGAATATGGACTTACGACGGTACATGGACGGATTTGCTTGCACCACGTTGAAGGAATATCAGGACAGAGCTTTGGCCCATGACTTGTTAAGCCTCGACAATGATACCAGTGAAGAACCGAAGAAGCAGAAGATCACGGGGAATTTTTCTGGCTCTAAGAGTGGCAACTTCCAGAGGTCACAAACAACTAACTGTTCTGCCGGACAATCGTCACGTTCTGCTAAAGGAAAGAGGAGTTTCCGTTGTGCTCAGGGCACCTCAACTCGCACGGTGACTTGCTATAATTGTGGTCGTCCAGGCCACGCCAATCTTGAATGCAATTTCCCACCTTTGAAGTGCCATACTTGCGGGCAGATGGGGCATAGAGCGGCTTATTGTTCCGAACCGAATCAAACTCTTGACACTCGAGCTTCTGCCCCAGCGCCATCAGATCATGGTGTGAATCAGCGGCAATCTTTCGGTCAGTCTCAGCAAAATTACGGCAAGGGCCGGGGACGAGGGCAGAACAATGGGGGGGAAACTCTAGCGTCGGTTCGGTACAACCATGAATTTATGAGATGCGTCGAACAGATGAACCCGACACGGCGGTGGCTTCAGGTACCATTCATATTTTATCTCATCCAGTCCGTGTACTTTTTGATACGGGTGCTACACATTCTTTCATTTTCTTGGAGTGTGTACGCCATTTGAATATAACTTGTATGACTGCTTGCGATCCTTTTATTGTGAAACTACCTAGGGGGATATAATTGTGGAAAACCGGGAGATTAGAGATTTTCCAGTGAGTATAGCCGATATAGATTAGTTGTCGAACTTGATTGTGGTTGATATGGAAGGCGAGGACGTGATCCTCGGCAAGGATTGGCTTGATAGTCACCAAGCGATTATGAATTACCGTACCAAGGTTATCACCATGATGACTAAAGATGAATCCAAGTACTAATTTTTGGGACGTAAGTCGGGCCAATCCAAGTTACTTATTAGTGCCATGAAGGCGTAAAACTTTTGAATAAAGGTTGTACGGGCAATTGGTGTTATGCCTTGAGGACGGAAGGGAACGAGGTATATTTCTCTTCGATTCCAGTTGTTAATGAGTATCCCAATGTTTTCCCGGATGATCTCCCAGGATTACTGCTAGATCGGGAGATAGAATTTTCTGTGGACTTAGAGCCTGATGCGGCTACGATTTCTAAGTCACCTTATCGTATGGCACCTTACGAGATGCAAAAATTAAAGAATCAGTTGGGAGAACTTCTAGAGAGAGGGTATATCAGACCGAGCGCTTTGCCTTGGGGCGCGCCTGTTTTTTTTGTGAGAAAGAATGATGGTTCACTACGTTTGTGCATCGACTACCGTGAGCTGAACAAAGTGACCATCAAGAACAAGTATCCTTTGCCTCGTATAGACGATTTATTTGATCAATTGCAAGGGGCTGCAGTTTTCTCGAAAATTGATTTAAGATCAGGGTACTATCAACTCAGGGTGAGAGAGTCCGACGTTCCGAAGACTGCATTTCAGACGAGATACGGGCATTATGAATTTGTAGTTATGCCTTTTGGTTTGACTAATGCACCGGCAGTGTTCATGCAGTTAATGAATAAGATATTCATCGAGTACCTCGACAGGTGTGTAGTCGTCTTTATTGATGACATTTTGATCTATTCTCGAGACAAAGAGGAACATGCCCGACACTTGCGTTTGGTACTAGATATTTTGAGAACCGAGCACCTTTATGAAAAATTCTCGAAATGTGAGTTCTGGTTGGAAGAAGTTATGTTTCTCGGCCATGTGATTTCAGCGGAAGGGGTTCGTGTAGACCCGCAGAAGATTGAGGCAGTGCTAGATTGGGCACCGCCTAAAAATGTTAAGAAAGTTCATAGCTTTTTCAGTGTTGCTGGGTATTACCGTCGGTTTGTCAAGGGGTTCTCGAAACTCGTTCGGCCGCTTACGAAATTACTCCAGAAGACAAAAGTTTGTTTGGATGGATTGGAGACAACAGAGCTTCGATGCGCTGAAGAGACGTTTGACTTCAGCGCCGATTTTAGCTTTACCACATGGTTGTGAGGGCTATGCGGTTTATAGTGACGCTTCGGGTCAACGTCTTGGCTGTGTGCTTATGCAGCATGATAAGACGATAGCTTTTGCATCACGACAACTGAAGCCGTACGAGATGAACTATCCTACTCATGATTTGGAGTTGGCTGCAATTGTCTTCGCACTCAAGATTTGGCGGCATTATTTGTATGGTTCTCCGTGTCGGATTTATACCGATCACAAGAGCCTGAAGTATATTTTCAATCAGAAAGAACTGAACATGAGGCAGAGACGTGTAATATCCGCAATTTCGAATTTCGGTAATTTTCTTTTTCGGCGTAAGTCCGTTTTGACGACTCTCTCATGACCGTTTCGTCATTTCGAGAATGATTAATTCTGCACTTTTTGTCATCCGAGTTCGTTTCGGTGTCGTTTTGTTGAGTTCAGTGTCCTTAATCGACTTTTTCACGTGGGATTTCGACTTTGTAAAGTCACCATTAATGTAATACCCGTACTTTTTTTAAATATTCTACTCTTGTGCTTTGTAATTTTTACGCTCGTATAAGTGTTTGGTAAGCTTATATTGATCTTGGAACTCTTGTCAATTGGATTTACCCCATTTCTTGTTTGGATCGTCGCTGTTTTCGAATCCTTGATGCGATTATACTACCTTCGTGTAATGGGTAGCGCACGCTACGCACACCTTGTAGCGCACGCTAATTCAGTGAGGGTAGCGCACGCTATCCATTATAATTAGCGCTAATTGAAGTCACTAGCGCACGCTATGGGCAGGTGTTAGCGTACGCTAACGGAGCTGGCAGAGGCTACTGGATTGCCTGGTGAGTCCGATAGCGCGCGCTATTTTTCATGGCTAGCGCACGCTAGTCCCTATTTAGTATAAATAGGACATTTCCGTTCCCAAATCGTCATTTCTTCCTACCTTCACCTCCTTGGGCGATTCTAGGCGATTCCGGGCGATTTGTGAGGAGTTCTTCGAGCTGCAATTATCTAGCAACATCTTTGAGTTTCTAGTTCGGATTTATCAACGTTTAATCCTCTCCGCCGCTCCAAATCAAGGTAAAATTCTCACAACCCTAGATTTTCGGGATTTGGGGATTTTCCATCCGATTTCTTCGATCCAAATTTTGTTGTTATGTTAGAATATATCGATTACGAGTTATCTACCTTGGATACATGTTTTTCTATGGATTTAATGGTGTATTTCGAGTTCTTGAGTGTTTGGGATATTTGACTTGCGATTCACTATCCAAGAGAATTATTCCTAACACATGTATCGGGTAGTAAATTCGGGTGATTCCAACTTATTTTCATGCCGATGGGGTTTTGATAATTGAATTACGAACTTGTCTAGGTTCGGAGTTGTTGAATCCTTCGATCTTGGTACCTTGTCGTTTGTACCTCTCCTCTCGCTTTCCGTGCAAGTGATTCTTGTGAAAGTTATGTTCTTAAATGTGAAAAGTAATTCATGTTATTGTGAGAGTTGCTTTCGTTCACTCAGAGATGTCACGACGGTGTCTAGGAGGGTTGCGCTTTTTTAGGTTACGTGAACATTTTGTTTAGCCACTCCGAGATGATGGTACTGGGTCGAGGAGGTATTAGCGCATTGTCGAGTCCACGGTTAATCAAGAGATATCATCATTTCCAAATATGTTTGGATAATTGTATTTTCCGGAAAATCATTATCATGGCTTTGAATTGGTGCATATGCTTTTATGTATAAGACTTGACATTTCACTTGTAATACTTGCCCTAACCCCTCTCGTTTGGGGAAAATTACTTTTGTGTATTCAGGTCCTAAGGAACCTTACGAGCGCCGGGACGATACGATGAGGATGGCAAGGCGTGATACTGTGGCTAGTTGTGTTCTACTTTGTTTGGTCGTTGTTCTCTTCGGTCCATTTTATCCTTGTAATAATAAGTGGTACTCGAGTACTTTAGGAAAGTCCTTTTCCATTGTCGTACAACTTCTTGTATTTCTTCATGGTATTGTTTGTCCGTGGTCGAACTTCCTTGGTTGTATCGAGTTTATTGATTCCCAAGTGGATTTTATTATATTTAATACGTTGTGAGTGAGATAAGCCTAGTGAATTCCAGGTCGGGATTTACGGCGCTGTGATATTCTCCGAATATCTCGGGGGGGTGTTACATAATTTGGTATCGGAGCTTAGGTTTATGGATATCTAGGCTGTCGGATTGCTGGGTCTAAATGTACTATTCCAAGGACACAGTATCATCGCGCTGCCGTCATCTCGTACGACCGGTACTCGTAAGTTCCCTATCTTATTTACCCTCTTCATTCACTCACTATCATTCGATTATGGGACATGGGGAATCCATATTCTAGATGGCATTGCTTCGAGCTATTCTTATGATTTTACTTACATTTTTTCTTTAGAATGTCAACTGGTAGAGGACGTGGACGCGGCCGTGGTCGTGACCGAGGGCGTGGCGCAGCCGGTAGAGCGGCCATGTCCCTCAGCTCGGTAGAAGGCTCAGCTACGCCTAGCTTGTCGGACTCTATTCAACCTAGCACCGGTAGTCATCAGGAACCGTCAGCCAGTCTGGGAACTTCTACAGGGAGCCAACCGGATGTGGGTGTTGCCACCATACTGCAGCAAGTGGCGAACCAAATGGCTCTTTTAACCCAGGCGGTACAGCTTAACCAACCACCTCCTGTTACTGACACTGGGGCTGAGAAGTGGTTACAAGATGTTATTCGTATGCGCCCTCCCCAATTTATTGGTGCAAATGATCCGATCGGCTGGGAAGATTGGATTAATGAGATGAATAAAGTTTTCATGGCCGTGAATTGTCCAGAGGCATGTAAGGTGCCAGTTGCCCAGTACTTCCTATCAAGGGATGCGGCTAGCTGGTGGCAAGCTGTTGCACCTCAGTATCGTGAGGTTTCATGGGACGAGTTTAAGGAATTGATGGAGGCCGAGTTCTGCCCGTGGCCTGCTCGGAGGCCAGATTCGAGCCTTTTATGAAGCTAAACCCTGTGATGTCCCCGTATCTCAGGCAATCATTGAATACAACCGTCAACTCAACCATGTGAAAAATCAAGTGAGGGAAGAGAGAGATAGAATTCGTCACTTTGACATGCGAATGAAGCCAAAAGTTCGGCACTATATGTCGGGCTTCGCTTGCGCCACATTGAAGGAGTATCAAGATAGGGCACTAGCCTATGATATGTCCTTCACTACTACCGAAACGACAAGTGAGAGTAAGAAGAAAAAGACCACTGGAAAGTTTTCTAGCGGTAGAGGTGGCAACCAGCGGGGATCGCAGTCGGCAAGCTATACAACCAAAGGGTCTTCCCGTGCATCGGGAGGTAAACGGAATTTCAGAGCTGGTGCTAATGCGTCCAACCGGGTTGTGACAAGTTTTAATTGTGGCGGCAGGGCCATATTAATCGTGATTGTGGTCTACCCCCATTGAAGTGTTTTAATTGCGGCCAGGAAGGCCACAGAGCCATGTCTGCATTTGGAAGAAGAAACCCCACTTGGAACTCGTGCAACGCCCTACGCACGGAGAACCGAGTGTTAATCGAAGTCATCTACGGGTCAACCATCCCAGAGTTACGGTCGAGGCAGAGGCCGTGGTCGATCTGTTAGAGGGGAGCTCAGGTCTTGGTTCGGTGCAACCTCGTGTCTATGAGATGAGGAAAGCCGGAGATCCAGAGGCTACCGTGGCGGCTGTATCATTTCGCTTTTGTCTCATCCAGTTAGAGTGCTTTTTGATAATTGTGATTCTCATTCGTTCATATCATTAGATTTTGTGATTAGATTTAATATTGAGGGCTTGTCCCCTTGTGAGTCCTTTGTCGTTAAGTTTCAAATTGGTGATAGAATCGTGGGAGACAAGGAAGTTAGAGATTGTCCTGTTAATCATTTGAGAGATTGTGGTTTTCGAATTTGATAGTCGAGACATCGTTGATGAAGATCTAATCCTCGGTGACGATTGGCTCGATAGACACGGTGCGGTAATGAATTATCGCACGAAGATCATATCAATGTTAGCCAAAGACGGCATCGAACACCATTTTGCGGGTACAAGAGGGGATGTCGAAATTTTTGATTAGTGCCTTGAAGGTGACAAAACTTATTAAAAAAGGTCATGGTTGGGTATTGGTGTTATGCCATAAAAGTCGAAGATGGGAAAGTTGAACTTCCTCGATTCCTATTGTAAGTGATTTTCCGGATGTTTTTCCGCACGAATTCTGGGACTACCACCGGGCGGGAAGTTGAATTTACAATTGATTTGGAGTCGAGCAACCCCGATTTCTAAGGCACCGTATCGTATGGCACCTTCGTAAATGCAAGAGTTGAAGAAACAATCGGGAGAGTTGTTGGATAAAGGGTATATTAGACCCAAAGGCCTCGCCATGGGGTGCACCGGTCTTGTTCGTAAGGAAGAAAGATGGTTCACTACGTTTGTGTATTGATTATCGGGAACTGAACAAAGTGACCATTAAGAATAAATACCCTTTGCCGCGTATCGATGATTTGTTTGATCAATTGCAGGGAGCCGTGGTGTTCTCGAAAATTGATTTGAGGTCCGGTTACTATCAACTTCGCATTAAGGAATCCGACGTTCCTAAAGCGCTTTCCGAGGTATGGACACTATGAGTTTGTGGTTATGCCTTTTGGGTTAACCAATGCACCGACGATATTTATGCAATTGATGAATAAAATATTTATTGAGCATCTTGATAACTGTGTAGTCGTTTTTATCGACGATATTTTGGTCTACTCTCGAGATGAAGAGGAACACGCTCGGAATTTGCGATTGGTATTGGAGATTTTGAGGACTCAGCACCTCTATGCAAAGTTTTCTAAGTGTGAATTCTGGCTGAAGGAAGTCATGTTTCTCGGACATGTGATTTCAGCGGAAGGGGTCCGGGTAGATCCCCAGAAAATTGAGGCAGTGTTAGATTGGGCTCCACCCAGGAATGTGAAGGAGGTTCGTAGCTTTTTGGGTCTGGCCGGATACTACCGGAGGTTCGTCGAGGGGTTCTCCAAACTTGCTCGACCACTTACTCAATTACTCCAGAAGTCCGAAAGGTTCGAATGGAATGAAGAAAGACAACGGAGTTTCGAAGAGCTGAAAAGGCGTCTGACTACCGCGCCGGTTTTAGCCCAACCCCAGGGAGTCGGTGGGTATTCAGTTTATTGTGATGCATGAGGACAAGGACTTGGGTGCGTACTCTTGCAGCATGATAAGACGATTGCCTATGCTTCACGGCAACTTAAACCGTATGAGCTGAATTATCCTACCCATGATTTGGAATTAGCTGCTGTAGTGTTTGCACTGAAGATCTGGCGTCACTATTTGTACGGTTCTTCATGTCGAATTTATACCGACCACAAGAGCCTAAAGTATATTTTTAGCCAGAAAGATCTGAATATGAGACAACGACGTTGGTTAGAGCTGATAAAGGATTATGATCTGGAAATCCTTTACCATCCAGGAAAGGCTAACGTTGTAGCTGATGCGTTGAGCCGGAAGTCGATATCTCTTCATATGCTTGAGGCCCTTACGCCTCAAGTTAAGATCAGATGGGAGTTAATTGAGCAGGGAGTCGAAGTACGGATCCAACGGGTTCAGGGTCAGATGTGTACTCTTGAGGCTATTCCGTCCTTGATCGACGACGTCGGGGAAAAACAGGAGAATGACCCAATGCTTGTCCAACTGAAGGCGGACGTGGAGAAAGGGAAAGCCCCTGGTTTTATGATCCACGAGGATGGCATTTTGAAATTTCAAGGTAGGATTTGTGTTCCGAATGACTCAGAGCTGAGACAGAGAATACTCCGAGAAGCCCATGCTACACCTTACTCGATCCATCCTGGGACGAGTAAAATGTACAAGGATCTTAAAAGGAGTTTTTGGTGGAATAATATGAAGAGAGATGTCACCGAGTTTGTGTCAAGGTGTTTGACATGTCAACAAGTCAAAATTGAGCATCAACGGCCGGGCTGTTGAAACCTCTCCCTATTCCCGAATGGAAATAGGAGGATATTACCATGGATTTCATCACCGGGATGCCGAGGACTAAGTCGGGGATGAATATGATTTGGGTTGTTGTTGACCGGTTAACTAAGTCGGCACATTTTCTGGGCATTAAGGACACGTAGGGACCGGAGCGATTGTCCCGGATTTTTATATCGGAGATTGTGAGATTACACGGTACGCCAAAGTCTATTGTTTCCGATCGTGACGGCCGTTTCGTGTCGCATTTTTGGAAGGCGGTCCATCAAGCCTTGGGCACCGAATTGAGGTTGAGTACTTCCTTCCACCCACGATCGATGGTCGACTGAGCGGACGATCCAGACATTGGAAGATATGCTGAGGGCGTGTGCCCTGGATTGGAGTACCGATTGGGAAATACACCGACCTTTGATCGAGTTCACTTACAATAATAGCTGGCACGCATCGATCAAGATGGCACCTTTTGAGGCATTGTATGGTAGGCGGTGTAGATCCCCACTTTGTTGGGATGAAGCTTCAGATTTGGTCGGGACGGAACCCGATATGTTGATGGAAACCAAAGAAAAGATTTCCATCATCCGAGACCGACTGTTAACCGCTCAGAGTCGACAAAAATCCTACGCTGACAATCGTCGTCGGCCCTTGGAATTTGATGTGGGTGATCATGTCCTACTCAAAGTATCGCCGATGAGAGGAGTCTTCAGGTTCGGAAAAAGGGGCAAACTTAGCCCGAGATATATTGGGCCTTTTGAGATTCTCGACAGAATTGGGGAACTAGCCTATCGATTGGCTTTACCTCCAGCCCTTAGCCATGTTCACAGTGTGTTCCATGTTTCCCAACTGAGGAGGTACGTCCCTGACCCGAGTCATATCATTGATTACGGGGACATCGAGATCGCAGAGGATGTCACATTTGAAGAGAAGCCAGTGAAAGTACTAGAGCACCGAGTAAAACAACTCCAGCACAAAACCATACCGTTGGTTAAAGTTCAGTGGTCACGACACGGAGTTGAGGAAGCGACGTGGGAAACCGAAGAGAGCATGCACACTAGATACCCAGAGTTATTCATTTCTTAAGTTTCGGGACGAAACTTTATTTTAGAGGGGGAGGATGTAATATCCGTACTTTTTGTAAATCTTCTACTCTTGTGCTTTGTAATTTTTACGCTCGTATAAGTGTTTGGTAAGCTTATATTGATCTTGGAACTCTTGTCAATTGGATTTACCCCTTTTCTTGTTCGGATCGTCACTGTTTTCGAATCCTTGATGCGATTATACTACCTTCGTGTAATGGGTAGCGCACGCTACGCACACCTTGTAGCGCACGCTAATTCAGTGAGGGTAGCGCACGCTATCCATTATAATTAGCGCACGCTAATTGAAGTCACTAGCGCACGCTATGGGCAGGTGTTAGCGTACGCTAACGGAGCTGGCAGAGGCTACTGGATTGCCTGGTGAGTCCGATAGCGCGCGCTATTTTTCATGGCTAGCTGCACGCTAGTCCCTATTTAGTATAAATAGGACATTTCCGTTCCCAAATCGTCATTTCTTCCTACCTTCACCTCCTTGGGCGATTCTAGGCGATTCCGGGCGATTTGTGAGGAGTTCTTCGAGCTGCAATTATCTAGCAACATCTTTGAGTTTCTAGTTCGGATTTATCAACGTTTAATCCTCTCCGCCACTCCAAATCAAAGTAAAATTCTCACAACCCTAGATTTTCGGGATTTGGGGATTTTCCATCCGATTTCTTCGATCCAGCTTGTTGTTATGTTAGAATATATCGATTACGAGTTATCTACCTTGGATACATGTTTTCCTATGGATTTAATGGTGTATTTCTGGAGTTCTTGAGTGTTTGGGATATTTGACTTGCGATTCACTATCCAAGAGAATTATTCCCAGAACACATGTATCGGGGTAGTAAATTCGGGTGATTCCAACTTATTTTCATGCCGATGGGGTTTTGATAATTGAATTACGAACTTGTCTAGGTTCGGAGTTGTTGAATCCTTCGATCTTGGTACCTTGTCGTTTGTACCCTCTCCTCTCGTTTCCAGGCAAGTGATTCTTGTGAAAGTTATGTTCTTAAATGTAAAAAGTAATGCATGTGATTGTGAGAGTTGCTTTCGTTCACTCCGAGAGGACCCGACGGGGTCGAGGAGGGTTCCGCTTATGTCGGTTCCGTGAACATTTGGGTTAGCCACTCCGAGATGATCCGACGGGGTCGAGGGGGGATTCGCGCATTGTCGAGTCCACGGTTAATCAAGAGATATCATCATTTCCAAATATGTTTGGATAATTGTATTTTCCGGAAAATCATTATCATGTCTTTGAATTGGTGCATATGCTTTTATGTATAAGACTTGACATTTCACTTGTAATACTTGCCCTAACCCCTCTCGTTTGGGGAAAATTACTTTTGTGTTTTTCAGGTCCTAAGGAACCTTACGAGCGAGCGCCGGGACGATACGATGAGGATGGCGAGGCGTGATACTGTGGCTAGTTGTGTTCTACTTTGTTTGGTCGTTGTTCTCTTCGGTCCATTTTATCCTTGTAATAATAAGTGGTACTCGAGTACTTTAGGAAAGTCCTTTTCCATTGTCGTACAACTTCTTGTATTTCTTCATGGTATTGTTTGTCCGTGGTCGAACTTCCTTGGTTGTATCGAGTTTATTGATTCCCAAGTGGATTTTATTATATTTAATACGTTGTGAGTGAGATAAGCCTAGTGAATTCCAGGTCGGGATTTACGGCGCTGTGATATTCTCCGAATATCTCGGGGGGGTGTTACAATTAATTCTTGGAAACTCCAAAAATTCTGAATCTTTTCAACATTATAGAGCATCAAGTTTGCTTTCCAATGGTTCAAACGGTGAGTCAATCGGAGTCCAGACGAAGGAGTTATGGTCGAAATACCCAAGACTACATGATGTGCCTTTTTCGTGTTGGAGTGGATCGCACTGTGCCGCGGCACACTTCAGCTGTGCCGCGGCACTAAGCTGATTCCTGGGTGTTTTTTGTGGCCCTGGGCCGCGGCACACTTGTCCTGTGCCGCGGCACACGGGCTTTTTCTGCGTTTTTTAGCAGATTTTCGAGGAGAAACATTCATTTTCTCCTCTCTTCTTCCTCCTACCCTTCTAGGCGATTTCAAGGGCGATTTTGGGCGATTTGAGTGCTCCCAAACTTGTAGAGATCATCCACCTCAAGTCTTGTTGTAGATTTTCGACCTCTACTTGAATCATTCATCCAAATCAAGGTATTTTGGCTTGAACCCTTGTTTTTGTAGATTTGGGTATTTTGCTTTTTGATTTCGACTCCAATCCGTTTTTAATCAATTAATTGTTGTATAAACGTTGTTTTGAACTTGTTCTACGGATTGGATACTCGTATCTTTGCTTCGTTCAACCCGAGGGGTGATTTCTTTGTTCTTGAAGGGTCTTGAACATTTAATGTTCGATTAAATGTTCGAATGAGTTCCCTTTGATAGTTTGTTGGGATTTCTGTTGTTTTCAGCCTTGATTCTCGTCGTAATCATATTTTATTATTCCTTACGGAGGATTATAGGTGATCGATGATTCCGATGTTGAATTCCGTTGGTGATTGGTGATTCATGTGGTGTTTTCCCGTAGTAATTTCGGTGCTATCGCGTTCTAGATAGTGTTCGGGAATTTGAGGGCTACCCGGCCGTATCCGTTCACTTTTCCATTGCTCGTGATATCGAGGCAAGTACCTTGCCCATACTTCTCTCGTTTTATGGATATGATGATCGATGGTCGTCTTGATGTGTTTGTTTGGTTATTTGAAATGAAGTTCTAAAGGATTTCGGTTTGGCCTCGTTAAAGGCTTTCTTTCAAAACGCGTGTGTTTTGTGAACGGTGTTTTGAGAATTGATTATGATGTGATTATTTTGAACGTTGAAGGATTTTATGATGATACTCCTATTGTTTAAAGTTATGGAATCGTGTATTCCGTATTTAATCTTATTATTGTATTTTTGAAGAGTTTGATAATGGTGTCGAGTTAATGGCCATCTCTAGTGAGTATTCTTAATGAACTTACATTCTTAGCATGTTAGTATTGCATGAGTAACGTGTGTGTGTGTGTATGCTCACTACGGGTTAGATCCGACGGGGTCTCGGTAGGGGTCCACGGAGGGGTGGATCCACGGTTAATTGTGGTGCATTTTGCAAATGTGATTTGATTATGGCATTTCCGGAAATGAGTGCTTTTGAACGGTTTTCATGATTGCATGCATTGACTAAGTGTGTAAGAGGTAAGTTGTTCGTTTGGCTTACTTGGCTAGGATGGCACTAGAGTATTTTGTTGTTTGTGTTAAATCCTTTATTTGTGGATTTTGATGTTGGGAGACGAACCTTGTGGTCGTTCTTGTGTACTGTGAGTTGATGAGATTGGGGCTAAAATCCCAACGTTTTTGTAAAGGTCATTTGACGGATTTGGGGCTAAAATCCCAACGGTTTGGTAAAGGTTATTTTACGGAAAGTAAACTTTTGGGGCGGTGACCCCTTTTGTCTTTTGGATTTTGAAAAGTAGGATTTGATAATCCTAAATTATTTTCTATTAAAACTCTCAATGGCATTCTAAACCGTTTTATAAATTATTTCCATTGATTTATGATATTTCGATTTTGAAAGGTTTTCTCAAACTCTTGCCTCGGGAAGTACTTTTCGTTTCGTTTGGATCTTTGAGGATTCCTGGTTATTGTTATTCGTGGAATGTGAATTGTATGGTTCGTATTTGCACTTTGTACTTGCACTAGCAAAACAGTGGAGTTTTGCTAACCCCCGAGTATTCGGGGGGTGGATATCTATTTTTGCGTTCAGGTTTTGGAGCATAACACAGGGTCGGCACGAAGGATGATGAAAGATGAATGATACTAATCACACGAGGATCCGTTGATGTCGTATTGGTCTAGTTGTATTTTCTTTTCCGCTGCAGTATCTTTTCCCCGTTGTACGGGAGCTTATTGTATTTTGACCCCTGCGTGGGTATATGTTGTAATTGAGTTGTATATTTTTATTGAAAGACCAAGTTGGTCTACTGAGTCATTTTAGCCTTAAAGGCGATGTTTAGATGTTTGATTTTAGTTATCAGCCTGGTAGATCCTCGAGGAGAGGGTCTACGGCGTGTAATATCCCTGAGTGGATTGGGGGTGTTACAAGATGTTGGTTAGAGTTGATAAAGGATTACGATTTAGAAATTCTTTACCACCTAGGTAAAGCCAATGTTTTCGCGGATGCTTTGAGCCGCAAATCGGCATCCCTCCAGATGCTCGAGGTTCTTACTTCTCAGACAAAGATTCGGTAGGATTTAATCGAGCAAGGAATAGAAATTTGACTTCAACGAGTACAAGGTCAGTTGTGCACTCTCGAAATTACTTCGTCTTTGGTTGACGACATCAAAGGGAAACAGTGGAGTGACCCGATGATCTGTCAACTGAAAGAAGATGTAATTAAAGGAAAAGCTCCTGGCTTTATGGTTCACGATGATAGTATCCTGAGATTTCAAGGCAGGCTTTGTGTTCCGAATGATCTAGAGTTGAGGCAGAGAATTCTTCGAGAAGCACATGCTATACCTTACTCAATCCACCCCGGAACGAGTAAGATGTACAAAGACTTGAAGCGCAATTTTTGGTGGAATAACATGAAGAAGGATGTCACGGAATTTGTATTACGCTGCTTGATGTGTCATCAAGTCAAGATCGAACATCAACGACCAGTGGGGTTGTTGAAGCCGCTTCCCATTCCCGAGTGGAAATGGGAAGACATTTCTATGGACTTTATCACTGGCATGCCGAGAACTAGGGCCGGAATGAATATGATTTGGGTAATAGTCGATCGGTTGACCAAGTCTGCACACTTCTTCGGTATTAAGGATACTTGGGGACCGAATAGATTGGCTCGAACTTTTATAGCTGAGATCATAAGATTGCACGGTGCCCTCAAGACTATTGTTTCTTATCGAGACGATCGTTTCGTAACGCATTTTTGGCAGGCCGTTCATCAGGCTTTGGGTACTGAGTTGCGTTTGAGCACGTACTTTCATCCTCAGTTAGACGGTCAGACGGAGAGGACGATTCAGATGTTGGAAGACATGTTGCGGGCTTGTGCCCAAGACCGAAGTAATGATTGGGAACTTCATTTGCCGCTAATCGAGTTTGCCTACAATAATAGTTGGCATGCGTCGATCAAAATGGCACCGTTCGAGGCACTTTATGGTAGGTGATGTAGATCACCATTATATTGGGATGAGGCTTCAGAGTTAATCGGAACGGAGCCGGATATGCTGATGGAAACTAAGGAAATGATTTCTATTATCCAGGACCGGTTACTGACTCCCAGAGCCGTCAGAAATCTTATGCTGATACTCGTCGTCGACCTTTGGAGTTCGAAGTGGGGTATCATGTTCTACTCAAGGTGTCTCCGACCATAGGGGTTTTCCGTTTCGGGAAAAAGGGGAAGCTTAGTCCGAGGTATATCGGACCTTTCGAGATTTTGGACAGGGTTGGAGATTTAGCTTACCGCTTGGCTTTGCCTCCAGCTTTGAGTCAAGTCCATAGTGTTTTTCATGTGTCTCAATTGAGGAAGTACATGCCGGATCTGAGTCATGTTATCGACTATAGTGAGATCAATGTAGCCGAGGATACTACCTTTCCGGGGAGACCCGTGGAGATCCTTGAACGTCGTGAGAAACAACTTCAGCATAAGACCATTCAGTTGGTTAAAGTGCAGTGGTCGAGACATGGAGTCGAGGAGGCGACTTGGGAGATGGAAGAGAAGATGCGGGCGGAATACCCCGAACTTTTTATTTCTTAAGTTTCGGGACGAAACTTCTTTTTAGAGGGAGAGAATGTAATACCCGTACTTTTTACTTACTGTTTGACCTTGCCGTTCTTCCTATTTTGTCGCTTTGTAAACTCTCGTGATGTTTTCGATATTGTTATGGAGTTTCGTATCTTGTTTGGATCTTGATCGTGGTTGTGTAGACCTTGCGGTAGTGTTCTGGGTCAGAGAAATAGCGTACGCTAGGCCTAGGCTAACGCACGCTAATTCTGCTTGAGTAGTGCACAGTAGCTCCGAGCCGTAGCGCGCGCTAAGGGACCAGACAGGGCAGGGACAGTAGCAAATACTGCTCTCTGGACTAGAAGTTAGCGCACGCTAGGAGTTAACCAGTGCACGCTAAGTTACTACAACAACGCACGCTATGACTCGAACAGGGCAGAGAACAGTAGGTTCTGGATCCCAATTTCTGGACACCAATTTCCAGGTAGCGCACGCTAACTTTCGGCTAGCGCACGCTAAAGGAAGGCGATTAGCGCACGCAACGATATCCTTAACGTACGCTAACGGGGCCGGCAGAAGCCACTGGACTACCCGGTGACCTCGCTAGCGCACGCTAATTTTTTAGGCGTAGCGTGCGCTAGACTGGGTGAGTATATATTGGACAGTTGACTTCTTTTTTGTCATTTTTCTCATCCTTCTCATTTTTCTGATCGGGAGCAGTGGGTTTCAGAGATTTGGAGAGTTCGGAGGTGATCCTTCTTCAGATATCAACATCTTTGGTTGGAGAACAAGGATTTCACAACATCTAATCCATTCTATCGTCCAAATAAAGGTAAAAATCCTTAGAACCCTATTTTTTGGGAATTTTGGGGTTTTTCTTAGATTCATCCGATTTATCCAGTTTGAAGCTTAATAATCTTGAGATTATGATGTATCTACCCTATATACATACTTTTCCTACAATTTTACAGATTGATTTGTGTCGTGTTTGGACTTGTGAGGGTTTGGGTGATTTTCCAACCTCTAGTTGTTTACCCTTATATTTTCGTTAATCATACACGGGTTGCGGGAGTTTCTTCGTGAGTTATGAGTATGGATTATTGATTATCATATCCCTTACGAATCGTTTAGGTACCGGAAGTGCGTTCTTGGACATACCGAACTCATACTCATTTCCG
This sequence comes from Orobanche coerulescens, assembly GCA_033398695.1. Classification (NCBI taxonomy): domain Eukaryota; kingdom Viridiplantae; phylum Streptophyta; class Magnoliopsida; order Lamiales; family Orobanchaceae; genus Orobanche; species Orobanche coerulescens. The sequence goes on from CM065812.1 coordinate 100,171,760, forward strand.
TTCGATTTCTCGATGTCTCAACGGCAAGTATATATTTATGATTATATGTTCTCGACTTTGAAAGTAAGATATGTGAATGGTATGATTATTTATATCCACTCTGGGATGGGCCGACGGGTCCTCTGAGGTTTTCGTAGCCTCTGGTGCGATTCCACGGAGAATATGAGCTAACCATTCTGGTATGGACCGACAGGTCCTCTGAGGGTTCCGTAGCCTCTAGTGCGGTTCCACGGTTGACCATGTATATATTGATGTGATGTTATGAGATTTAGTTATTCCGGAATACTAGTCTTGAATTGATGAATTGATGGTTACCTTTACTTTATTGTCGGGGAGTATTGTATTTCATATTTGATATACTTGCACTAGCTATTCGATGGCTAACCCCTTTATGGGGGAAATACTTTTTATGTATTTCAGGTTCCAGGAGAGCGGACACGCAGGTATTGGGTCGGCATGAAGATGATGGGCAAGCGTGATACTGTGTCTTATCTCGAGTTATATTTTGTGTTCCTTCATTCGGTGTTGTTATACTGTAATGGTTATTGAATACTCGAGTATTGCTTTTCAGTTTTCTTGATGTTCTGGCCTGTGTGGCCGAGGTATTGACTTTGTGTTGTGATGTATTTGGATATGTTGGATGTGATTTGAATACCCTTCGTATTGTCTGTCATTCCATTGTATTTGGACCTTCTCGGTCAGAGATTTATAGTTCCGTGTATGATAAGCCTTGTGGGTCCCACGATGGGGCTCACGGCGCTGTAATATACCCTGAATAACTTGGCGGTGTTATAAAGGTTGGTAGCTAGCGCGTGCTATCGACTGCTTAGCGCACGCTAATTGCTCTTTCTAGCGCACGCTACCTGGTAGGTGCAGGCCAGTCCAGAAGCCACTGGACTGGATTCGCGACTCGTTAGCGCACGTTACGTATATTGGCTAGCGCACGCTAACTGTGTTACAAGCAGAATCTTTTGGAGCATTGACCCCGTTAGCGCGTGCTAATGCACTGTGTTTAGCGCACGCTAATAACTGTCCAGTATAAATACTGGACAACAGACTTCACTTCGCCATTCCTCACTCTTCTTCACCTCTTTCCGTCGGGATCGAGTTCTAGGGGAGATTTTGGGCGATCTTCATCATCAAGCTTCATCTTGGAGTGTATTTATAGGTGTTCAACAACATCTAATCATATCCTTTCCTCAAATCAAGGTATTCTCTTCTTAGAACCCTAGTTTCTTGAATTTGAGGGTTTTCGTTGGTCTTGGTGATTTTTACCCGATCTCATCTAATTGGTTGAGTATTCTTGTTGTCTTGGTCATGATCTTCGAATTTTTGAACTCATTCATGATTTTATATCACTCGGAACATAGTTCTTGATTTCTTTGAGATACCCTTATATCCTTGTTGTTCTTAGTGTTGATTCAGGTTCCGATTAGTGTTATTGATTCGTGTTTGTGTTATTTTTGTAGTATTCATGGGTTTCTGGATTCTTGGTCATTTTTGGAAGTTCAAGGACTGCTCAACATCATCCGTACATTGTCCGGTTGCTCGTGGTATCGAGGCAAGTATCTTGCCTATACACTTCATGTTTCGTATCCGTAATAGTTGATAATTGACTATGTGTGCGATTGGAATGTTTTTAATAGATTTATAAAAGAATCGGCATACTCTAGATAAAAGCTTTCACAAAGATCTACTTGTGTGTTTGTGAACGAATGTGTTGTTCCAAGAATGTTTATTAGTGTCGTGCATTGGAATGCCTTGTTTGCGTGGTACCATTGCGTGTGATTACATATTTAGCGGACTTAAAGATCATGACTTTTTGGCAAGAGGTGTGTGTGTGTGGATGTGTGTGTCTATTAATGAGTATGTGATGTTGTGTAATATTGGTTGTGAGTTTGTGTCGGATAAAGTGGCCATTCCTAACAAGTACCTTGATTTATATTTGATGTAATTTGGGAGAATGTGTTTTTGATGATTGTGATTTATGCCAAGTGGTTATTGATCTGTGTCCGATCCGAGTAAAACCAGCAAGGGTCCCCTCGGATCTGTTTAGACTTCGAGTTCTGCGGATCACTCGGTTGGGCTATACACCAGGGAGGGAGTGATGAGGTGTCCCTGGGGTATGTATCTTGCTCGAGAGGTACAGGGCCAGTATAGCTCGGGAGGTTGTTTTGTGATGATGATTATGGCATGTTGTTGTGTTCGATAATTGTGATATGTCCGGGATATCATAACGCTTTCATTCTTGGTGTGAGATACGTCATACATAAGGTCTTGGTACTTGGATGGAATGGCATCAATATAAGTGTCGTATATGACTCGTTTCTTGATTGTTAGGTTTTTGGCATAAGGACGCGGGCCCTGTGATTGTTTCCGTGCATTGTGGTTTGGTTGTGTATCGAGTTTGACCTTTGGGTTATTCACTCGAGTATGTGATGTGGATGTTTGGGTCGTGGACCCCGTGCTTTGCGACGGGAATGGTATGATCGGGTCGTGGGCCCCGTGTATTGTTATCATAATTCTATTTTGGGGAAATGACTTTTGGGCTGTGTCCCTAAATGGTTTCGAAAGGCTTGAGAATTTTTAAATTCTAACGTTTTCAAAACTCCCGAGATATTAAATGTTTTGTAAGATGTATACGGATTTCATCCCCACCTTTCATGATTTGAACTGTTTTGATCAAGTGACTTATCTCGGGAAGCATGTTCATGATTATTGTGTGCCTCGAATATATTGTATATTGCTTGAATTTATATTTTATACTTGCACTAGAAAAACAGTGGAGTTTTGCTAACCCCCGAGTATTCGGGGTGTGGATGTCTGTATTGCGTCCAGGTACTTGCAGGTTGCTGGGGAGCAGAATACAGGATCAGTACGAAGGGTGATGGTGTAATATCCGCAATTTTGGATTTTCGGTAATTTTCTTTTTTCGGTGGAGATCCATTTCGACGACTCACTTGGGACCGTTTCATCATTATGAGAATGATTAATTCTGCACTTTTTGTCATTCGATTCGTTTCGGTATTGTTTTGTTGAGTTCCGTGTTTCTTAACGACTTTTCCGCACTCGAGTTCGATTCTTGTGAATCTCGTTCGAAATTACTGTTTTGAGTTTCCCGTAAGTCCGTTTAACTTTGTTAGACATGTTGTGAACTTAGGTTTTGGTTATTCGATCACGTATCGTGATTTTCGGACGTTTTGGGCCATTTTCGTAATTTCCCAAAGTTTGGGGTAATTACCTTCTGTTGTCGAATTTCGAGCCTTCGGGTGGTCGGAATCGTGTGTTCTCTTAGTGCTCGAATTCGTCTTTGCGAATACTTCGTAACCGTATCTTTGATTCGTATTCAGGTTCGGGTTTCAGGGTCGTTCGGATCGTCGTTGTTGGAATCATTTATTGCATCCGGAGGGTGCTGGCCGGACCTGGGCGAAACGGCGCTGCCGAGTGCCGTGTCCTGCGCCGGCTCGGCCAGGACTGGCAGTCTGCCGAGACATGGCCGAGACACACGGCGCTGGTGTGGGCCGGTTGGTGCGCCGTGTTCGACAGGCGTATAAATATGGCCGAGCAGTCGTTTGTTTCACTCGTTTTCATCTCCTATCCTTCCTATCCGCGGCTGGAGTCTTTGGGAAGTCGAAGAGATGTTGTTATACTATGAATCCACGAAGTTTTGGAGTTCATATCATCGATTGATCATCACATAACATCCTTCAATCCAGCGAATCAAGGCAAGTTTTCTTAAAATCTAGTTTTGGGGATTTTGTTCGATTTGTCCGTTTAATCCGTTTTAACTCAGAATAGTTATGGATTGATGATTGTTAAGCTATATTATATCTAATTCCTTGTTATTCCATGGTTGGATTGCCACGGATTTGTCATTTTATTGAGTATCTTATCGACACCTTGAAGGTGTTCGATAAAATGTCATAAAGAGAATACGAGCGTTCTATGCTTATTCTTCCTCGTTCGTTCGTTAATTTATTGATGTTATGATGTTAGGGTCAGATTCCTTGTGAAGAACATGAGTCGGAACCCTTCCATTCGTTGTCTTCTTCGTGGTACAAGCTTCCCGGTCGAACCGTGTTCTTCGGGGTATTCGGTAACGGTTATTAAGGCAAGTATCTTATTATACGACTTGTATCTTGCGACTAATAATTACGTATGAGATTTATAATGATTTTGCTTGCCTTCGTAAATATGTTCCGTTTGAATTGGTTGTGTATTCCGCAATTTGAAGGCTTTGTGATAATAGTGTTATATTGGTATACGTGTTAGCTGTTGTGCCATTTGTGCAGGATTGCGACGTACATATGGGATGGTTGTACACTTGGTTGTGCAATGTATTGTGTACCAAACGTGTGTTATGTTGGTTGTGTGTCGTTGATTGATGATAGTTGTTGAGATTGTGTTATGTACATGTGATGTACGATTTTGTGGTGATCAACGTGATTGATTAACTGTGCTCATTGTTGTCTGTAATGTGAATGTGAATGTGGTGTGCTGGAATGCTAAGTTCACTCGTGTGGATTCGACGGGGCCTATGAGGATTCATGGCACAGGTCCATGGGATCAGAACTTAGTGTGTGGTGCTGAGGTCCAATCATGCGGGTCTCACGAGGCCTACGATGATTCATGGCACATGTCCATTGAATCAGGACACAGTACGTCCAACCGTGCGGGTTTGATGGAACCTACGGTGACACGTGACACAGGTTCACGGGGTTAGGATTGGTTGTTGTGATTGATGTGTTTGTTTCTTTCCGTGCGGGTTGTTGAACTTACGGAGACACGTGACAGTGGATCACGGTGTCGGAGTTGGTTATGTTTGATTAATAGTCCGTGTGGGTTGTTGAACCTACGGAGACACGTAACAGTAGATCACGGTGTCATGAGCATGTTTATTGTCAAATCAAAGTTTTGAAAGGAAAAGTTTTATGAAAATGAATGTTGGACCGAGTCCTGAGCTTGAGTAAATGTTTCCCGTATTGTAAACTGTTGAGTTATGAAACAGGATTTGGGTTAAGGCCCTAAAGTCTTTCGAAAGGTTTTGTGAATCAGGACTTGAGGTCTTAAAGGTTTTGAAATTCTAAAAATTCTCGAGATGATAATCTTATTTTCGAATGCTTCATAGCTTATCTTCCCTTGTGAAAACCTCCCAGGGATATTTTGATACTTGATTATTATATTTGATTCACGATTATTACTTGCTTGTTACATTTCGTATGATTTGATACTTGCACTAGTCAAACAGTGGAGTTTTACTAACCCCCAAGTAATCGGGGGGTGGATGTCTGTTTTGCGTCCAGGTACATGCAGATTCAGGGGAGCAGTCACAGGATTGGCACAAGAGGATGACGATCTGCAATACTAATCATGAGTCGAGAGTTGTTTGATTTTTGTTGTGTTGTCAGAGTTGATTTCAGTCTTCCGCTGTATTGTATTTCGACCTCTGTGTGGGTAATGTTGTTTAAGTCAGTTTTGTTGATTGGGTTGTTTGACCTCATCGGTCTGTGTATTCACGTGTAAGTGACCATAACGGTTTGTATTATTTTATTGTTTGACCCTGACCGGGCAAGCATTTGGTTGTTTATGGATGTTTAGTCTGGTAGATCCTTGTGGAAAGGTTTTGCGGCGTGTAATATTCCCATATGGTTTTGCGGGTGTTACATTTATGGTATCGGAGCTCAGGTTGCGGAAACCTAGGCTGTCGGGTCGACTCAAGTCGTGATTTGTCGAGTAATGTGTTGTCTTGTCATTCGAGTCGTCAGGTGACAAGTTGAGTTGTGCGTAATCACAACGTGTCGGTTATGTTGTCGGACGAGATTAGTATCGTGGGCGACCGTCATCTCCGTGCGGAATGTGGACGTAAGTCTCCTCTTTTATGCGAGGTACCTGTGTATCATGATTTTATCTTAGTGAGTTAATTGCGGTGCATAATTTTATTTGCACGGTGTTGTGTAATATAGTGTATTTAATACTTGTAGTACATAGTATGTGTATAGAACTGGGCACGTTATTGTTTTATCTTTGAACCACCGGGTGGGGTGGTATGGTGTGAAAGTTGTAAACCTTGATGGGTTTCGAAAAGGTACCGACGGTAGAGTTTGTGAGAAACTCCGATGAATGATTTTGCTGTGTGTTTAAACTTGATACCACGAGATGCATTTAATTGAATTGGCGACCCTGGCTGCCATTTGAGTATGTGGTTTTAAATTCGACTGTTTTTGGAATGTTGTAATTTTTGTCCGCTATGGGTAAGTTTGAGAATGTTTTCTGAAGGACTTTACAGTTTGAGAATTTTTGTAGAAATCGATTTTTGGAAAATATTTTGGTGGTGCGGTCAAACCACGGTTTATATGGATTTTTAAAATTTGTTAAATTTTGACAAATGGGCCGTGTATTTCCAATGACACAATCAGACGGTATTTGAAAACTGTGTTTTGAAGTACTTCGGACAATGTAAAATATTACCGTCATTTTGGTTAGGAACTAAAGGCTTTTGGGAAATTTTTATTTTGCAGAACGATTTTTGGTTTTCGAAATTTTGAACTTCTTATGTCCACGTGTTGGGGCTAAGTGGTTGTGATAAGTTTGTAGTATTGTTGTGCTCGCCGGAGAATATTTCAGTGTTTTCTAAATATTGAGATACAAGGTTTTGATTAAACGATCGAGGTATTAAAAGTGTTTTCAAAAATTTCATTTCACCAAATTTTTCAAGCTTGAGAATTTTAAAATTTTATCATTTGAATAATACCCCGAAAATATTTTATTTTTGCTGCTAGTGTTTGATCCCTACGATACGTGTGTGGTTTTGACTGTGTTTAATTTGGTAAAATCCAAACACCTCTGTTGATGTGACTGTGTGAATTATTTTTGAATGAAGTTCTTAAATTACAGTGTTAGTTCGTGCACTTGTGTGATGACTTGGAGTTGATGCTTTATCGTGCTGTTATTATCGTCCTATGTTGATGTTGTGACGTTTGTTTGGTTGCGTTATTCTGTTTGGTCGTCCGTTCAGTATGCCGAGAGGTCGTGACCGAGGACGTGGTCGTGGTAATAGTTGTGGTCGTAATCAGGAGCGTGAGAGGGCGACTCCCTCCTTGCCGAGTACCAATCAGCTCAGTACAGATCAGGGACATTCGACTAGCATTAATGTTGACGTTGGCGCCGCCACCATCCTTCGTCAGGTGGTTGATCAGTTAGTGCAGATGAATCAGGCCGTATATCGGAATGAGAATCCAGATGGGGATAACGGGGCTAGTAAGTGGTTACGAGATGTGATGAGGATGCAGCCGCCCCGTTTTGTGAGTTCGTCTGACTCATTAGGTTGGGAAAGCTAGCTCTTCCAGTTGGACAGAACATTTGATGCTGTAGCTTGTCCGGATGAAAAGAGGGTACCCATTGCTCAGTACTTGCTTGACAAAGATGCTGCAGACTGGTGGCAGGCTGTAGTGCCTGCAAATCATACACCTACATGGGCTGAGTTTAAGACCGCCATGGAGGCAGAGTATTGCCCGTTGCCTGTTCGTGAACGCAGGGTCGTTGAGTTTTTCTCGGCTACGCCCGAGGATGTGTCGATATCCCAGGCGATAGTCGATTTTAATCGACAGCTGGCTTATGTTCGTGATCAAGTGAGAAGTGAAGCGGACAAGGTCCGATACTTCAATATGTGCATGAAACCCCATATCCGTGAGAGTATGGCTCCGCACATGTGTACCACCCTGAAAGAATATCAGGATCGAGCTTTAGCCATTGAGATGGCTGTTTCTGTGACGGAATCTGGTTCAGAGAGTAAGAGACAGAAGACCTCGAGAAATTTTTTTTAAGAGGCCAGAGAAGTGAGATCCGTGAACCTGTTGCTTCGTATTTACCTTCTGGGAGCACTCCTCGTTCAGTTGACCAGTCTAAGAACCTTACTCTGGAGGCGAGTAAGATGGTCGACGTGAAGACCTGCTTCAACTGCAGTCGTGTGGGCCATGCGAGACAGAATTGTCGTTCGCCACCGATTAATTATTTTAAGTGCGGGCAACTGGGGCACCAAGCGGTGCATTGTGAGACCGTTGCCAGGATGTTCGGGAATCGGGTTTTCATTCCTACTCGGGGAGTGCCCGATGGTGTCCAGTGAAGTAGTTGTGTATCGTACTTCGTGCTGTAATTCATGTAGAAATTGATATTTGTTGCGTGAACTCTTTGGTTTTGTTTGTATTCTACCATGATGTTTTATTTTAAGTTTCGGGATGAAACTTATTTTTAATAGGATAGAATGTAATATCCGGTATTCTCGTTTCCTGTTATCTTGAATTGTTTGCATCGGATATTTTCTTGCTGACGAGAATCGGAGTGATTCTATCATAATACTATATTTGTTTCTACCGCATAGTCGTTGTGGTCGGGTGTGACTTGTTGTCGCGTGCGTTTCTTTGATTAAATGTGTGCATGTGATGTGTTGTTAATTACTCGTTGTTGTTTTGAAACATAGTCGGTGGCGTTGTGTTAGTCGTCGTGAGGCGTGTTTTCACGCCGTATATTACTTTGCGTTGCTTGTAACGTTTCGTCGTTGGGCGCGATTTTTTTTCGGTTCTTGTGTATCTCGTTGAGTTTTCCTGGTGGGATATTGCTTCTCCCTACCTGATTTAAGTTTCGGGACGAAACTTCTTTTAAGGAGGGTAGAATGTAATATCCGCAATTTCGGATTTTCGGTAAAAAAAAAATTTCGGTGGAGGTCCGTTTCGATGACTCGCTTGGGACCGTTTCATCATTATGAGAATGATTAATTCTGCACTTTTTGTCATCCGAGTTCGTTTCGGTATTGTTTTATTGAGTTCCGTGTTTCTTAACGACTTTTCCGCACTCGAGTTCGATTCTTGTGAATCTCATTCGAAATTACTGTTTCGAGTTTCCCGTAAGTCCGTTTAACTTTGTTAGACATGTTGTGAACTTCAGTTTGGTTATTCGATCACGTATCGTGATTTTCGGATGTTTTGGGCCATTTTCGTAATTTCCAAAAGTTTGGGGTAATTACCTTCTGTTGTCGAATTTCGAGGCTTCGGGTGGTCGGAATCGTGTGTTCTCTTAGTGCTCGAATTCGTCTTTACGAATACTTCGTAACCGTATCTTCGATTCTTATTCAGGTTCGGGTTTCGGGGTCGTTCGGATCGTCGTTGTCGGAATCATTTATTGCATCCGGAGGGTGCTAGCCGGACCTGGGCGAAACGGCCCTGGAAACGGAGCTGCCGAGCGCTGTGTCCTGCGCCGGCTCGGCCAGGACTGGCAGTCTGCCGAGACACGGCCGAGACACACGGCGCTGGTCTGGGTCGGTTGGTGCGCCGTGTTCGGCAGGCGTATAAATATGGCCGAGCAGTCGTTTTTTTCACTCGTTTTCATTTCCTATCCTTCCTGTCCGCGGCTGGAGTCTTTGGGAAGTCGAATACAAGTTGTTATACTATGAATCCACGAAGTTTTGGAGTTCATATCATCGATTGATCATCACATAACATCCTTCAATCCAGCGAATCAAGGCAAGTTTTCTTAAAATCTAGTTTTGGGGATTTTGTTCGATTTGTCCGTTTAATCCGTTTTAACTCAGAATAGTTATGGATTGATGATTTTTAAGCTATATTATATCGAATTCCTTGTTATTCCACGGTTGGATTGCCACGGATTTGTCGTTTTATTGAGTATCTTATTGACGCCTTGAAGGTGTTCGATAAAATGTCACAAAGAGAATCCGAGCGTTCTACGTTTATTCTTCCTCGTTCGTTCATTAATTTATTGATGTTATGATGTTAGGGTCAGATTCCTTGTGAAGAACGTGAGTCGGAACCCTTCCGTTCGTTGTCTTCTTCGTCGTACAAGCTTCCCGGTCGAACCGTGTTCTTCGGGGTATTCGGTAACAGTTATTAAGGCATGTATCTTATTATACGACTTGTATCTTACGACTAATAATCACGTATGAGATTTATAACGATTTTGCTTGCCTTCGTAAATATATTCCGTTTGAATTGGTTGTGTATTCCGCAATTTGAAGGCTTTGTGATAATAGTGTTATATTGGTATACGTGTTAGCTGTTGTGCCATTTGTGCAGGATTGCGACGTACATATGGGATGGTTGTACACTTGGTTGTGCAATGTATTGTGTACCGAACGTGTGTTATGTTGGTTGTGTGTCGTTGTAGCAGCACAGATGACTCAGTTGACCCAGGCTATTCAATGCAATACTGACATAACTCGGAACGTCGGTGTAGATTAATGGCTTCGAGAGATAGTTCGTATGAATCCCCCTCGTTTCGCTGGTGCTGTGGATGCGTTGGGCTGGGACGGTTGGATTTTCCAGTTGGGGAAGATATTCGAGGCCGTCGATTGTCCAGAAGAGCGGAAGGTACCCATCGCTCCGTACCTTCTTGGCAAAGACGCCGCTTGAAAGCTATTAAACCTCGTGATCATGATGTCACATGGGCGGAGTTCCAGGCATTTATGGAAACTGAGTTCTGTCCGAAACCGATTGGAGAGCAGAGAATTCGTGAATTTCATTTGGAAGAACTGCAAGATATATCGGTGTCACCGGCTATCATCGACTATAGCAAACGACTCAGTTATGTGCGAGATCAGGTGAGGACCGAAGAATAGAAGATCCTTCATTTTGACAGACGGATGAAGCTGGATATTCGCCAGTGTATGGTGGGATTCACTTGCACTTAGTTGAGGGATTATCAAGATCGAGCCTTGGGGCACGAACTAGATTCGTTATCGTCGGAGCGTGTGCACAATTCGAAGAAGCGGAGGATATCCGATAACCTTACGGACAGTACAGGAGTTGGCGTTTCTGGATTGCAGCATCATAGTCTTTCTGCTGTGAAGCTCCATCGCTCGATGCGTGGGACTGAGAGTTCCAAAACGTCAGCTGTGACTCCTGGTAAGGCCAGGAGGTGTTTCAACTGTAATGTGTCGGGGCATGTTCGTGCACATTGCCCTTCCCTGCCAGTAATGTGTTAGATGTGCGGACTCGTGGGACACCGGGTTCAGTTTTGCGAGTTAGTCATCGAGTCTTCCGAGGCACGGACTTGAGCACTGATATCAGGGTTGGCTCTGAGGAGTCCCTGAGAGTGTAATCTACCAGTCGCATGTTATGCTATTTCCTTTCTTGTTGTTTCGAATTTTGGGGATGAACTTCTTTCATTAGAAGTGGATCGGATTGTTGAACTTCTGTATTTCCAGTCATGTCGACTCGTTTGTGTTCGTTGATATTTTCTAAACTTGTCCTATCTTTTGTTTTGTTGATCGAGCGAGTCGTGGTAATGTTTCGGATTAATCCGTTTGTCGTTGTGACTTTTTCCGAATTCGGTTCTATCCCTATGAATCTTATATAAATGCATGTCTTGTCGTCTTTACCAGACCACCTATTGTCTCAAGTCGAGGTGTGAACTTTTGAGTTTCTATTTGATTCTTGTTGTTCGCCGTAACTCGTATACGATTGTCCGACCGTTGTTGTCTCGATCGTTGTGGTTCGATCATTTATTATCTAATTTTTGTTGATCTCGTATCGTGATTTTTGAGCGTTCCGATCACTTCGTAATTTCCTTAAGTTCAGAAAATTAGCTTCGTTGTCGCTCTTCCGAGCCTCGGGTGGTGGAATTTTGGGTTTGCTCAACGTTTAACTTGCGTTTTGATTGACATACTGTTTGGGTTGGTCAACCATATTAATTTTTTTTTGTTCGCTGCGTTTTATTATCGTTCTGGCATAGCAATATGGATGTTAGAAGCCATATGCTGCATGTGATTCGTTGTAGGTCACCGGAAACGGATATCATGTGTTGTCGGAGATTGTTTTGCGTTGATCGTTTTATGTTTCAAGTTTCGGGGCCGAAACTTCTTTTAAGAGGGGTAGAATGTAATACCCGAGATCTTCGCTCTAGTTTTGTTGAGTCTTTCTGCGGATTATCAGTTTGGCGTTGCCCACATCTTTGGATTGTTGTGCCACGTATAGTCGTTTCATGAGTTGACACGTGTTTGATTTCTGTTCCAGATCATTGCATGAGTTTCGACTCATTTCAGTGTAGCGCACGCTACCACTTGTGGTGTAGCGCGCGCTTGCCATTATTAGCGCACGCTACCTGTTGTGTAGCGCACGCTAACTAGCAGTCCAGAGGCAGTCCAGGAGCTACTGGACTGGAACTGGAATCTCGTTAGCGCACGCTAAGGTTGGTAGCTAGCGCGCGCTATCGACTGCTTAGCGCATGCTAATTGCTCTTTCTAGCGCACGCTACCTGGTAGGTGCAGGCCAGTCCATGAGCCACTGGACTGGATTCGTGACTCGTTAGTGCACGCTATGCATATTGGCTAGCGCACGCTAACTGTGTTACAAGCGGAATGTTTTGGAGCGTTGACCCCGTTAGTGCGCGCTAATGCAGTGTGTTTAGCACATGCTAATAACTGTCCAGTATAAATACTAGACAACAGACTTCACTTCGCCATTCCTCACTATTCTTCACCTCTTTCCACCGGGAGCGAGTTCTAGGGGAGATTTTGGGCGATATTCATCATCAAGCTTCATCTTGGAGTGGATTTATAGGTGTTCAACAACATCTAATCATCGCCTTTGCTCAAATCAAGGTATTATCTTCTCAGAACCCTAGTTTCTTGAATTTGAGGGTTTTCCTTGGTCTTGGTTAATGTGAGGTTTTTGGCATAAGGACGCGGGCCCTGTGATTGTTTCCATGCATTGTGGTTTGGTTGTGTATCGAGTTTGACCTTTGGGTTATTTACTCGAGTATGTGATGTGGATGTTTGGGTCATGGACCCCGTGCTTTGCGACCGGAATGGTATGATCGGGTCGTGGACCCCATGTGTTGTTATCATAATTGTATTTTGGGGAAATGAATTTTGGTCTGTGTCCCTAAATGGTTTCGAAGGGCTTGAGAATTCTTAAATTCTAACGTTTTCAAAACTCTCGAGATATTAAATGTTTTGTGAGATGTATACAGATTTCATCCCCACCTTTCATGATTTGAACTGTTTTGATAAAGTGACTTATCTCGGGAAGCATGTTCACGATTATTGTGTGCCTCGAATATATTGTGTATGGCTTGAATTTGTATTTTATACTTGCACTAGCAAAACAGTGGAGTTTTGCCAACCCCCGAGTATTCGGAGGGTGGATGTCTGTATTGCGTCCAGATACTTGCAGGTTGCTGGGGAGCGGATCACAGGATCGGTACGAAGGGTGATCGAAGACGACGATACTAATCACATGAAGACTAGTCGTTGAATATTTTGGAAGAGTTTTGTTGTTTGTCTCTCCATTGTGTTATTCTCCCATTTTATGGAACGTTGATGTATTCCAACCCCTGCGTGGGTATGAGTTATGAGAAAGATTTATGTATGTTCGATGTGTATGTCGTGGTAAAAGACCAAATCGGTCTAGTGATTCATTATTAGCCATGTTGGCATGTATCTATACGTTGTGTTTTTCGTATTTAGCCTGGTAGATTTTCACGGAGAGGGTCTGCGGCGCTGTAATATTCCCAATTGGTTTGGGGGTGTTACACTAACGGGACCGGACAGAGGCTTCTGGACTGCAATTTTACCCAGGTAGCGCACGCTAACCCTTCCCGTAGCGCACGCTAAGCCTGTGTCAGTATAAATAGGACAACAGGGTCAACTCTCGCCAGTTTTCACTCTCATTTCATTTCTCCGGTGATTTGGGCGATGCAGGACATATGCAAGGGTAGATTCCGGCCACGTATCACCATACATCAACATTTTTGAGTTCCTAGTTCGAGGTTAACAACATCTAATCATCTTCTACCGTTCTAATCAAGGTAAAATTCTTAGAACCCTAGTTTTGGGGATTTTTGGGGTTTCATTCTTGATTTCATTTTCAATCCAGTTTTTATGAGTCGATTAGTGATAAATGATGTTATTGATCATGTTCTATAGATTGTATATCCATATATTCGATTCCTTCAACCCGATTGATGATTGTTGTGTTCTTGAGGAATCGTGAACATTTAATGTTCGATTAAATGTTCATATAAGTTTTCCTTTGTTGGTTTAAGACGATTTCCACTGTTATTAGTCTTGCTCCTCGTTGTGATCGTGTTTTCATTGTTCTTATGAAAGTTGTAGGGTCTGAGGCACTTCGACCGAGCCGTGTTCTTCGGAGTATTTGCATGCCAATTTTGAGGCAAGTATCTTGCCCATACATTTCATGCTTCATAGATGTAATAATTGATAATCGACTATGTGTGTTTACTTGGAGTACTCATAATGAACATTCAAGAGGATTGGTACAATCCCATTAACGGTTTTCTTTTAAAACGCCCGAGTGCTTTGCAAATAAATGAGTTCTACGGATATGTGTATTGTGGTTGCGAATTGGAATATATTGCCTTCGTGCTACGTGATTATAAAATCCCTTTTCCCTCATTAAGGGTTGTATGCTCGAATGTGTATTCGTTTGATGAGCGCGCATATGTTGTGTTGTATTGCTTGTCGACTCCCTTGTAAGGGGGTGGTACTATTCGATGATGTTGGGGATTATATCTCCTCGTGGTTATGATCATATCCGTATATTCACTCTGGGAGGGTCCGACGGGGCCTTAGAGGGTTCCATTTCCTTTGGTGCGGTTCCACGAACATATTTTGGGTTAACCACTCTGGGAGGGTCCGACGGGGCCTCAGAGGGTTCCATTTCCTTTGGTGCGGTTCCACGAACATATTTTGGGTTAACCACTCTGAGAGGGTCCGACGGGGCCTCAGAGGATTCCGTTGCCTCTGGTGCTGTTCCATGGTTAATCACGCATATAAATAAAATGTGACATACAATGAGACTTAGTTACTCCGGAATACTAGTCTTGAATTCGATTGATTATATATATTCACTCTGGGATGGACTGACGAGTCCTCTGAGGGTTCCGTTGCCTTTAGTGCGGTTCCACGAATATTTTGGGTTAACCACACTGGGAGGGTCCGACGGGGCCTCTGAGGGTTCCGTTGACTTTGGTGCGGTTCCATGGTTAATCACGTATGTATCGAAATGAAGTGCTGTGAGATTTAGTTATTCCGAAATACTGATCTTGAATTGTACGATTATATTTATTCACCATCGATTACATGTAACCCTCAGTTATTTACCATTATTTAGTCCAGATTATTATACTCTTGGAATATATTGTATATGGCTCGTATTTGCACTTTATACTTGTACTAGCAAAATAGTGGAATTTTGCTAACCCCGAGTAATCGGGGGTGGATGTCTGTATTGCATTCAGGTACGTGCATGTTCTTGAGGAGCAAAACACGGGATCGGTACGAAAAATGATGGAAGACAAATGATACTAATCACATGAGGGCCAGAATTGGATTTGTTGGTCGAATTGTATTATTCTTTTCCGCTGTAGTGTTTTCCCGTCATATGGGAGTGTCGTTATATTTTGACCCTTGCATGGGTACGAGTCGGGATAGAGATGTATATGAAGTTTAAGTTGTATGTTGTTGATGAAAGGCCAAATCTGTCTACTGATTCGTATTTAGCCATGTTGGCATTTGTTTTTGATATCCTGTTTTGGTATCTAGCCTGGTAGATTTTCACTCAGAGGGTCTGCGGCGCTGTAATATTCCCGAGTGGATTGGGGGTGTTACATATGGCATGGTGGATTAACTTTGGTGCATCCCTCATATATGCTCGGATCGAGATATGTTCTCGATCTATGTTCCTGTTAGTTGTAGAAAGTTGTACTCTACAACCTCCGATGTGGAATGAATAGGAAAAAGGGTCCTCAAGATAACTTCGGAAAGGAACTTACTTTGAACAACATGCTACATGTTCCTGATATTCGAAAGAATTTGGTTTCTGGTTCTTTGCTAGTTAAGGCTGGTTTTTTAGGTTGACAAAGTTGTAATGACTAAGAATGGACAATTGATAAGAAAAAGGCTATGTTGAAAATGAACTGTTCAAGATGAATGTAATGCCGGTTAAACGAAATGTTGATGGCAATGAACTAAATTATTTTAATTATTTAATAGAGACACTACACCAAAACAGGATTTTGTGACAATTGAAACTCGTTGGATTTGTGACTGACTGCCAATGACAATCACAACTTTGTGATTGTCAAGACCAAACTGTGATAAATCCAAGTATTTGTGGCTGTTAATGACTGTCACAAGAACTTTTTCAGTTTAAATGACAATTGAGACTCTTATTAACCGTCTTAATTTATTATTTTAGTAAATATTAATTAAGAAAGGTAGAAAGTTTGAAAACCTGCGCCAACCATTTTTCTTCTTCAGTCTATTACTCTTATTTCATCCCAAATGCAAACCAAGTCTAGATGTTGCCCATTATCCCCCCCGCAGCCTGCGCCTTTAAAAAATGATCCTTGGTGTCTCCATTTAGTTCGCCTCTACCACAATTGCTTCCTACGATGTCCTCGTCTCCGCCGAATCAGAATATAAGTCGTCCAATTTCCACCCGCTTTACGATGGAGTCCACAGCGCTGTGCAAAAATCCATCAAATTTTTCTGGTGGATCGCCCATTACTCCAAAGATGACACCGGCGTAACTGCTTCCATGCTCTGGCACTCTCTTTATCTGTTAGTTTACCCCAAATTTTTATTCCTCCAATTTTTGATTTCTAACAATAAGAGTTTGGTCCTTGTCTTGTTTGCAGTACTGGAGATGTATTGAAAGTTGTGATTGAAGAATGGGTTGTGCGTTGATCAATCTTGTGTAGGTAACTAGTGATTAGCTTCTGCAATTTTTTACATGTCTGTATGGATTCAAGTGTTTTAGGTTTATGTATTGTTTTTCAGGTTGATGAATTGTAGAAACTAGAGGGTTCATATACCACTGCCACCTAGAAAGCATAAAGCAATATAGATGGAAAAATAAATTTTAGGTAATTGCATGTTTTATTTACTACAGATAGGTTCTTCTATTGATATAATAATTGCAAGCTGCTGTTTGAGATGTCTCGGATGGTTACAACAACATCAACAATAACAACATCTAAGCCTTAGTCCCAAAATGATTTGGGGTCGGCTAACATGAATCAAACTTTGAAACCGTCAATAATCGTTACATAAATAACATAAAAGGAAAAAATAGGAAAAAAGTAGAGAAAAAAGCAAGAGAATGAATGTTAAAAAAAAAAAGAAAAAAAAGAAAAAAATGAAAAATCCTGAAAAATAAAATAAAAGATAACTCGGATGGTTGAGTAAAATAAATTCTCGTCAATAACTCATTAGTTATTAACCCAAGCTCTTTTCAACCTCATATTTCACCTGTCATGTCTAGTCTGATCCTTCATAATTAAGGTAAAAACTTTGGAGATTAGTTTTGTAACTTTTCATAAATGCTGTTGCAGGAGATTTCGAGCTTGTGTTTGGACCATTGTGTAGGCAAAAACCTTACATTGAGATTAAAAAAATGGATCTACGAACTCCTTAACCATATCTTTAAGACTTTTGATGTGTGTTCAGTTGTGTTTGAGATAATTTCAGGCCATTCTTAACCAGTACCTTTGTTTTTCCTCTTTTCTTATTGAAACTTATGCATATTGCAACAATGTCCTTTTTTAAGTTTGATGAGTCAGTGTCATACTTTAATATAAAGTCATCTTGATGTATGTAGAAACTGTGTGATCAGACTTACTCATTTTGTATGTCTGATTGCTCAGGAAAAGCATTCAGAGGAGTCTCATAATTTGGCATGCATCCTCACTCTTCCCCCATATCAAAGAAAAGGCTATGATCCACCTGTGGGTTCCACGAATGAAGCTTATAATTCTATTAGTGCAACTTGTTAGTTGGTGTTTTTCAATGTATAACTAATACTATGTACTTTTTTTATTCACAATGGGTTGGTTCGGAGCACGTGTTAATTTTCAGTACTAGATTGTGGTTTTTGTATGTCTTGTAAAAAATTAATTGGAGTGTTGGGTGAATACATTGAGAAATATGATTGGATTGCATTATGACCTCGTTGTGAAAAATAATTGAATTACATGCAAAAAAATTGGGGTTGTAATATTTTTCTTTTGTATTTTTTCAACAATTATGACTTCTAAAAATAATTACAAGTTATTGAATGGTGACTCCTTGTGACTGTCAATGGTACGAACGGTGACGTTTGCGACTGTCCATGGCAATCACGAAAGTTGAAATTTGTGACTACTAGTAACCGTCACAAAAGGTGAAATTTATGATTGCTACTAACAGTCATAAATGGTTAGTAACACTCATAAATGGTATTTGTGACTGCCATGGAAAGTGGTATTGTAAAGTCATACAAATGAGGTTTTGTCACTGTTTTCTGACTGTTTTTGATAGTATAAAAAAACTTGTGAATGGTGATTTTATGACAGTCATTTGTGACTCTTTTTGCCATCTGTGATAGTTTTTTGACAGTCACAAAATCGTGATTCTTGTGTAGTGGGTGTTCTAATTTATGGCATTGTAGATTATAATATGTAAACTTTAATTCATTACAGAAATTAGTAAATTTAAATCTGATTCCTTGGTTTAAATTTGATTCACAAGAAAAATATGAAGTATTTGTTGAGGCAAAATTGGTCAAAACAACTTTTCATTCAGTAGAAAAAAATACGGCTCCTTTAGAATTAATACATACTGATATACGTGATTTGAAAATGGTAGAAATTAGAGGGAAAAAAGTATTTTATTATTTTTATAGATGATTGCACAAGATATTTATATCTGTATCTTTTAAAAAGTAAAGATGAAGCAATAGAGGCTTTCAAGAATTATAAGAATGAGGTGGAAAATCAACTTGACACGAAAATCAAAATGAGCAGAAGTGATAGAGGAGGAGAATTGCTCCATTTGAAGAATTGTCTTTCGGTTTGGAATTATTCATCAAAGTAGAACACCATATGCTTCTCGATCTAATGGTGTTGCCGAACGCAAAAATCGAACTCTTAAAGAGATGATGATTGCCATGTTAATTAATTCAGGCCTACCCTAGAACTTGTGGGGGAGGCTGGCAAACCGAATTCTTAACAAATCCCATGTAAAAGGTAAACTAAACTCCATATGAATTATGGAAGGGTCGTAAGCCTTCTTACAAGTACTTTAAAGTGTGGGGTTGTTTAGCCAAGGTAATAGTACCTAAACCTAAACAAGTGACTATTGGTACTAAAACAATATATTGCATCTTCATTGGATATGCTAACAATAGTAGTACATATAAGTTTGTGGTGCACAAATCAGCAATCTCTGGCATATATAAAAGTACCATAAATGAAGCAAGGGATACTGAATTCTTCGAAAATGTCTTTCCTCGGGAAGAGAATAGTAGAGAAGGATCTCTTAAAAGGGATCATGATACTGCAATGGGCCCTAATCAAAATGATAATAAAGAACCAAGAGGTAGTATGAGAGATCGGAAAGAGAAAAGTTTTGATACAGATTTTCTGACACATATGTTATAAAATAAACCAAGGACAGTCGAAGAAGCTTTGTCCACTCCAGAAGCACGACTCTAGGAAGAGGCTATCAATAGTAAAATTGAATCCATCATGCAAAATCGTATCTCAGAGTTGGTAGATCTCCCACCGAAAAGCAAACCTCTAGAATGTAAATAGATTCCTAGAAGAAAAAGTACAAAGCAGATGGATCAATAGATAAATATAAGGCCAGATTGATTTCTAAAGGATTCAAACAAAAGGAAGGTGTTGATTTCTTTGACACCTATTCACCAGTTACAAGGATTACATCTATATGAGTTCTCATTGCTATTGCAGTATTAAATAATGTTGAAATACACCAAATTGATGTAAAGACAGCCTTTCTGAATGGTGAATTGTAGGAAGAAATCTATATGGAACAACTGAAAGGTTTATTGCTCCAGGTCAAGATAAAAAATTGTGCAGACTCGTTAAATCTTTATATGGTCTTAAACAGACACCAAAGCAGTGGCATGCCAAATTTGATAATTGATATTATCAAATATATTCAACATTAATTTTGTCTATATAAAAAGCATTGCATCGCAAGTAATTATAAGTCTATACGTAGATGACATGTTGATTATGGTTAACAAACATGAAGGGATTATGGCCACCAAGAAAATGTTGATAAAATATTTTGATATGAAAGATATGGGGTTGACAGATGTGATGCTAGGAATTACAATTCTTCGAACTTCAGAAGGTACTGTTCTAACCCAATCTCATTATGTTGAGAATGTGCTTAGAAAATTTAACGCATATGATGTTACGATAAAAAAAACACCAATATATGTAAATTTATATTTGAAGAAGAATCATGGTGAACCCATATCACAATTGGAGTACTCGAGAATAATTGGAAGTTTAATATATTTAACAAACTACATACGCTCGGATCTAGCCTGTACAGTAAATAGACTTAGCAGGTACATGAGTAATCCAAGTATTGACCATCATAAGCCTTAACATGGGTAGTTAATTATTTAAGATACACCTTGAACTACGATCTACATTATGGAAGATATCCAGCAGTATTTGAAGGATACTGTGATGCAAACGGGATATCATACGCAGAGAATTTTAAGTCGACAAGTGGTTATGTATTTACCATTGGTGGATGGACTGTATCTTGGAAATCGTCCACATAAACTTGTATAGCTCGATCCACTATGGAATCCGATTTTATTACGCTAGATAAAGACGAAGAGGAAGATGAGTGGCTAAGAGATTTCTTACGAGGAACTCATTTTTGGTTAAAAGCTGTGCCTGCAGTGACTACTCATTGTGACAGTCAATCAGCTATAGGATGGGCACAAAATACTATATATAATGGTAAAGTCTCCACATATTCAATGAAGACACAATACCATTAGGCAGCTGATCTCAACTGGAGTTATCACAATCGACTATGAGAGATCAAAGGATAACTTGTGGATCCTCTCACAAAAGGTTTGAACAGAGATCAAGGAGAACTTAAATCCACAAAATAGTATTTTTCATGGCGGTAACCCAACCATCTTGACTAGAGATTCCAAGAACTTGGTTTAATGGGAAAACTAAGTTGCGAAAATGGTGTTGGACACTCTTACTAGATCTTTTAATTCCATTTCTAGGACACAAGAGTGTCGCCTACCATGTGTTGAGGTTAAGCGCCAAGTTTTTAAAAATTCATATACCTATAAGGTTGATTATGTGAGGTAGGATACTTTGAATAGGATATCACTTATATAAGTGTGAAGACGGGCTATGAAACACTTATGAATCCTGGGATGGTGTCCATGGCCTTGATTGGGTTAAAGCAGATGAGATGGTGTCCATGGCCTTGGGGGGATAAAGTAGTCCTTGATTGGGTTAACGCAGATGAGATTAAGGTAATTGACTTAGATGCATATAGTGCACAAGATGGGGTAAATGGAGGGTTGAATAAGTACCATTTAAGGATGAAAAATGTGAATTTTAAGCTTTATATTGATGATGTAGATCCTAGATACTGGGCACACAAGTATCTGGATGTTATAGAGATGCATGTGTTTGTGGAACTGTTAGAGTTAGAGCCTGAAATTCCCATTGTATTTCATAAAAATCATAATGTTGAATATGGATTAGGTAATGAGGAGCTTGATAGTGAAGCTTCTGACTTTGAGGGTCATGATTTTATTATTGGGAATGTGGTAATAAACGATGATAACTTATATGATGAAATTGTAGATAATTATGTCTATGGGGAAGACATAGATGTAGATGGAAGGCAGGATTGGGGAGGTTAGGGAAGCAATTTGTTTAGGGAGATAGTAGTAATATGGATGTTATGGAGGAAATGACTACCCATGATTTTGATGAATTTAGGCTCGCTGATAAAGAAAATAATCAGTCTAAATACACTCAATCCATCCACCATCTTCAATCTTAAGTTTACCTTAAATCAAATCTTTGCTAGTAAAGAGGAGTTTAGAAAAGCTGCACAATCACATGCCATAAAACATACAAGAAATATTTGTCTCCCTAAAAATGGTAACATGAGAAATAATGCAAAATGTGTTGACGGAAAATGTAAATGGATAATATATGCTTTAAAGAGAAAAAAGAATCTGCCTTCCACATTAGTAAATACTAGTCCAAACACACTTGTGTAGTTTCACAAAAAGTTAAAAACTTGACATCTACTTGGTTGAGTGAGACAGAGGTTTCAATATGATGAAGATAGAGGTGTGTAGATGAATTTATGAAGGATGTTTCGCATGATACCAGATGTGAAGTGTCTAGGCAACATGATTTTAGAGCTAAGTCTTTGGCCCTACATAGGATAAATGGTAATCCGTATGCTCAATACGCTAAGATTTGGTCTTATGCATCTGAACTTAGGAGAACCAATCCTGGTTCAACTGTTATCTTAGGAAATACTGAAGATAATGGTGTAACAGTATTCAGTAAGTTCTATATTTGTTTTGATGCTATGAAAAAAGTGTCTAGGGCTGGTTGTAGACCAATTTTGGGTGTTGATGGGTGTCATTCGAAGAGCAATCATGGAGGGATACTTCTTACGGCAGTGGGGATAAGTGGTAATAATAACTTATTTCCTGTTACATATGTTGTTCTTGAAAAAGAGGATCCAGAGCTATGGGATTGGTTGCTTACTGTATTGAAGCAAGATTTGGAGATTCAATCTTCATAATTTACTTTTATGTTAGACAAGCAGAAAGGGTTGATTCAAGCTACGGATTCAGTCTTCCCTGGGGTAGACCACAATAACCTGAAAAATGTTGGGTATAAGGGGTTACCTTACAAACAAGCTATGTGGAAAGCAGCTTGTGCCACCACACAAGGTGAGTTCAATATAAGAAGGGATAAATGAAAGAGTTTGAATGAGAGGGCTTGGGAATGCTTTGTCGATACACCTGGGCATCAATGGTTAAAGTCACTTTATCTGATAAGACAAAATCTGACATGTTACTGAACAATGTGTGTGAGTCTTTCAACTTAATTATCTTATAGAAAAGAGATAAGGCTATTATAACTATACTGGAGCGGATTTGATAGCATCTTATGCTTTAGATTCAAAAAATAGGGATAGAGCAAGGGCTAACTGGAATCATATGTCATAAGATTTCAAATATTCCACAAATGAGTATGGAGAAGCTTGGTGATTGAATCCCTATTAAGAGCAATGATAGGTGTTATCAGATTTCATGTTATGATGGGAGTCAGTACATTATTATTATTATTATTGTTTTTAATGTCCAATTTTTATGTTAAACTTGTAATAGTTTGTCAACATCAATTTTTTTTTTTTTTGCCAGAATAAGAGCAATGTAAGGGGCCAACCTAAGAACACAAGGGCAACAAAGAAGGGTTAATTTAAGAAAAGAAAAAAAAAAATCTTATAAGAAGCAGGTGAGCTTTAACTGATGTTTTTTACAAGTTGACAATTATTTTCTGCACTAATGGCATGCTTTACATAATGTAGTTGATGGATGAGGAGGTCAGTAGAAATGAAACTAGTACATGGAATAGAAATACTTCAGTGGTAGAGACCTTTGTATGTTACAGTGTAGAATCTTTGAATTTTTAACAAGCTATACATTTTGTTTTTGAATGTGTAATACGATGCATTTCCGGTCGCACCACCCAAGTTAGAAGCTGTTAAGGAACACAACGAAGAGGTGTACATTGGCACCCAACAAAGCCAAGTTACACTGGGTTTTCCCTAAGGCAAACACCAAATATGCGGGAGCCTACAATGCACCAACAGTTGCAAATGGCCTACTTCTTCTAAACCAGGGGCTAAGATTAGATCTCCTCCACCATCTACAAGGGCAAGGGCAACTGGTAGGCCAGAGACCTTAGAATCGTTGAAGGCGGAACAGAAGTTCCTGGACTTATCATCTAAGGATGATTATAGTGGTGTTAATAAAGGAAAGAAGAAAATATACTCGATCAACAGTTGTACCCCCTTCCCCGTCTGTTTTCGAGAGTAGAAGAACACAATTATTACTGTCTTTGTCATCTTTTTGGACATGGAACCAGTGCTTTTGTAAGGGGGCACAATCATGTGACGATTTACTTATGAATGAATTCATATTGTTTGAAAACTGTATATGTTATTGTTTGTAGATTTGTTAGATTATTAGTAGTTGGTTTGTATTGCAATTTTTTGCTTTCTGAAGGAATATATAATTTGCATATAAACAAGTAAATGAATTTGAACTAAACAAACCGAACAAACTAAACCAGAATGCATCACATTTCAACTAAAAATACTTCACAAATTACAAAGTAGCATTTTATAAAGTACAAAATGCATCACATTTGAACTAAACAAATTACAAGCATTTTTCAAAGTACAAAAATGCATCAAAACTGAACTAAAAAACTAAACAAAGTACAAAATTGCATTTCCCAAAGTAAAAAAAATATTAGGGTGTATACGGCAAAGCATACTTTATACTTGTATTACCTTATTTCCTGTAACTATCTATGCGAATATGAAATATATTTTATCACATATTTTGCATATCAATTAACATTATGCTTATGCAAATGTCTATTTATTCTATATTGTATATAATGTAATGTGTTGGTGTCACACGGAAGATCATATTATCCGTGCGTATAAATTAGTATAGTTCACTACCTATATAATTATTAGACAAATTATATGAAAGGTTGTAATGCATGCTTGAGATTAGTTGGTCTTGACTATTAGCATATATTAGCGTATTTGCATACGTTGAACTCGATAGCAGTGAGATAATGTCTTCTGTACTGACTGTAAGAAGAACGTAAATCTCGATTAATTATTATTTCTTAATTCTACTATATAATATATATTTATAATAATTATTATTTTGATTTACCATGGGTGCGAGTCATAATGATTGACTCAATATACTTCTTATCTTGGGCAATAATATTATTTGTATGACAATTATTATTATAACTAGAAATCGTGTAACTGCTCGTGTGGGTTGATGATGTCCCTTAGGAGCTCGATAATGATTATTATATTAAACCCTGCAGGTGGATTTAATTTCGATATAATATAAAGTTCGAGTGGTACTACTCTTGGATAAGCAATTAATTAATTAATTAAAGATATAAGTAGCTTAAATTAATTGATGGATATTCGATATCTTAAATATGGAAAATAATATATTTAAATAAGTAGCCCGATTTCGTAAATTGGATTTGGGTTGGAAGTATAATATTAATTCTTTAGTGGAATGAATTGATATTAAACTCAACCATATTAAGAAGGGCTTAATATGGAATGTTGGCTAATAGTATGAGTCTTAACCCTAATTCTCCTTAAGATCCCTAGACCTAGAGTAGCTCAAAGCCCATAAATAGGTCTTATATGGGGACAAATCGATCGTGACATATTCTTCATAATTGAGAGTTTGATGTTTTCATCTTGTGTTTAACTATGAATCTAGACTTGTGTCTTTGATTCTACAATTTAGATAACACATCAATTTTCTAAGAGTGATTACATATTATTAGGAAACAAAGTAATGATCGACTGACTCTCAAGAACAATATTCGACCGACCCAGAGCAGTTATAAAGGTCCAGTAGCTCATTGCCCACACAAGGTAATATCCTGGATTCAGATATTAAGTTTCACAAAAATATTATTTAATAAATAATAAATAATATTTAAATTGCTTACTAATCTTAGTAATTAGTTAATTAGCATGCTTAAATAAATTTTATGCTCGTGGATGCGTAAAACATATTATCAAATATTAATCAAACTTCGCTTCCGCTGTGTTTTACTTCCAACACAAAATGCTTTGAACTCAACGAACTAAACAAAGTACAAAGTAGCATTTTCTAAAGTAAAAAAGGCATCCCATTTGAAGTAAACAAACTTATTAAGTTAAAAAAATTCTAAATAAAGTACAAAAGCATCAAGCTATCATCTTCCTCTTGATGCTTAACCTATTATACAGTGTATTAACCAACCAACAAGTGATCAACATTGTAGATAATTTGAAGATCGTTTTGCAAATGAAAGCAATATAGCATTTCCTTTCTTCTCCTTCAGCTTCATGTTCTCAATCGCGAGTCCTATGTTTCCATCCAACAAGATATCATTTGCACACTGCAAATTACCTGTAATTCCTTCAAACTTTTCAATTATTGACTCGAGATTTTTTTCTCCATTCTCTTTTGGTTTATATTTTTCGATAATTCGGGAATGATGTTCTTGGCTCTTTCACACAGTGGTGGATCAATCCATCAAGAGAATTTGCAATACCCTACATTCTATACATACAAGAACAAAGCAAAATTAATAGACAACGTACAAGAACAAAGCAAAATTAATAGACAACCTAAACCAAACCCATTCCAAATAAAAATCGATCCAAACTCAAGCTTTTGAAAAAATTAACAACTACATTCAATTGATGAAACTTATCGAAAACTTTTTAACCGCGAAAAACCTTCTACCCATATTACCATCCTTTCATAAAGTAACTGAGATAGCTACACGATGGCAATAACATTTAATTTCTCCAGAGCTTCCACTCAATTGTGACATTTGTGTATTTGCAAAAAAATCTAAAGAAATTGTGCATTCATCGATCGAGGATGAAGGAAATTAGGCGTATGTCGACGTAGGATGAAAGAAAATATGCGTTGGTATGTACCTTAATTTTGGATCTTTGTATTTGGTATGAAAATTTGGACATGCGGTTTGGGAGAAAAAATCCCATATGAACCATAGTTTTGGAAAGGGTATTACTAAATCGTGCAAATTCTTAATCCACCGCCAAAAATTACATTTTTCTTCATTCTTATTGGGCCTCTCTCACTACTATCTCTCACTTCTCTACCCGCCATCGCCGCCGCCGTGCCGTGTCGCCGCACCACCGCCGCCGTGTCGCCATCACCGCCGCCGTGCCATAGCACCGCCACACTACTCTCACTTCGGTGAAATTGACGCAGACGTCTGGAATTTCCGCTGTCTGTGACGAGCGCTATTGTAAACGCCTTTGCACCATGGTGTGGCGTATATTCCAGCGCTGCGCCATGGTGGGCGGAAACTCAGCACCATGGTGCGGCGTGCTGAGATAGACGCCTATACCATGGTCAGCGTGCAGGATAAACGTCTGCCATGGTGCGGCATCTATTGTAGACGCTGCACCATGGCTGGCGTCTATCCCAGACGCTGGACCATGGTATAGCGTCTATCCCACGCCTACACCATGGTGCGGCGGAAACTCTAGATGCCTCCACCATGGTGCGAGGCGGAAATTCGAGCTGCACCATGGTGCGGCGGAAAATTCAGGCGCTGCGTCAATTTCACCGAAGTGAGTAGTGTGGCGATGCGACGGCACGGCGGTGGTGGTGCGACTGCACGGCGGCGGTGTGGCAGTGATAATGGCAGGTAGAGAAAAGTGAGATACAATAGTGAGAGAAAAATAGTGAGAGAGAAGAGAGAGAGAGGTTCAATAGTAATGAAGGGCAAAAATATAATTTTTAAGGGCGGTGACTAGTAATTTAAGGCGGTGTTTAGTAATCCAGTTTTGGAAAACGGTTTGAGCAAGAAAATGCGTTTATATTGGCCATGTAATATGGATTTACACTATATTTATATTTTATATATTATTGATTTTAGATGTTTTTATATTGCATAATACACATGCGTCAAAAAAGTGGTGTGACATGCCCAGTCAGTAGGTCCATCGGATATCTCCAAATATATGGACGACATGCACGCGGCATGTGAGATTAAAAGATGTCGTTTTATTTAAGTATTTTAAAAAAAATATTCCGGCAACTCTGGGATGTAAATTGAACAATGTCATAAAATTTGGGACTA
Source organism: Orobanche coerulescens (assembly GCA_033398695.1). NCBI lineage: Eukaryota > Viridiplantae > Streptophyta > Magnoliopsida > Lamiales > Orobanchaceae > Orobanche > Orobanche coerulescens. Next base: position 100,199,555 of record CM065812.1, read on the forward strand.
AAACGACTAAAAACTTAATTTTGGGACTGAATGTAAATAGTCCAATAGTAGCGGTACGATTTATGATTTAAACTCACTATTTATGCTCCAATCTTTAGAATCAAAATGTTCTCATTATTAATATGGTTCACCCAATATAAACACAAACATCGAATATGGAAAAGTAAGGAAAACTTGAACACCAATGGAGGAGGCGGTACATTCTTGAATAGGCGTACGAGTGCCAAATTATCGGGATGGTGGAGGGACTTAGTTAACCTAGGTCGGGTCTTAATGGGCGTTGGTTTAATGTGGTGTTAGAGATGACGTTGTAGATCAGAAAGATGTCTTGTTTAGGATGATATATGGGTTGGGGATGAGTCGTTGAAGTCTAGGTTCCTGTTGGAAAAATCCTCTCGATGTTTTGATAAGGGCCTCATACACCCAAGAATCATCAAGTTAAAATATCAGCTAAGTATGGACGTTGTTAGAAAAAATGCTACATGCTATATACAACCTGTCCATACAGTCTATCCATATAGCACAAGATCATACAACGAGCCAAGAGCCAAATCCTACAGCTTAGTCTTCAAAGATACAGCGAGACGAGACGTTGGCTACAACAAACAATGTTGTAGGTGTTATAGTTAGCAAAACAATGTTGAATCAAAGAGAATATTTGAAGCATTAAATGCGAATTGCCTTTAATTCAAAATATTCTGAAGCCTCCAATCAGAGATGTCTCAATCTCACCATCCGGCCAACGACTACATCTATAACAGATCTATTTCCATGGTTATAAATAGCTCCAAGAAAGAGGACATTGCTTACTTGAACACTTGAGAATAAGACGAACACGCAAAAATACTGAAAGCTTATAAAAGCAAGATATTTCTTCAAGCACACAAAGACACCTAAAGTGAAGAAATATTCAAGTCCTCAACACGAACAGCACATCTACAGCAAAAGCTCGTCAAGCCTACAACTGCTGTTTGAACTCATGATAAAACAATCTTTCCATTGAGTTACTTAGCACTATGTGGACTAAGCAAAGCTATATCTGACATGTGTGGGACAAATAGCATTAAGGATAAAGTTTCAATCTATGTGAGAAGAAGCGAGTCAAAGAAGCCCAAGCCAAACTCTGTGAATGGCCAAAGCTACTGTCGGTTGTATCAATCTGTGTGAATGATACAGCAACGAGCTTAGTTAAAATTATACAGTTGTGTACGTCGTGATTTTAGTAAACTATTTACTTCTATGTGGAGAACCAGTGGACATAGATGGGTTTACCTCGAACCACTTTAAACAGCGTGCCTTTAGTTACTGTCTTTACTGTTTTCTCGTTGCCTGTGTGATTTTAGTATACGTATCTTAAAAACCCTGTACGCACCAAGGGAATAGCGGACAACGGATCATCACAAGTGTGTGAATCTCAACAACGTGGACAAGAATGTGATATTTGTCATTCTTGGCAAAGGCACATTCACCAAGATAAAGAGCTGCAAGACAGCCAAGGAAATCTGGGAGAAACTCAAACTGATATGTTAGGGAACTGAGCTCTAAAAAGAAAAGAAGATTTCATAACTAACTCAGCTATTTGAATAATTTGAAATGAACTCTTCCGAAACACTTGAGGAACTTGACCTCAGATTTATCGGCATTGTCGGTGAACTTGAAGCATTGGGTAAAGTGTATACCTAAAAGAAGAAAAATCTTAAAATCTTTAGATCACTCCTTGTCTGATGAGACATTAAGACCACAACTATGCATGTGTATTGAAATTTAAATGATATACCTACTTTCGATCTATTCTCTGACCTTAAAACTTTTGAGTACGATATTGAAAAGAGAGAGAAGACTGAAGAGTCACCTGCTAAGACTACGACACTCACTGATGTATCTGATAGGAGACATAGCTCTGCCTCCAGCACGTCAAAATATGCATGCAGGCATCTGACAGCGATGATGACATCATGTCACAAGACAAAATGGCCTTGCTCATGAACAAATTAAATCTCAATCTGACATGTGTTTAATGCGATTGAAGAGACTACAGATAGAAGAGAATTTAATGTGAGTCAATGAGAATATCTGAAGCATTAAATGGGAATTGCCTTTAAATCAAAACATTCTGAAGCCTCCAATCAGAGATGTCTCAATCTCACCATCCGACCAACGACTACATCTATAACAGATCTATTTCCATGGTTATAAATAGCCCCAAGCAAGAGGACATTGCTTACTTGAACACTTGAGAATAAGACGAACACGCAAAAATACTGAAGCTTATAAAAGCAAGATATTTCTTCAAGCACACAAAGGCACCTGAAGTGAAGAAATATTCAAGTCCTCAACACGAACAGCACATCTGCAACAAAAGCTCGTCAAGCCTACAACTGCTGTTTGAACTCATGATAAATTCCATTGAGTTACTTAGCACTGTGTGGACTAAACAAAGCTATATCTGACATGTATGGGACAAATAGCATTAAGGATAAAGCTTCAATCTATGTGAGAAGAAACGAGTCAAAGAAGCCTAAGCCAAACTCTGTGAACGGCCAAAGCTACTGTCGGTTGTATCAATTTGTGTGAATGATACAGCAACGAGCTTAGTTAAAATTATACAGTTGTGTACGTCATGATTTTAGTAAACTATTTACTTCTATATGGAGAACCAGTGGACATAGAGGGGTTTATCTAAAACCACTTTAAACAGTGTGCCTTTAGTTACTGTCTTTACTGTTTTCTCGTTGCCTGTGTGATTTTAGTATATGCATCTTAAAAACCCTGTACGCACCAAGGGAATGGCGGACAACTGATCATCGCAAGCGTGCGAATCTCAATAACGTGGACAAGAATGTGTTATTTGTCATTCTTGACAAAGGCATATTCACCAAGGTAAAGAGCTGCAAGACAGCCAAGGAAATCTGGCAGAAACTCAAGCTGATATGTTAGGGAACTGAGCTCTCAAAAGAAAACAAGATTTCATAACTTACTCAACTATTTGAATAATTTGAAATGAACTCTTCCGAAACACCTGAGGAACTTGACCTCAGATTTATCGGCATTGTCGGTGAACTTGAAGCATTGGGTAAAGTGCATACCTAAAAGAAGAAAAATCTTAAAATCTTTAGATCAATCCCTGTCCGATGAGACATTAAGACCACAACTCTGCTTTTGTATTGAAATTTAAATGATATACCTACTTTCGATCTCTTCTCTGACATTAAAACTTTTGAGTACGATATTGACAAGATAGAGGAGACTGAAGAGTCACCTGATAAGACTACGACACTTACTGATGTATCTGATAGCAGACATAGCTCTGCCCCCAGCACGTCAAAATCCGCATGCAGGCAGCTGACAACGATGATGACATCATGTCACAAGACAAAATAGCCTTGCCCATGCACAAATTCTGGAAGTTCATTAAGAAATCCGGAAAGGCCCCATACAGGCCTAAAGCATTTAACAAGGTGAGTTCGAAATCACCTTCGTCCGTAGATTTTAACTTGTGCTATGACTGTAGGAAACCGGGACACGATGCAAATAGATGTCTTCATTCTAAAGTGCAGAAGTTGCCCCAAAGCCACGCAAAAAGAAAAGGACGATAAAAGGTGTGTTTGGCGAAACTACACCAATCAAAATAGAGGAGTGCCTACAGGCAATCACTGACAGTGACTCCTCCAATGATGAAATCGAAGATAAAGCCTACATGTGCATTATGGTCAAAGAAGAAGATAATGATGAAGATCGTGAGGATGTGGTAAGATAAACTTCAGCTACTCCTACTAATGCATCACATACATTTGAAAACATGATGCATGAGTTCATAACCATTCGAAAGTCCCATAGATGCTTAAATAAGAAAACCTATAGCTCTGTCTTTCAAATTTAGAGCCGAAGGACGAAAACGATCTGTTGAAAAATAAAATATGTCTCTGGATTGTGAAAACAACAAGATCATTCATGAAAAACTCATAGAAAGCAATCATCAACTTGCAATCGAACTAAATGAGGGAAAAACTCATAGTGAATGCAAGACAAATGATTAGGCTTTATTAGAGGTTAAAATATAGCTTCTCGAGAAAAGAGAAGGAGAACTCGATACCATCCTCAAATCCTTTGAGAAATCATCGAGGAGGATAGAAGACATCCTAAGCACTGGGAAACACGCCCATGACAAACATGGCTTGGGATATGACTCGTTCTCCCACAAAGGTAAAACTAGTACAGTGTTTGTCAAAGGAGTAGAACCCATTCCAGAACCTGAAAAAGCCCCGAAGGATATTCCTGTAAAGGTTACAACTGCCCCTTCTCGAACAGCAAAGGCTACCATTCCGCCGCTAAGCTCATATCATAAGCAGCGGAAACTCCAGTCTCATAGACCTGTAAGACGCAATACTAGACATCAATAGTATGCTCCTCATGCATACCAACAACGTCAGCAGCCGGTTACAAGGAAGGTTGTACCTAAGTATCAAAGGTATGCACCTCAGTACTACCAACAGTACAGTGCCTGTTGGGATAAACATTCATGTTTTGACAATTGCCAACATACAACAAGTAGTCTCAAAGAAGTCAGAATAATGCTAAGTATGGAAGCTGTTAGAACTCGTCATACAGCCGCAACATACATCAAAGGGATCTTCTAATGGTCCATCCTATAGAGCCATCCTCATACATCAAGAGACGCAATATGTTGGATACAGCATACAGGCTGAAGGTGTTTTACTTGGGAAAAGTAAAACACATCTAACAGGACTGTATATAATAAAACTTTGAACCGTTGTGAGATAAACATTGTTTAATCATAAAGTATTTACAGTTAAAGCAGCATTTATTGCTGAAAGGACAACATTTATTGCAACTGGAGAGAGACAAGTCTGAACGCTCTGAAGAACATTTAATGCGAAGACAGAAAGGATGTCTGAAGCATTAAATGCGATCTGCTTTAATTCAAACATTCAGCAGCCGCCAATCAAGAGTCAGACGTCAACATCTCACCAACCAGCAACGGCTTCATTTGTAACGAATACATTTCTAAGGTTATAAATACCCCCAAGCCAGAGGACTAAATACACACAAGTTATTTATTATCGCGAAAGCTCTGACAGATCACTCTAACATTCTAAAAATTACATAGTAGTATATTTCGTGAGCATACAGATCACTCTGTATCCTGTGCTGTTTATGTTGAGGACTTGTATACTTCTTCGCTTGAATACTTGTTGTATGCTCACGAAATATGCTACTATGTAATCGCTAGAATGTCAGAGTGATCTGTCAGAGCTTTCGATAATGAATAACTTGTGCGTATTTAGGCCTCTGACTTGGGGGTACTTATAACCTTGGAATTGTATCCGTTATAACTGAAGCCATTGTTGGTTGGTGAGATGTTGACGTCTGACTCTAGATTGGTGGCTGCTGAATGTTTGAATTAAATCAGATCGCATTTAATGATTCAGACATCCTTTCTGCCTTTGTATTAAATGCTCTTCAGAGCATTCAGACTTGTCTCTCTCCAGCTGCATTAAATGTTGTCCTTTCAGTAATAAATACTGCTTTAACCGTGAATAATTTATGAATGAATAATATTTATCTCACAAAGGTGCAAAGCTTTATTATATACAATCCTGTTGGATGTGTTTAACTTTTACTAAGTAAAACAACTTCAGCCTGTATGTTGTATCCAACATATTGCGTCTCTTGCTGTATGAGGATGGCTCTGTAGGATGGACTGTTAGAAGATCCCTTTGATGTAACATGTAATACCCGGTCGTAATCCATTCATTATCATTCAGTAATTATCAGTCGGTAATTGCCACTCAGTAATTTTTCACTCATTGATAATCATTCATCATTCATGATTCATTCATTTGCGTTCACTGTTGGCATGTTGTAACCATATATCAGTTACCGATCTTCTTTTCATCTCCGTTTAAAGATCGAGACGAGAGTATTATCATTTTCATCGTGATTAGTAGTCTTGTACTTGGGGTATCATCTTGGACTTGTGTTGGACTTGTTCACTTTCACATTCGTATGATATGTCGGATCATTCATCAGTCATAGCGAAGAACCGGAATTATCGGATTTTTCACCTTGTCCAGCATTGAGTTACGGCCGTAAGGATTGTAGGTTACGGCCGTAACAAGGGTTCGTTGTTTTCAGGCCATTTTGGACGAATGGGACTTACGGCCGTAAGGTTTCGGAATACGGCCGTAAGTTGAGCAGGTACGGCCGTAAGGCTTAGCCGGTTACGGCCGTACGTGTCCAGCAGGCTGCCCAGGCATTTTGGCCGAAGGCGAGTTACGGCCGTAAGAAGGGGAGGATACGGCCGTAAGTGGTGGTCGTAAATTTCAGGTGTTGTCGGGCAAGGGGGACTTACGGCCGTAAGGGTTGCGGCATACGGCCGTAAGTCGAGGAAGGTACGGCCGTAAGGCTTGGCCGGATATGGCCGTACGCTGCAGGCAGGGTGCCTGGTCATTTTCAACGAAGGGGGCTTACGCCCGTAAGTTTGGCGGATACGGCCGTATCATCCGAGTTACGCCCGTAAGGTGTGCGGGTACGGCCGTAACGAAGGCGAGTTATGCCCGTAACTCAGGAGCGGTTACGGCCGTAAGTCTGTCGGCAGGATTTTGGACGAAGCCGAGTTACGGCCGTACGAGTTGGCCGGTTACGGCCATAAGGCCGTTGACCTGGGATGTTATGGCCGTATGAGGGCCGAGTTACGGCCGTAACTTCCGGCAGTATATAAGGTTTTGGCCGGGACATTTTTCCTCATTTCTTCATTTCTCCAACTTTCATCCGAGAGAGAGGGTTGAGGGAGAGATTTTCCATCACTTAATCATTTGAGTGTGTAATTTTCATCATCTTCATTCATTTGGGAAGCTTGGATACTCGACTTAACTCGTGTTCTTCGGATCGAAGTGGTTGGATCTTCAAGAGGTAATTTCTTCAACATCTTGGATTTCGATTTTGTGTTGAGATATGATGTTTTGGACGCGATAATCATGTTATATGAAGGGATATGCATATGATTATGAGTTTGTATATAGATTCATTGGATTATTGAGGGATTATTCAAGAACACTTTGAATATCGAGTTGGATTTGGGGATTTTCGATTAATTGTTGTTATAATCACGTTTTTGGATATTCATAACGGATTATTAATCGTATTGAAGATGTTTTGTTGGTTTGAAACACTTCTTGGGGATTTGAGGTTGGTATTATTGAGGTTTAGTTGTAATCAATCGAAGTTGGCCACAAAGTGTTCGATATAATGCCCCAATGAACTTGGTTTAATCGTATCGACGTTTTGAGTTCGTTATATTCGTGTTTAATTCGTATATTGAACGGATTGTTGGTCATTGTATTGAATTAAGGTTGTTCGAGCGACCGACACTTCATTTAGGACATTTGTTCGTGGAAGGACATTCTTCATCGGTATTGTGTAAGTTAATTCTTACTCGGTTAAAAGAATATTCATTCCTTTTGTTGTTGATCATTCATAATCATAACCCATTCATCATTGTATTAATCATATTGAGACTTGTAATTGTCGAATAATCACTTCATTAGCGAGGAACGGCGGTTCCAATCATTTCATTGAAACTATCAATCACTTCATTATCACTTTCATATCGGTGAGTCATTCTTGACTTTGTCAGATTATTATTATTCATTGATATTCATTATGGTCATTCTCGTTCATATGACCTTCTGGGTTCATATTGTGTGGCCGGGTGCGGATGTGTGGAATTTTTAGTCGGGCACATGATGGCCATGTATTGGGAGTGATACATTGGTTTGTGCACACGGTAACGATTACCTCCATGAGACTAATTAGGTACAAGGACGGATGTGTCCGGTCATCCGTCTTGTACACTTGCACAGAACACTACGGGCGTACTATGATACTCCTCTTCAGCGTAATTCATAACTAGGGATATTTCATAACTTCAGTTAAATCATGATTGTGTATTTTGCAACCCTTGAGGATTGTTGTTACGTATGTGACCCATTTGGGATTGCTTTTAGTCATGGCAAGGCAAAAGCACGGGAATAGCATGTTGACGTCGAGGAGTCCCAATGATACTAGTAGGGGGCCCCGATCTTTCAGTTATTCATGTTGTTGTCCTTTAATTTCCGCTGCATACTTTCATTTGGATACTCCGTTTCATTCAGTGTTGTGTATTTTATCTTCATATAAAATATACTAGTATTCGGTATTGTCCTGGTGTGTTGTACTTAAACTCCTCATCGGAGTATTTGGTAATATAATGTGGTTCGGTACTACAATTATATTATTTAATTCATCATTTCATTCGCCTGGTGGGTCCCAGACGGGGATTCACGGCACTGTAAAATCCACCTAGTTTGGGGTGTTACAGAGTTGGTATCGGAGCGTGGTTTTGAATACTACCTTCCGAGTCATGTCTCACTTGAAATCATCGTCATCAGACTAGTATCATTGGACTTTCGCGTCGCGTGTGACCTGTGCAAATGTCGAGCCAATCAGACCGAAAGAACTGTAAGATTTCTAATGCCATGGTATAATTTCTGGCAATAGTCATTCATTCATCATTCATCAATTAGCAATCCTCAAACATCATCATTCATTGTGATTAGGACGATCATGTTAACTCATTAATCACTTAATTCATTTCATTACTCAGTTAATGATCAGGACGATCATATTAACTCATTAATTACTCAATTCATTTCATTACTCAGTTGTCGATCTGGATGATCATATTATTAATCTTGTTAAGTTGTTCAAGGTAATTATTTCAAGAATTTCATCAGATAATCATGTCACTTCAGTAAATCATTCATATAATCGCTAAGTTAGAGCATGTATATATACTCATTTTCATCACCTCATGACATAATCATAACGTGATAATCATGCGGGAAATATAATCGTTATGCGACCTTCCTACTTCAGTATGGGGAGAGCTGTCAGGGGATGCATGGGGAGAGGCCGCGGTGCGGGCCGAAACCCGGGAAATAATCACTCGTTGTTGGGAAATCGTACCCAGGACTCGGCTCGATCAGAAGATGTTCGGGTTGATCCACTCACTTTTATGCAGGCCATAATGACCCATGTGCAATTGCTCAATCATCATTGCGCCACTCAGGCCGGATTAATCGAGAGAACTCTCCCGTATGAGCCTGCTGCTAAGGAAATTGCTGAACAACAACCTTCATCTGTCAGCAAGAAATCAACGAAGCGTAATCAATCCGAAGGCGGTCAGTCAACCTTCAAGAAGCCTTGTGTGAGTCCTATCGTTTCTGAGCGACCTCCTACGGCGCATAATCGTGCGGGATCTCAGTCCCGAGCGGCCAGTTCGGCCATCACTTGTTTCAACTGTGGAGCGCCAGATCATTACAGCACTAAGTGTCTGAAACCGTCTATCACGTGCCATAATTGTGGGAATTTTGGGCATAAGGCCCGTTTTTGCCGAAAGGACTCCAAGTCGGCTTCGGCGGCATCTCAGGCCCCGAAGCAATCAACGATTCAGAATCAGACTGCTCTGTCAACAACGTTTAAGACAATGGAAGCAAATAGAGTTGGAGATCATATTTATCAGACGGGAGCGTCCGGTTCGGGGGCCGGCAAGTCCCGGATTCATGTGATGAAGAGGATCGACGATCCGGTGGCCCGAAGGATCTCAGGTATACTCGTAATTTTATTTCAACCTGTGTGTCCTTTTTGGATACTGTTGCACCGCATTCATTCATTTTCGAATCATGTTTGAATAAACTTATTTTGGGATAGTCCTATTGCTTGTGGGCCTCATACCATCGGTCTACCTGACGATGGAAGAATTTTCGGAAATCATACCGAATTAAGCTTAATGACCGCGATTGGTTGGTGGACCTAATCGTGGTGGACTTACCTAAGGACGATGTAATATTGGGTGTTAATTAGATGGATCGTCACGATACCATCCTAAGTGATCGTAAGCGTTTGGTCACTATCATTTCAGTCGTTGGAGATGAGTGCGTATTTCAGGGAAGTAATCCCCGTTGTTCCAGTAGAATTATTATTATTATGGAAGCAGGGAGATTCCTCGATCGAGTTGTTCAATCATTCATTGTATCATTTTCATCGATTGGTCTTTCTAAGGCAATCGAGTTATTCAATCATTCATTGTATCATTTTCATCGATTTGCCGTTTTAAGGCAATCGAGTTGTTCAATCATTCATTGTATCATTTTCATCGATTGGTCTTTCTAAGGCAATCGAGTTATTCAATCATTCATTGTATCATTTTCATCGATTTGCCGTTTTAAGGCAATCGAGTTGTTCAATCATTCATTGTATCATTTTCATCGATTGGTCTTTCTAAGGCAATCGAGTTATTCAATCATTCATTGTATCATTTTCATCGATTTGCCGTTTATGGCAATCGAGATGTTCCATCATTCATTGTATCACTTTTTATCGATTGACCATTCTAGGGCAATCGAAATGTTCAATCATTCGTGGTATCATTGTCATCGATTTACGATGTATTTCCAGACGAGTTATCTGGTTTCCTTCACATAGATTAGTGGAATTCAGGAGTGAGTTGGAGCCGGTACGTCCCCGTTATCGAAGGCACCGTATCGGATGGCCCCGACCAAAATGCAGGAGTTGAAGATTCAACTTGAGGAATAGTTCGAGAAAGGTTATCTCCGACCGAGTGCGTCCCCGTGAGGAGCACCAGTGTGATCTGTCAAGGAGGAGGTTGGCTCGTCTCGTGTGTGTATTAATTATCAGGAGTTGAACAGGGTGATAATCAAGATTAGTATCCTCTACCCCGTATTGATGATCTCTTAGATCAGCTTCAGGGAACTTCAATATTTTCCCAGATCGACTTAAGATCTGGACAGCATCAGTTGTGAATTCAAGAGTCGGGTATCGCAAGGACGGCGTTTTGTACACGCTATGGCCATTATGAGTTTGTAGTTATGCCGTTCGGGCTAACTAATGTACCTGCGGTATTCATGGAGTTAATGAATCGGGTTTTCATCGACTTTTTAGATCAGTTTGTTGTTGTCTTCATCGATGACATTTTGATTTATTCTCGTGACCGAGAGGAACACGAGGTTCATCTTCATCAGGTTCTCGACGTGTTGAGACGAGAGCAACTTTATGGAAAGTTTTCCAAATGTGAGTTTTGGATGTCCGAAGTGACTTTTCTCGGACGTGTAATTTCATCAGACGGAGTTCGTGTCGACCCTCAGAAGACGGAGGCTATCCGAGATTGGTTACCTCCGAAGAATGTTAAGGAAATCCGAAGTTTTCTCGGATTAGCGGGTTATTATCGGCGATTTGTGGAGGGATTTTCTAGAATCGCTCAACCCTTGACGAACCTTTTGCGAAAGGATAAGAAATACACGTGGTCCGACGCGTGTCAGTGGAGTTTTGAGGAACTCAAGAGCCGGTTAATGTCAGCACCTGTACTTTCCTTGCCGCAAGGGACGGAGGGATTTGTGGTTTATAGTGATGCATCCGGACAGGGTCTCGGATGTGTACTCATGCAGAATGGGAAGGTTATTGCTTATGCTTCACGGCAATTGAGACCTTACGAGGTTAATTATCCGACCCACGACCTGGAGCTAGCAGCCGTGGTTTTCGCATTTGGAATTTGGCGTCATTACCTTTATGGCGTCACCTGTCAGTTATTCACCAATCATAAGAGTCTGAAGTATATATTTACACTGAAGGAGTTAAATATGCAACAGAGGCGGTGTTTGGAACTAATCAAAGATTATGATATCGAGATCCTGCACCACCCGGGTAAGGCAAACGTGGTTACCGATGCCTTGAGTCGTAAGTCCGTTCAGGAGCAAATGCTTTCTCATTTAACAGTTCAGAAGGAGCTTCAGCAGGAATTCCTTAGACCCGAGATCGAGGTCTAGCTTCAGCTAGTGCAGGGGAAATTTGCATGTTAGAGATTTCATCACCACTTGAGGAGGCAATCAGAGAGAATCAGGGTTCAGACCCATCATTGTTGTGCATCCGTGAGGATGTGACTCAGGGGAAAGCCCCTGGATTTGTGGTCCACGGGGATGGACTTTTGCGATTTAAGAATCGGTTGTGAGTACCGGCGAACGACGAGTTGAAAAACTCGATTTTGAGAAAAGCTCATGCTACCCCTTATTCTGTTCATCCGGGGTCTAACAAGATGTACAAGGACTTGAAACAAAATTACTGGTGGAGTAATATGAAGCGAGAAGTCGCGGAATTTATTTCGAGATGCTTAACCTGTCAGCAAGTCAAGATAGAACATCAGCGACCGGCGGGTATGCTGAAACCTCTCCCTTTTCCAGAGTGGGAGTGAGAAGACATTTCTATGGATTTTATCACGAGTTTACCGACGAGTCGTCGTAGCATGAGTACAATCTGGGTGATTGTGGACCACTTAACTAAGTCAGCTCATTTCCTTGAGATTGAGGATACGTGGGGTCCCGTGAGACTGGCCCAGTTGTTCATCAAAGAAATAGTGAGATTGCATGGTACTCCTAAGAGTATCGTTTCCGATCGTGACAGACGATTCGCGTCACATTTTTGGAAATCAGTTCATCGTGCTATGGGAACTCAGCTTAATCTCAGTACCGTTTTTCATCCTCAGTCCGATGGACAATCAGAGAAGACTATTCAGACATTAGAGGACATGTTGAGGGCATGCGTCCTCGATTAGAAAGACGATTGGGAAGCCCAATTACCGTTGATTGAGTTCACGTACAATAATAGTTGGCATGCTGCGATTAAGATAGCACCTTACGAGGCCTTGTACGGTCATCGTTGTCGATCTCCTTTGTGTTGGGACGACTTATCAGAATCAATCAGCACCGAGCCCGAAATGCTTATAGCCGCCGTGAGAAGGTAGCTTTGATCAAGAGTCGTCTGTTGACTGCTCAGAGTCAACAGAAATCATATGCAGATAATCGTCGTCGACCACTAGAGTTCGAGATGGGTGACCACGTTTTGGTCAAGGTATCCCCGAGTCGAGGTATCTTCCATTTCGGAAAACAAGGGAAGTTGAGTCCGAGATTCATTGGACCGTTTGAGATTTTGGATCGAGTAGGCGAGTTAGCTTATCGATTGGCTTTACTTCCGGTGTTGAGCCAAATTCATAATGTGTTTCACATCTCTCAGTTGCGGAAGTATGTTGCCGACCCGAATCATATATTTCAGTTCGACGAAATCGAGATCGCAGACGATCATTCGTATGAGGAGTGTCCTATACGAGTTTTAGAACGGTGAATCAATCAGTTGAGGAACAAGATGATTCCTTTGGTCAGGATTCAGTGGTCTAGACTCGGAGTCGAAGAGGCTACTTGGGAAACCAAGGAGAGTATGCGGGAGAGTCAACTCGAGTTGTTTGGCCCATAGTTTCGGGGACGAAACTCTTTTTAAGGGGGGGGAGTATGTAATACCCGGTCGTAATCCATTCATTATCATTCAGTAATTATCAGTCAGTAATTGCCACTCAGTAATTTTTCACTCATTGATAATCATTCATCATTCATGATTCATTCATTTGCGTTCACTGTTGGCATGTTGTAACCATATATCAGTTACCGATCGTATTTTCATCTCCGTTTAAAGATCGAGACGAGAGTATTATCATTTTCATCGTGATTAATAGTCTTGTACTGGGGGTATCATCTTTGACTTGTGTTGGACTTGTTCACTTTCACATTCGTATGATATGTCGGATCATTCATCAGTCGTAGCGAAGAACCGGAATTATCGGATTTTTCACCTTGTCCAGCATTGAGTTACGGCCGTAAGGATTGTAGGTTATGGCCGTAACAAGGGTTCGTTGTTTTCAGGCCATTTTGGACGAATGGGACTTACGGCCGTAAGGTTTCGGAATACGGCCGTAAGTTGAGCAGGCACGGCCGTAAGGCTTGGCCGGTTACGGACGTACGTGTCCAGCAGGCTGCCGAGGCATTTTGGCCGAAGGCGAGTTATGGCCGTAAGAAGGGGAGGATACGGCCGTAAGTGGTGGTCGTAAATTTCAGGTGTTGTCGGGCAAGGGGGACTTACGGCCGTAAGGGTTGCGGCATACGGCCGTAAGTCGAGGAAGGTACGGCCGTACGCTGCAGGCAGGGTGCCTGGTCATTTTCGAAGAAGGGGGCTTACGCCCGTAAGTTTGGCCGGATACGTCCGTATCATCCAAGTTACGCCCGTAAGGTGTGCGGGTACGGCCGTAAGGATGTCGGCAGATGTTTTTGACGAAGGCGAGTTACGCCCGTAACTCAGGAGTGGTTACGGCCGTAAGTCTGTCGGCAGGATTTTGGACAAAGCCGAGTTACGACCGTACGAGTTGGCCGGTTACGGCCATAAGGCCGTTGACCTGGGATGTTACGGCCGTATGAGGACCGAGTTACGGCCGTAACTTCCGGCAGTATATAAGGTTTTGGCCGGGACATTTTTCCTCATTTCTTCATTTCTCCAACTTTTATCCGAGAGAGAGGGTTGAGGGAGAGATTTTCCATCACTTAATCATTTGAGTGTGTAATTTTCATCATCTTCATTCATTTGGGAAGCTTGGATACTCGATTTAACTCGTGTTCTTCGGATCGAAGTGGTTGGATCTTCAAGAGGTAATTTCTTCAACATCTTGGATTTCGATTTTGTGTTGAGATATGATGTTTTGGACGCGATAATCATGTTATATGAAGGGATATGCATATGATTATGAGTTTGTATATAGATTCATTGTATTATTGAGGGATTATTCAAGAACACTTTGAATATCGAGTTAGATTTGGGGATTTTCGATTAATTGTTGTTATAATCACGTTTTTGGATATTCATAACGGATTATTAATCGTATTGAAGATGTTTTGTTGGTTTGAAACACTTCTTGGGGATTTGAGGTTGGTATTATTGAGGTTTAGTTGTAATCAATCGAAGTTGGCCACAAAGTGTTCGATATAATGCCCCGATGAACTTGGTTTAATCGTATCGACGTTTTGAGTTGGTTATATTCGTGTTTAATTCGTATATTGAACGGATTGTTGGTAATTGTATTGAATTAAGGTTGTTCGAGCGACCGACACTTCATTTAGGACATTTGTTCGTGGAAGGACATTCTTCATCGGTATTGTGTAAGTTAATTCTTACTCGGTTAAAAGGATATTCATTCCTTTTGTTGTTGATCATTCATAATCATAACCCATTCATCATTGTATTAATCATATTGAGACTTGTAATTGTCGAATAATCACTTCATTAGCGAGGAACGGCAGTTCCAATCATTTCATTGAAACTATCAATCACTTCATTATCACTTTCATATCGGTGAGTCATTCTTGACTTTGTCCGATTATTATTATTCATTGATATTCATTATGGTCATTCTCGTTCATATGACCTTCTGGGTTCATATTGTGTGGCCGGGTGCGGATGTGTGGAATTTTTAGTCGGGCACATGATGGCCATGTATTGGGAGTGATACATTGGTCTGTGCACACGGTAACGATTACCTCCGTGAGACTAATTTGGTACAAGGACGGGTGTGTCCGGTCATCCGTCTTGTACACTTGCACAGAACACTACGGGCGTACTATGATACTCCTCTTCAGCGTAATTTATAACTAGGGATATTTCATAACTTCAGTTAAATCATGATTGTGTATTTTTCAACCCTTGAGGATTGTTGTTACGTATGGCCCGACCCGGGGATTACATTTGTGTCATGGCAAGGCAAAAGCACGGGAATAGCATGTTGACGTCGAGGAGTCCCAATGATACTAGTAGGGGGCCCCGATCTTTCAGTTATTCATGTTGTTGTCCTTTAATTTCCGCTGCATACTTTCATTTGGACACTCTGTTTCATTCAGTGTTGTGTATTTTATCTTCATATAAAATATACTAGTATTCGGTATTGTCCTGGTGTGTTGTACTTAAACTCCTCATCGGAGTATTTGGTAATATAATGTGGTTCGGTACTACAATTATATTATTTAATTCATCATTTCATTCGCCTGGTGGGTCCCAGTCGGGGATTCACGGCACTGTAAAATCCGCCTAGTTTGGGGTGTTACATAACACCCCCAAGATATTCGGAATATATTACAGTGCCGTGGACCCCTACGTGGGACCCACCAGGCTAACTAATTTACATCGCTCGTCTAGCCATCTCGGTTAGCAAGAAAACACACATCACCAAGACACAAATCAAAATAAAACACCTGGCACAACCGGTAAACCAGACATCATCGAAAATCACACATCAAATTTAGTATACAATCCCTCTCCCAATTTTAAAATGCCTAAGTACTCGCGAGTACCATCTATCAGTTTACAAGTTTGAAAAACAAATGTTTAAAAATGGATAACTGAAATAAAAGGACTGAATTTGCACACGTTGACAACCCTGGCCAGCATCCTCGTACTACTCCAGTGCCCGATCGACCGGCTGAACGCAACCTGAAATTCATAACACAAATTTCCCCGAAACGGGTCCCCAGAGGGGTTAGCAATTATGCTCGTACAGTAATCAAGGCAAACCACTCACTTACACATTTCATAGTACATGCATCAAATCACTCCAAAATCAAAACAAGACATGTCTTTTCCCGGAAAACAAACAGTCAATAATCACAGTCGAAAACCGCCTAGGACCGGGACTAAACCACTAGTCCCATCTAAGGCCTCTACGGACCCTCCCGGACTGGCCATAGTTAAAAATCAAAATTATGCACATGCATCGCCTAAAACAAGGGCTAAACTACTGGTCCGATCCGAGGCCTCTGTGGACCCTCCCAGACTGGCTAGCCAACAAGATCGTGAATCAGGAGCGAAATCACAAATTCCTCCGAGGCCCCATCGGACCCTCTCGAAGTGAGCAAATTACACACATATACATTACCATTCTATGTTAAGCATAAGGGATTCACAAGAAAACTTGCCTTGAGAATATTGACGAAGAAATGAACGCGAAAATCAACTACGTTTGCTAGGAATCGACAACCACAAACCTAACGATTCAAAGAATACAATCACAACCAATTCTACACGAATACAAAAATGGAATACACCCAAAAAACCACCTATGATTCATGTAAATTCATACAAAAACAACATCGAGGGCGGGTCGCAACCGAACCCTCTCGATTTCACAAATACCACGAAATTTACCATGAACTCGTAGGGAAAATATTAATACCACTAAGATTAATCACAAACATCATGGATTAATCAGCAACACGGAACAACTCGGACATTAAATCGAAAACCCTCAAATTTCCCAAAAAAGGGTTCTAAGAGTTTAACTCGGATCAGAGACGAAGAACAAGTGTTGGTGTTGTTAATATACACCAAGAACTCAAGAAAGATGATAGCTAGATGATTGCCCATTCGAAATCGACCAAAATCGCCTATGAATTGCCCAAACACAGAGGAGAAAAAGAAGGAAGGAAAATGGACAAAACTGGTCAACTCCTGGGTATTTAAACCGAGGCCCCAATAACGTATGCACACTACACCATAGATTGTATACAGCAACGTGTAAAATACGTTGCAATTTGCAATAGGGCCTATTGCAACGATTATGCAAAAATCAAGCGTGCACTTTGCTCTGGTTGCCATAGGGCCCTTACGGCAACAAATTTGGTACCATATTGCAACGGCATATTATCGTTGCAAATATAGTATATGGCAACGATTTAACGGCTATAGCAACATGTTTAACACCATTGCAATATCTTGGACTACCTATGGCAACATTTTTTTGCAACGATTTTTTTGTGTTAATTGTTGCAATACATGGACTCAGGCAACCTTAAGGCAACATATATATGCCCAATTGCAACGTATTTAGAATCAAATACAGTCTAATTTTATTTAATGAATATGACATATATGGCAACATCTAAGCTTCTATTGCAATGTTATATAAAAAAACTGGCATGACCATTAGATTTATTTCAATTGGTATATCGTAACATCAATCGAACCGAGCAATATTACTGCTGTTCCAACATCAATAAATTCACTCAAACTAAGTTTAGGAAAATGACCAAGTTGAAGCAAAATAACTAAGTTCAAGTGACACACAATCTAACTTAGTAATACATAGACCAAATTCTTAGTTAAACATTATATAAACATGAGTCATGGCTCTTCTTCCTCTTCCTATTCCTCTTCCTCTTCATCTTCATATTCATCTTCATCTTCATCTTCAACCGTCTCATCTCCGTCCTCAATAGAAGTAGTAGCACACAATTCTTTTACAATAACTTTAATAACTGAAAACCAAAACATAGTTAATATTTGCTCTCTCATCTGCATCCTCATCAGAAATCTCCATTTGTTTGCACTCGTTGATGTCCCAGAATTCTTGATGATGTACTAGTAGTATTTGCTTAATTTTCTGTTTTTCTCTAGTTTGCATTTTCTATCTATTAATGCAACCTTTTCATTCCCTCTTTTCATATTGTTTGGGAGCTGAAAAGATAGAGATAATAAGAGCATGTCAAGACATAAATCCTGAATATATATTTGCAGCATAAGGTCAGAAAGGAACCTATTAAAAACTTTCCATTTGTGATCAACATAAAACAAACAAACAAACCCTACTCTTGTCCCTCAAGCAAGGTCAAAAGGAACTGGTCACAACATACATATAAAACACAATCAATTTAAAATAGAAGTTCATATATCATAAGCAAGTGAAGAAAGTTATAAAATGAGCAGGTGATGTGTTTTGGTTTACTGAACTCCCAAAAGCTTCTGTAAATTGAAGAGTCTCAATCGCACCTTTTCAAATTCATAGATAAAATTGGTTAGTTAGTCACATACTATTTTAAAGGTTACAACAAGAAGGTAAGCCACATATAAATACCGATGAAAGCAGGATATACCTCCCACAAGTGCTTCTAGTGACTGACTTCCAGTAGGGATCTTGATAGCAGACTCACATAACTTGTCAAGTTTAGTGTCAGAGAGTCCTTTGATTCCAGTCAAACCCTGGATATTTCGAAAAACATAATACTCATGCAGGTCAATAATTAAGTAGTTCAAACATTTGAGTTATTCGACAGGGGTTTACCATCTTAGTATAATTCATATGACTATTTGCATCCTGAAGCTTCTTCACATCTCCAGCGTTAATTCCATTAGAAGCCACTACAAAATTAGAGAAGTTACATCGTGCTAAACAACGTCCGTTACACTAAAACAAACATCCTCTATTCTACTCTGAAGTTCACTTGAATTTTATAACATTTAATGAAACCATAAACGGATGGACAAAATCTGGTGGATGAATGCCATGAAGTTTGGCAATGCTATGAATATTAATCGTGGGAGAGAGAGAGAAAGAGAAAGAGAGGGGGATCATAAACTTGTGATGCATACGAGATCGGGGTTAAAACTCGCCTATCAGCATATATCTAACTAGACAAAACCAAAAATTAAGAGTATTTGATGAAACAAAAATATATGTATTGGGTCAAAATAATTGCCGAGATGAAAATTAGGAATACACATTTATATGTCCATATATCGTCACTATTTGATTAGAAACTTAACATTAATTAGTGCCCTCAGTTGGTCTCTCTGCAAATATATGCCAAGATCAGATAGTATGCTGAGCCATAAGCAAACTTGAGTAAATAGATAACCGTTAACTCTATACACTGAATGACTCAAAGATCAGGATGATCTTCAAATGATCGAGCATGAAATAAATACCCCAAAGCCAATCACGAAGCCATAACTCAACATATGCCAGCCATTAAACCTTGAGATTTTATTAGGAAAATGAAAGACATCACACGAAAACTAAAAGAGAAATTGAGCTGGCGTTCCATTGTCAGCCATGTTTGATCGGAGAATAAGAGTGATAACAAGCAGAGAGTTGAAATTTGAAATACTTTAACCAAAAAGTGTACTCATATAAAAGCCAATCGTAAAATGGAACTGGTCATCTGTGAATAGTATCATCAAAATGTTTTAAGAAATGGAATTAGAAAATGCAAACTAGAGAAAAACATAAAATTAACCAAATTGTTCCAAATTATCCAAAGCTTAATAAAACAGTGAAAAAATATTAGAGGTAGAAACAAAACAATAATTCTTCATTTGTTTCGTCACATTTTCCATATGCCCTGCACACACGTCCCCACTCCCAGACAGTGAGAGAGGGGAGGGGGAGGGCGAGAGGATAGAAATCATACAAATATATATACATCATATTCAGCATAAC
The DNA here is from genome assembly GCA_033398695.1 of Orobanche coerulescens. Classification (NCBI taxonomy): domain Eukaryota; kingdom Viridiplantae; phylum Streptophyta; class Magnoliopsida; order Lamiales; family Orobanchaceae; genus Orobanche; species Orobanche coerulescens. Next base: position 100,219,767 of record CM065812.1, read on the forward strand.
AAAGCCTTGAATAAGTGTGAGCAGATAGAAAATAAAAGATCAGATAGCACAATACATATGTTACTTTGACTAACCATATCCTGATGCAAAAGGTTGTCGGACGTCTGATTTCCTATCTTCAAGTGGTTTAGTTCCAAGTTAACTTTCATAGTTGATAAAGTTGATAAGTCGCCATCAGTTAGTATCACCTGCACCATGAAATCATTCACAGAGGATCAAGTGAACACGCTAATGTACATGTAGCAGAAAAAAATAGTTTTCCTTTCAACACAACCCTCCCATGGTACCTAAACATATATATCACATATTTATGCGAGATAGTGAGCGAAACTGAGAGTTCCTTAATAAAAAATGAGGAAGAATAAAAGCAAATCAAAACAAGCCTTTATCATACCAATACAATCATTTATCCTATAATAGCCTAAACTTGAACAGCAAACATTTATATTCCTGGAAACAAGAAGAATTAAACTTTTAAACAGGTTCACGGCCTATGTATTACATATATGTAACTAGATGGATATTATAGGATGTTACTAATACATGAAACTTTTTTCTGATATTACCACTGAAAATATCTAAGGGAATCTATTTATAACATCATATCATGCATGCACAAGCTTACCTTAAATGCTTTCACATAAGATAGAGAGATTCCAACCAATCCCATATCATGTTTGCCACTATGACTAGCTGAATTTTATTGCGGTGGCTGCCCAAAAGGGTCTTCTTGATGCGGACGAATAGCAGTGGGACTTGTACGGTATCTTGAATAAACAGCTCGAGAAGTAACGGTTGGAGAGTGTCGAACAAAGAAAAAGTGCAGGCCTTAAGGAAGCGGGAGAGCACCCAAGTCTGTGAGCAGAATAGGAAGATTGTAAAGGCTATAGCGACCAAATGGCGGACCACTATAAGATCCATATTCATGCACCAAATCTTGGGATAATTGCAAAACTACCCCTAAAGTTTAGGCTAATTACAAACTACTCCAGTTATTTTATGTAGAACTTTGGTGCATTAGCATGTTGTTCCTTGGAATCCTGTCCTTTTGTGCTGTAGTTTTCGGATTCCTCCTCTTTTCTCAAACCTATTATAGCTGCATCATTCTGTAATTAAATCAAACCTTAAGCTGATCAATTTTTCGTGATTATCCCAATTATATATATCCATGAGCCTTGTGTTTACCTTAACAATTACACACAGAGAGAGAGAGAGAGAGACATACGAGTAGAGGGAGAAATACACACTTCACTTAGAATTCTTAGAGCACACGATATCTTTAACACGGAGCACTTGCCAGTTCTTGAGATGGGAATCCACTGTATTCTCAATGTCTCTCCTTTTATTTTCCTTAATCTCTAAAGCTCCCTTTATCTCCCCTTCCATTTCCACTTTCTGCAATTTATAAGTAGCCATAAGTCTATCCATTAAATCCCCCCCCCCCCAAGAAAAAAAAATATGGGTGACGGAAACTTACTGGTACGGTATCGGGGACTGGAATCTTGGAACTGTGTACGGCGGCGCGGTTGGCAGCTTTGGTCATCATCCACCGCAAGCCGTGGTTGCAGAGAGCAGCGGCAGCGGATCCACCGTGCTTTGCGCACAACAATTTCGTCCGCACCATATTTCCAATTCTCAAGAAGATCAGAGAATATTGTTAGGGATTTATTAGTGTAATTTGAATGTCCATCTTGTTTTGGGGGAAATAGGACGATGGCCTAAACGCACCAGCAGCGATTATTAAGTTTTTTTAATATTGGTTTTATTCAGCCGGCCAAATCTTTCAAAAGCCCACTCAATTTTTTTAGTACCCGCCTAAATTTTGGGCCCCAAATTGCTATGTACAGCAACGAATTCTTAAATTGTTGCAATATAATGTAAATTTTACACTATTGCTAATTTTTTCGCTTCAATTGTAACACTTTATAAATGCATTGCAATATATCCGAGCTGGTCTATCAATAGCAACGTTTTCTGATGAAATTTTTGAAATCTGGTTGCTATAGCCAATCTATGGTGTAGTGGTAAGCCCTGGGCAACTAATGTACATTAGCCGGTTAACGTGCATAAGCCTTCCAAGCTTACGTACGTAATAGGTTGGCACAAAAATCTGCCCAACCATACGTAGACTATTACGTACGTTATGATAAGAGCCATTACGTACGTAATACTCCAGAAGCCTTAACGTACGTAATGCTCTTCACATAGCGTACGTAAGGTACCCCAGTACCAAATGGGCAGTCTGACGAGTAAGGGTGTGACGAAAACACGAGACGATAGAAACACAAAACAAAAGTACGATTACAAAGAGTTTGAGATGATGAACTTAAACACTAAAAGAAAATATGTTCCCGACTACCTGAAGGTTCGGAAAACAATGACAAACATAACTACCCCAATATTTTAGGAAGTTACAAAATGGTCCAAAACGTCCAAAATACATGATGTATGATCGAAGCACCAAACAAAGGCTCACGACATCCATAATGCATAAGATGGATTTGCGGCAACCCCGAAACGGCAGTTCCAAACAACGATTACGAGAATTGGACCAAATAGTGACGAAAAAGACATTATACGCGGAATTGAGTAAAATAAGTCTGAAGCAAGCTCGTATTACAAAAAGTCCAGTATTAAATATTCTCAAAATATCAATACGGTTACAAGCAAGTCACTAAGAATGAAAAAATACACCAAAATGAAAAATACCATAGAAAGGAAAAATACCAAAATGAAAAATACCATAGAAAGGAAAAATGCGGATATTACATTCCCCCCTCTAAAAACAAGTTTCGTCCCGAAACTTAAGAAACAAACAACTCGGGGTACCTAGCATGCATGCTATCCTCGATTTCCCAAGTTGCCTCCTCAACACCATGTATCGACCACTGCACCTTGACCAATAGAATGGTCTTATGCCTCAGTCGCTTCTTACAGTACTCCAAAATCTTCAAGGGACGCTCCTCTAAGGTAATATCCTCCGCGATATCGATTTCGCCATAGTCGATAACATGAATAGGGTCCGGAACATATTTCCTCAGCTGGGAAACATGAAAAACGCTATGGACGTGACTCAAAGCCAGATGCAACGTCAAACGGTATGCCAACTCTCCGACCCTCTCAAGAATCTCAAAGGGCCCAATAAATCTCTGACCCAACTTTCCATTCTTTCCGAAGCGTAAAACTCCCCTCATCGGCGACACCTTCATCAAAACGTGGTCTCCCATCTCGAATTCCAAAGGTCGACGACGAACATCAGTATATGACTTCTTTCGGCTCCGAGCAGTCAACATCCTCTCCCGAATCAATTCTACCTTCTTCTTCGTCTCCAAAGCGACATCCGGTTCGGTCCCGACCAAATCGGATGCCTCGTTCCAACAAATCGGCGATCGACAACGCCGCCCATAAAGCGCCTCATACGGTGCCATCTTGATCGACATGGGCCAACTATTGTTGTACGTGAACTCGGTAAACGGAAAATGATTCTCCCAATCATTGCTCCAATCAAGAGCACAAGCACGCAACATAACCTCAAATGTCTGGATAGTGTGCTCCGACTGCCCATCCATCTAAGGATGAAAAGAAGTACTGAGACGCAAACGAGTACCCAACACCTTATGTACCGCCTGCCAAAAATGCAATACAAAACGGCCATCATGATCCGAAACAATAGACTTCGGAGTACCTTGAAGCCTCACAATCTACGCAATAAATACACGAGCCAGCTTTTCCGGACCCCAAGTATCCTTGATGCCCAGAAAGTGCGCCGACTTGGTTAGACGATCCATAATCACCCAAACCATATTCATACCCAACTTCGATCTCGGCAAGCTCGTGACGAAGTCCATCGAAATATCTTCCCACTTCCATTTCGGAACGGGAAGCGACTGAAACAATCCGGCTGGTCGCTGGTGCTCGATTTTGACCTGCTGACAAGTCAAACATCTCACTACAAAGTGTGCGACCTCCTCTTTCATATCATTCCACCAAAAGTTCCTCCTTAGGTTCTTGTACATCTTACTCGAACCAGGATGAACTGAGTACGGTGTAGCATGGGCCTTACACAAAATACTCTGCCTCAATTCCAAGTCGTTCGGTACACAAAGTCAACTCTGGAATCTCAACACACTATACTCGTGGATCACAAACCCAGGAGACTTACGGATTTGAGCAATCACCGGATCCTCCAACTGCTTCAGTTTAATTTCATCGATCAGCGACGACGAAATTTCCAAAGCACATAGTTGCCCGACAACTCTTGGCAACAAAATATCGACACTCAACTCGATCACATCACGCCGAAGCTCAGACTGAGACGTAACTATCTCAAGTGTTCATAACGTAACCGGTTTCCGACTCAAGGCGTCTGCCACGACGTTCGCCTTGCGCGGATGATAAAGGATTTCGAGGTCATAATCATTAATTAACTCCAGCCTGCCTCATATTCAACTCCCGCTGAGTGAATATGTACTTTCAGACTTTAGACATAAATAGAACTACCCCAATATTTTTGTAATACCAGCAATTTCGGATTTCAGTGATTTTTTTTTTTTAGCGAGAGTCAGTTTTGACGACTCGTTTGTGACTGTTTCGTCATTTTGAGAATGATTAATTCTGCACTTTTTGGCATCCGGGTTCGTTTCGATGTCGTTTTGTTGAGTTCCGTGCTTTTTGGCGACTTTTCCGCACTTGAGTTCGATTCTTGTGAATCTCATTCGAAACTACTATTTCGAGTTTCCTGTAAGTCCGTTTAACTTTGTTAGATGTGTTGTGAACTTCGGTTTGGTTATTCGATCACGTATCGTGATTTTCGGGTGTTTTGGGCCATTTTGTAATTTTTCCAAAGTTGTGGGTATTCGTATACGTATTTGTTATCTCAACCCTTTTTATGGTCGCGTGTGAGTTTGATTGTAACTCAAACTCTTGGTATGATCTTATTCTGGAGTTTTCCGTGCGTATCTTGATCTTGGTATTTCGATCGGAGGGGTCCGTTGTTGTAACCAGCTTTGAGAGTACTACTGCTGTAGTTCTGGGTGCATTAGCGCACGCTAAGGGATATCCTTAGCACACGCTATGGAACAGCAGGGTCTGAAGTCAGTAGCTGGAATCAGGCCGTTAGCGCACGCTAAGGGCAGGTCATTAGCGCGCGCTACAGTGCTGTGGTTAGCGCACGCTACGGGTTGGTAGCGCACGCTAACTAGTAGTTCGAGGGAGTCCAGTGGCTATTGTACTGTGTCTAGAGGATTCGTTAACGCACGCTAACTCTTGATGGTTAGCGCATGCTAACTGTGCATTTTGGCAGAACGATTGTTCTGACATCTCGATAGCGCACGCTAATCAGGTAAGATTAGCGCACGCTAAGCTGTCCAGTATAAAGACTGGACAACAGTCTTTAATCTTCATTTTCTTCATTTCTTCTTCTTCCTCCGTGTAACACCCTGAGATATTCGGAATAATTACAGCGCCGTAAACCCTTTAAGTAAGGATTTACAAGGCTAATTAAAAGAAATGTGAATATAATCCAACAATACCACAAAAATTCAAATTACAAAACCGGTTCCAACTGATCCATTGAGTTAATTAATACAACCATATCGAAATGATATTACTAAGACACGCGTACTCAAGTACTGAAAATGAGCCGAGAAGACAAATCACAAAAACAACAAACATCACTGAGCCCATTCGTCGTCACGTCGGTACTGTGGCTGTTTTCCCGATCCTCGGCTACCTGAACATCAAAACAAATGTCCACCCCCGAAGGGGTTATCAAAACGATGCTAGTACAAGTATCATATTAAACAAATCGAATATGCATAAAAAATACATAACAAGATACACCACACGGACTTCCGCTACCGGAATCCGACAATGCGAATCCACAAGATTCCATTAACACAGTATGGGTATTCCAATGATCCAGCGCCCTCAGCATAGATCCCAAGATGATCCCGTCGGACCAACACGAGGTGGAAAAATCCATCCTATGATCCAGCGCCCTCAGCCTAGATCCCAAGATGATCCCGTCGGACCAACACGAGGTGGACATCCGATCCAGCGCCCTCAGCATAGATCGTACAACATGCACAAACACAACTCATGCATACATATATGCCAAATCTCTATGTCCATCAACATGAACATACAGACACTAGATAACGAATATCATGACAATTCAACGAAATAAATCCCATGTTCAACAATATGAATAAACCACATGTATGCTCAAAATACCAATATTAACAAATTACGATACTTGCCTCAAAGATGGCAAAAACTAATCATTCCAATGATCTCAACACACTCGAAGGCTGCCTCCTTCGATCAACGTAGCAAGATCGAACCTTAAAAAAACAAATAATATAGAATTCATCTCATGTCGTACGAATGTCTAACAATCTGGTCTACAACCGAAAGCTCTAAAAAAATGTAATCTGCCTGAACTATTTAGCGTACGCTAAGTACTCTACGTAACGTACGCTAAGCCTGCCTATTAGCGTACGTAAACTTCTGAACGTAAAATCAGAGGAAGATGTGAGCCACATTCAAAACTACTGTAGATACTCGTGAGTATCTTTAATTTTTGTCGTATGGTGAGATTTTCTGAATAAAAAAAAAGGTGATACGCAATAAATGCATTCATTATTCTATTGAGTAGTTGAAGCAGAATCAACGCAATCACAAACTTGTTAAACAATTTTACCTCATTTTTCTTCTATAAATAAGCATTGTGCTTGATTCTTTTCTTCATTCCTCAAACTTGTACTTTTCTCTTTTTCACTCTAATAAATTTCTTTTCAAAAATGGAATCATCATCTTCCACAAAAAAATTAGCACAGTCTGCATTTTTGGTGGAGCTAGTTATGGAAAAGAGGCTTGCTTTACTGAAGCAGCCCACAACTTGGGTCGTACCTTAGGAGAAAAATGCATTCATGTAGTTTACGGATGAGGAAGTCTAGGATTAATGGGACGAGCTGTTGCTTCTGCCTATATGGAAAGAGTAAGAGTGTTGAGAATAATTTCAAAACCTCTGGCTGAAAGTAAAATCACCGGGGCAACTATTGGTGATGAGTTTAGAGCTGTAAATATGCAAGATCGCATAACTCACATGATAAATAATTCTGGTGCCTTTATCACCCTTCCCGGTGGTTTTGGCACTCTTGAGGAACTTTTTCATGTGGTTACCAGAGCCCAGCTAAATGTTCATCAAAAACCAATAGGACTGCTTAATGTCAATGGTTTCTTTGATGGTTTACTATCTTTCATCGACTACTCTGCTGAAAAAGGTTTTATTTCCGAGCGTGCTAAACGAATCATAGTCGTTGCAACAACACCAGAAGAACTAATCAAAAAACTCATTAAATTTGTTCCTCAACCAGATCCAGCTCTAGCTAAAATTGTCTGGATGAAAGATTTTACCGTGAGAAAATGAAAAGTGGATTCATTCCTCTCCCTTTGATCACCCATGTCGGACCTCTTGTATTTTTACTTTCTGTTGTGTGTAAAAATCGTGCTAAATGATGGCAGCTTAAGGAGTTTCTTCGTGATCTCTTGACGCGCATCTATTCGCGATTTATCTATTGTTATTTTATTGTTGTTATTTTTATTGTTTGTTTTTTATAAAAGCATTGATGGCAGCGTAAGGCGACTCTTCGGACTTTCTTGAAGCGCATCTTAAAAATTGTGTTATACTTACGAGTATATTTTATTTTATTTTGTTGTTTGCCTCGTATATTTATTCTCTTGCAGATTCTTAAAGGCGTTAGCTCAAGCATCAACTTTCATAATAGGGAGTATTCTGTTTTTCTCCTTGCTTTTTATTTATTTATTTTTTTATTTTATTTTTTGAAACTGAGGACAGTTTTATTTTCAAGTTTGGGGGTGGTATGTTTTAATTATTTTGGTGTGTTGGTTTTGATTAATTTTTTTATTTTATATATATATATATATATATTATTTTGATTTATGAGATTTTTAGATCTGACCATAACACCAATAAGTTAGCTATATACAAGCTTCTAAAATCGTTTTAACCAGTTAAAAAATTGTATATTCCAAAATTTTTGAACCTTAATCTCTCTTTCCAAGCCTTGTAATTATCATATAAAATCGAGTCATTCGTTACCATGAGAAAAGAAGAATTAGTCGGTTGATGAAAAATAGAACTGAAATTTACTTAATTTGTGGAGTTTTTGATTTTTCATGCTTAGCTAATAAATGATTTTCTGCAAAAATTCTATTTCCTAAAAAAAAGGAGTGTTGGTGAAAAGAGCTATACGTTAGCAAATAACAGTGTGAAAGCTATCACCTAAAAAAAGATAGAAAATTGTGTTGGTGAAAAGAGCTACACGTTAGCAAATAACGGTGTGAAAGCTATCACCTAAAAAAAAGAGAGAAAATTATGTTGGTGAAAATAGCTACACGTTAGCAAATAACGGTGTGAAAGCTATCACCAAGGGATGTAGTTTATGAGCAGATTTGAATTAATTAGCGGCTGAATTTCAATACACTCAATTTCGTGAAAAATCACAATATTTGATGTCGCCAATGAAATTCTTCTTCATATTGAGTCGAAAAATAAACGAGTGATCGAGAGCAACCATTAAAGGGAGTCGTGTGTATCACGAGTGGGAAATAAATAATCAACCTTTTGGGGGGAAACCTTGCATTTTGGAATTACAAAATAAAACCGTGTTTTAACTTTAAAATCATTAGTAGATTTATTTTGAATTTTGATTCATTTCTATCTACTGTGTAAAGCTGGTTGTTGTATATTAATAGCATTTTGATCTCCTTTTCTCTTTTTATATATGATTAGTTTTCTTAATTTATGTGTGTATTATTATGTTTGTGTCTTATTTTTATTTTTATTTTTGGAGTGTGATTAATAAAGAGTCTTACTCGGGACTAGCATGAATTCAAGTTTGGGGGTGTGATAAGTGTCAGTTTTATACACTTATCCATAGTTTGTATCGATATATTTCACCCATAATTGAGCTAGTCTACTCGTTTTTGCTTAGAATTAATTAGCTTTTAAATGATTTTATTATTTATCAGATGAAGATGTAAATTTAGTCTTAATCGGATTGAATTACTAATTTACTCAAGAAATAACATGTGTATAAAATATTCTCTTTGTTGAATGTTTATGTATTCATGTTGTAGGGCTTTCCGAGACGAGTTCGGCAGTCTTTCCGGATTCAAAATCAGAGTTAAATATCAAAAGTTATCATCCGAAGAAGATTTGGGGCAAAAACGCAAAGTCTAAGAAATTCTGGGCTGAAAATGAAGTCTGAAACTCCATACGGGCGTGTACGGGCGTAACTTACTCAATGAAAATTTACGAACCCATGTTACGGCCGTAAGTCATCATTGTTACGGCCGTAACTCCTCAATGTTACGGTCGTAACTCTTGGCAGATTATTGATCATCGCCTAATTTTTTATACTTTTGGTCTATTATTGAGGGGATGGCTGACATTGATCCGATCTAATATAATAATACTGGAGTTTTGGAGCTATTAGATGACTTTAGGTGTATAAATAGACCCCTTATATCCATCATTATTCATCATTCATCTTATTATTTTCTCACTTTGTAATACTTTTTCTTTTTGTGTGAAGAACACACTTGTGTTCTTGAGTGATTTGTGTAAGTGTGGTTTAGCTTATGTTGTTGGGGGAGTTTATTGTTTCTTTCTCCTTTATCTACTAAGGGAGTTAGGATCAATTCTTTCCCTTTTTCAACTATTAATGACCACTCAAGCTTGTAATATGTTGAATAAACCCTTAATGGGCTAAGTTACCTTAGTTGGGATTATAAACAAGGTTATTCATGTTATTTAAGTTTGTATAAAGATCTTTTATGAATTACTTATTATTGTGTGTGATTTTCATTGTTTTACCAATCTTTATTTATTTGGCCAATAAATGACGATATTTATGGTCTTCATATGTTTCGAAAGAAAATATGTTTGATTAGATCAAATGATCTTCACTCTAAGTTGTTCTAGGGGATAGAAATATACCTCTAGACCTTAGATTATTCTTTGAGTTATTGTCATAAAATATAATGCTATGTATTGAAGCCAATCAATATAGAAATATAGTGGATTGATTCAATATATAAGGGGCGTTTTATAGTTCGAAAGAGAAACCGTCTTTTTAAGGAAAATCGAATCTACACAACATAATAAGTAAATACATCTTATGATCTCCTATACATCTTCTATAACTAATGATGAACTAAGTTTGTAATCCCAACTATTTCATTTTATCTTTTATTAATCTATTATTAGTGCAATTTTTCATTTTCTTGCATATTAGAACTATTATTTCATTTTCTTTGCAATTGTAAAACCAAACTCTTAAATCGTGTGTTTCAATCATATGAATCTCTATAACAAATAGTTAAATAGTGTATAATTCAATATATAACCTAACTTCCTCGTGGGATCGATAAACCGGACTCAAAAAGTCCACTTACTACTTGATACGATATCGTGCACTTGCGATAGTTACACTAAAGACGTGTCAATGATGTACTTATTTTGCCCAAGGGGCACAAGAATATTGTATCAATTCCGTTCATGGACCGAAAGTGATCTCACTTCTTTATTAGAGATGGATCCTGTCGTATTATTTCAGAAATAAATTGGTTGGTACTTCTACATTATTAAATGGTTTATACCATTTGAATATAAAGAATAAAACAACTGTGAACACTATAACTAGGAAGCGTGGTAGGGATGAAACAAACCAAGCAGTTAAGTGGCATCTTAGACTTGGTCATATTGGTCAGACCGAGGTTCATAAAATGAAGAAAGATGGCCTTACGAGTCCATTGGGATCAGATCCCTATCCAACTTGTGAATCTTGCCTTCAAAGCAAAATGACTAAGTTACCCTTCGCAGGGACTTTTGAAAGAGCTGCTGAAAAACTTGGATTGATCCATACCAACGTATGTGGCCCTTTTAAAGTGGCACGAGATGGCTTTCAGTATTTTATTACATTCACTGATGACCAAACTAGGTATGGGTTCGTGTATTTAATGAAACATAAGTCTGAAGCTTTTGATAAATTCACGAAATTTAAAGCCCTAGTTGAAAATCAAACAGGTAACCGTGTTAAGACTCTTCGATCAGACCGAGGTGGTGAGTACATGAGTACCGAATTTGATGAGTTCTTAAAAGAACTAGGAATAGTGTCACAATTCACTCTTCCAGCTACTCCACAATTAAATGGTGTATCAGAAAAAAGGAATCGAACCTTGTTGGACATGGTTCGCTCCATGCTTAACTATACTGATCTATCGATTTATCTATGGGGTTACGCGCTCCTTATTGCTGCACATTTCTTGAACAGATGTCCTTCCAAATCTGTTCCTAAGACTCCACATGAGATGTGGAGAGGTAGGAAACCAAGTCTTAATCACATAGGATTTGGGGTAGTTCCATGTCCCCTCCGACGTTTCACTGTATGTGCCTGCCGAGAATGAGCGTGCCAACCAACCTCCCGAGGGTATGGTCGCCGTTAACGAGTTGATCATGGGGGCCGGATTGCCTTTGCTTGACGATCGCCTTTGATCCTGCTTATGTCAAGAAGAGTAAAGTAGAGAAATTGGAAGCTAGGTCTGTGAAAAGTCGTTTCATATGATATCCTGGGGATTCCATGGGATATCTATTCTGCTTGCACGAAGATCATAGGATCATCGTTGCTATACAAGCACACTTTCTGAAAGATCAGTTTATTCAGGAAGGCAGGGTAGGTAGAAATATTTCTTTGGAAGAAATAAAAGAAACACCGAATGAGACACCTGTGTAAGATATTAGAACCGAACCTTCTGAAATACAAACACAACCTCGCAAGTCTAGTAGAATTTCTCAATTACCTGAGAGGTATGGCTATCTGCATCAAGAGGAACTAGGTGTCTATGAGATGACAAAAAGTCGTCAAGAGAATGATCCTTCTACATACGACCAAGCGATGGTAGATGTTGACTCCGCCAATATAATACCCGAGATTTTTGTTCCGATTACTTTGGATTTTTCTGTATATTTCTCGGTTGCCGAGTATCGGTATTAGTTTTCTCAATGATTGATTTTTTTGTGTTCATATGGTTGCGTGTGATTATTTGTTGCATGGTGTTTTGTTTCGGATCGTTGATGTTGTCCATTAGTGTTTCGTTACATGTTAAATGATCGATGTTTTGTCGAGGAGTATCGTTGTTGTGCATTTGGGTCGACTTTGTAAGATCACCATCGGAACTCCGCAATTTCGATTTTTGGTAAATTCTCTTTTTTGGCATAAGTCCATCTTAGCAAATCTATTGTGACCATTTCGTCATTCCGAGAATGATTAATTCTACACTTTTTGTCATCCAAGTTCGTTTCGGTGTCGTTTTGTTGAGTTCCATGTTATTAAGCGACTTTTCCAAGTATGAGTTCGACTTTGTAAAATCACCATCAATTCTTGGAAACTCCAAAAGTTCTGACTTTTTACAGTATTATAGAGCATCAAGTTATATTTCCAATGCTTCAAACGGTGAGTCAATCGGAGTCCGGATGAAGGAGTTATGGTCGAAATAGCTAAGACTGCACCGTACGCCTTATGATGCTGGATCCGGCTGTACCGCGGGCCGCAGCCCTCTGCTGGCCGGGCCGCGGCACTAAACCATGCTGGGCGTTATTTTTGGCCATGGGCCGCGGCACACTCAGTCCGGGCCGCGGCACGCGAGTCTTTTGTGCATTATTTCAGCAGGGAATCGGGAGAGGACTTCATTTCCTCTCCCTTTTTCATCTTCCACATGAATAGAGCGATTTAGGGGCGATTTTTGGGCGATCTATCTCAGGGAATTCATCCATCTCAAGTTCTTGGTGTGTATTAACAACATCAATTCATGTTCTTCGTCATTAATCTGAGGTATTTTCTTGATTCTCCGAAATTGACCTTTTTGGGAGTTTTATTCTTGATTTCATTTTCCATCCGATTTTGATAAATCGATTGGTGTTAGATGTTGTTATTAAACATGTTTTATGGATTATATATCCATATCTTCGGTTCGTTTCAACCCTAAGGGTGATTTGAGTGTTCTTGAGGTGTAGTGAACATTTGATGTTCGATCAAATGTTCGAATGAACTTTCCTTCGATAGTTTGTTGCAATCTCCATTGTTTTTGGTCTCGATTCTCGTTGTAATCGTATCTTCGTTGTTTTTGGCTGGGGGATTATAGGTGTTCGAGGGTTTTCGATCAAGCATTCCCGTTGCTTCGCATGCTTTGGACTTGAGGCGAGTATCTCGTCTACAATCTTTATACATTGAGAGTATGACGTGTCGTGAAGTAAACGTGGACTTGTTAGTGATTGAACGTTTAACCATAACTCACTTCTAAATGAATATGTGATTCTATGAAAGTAAATACGAGCGTAAACTTGAAATTCTTGGAGAATGATAACCACCATTTCATGTGTATTGTGTTCGAGACGGATATTTAGAAGTGAGTAGTTATCCAAGGAATTGTGGAATATTTGTATTGTTCACTTGTTAGAATGTTTACTAAATGATGGTGTGACGTGGATGTTATACCTTGTGAAAGTGTTTGTTGCATTAACTCATGATTTTACGTGTTTGTGATTATGGCGAATGTTATACCTTTTTTGTTGTGAAATCGTTGAATTGAGATATTGACCGGGTAGGGACCCGTGAGGCCTACAGCGGCACGTACTTGCGATACGGCCAGATGCTATGATTTGACCATAAGGTTATCGAATCGGGTAGGTCTGGAGAGGGCTCCGAGAATCATCACTTGCGAGTGCGATGTCAAGATAACTTGTGGGTGTGTTTGAATGATGATTAACTGGGTAGGGACCCTTGAGGCCTCCGGCGGCATGTACTTCGAGTACGGCCAGTTTATCTAATTTGACCATTAGGTTATCTAATCGGGTAGGTCCGGAGAGGGCTCCGAGAATCGTTACTTGCGAGTAAGATGTCAAGATAACTTATGGGTGGTTTGAGCTTGTTTTTCGGTATCTAATCCGGGTTGGGTCCCATCGAGGCCACTGAGGTGATTTGAGTATTTGACTGGATATCTCTGAACTGTGAACGTATGAATCTTGGATTCCGGTTATATTGGCGATTGTGGCTCTGCCTTTGAGGCTTTCTTGGAATTTGAAACCTCTACATGATTTTGAAAGGAAACCCCTTTGAAAAGGAGAACCACAAATCTTTTCATGATTTTACACTGAGACCCCCGACGTCCTCAATTATTCTCTCAAATGTGTATTGAAGTTATCTTTATGATCTTCCCTAATTGGAACCCTTTTCGAAAATATTTTAGACTCGGGGATCGTGTTACTACCTTGTTGAAAGGTTATTTTCATAATGGTTGTATTCTTGATGTATAACTTTATAGCTTGGTTACTTGCTAGCGATTCTATCGCTAACCCCTCATTGGGGATTTTGTTAATTATTCCAGGTGTTCTGACTGGAGAGTGAGCAACCATAAGATCGGCTCGGAGGATGATGTTGTAACACCCCAATTCACAAATGGGACATTACACGCTGTAGAACCCCCGTGAGGTCTACCAGGCTAACTCATGACTCGTAAACCACAAAGATATCCCAAAAGGTGTATTCCAAAAGGTAAATAAGGCCGTGGCCCCGGCCAAAACATTTAAACGGAGTACATGAAGTATATGTTAAATACCAATTTATCGCCCACGCAGGGGACTTAAACCAAGTTGAAAAATAAACAGTCTAACTCCAATACTCGACAAATGCAATGCCAAAACATAAAAAACACAAACTCGAGCTACATCATCATGCAAGCCCATCCTTTGTGTGCACGTCCCGTGCCTGCTCCTCAGCCCTCCCGGTACCTAAATGCATAAGACGCATTTCCCCCATTTAAGGGGTTAGCATTCGAATAGCTAGTGCAAGTACACAATTACACAACATTATATACATACACGATTCAACGCAAACAAATCACTAGGAAAAGTCATTTTAAAAATCAATATCCCGGAATATCACATTTACACCAAAACAATATATCATCAAGCTTTCCACATCACAATTATCCACGTTTGGTAACTCGCGACCGTACCCATTAGTATCGGCCCCCAGAGGTCCCGTAGTACCGTCCCCAGGTGCGAAACCACTTCCGCTGCCGTACCCATTAGTATCGGCCCCCAGAGGTCCCGTCGAACTGTCCCAGGTGGAAGAACATCAACGCACGCACCCAAGTCCACTTCCGTGGCCGTACCCATTAGTATCGGCCCCCAGAGGCCCCATGCCATCCCCAGATAGAAGAGTAACCATCACAATCGTTCAATAAACCAGTTTACATCATTCGCATCAAAACCGTACACCCATAATGAAATATAATACATGTACTTGCCTTGGATAATACGACACGAAGGAAACGACGAAGGAATAGGTTTCGGTCCGAACAATCCTCTCAAATCCTAACCTAACACAATAATGATATACAACCAATCTCAACATCATGAATACGAAGAAATTCATCCTAGTTCTACCCGTTGGGACAATTCATCGAACAGCTCGAGTGCATAGGGAGTTGAAATCGGTCAATGGTGTCATAACGGGATTTCATCCCATCCAATAATAAGGGAATCAAGGATCATGAGTAAACTATCGAAATCTAACAACATCTACGGTTAAATCGGATTAAAAGGCAAGATCACCACCAAACCCTCCCCAAAATCATACTAGGGTTAAAGGAGTTCTTACCTTGATTCAAAGCCAAACAATAGATGATTTGGTGATGTGGTGATGATATGATGCCAAGTTATGCTTCCCAAATGGTGTTTGGCTGAAAATATGATGAACCCTCGCCTTGGAAAATCGCCCCGACGCGAAGAAGAGAGGAGGAATGAGAAAATGAGTGAATTTCGCTGAAAAGAAACGCAGTTATAGATTGACTGCTTTGTGTGCCGCGGCCCAGCCGAAGTGTGCCGCGGCAATGGCTTGGCATTGTGCCGCGGCCCTGTCAGCATGTGCCGCGGCACAATGTACAGAAGGTTTGGCCGATAAGTGCAACACGAGTGTGCCGCGGCCCGGACGAGTGTGCCGCGACCCGGACGAGTGTGCCGCGGCAGTGACTCGCGAAGGTGCCGCTGCGCCGGCATGTGCCGCGCACACTGGACAGCTACCGCCGCCAGAATCGACAACGTGTGTGCCGCGGCGCACAATCCTTGTGCCGCAGCCCACACCCCCCTTAGGTCCCAAAATGATGAAAAATGATTCGGGAAGAGAATAAAGGAAATAAGAATCGATATTTGGGCAACAATAACACGAAATGGAAGTACGGAAACCCCAAAATGATCCGAGGTACACAACCAAAATCGAACAAGGAACAAATTCCCTAAACTTCTAGGAAATTACAAAAATGGCCCAAACATCCGAAAATCACGATACAACGTCGGATTAACAATCCAAAACTCACAACATGCTCTAGTCAACCATACGAACTCATGGAAATAGGAAAATGACAAAATCGAACGAGTTTAACGAGATCGAATACACATGCGATGAAATATAACTCAAGATGAAATTACGTAAAAACATCATCGAGACTCATCCCAACGGAGAAACTCCAAGAACTAAATAGATACAGAATTCCAAAACAGTGCCAAGCGAGTTGTCCGAAACGAATATATACCGAAAATAGAAATTACCAAAAGTAGAAAACACGGATATTACATTATCTCCCCCTAAAAATAAGTTTTGTCCCGAAACTTACAACACGAATAACTCGGGGTATCTCGATCTCGTACTCTCTTCGGTCTCCCACGTGGCTTCCTCGGACCCATGCCTCGACCATTGCACTTTAACCAAAGGAATGGTTTTGTGCCTGAGTTGCTTCACTTGACGCTCTAAGATCTGAATCGGCCTCTCCTCGAAGGTAATGTCGAGCCCCAACTCGATCTCTCCAAAATCAATAATATGGCTAGGGTCTGGTACGTATTTCCTAAGCTGGGAAACATGAAATACGTTATGCACGTGGCTCAGGGACTGCGGCAAACCTAACCGATATGCAAGCTCTCCAACTCTCTCTAGAATTTCGAACGGCCCAATAAATCTCGGACTAAGTTTACCTTTCCGACCGAAACGGTAAACTCCCCGTGTCGGCGACACCTTAAGCAACACATGGTCTCCCACCTCAAACTCCAACAGTCGGCAACGTGTATCGGCATAAGACTTCTGCCGGCTCTGGGCCGTTACCAATCTATTACGAATCAGGGCAATCTTCTCTCTCGTCTCCACTACCATATCGGGCTCGGTACCAATCAGCTCGGACGTATCGTCCCAACACAACGGCGATCTGCACCTCCTCCCATACAATGCCTCAAATGGTGCCATTTTGATCGAGGCGTGCCAACTGTTGTTGTACGTGAACTCGATCAACGGCAAGTGCGACCCCCAATCATCATTCCCATCTAAGGCACAGGCTCTCAACATATCCTCCAACGTCTGGATCGTCCGTTCTGACTGTCCGTCAGCTTGAGGGTGGTAAGACGTACTGAGTCTCAACTCAGTCCCCAAAGCTCGATGAACTGCCTGCCAAAAATGTGATACAAAACGGCTATCTCGATCTGAAACAATACTCTTAGGAGTCCTATGCAATCTCACGATCTCTGCAATAAACACTCGCGCCAGCCTCTCCGGTCCCCAAGTGTCCTTAATACCCAGGAAATGAGATGATTTGGTTAGCCGATCAACAATAACCCAAATCATGTTCATTCCAGTCCGAGTCCTAGGCATCCCGGTAATGAAATCCATAGAGATGTATTCCCATTTCCATTCCGGAATGGGAAGTGGTCGTAGCAATCACGCGGGCCGCTGATGCTCAATCTTAACCTGCTGACAGGTCAAACACTTCGCCACAAACTCGCTAACGTCCGATTTCAAATTACTCCACCAATAGTTACTCCTCACATCCTTGTACATTTTGCTCGTACCAGGATGTATGGAATAAGGCGTAGTATGAGCCTCACTCAAAATCTTCTGTCTCAACTCAATGTCATTCGATACACATAATCTGCCGCGAAATCTCAGAACGCCATCATCCTGAACGACAAATCCAGGGGCTTTCCCCTTCCTCACATCCTCCCTCAGTTGGACTAAAAACGGATCATCATACTGTTTCACCTTGATATCATTAGTCAAGGACGAAGTGATCTCCAACGCACATAACTGACCCTGAACTCTCTGAACCCAAACCTCGATATTCTGACAAATAAAATCCCGCTGGATCCTACTCTGTGGTGTAAGTACCTCTAACATCTGTAATGCCATCGGTTTCCGGCTCAACGCATCCACCACTACGTTAGCCTTACCCGGATGGTAAAGTATCTCGAGGTCGTAATCTTTAATTAGCTCCAACCACCTATGATGTCTCATATTCAACTCTTTCTGACTGAAGATATACTTCAGACTCTTGTGGTCCGTAAAAATCTTACACGACGATCCGTAGAGATAATGTCTCCATATCTTTAAGGCGAAAACGACCGCAGCTAACTCCAAATCGTGCGTGGGGTAATTCGCCTCATACGGTTTCAACTGGCGGGACACATAAGCAATCACCCTGTCTCTCTGCATCAAAACACATCCGAGCCCAAGGCCCGAAGCATCACTATATACCACGAAATTTTCGTTCCCATGAGGCAATGCTAACACGGGTGCGGTAGTTAGTCGCCTCTTCAACTTGTCAAAACTATTCTGTCTGTCTGCGGTCCACTCGAATTTCTGAGTCTTCTGGAGCAACTGAGTGAGTGGTCTAGCGATCTTAAAAAACCCTTCAACAAATCTACGGTAATAACCGGCGAGACCCAGAAAACTCCTCACCTCATTCACATTCTTAGGCGGCTCCCAAGCCATCACTGCTTCTATCTTCTGTGGATCTACCCGAACCCCCTCTGCTGAAATTACATTCCCGAGGAACATCACTTCTTCGAGCCAAAACTCACACTTAGAGAACTTCGCGTACAACTGCTCAGCTCTCAAAATGTCTAATACAATCCGGAGATGTAAGGCGTGCTCCTCCCGACTCCGTGAATAGATCAGAATGTCATTGATAAAGACGACTACGAATTTGTCCAGATACTCAATAAAAATTTTGTTCATTAACTGCATGAACACTGCTGGGGCATTGGTTAGCCCGAAAGGCATAACCACAAACTCGTAATGGCCATATCTCGTCCGAAAGGCAGCTTTCGGTATATCGATGTCCCGAATCCTCAACTGGTAGTAGCCCGATCGCAAATCAATCTTCGAAAAGACTGTCGCCCCCTGAAGCTGATCAAACAAGTCGTCAATCCGGGGCAAAGGGTATTTATTTTTGATGGTCAACTTGTTTAATTCTCGATAATCGATGCATAAACGAAGCGATCCATTCTTCTTCTTAACAAAAAGTACGGGCGCACCCCAAGGCGATGCGTTCGGTCGAATATACCCTTTATCTAACAATTCTCCCAACTGATTCTTCAACTCTAACATCTCCGACGGTGCCATACGGTACGGCGCTCGAGAAATAGGGGCTGCATTCGGCTCAAGATCGATAGGAAACTCCACCTCTCGCTGTGGTGGTAACCCCAGCAAGTCGTCTAGGAATACGTCGGGATACTCACTAACAACTGGAATTGACGACATGTCAACCCCACCATCCTCCGCCTGCAGAGCGTAACACCAATAGCCGAACCAACCCTAGTTCAGAAGTTTTATCGCCTTTAAGGCGCTAATCACACTCCCCGATCTCCCCGGCTTACGACCGATGAGGGTATGCTCGGTGCCATCCTCGGATACTATCGAGATGGTACGAGTCCGATAGTTCATGATAGCACTGTGACGATCCAACCAATCGTCCCCGAGGATCAAATCCTCACCCTTAAGGTCTATAACAATGAGATTCGAGGGCCAGTCTCGGCTCCCGATCCTCACTGGGCAATCCCTAACTTCCCGGTCCCCAACCATACGATCCCTGCTAGGCGTACCCACTACGAACGGTTCACACTCAAACAAGCAGTTAAAGCCAATACGATTCACACAATCCGATGCAATAAAGGAATGGGTGGCACCCAAATCAAAAAGCACGGAAACTGGATGAGTAAGGATCTGAGTGGTACCTGACGCCACCGGAATGTTTGCCTCCTCTGTGCGCCTCATCTGGTACAAGCGGGGGTGAACTGAACCCGAACTCGAGGCCGCGCGGCGATCCGGCTGACTCCGACCTCTACCACGACCCGAACCCTGCGGAACATGAGTAGCTGTAGTGCTGTGATCCCTCTGATCGGCAGTGGTAGTCGGAACTCTAGCGGCCCTCGTGGCCCTCTCACAATGAGCTGCCTGATGCCCGGTCTGTCCGCAAGTAAAACAAGCAACTAACGGAAATGGGCAATCCTTCACAACGTGCTCGGGCTGACTGTAATTAAAACAAACTCTCCCGCCAGGTGCAACAGACTGGACTGAACGGTTACCCTGAGATCCACCGTCCTGATGAAACGGCCTATTCCCTGGTGTAGGGGCAGAACGAGACCTCGAAAACTGTCCACCTTTACCGGCCTAGAACCCGCCGGTAATCTTCTGCTTCTTAGCTTCCGAAACCGACTCTGATTCCGGGACAGCCATCTCGATCGCCAGAGCGCGATCCTGGTATTCCTTCAAAGTGGCACACATGAGCGGTGCCATACTCTGCCTGATATGCGGCTTCATGCGCATATTGAAGTAACGGATTTTATCGGCCTCCGTCCTCACCTGGTCTTTCACAAAACCCAACTGCTGATCGTAAGAGATAATGGCCTGCGAAATCGGTACATCCTGAGGTGTGGCAGTGAAGAACTCCACGATTCTGCGTTCTTTGACTGGTGGCGGACAATACTCTGCTTCCATAGCAGCCCTGAACTCTTCCCAAGTAGCTCGACGGTCTCGGGGCGCAACGGCCTCCCACCATTCCGCAGCTTCCTTATCCAGGAGGTACTGGGCAATATGTACTCTCCTGTCTTCAGGACAAGCTACGGCATCAAAGGTCCTGGACAACTGGAAGAGCCAATTCTCCCAACCGATGGAGTCAGAAGATCCGGAGAAACGAGGAGGGTGCATCTTAGTCACCGTCTGAAGCCACTTACTAGCTTCCTCTTCAGGTGTCGGGGGCAGATTTTGGTGTCCACCCTGAGCTATCTGAGCAAGCTGGGCTACTAACTGCTGAAGTACGGCAGTAGCCCCGGCGTCGGCATTATTACCCGACGGTACTGAGTGAGAGGATGAGTCCGCAGAGGACTGAGAAAGCGAGCCCTCAGCCGCGTCCCCTAGCTGGTCTACCATGACCTCTCAACACACTAAAGGAAGAATGAAAAGAACAAGATCAGAAAGATTCACAATTGACAAAGTTGGTATCACAATTCATAATTCCGATCAACGCAAGAAAACGAATTACAGAAATATAAGAGTTCGAGGAAACTTACAGCCACGGGTCGCACGAAAAGACGGTAGAATGATGATATTAGGCTCAACGACTGACTCTAATGACACAACTGACAGACCTAAAAATTTACCGACAGCCTAGGTATTCAAAACCTAAGCTCCGATACCATAAATGTAACACCCCAATTCACAAATGGGACATTACACGCCGTAGAACTCCCGTGAGGTCTACCAGGCTAACTCATGACTCGTAAACCACAAAGATATCCCAAAAGGTGTATTCCAAAAGGTAAATAAGGTCGTGGCCCCGGCCAAAACATTTAAACGGAGTACATGAAGTATATGTTAAATACCAATTTATCGCCCACGCAGGGGACTTAAACCAAGTTGAAAAATAAACAGTCTAACTCCAATACTCGACAAATCCAATGCCAAAACATAAAAAACACAAACTCGAGCCACATCATCATGCCAGCCCATCCTTTGTGTGCGCGTCTCGTGCCTGCTCCTCAGCCCTCCCGGTACCTGAAATGCATAAGACGCATTTCCCCCATTTAAGGGGTTAGCATTTGAATAGCTAGTGCAAGTACACAATTACACAACATTATATACATACACGATTCAACGCAAACAAATCACTAGGAAAAGTCATTTTAAAAATCAATATCCCGGAATATCACATTTACACCAAAACAATATATCATCAAGCTTTCCACATCACAATTATCCACGTTTGGTAACTCGCGACCGTACCCATTAGTATCGGCCCCCAGAGGTCCCGTCGGACCGTCCCCAGGTGAGAAACCACTTCCGCGGCCGTACCCATTGGTATCGGCCTCCAGAGGTCCCGTCGAACCGTCCCCAGGTGGAAGAACATCAACGCACGCACCCAAGTCCACTTCCGTGGCCGTACCCATTAGTATCGGCCCCCAAAGGCCCCATGCCATCCCCAGGTGGAAGAGTAACCATCACAATCGTTCAATAAACCAGTTTACATCATTCGCATCAAAACCGTACACCCATAATGAAATATAATACATGTACTTGCCTTGCATAATACGACGCGAAGGAAACGACGAAGGAATAGGTTTCGGTCCGAACAATCCTCTCAAATCCGACCCTAACACAATAATGATATACAACCAATCTCAACATCATGAATACGAAGAAATTCATCCTAGTTCTACCCGTTGGGACAATTCATCGAACAGCTCGAGTGCATAGGGAGTTGAAATCAGTCAACGGTGTAATAACGGGATTTCATCCCATCCAATAATAAGGGAATCAAGGATCACGAGTAAACTATCGAAATCTAACAACATCTACGGTTAAATCGGATTAAAAGGCAAGATCACCACCAAACCTTCCCCAAAATCATACTAGGGTTAAAGGAGTTCTTACCTTGATTCAAAGCCGAACAATAGATGATTTGGTGATGTGGTGATGATATGATGCCAAGTTATGCTTCCCAAATGGTGTTTGGATGAAAATATGATGAACCCTCGCCTTGGAAAATCGCCCCGACGCGAAGAAGAGAGGAGGAATGAGAAAATGAGTGAATTCGCTGAAAAGAAACGCATTTATAGGTTGACTGCTTTGTGTGCCGCAGCCCAGCCGAAGTGTGCCGCGGCACATGGCCAAAAATTGCGCCCAGTGATCGGCAGACCGCTCTGTGTGCCGCGGCCCAGTCGAAGTGTGCCGTGGCAATGGCTCGGCATTGTGCCGCGGCCCTGTCGGCATGTGCCGCGGCACAAGGTACAGAAGTTTTGGCCGAAAAGTGCAACACGAGTGTGCCGCAGTCCGGACTAGTGTGACGCGGCAGTGACTCGGCAGTGTGCCGCGGCCCTGCCGGCATGTGCCGCGGCACACGCAGACACCGCTCGGCCAGAAACTGGACAACGTGTGTGCCGCGGCGCACAATCCTTGTGCCGCGGCCCACACCCCCCTTGGGTCCCAAAATGATGAAAAATGATCCGGGAAGAGAATAAAGGCAATAAAAATCGATATTTGGGCAACAATAACACAAAATGGAGGTACGGAAACCCCAAAATGATCCGAGGTACACAACCAAAATCGAACAAGGAACAAATTCCCTAAACTTCTAGGAAATTACAAAAATGGCCCAAACATCCGAAAATCACGATACAACGTCGGACTAACAATCTGAAACTCACAACATGCTCTACTCAGCCATACGAACTCATGGAAATAGGAAAATGATGAAATCGAACGAGTTTAACGAGAGTCGAATACACATGCGATGAAATATAACTCAAGATAAAATTACGTAAAAACATTATCGAGACTCATCCCAACGGAGAAACTCCAAAAACTAAATAGATACAGAATTCCAAAACAGTGCCAAGCGAGTTGTCCGAAATGAATATATACCAAAAATAGAAATTACCAAAAGTAGAAAGCACGGATAATACAGATCTAAAGAAGCGTTACTAGTCGCAGTTGTAGTCGGTTGTCCGTTAGTGATCTGTTGGTCTGAGTTTTCCTTGTCATCCTTGAGGGGATGGACATTTTATGTAATATGTGATCGAGTTGTATTTTGGTTTATCAGATGTACGGATATGCGGCGTTTTGAGAGACCTAATCGGTCTACGGTATTATGTTTAGGTCGAGTTGACAGCATGTGGGTTTTGTTTTGTAGTGTAATACCCTCGCCTTTACTATTGTATTTTCTGATTTAAACCAAGTATTTTCGCACCATATCTGTATTGTTTTAGCAAGTATATCGACGAATTTTGTTAAGTTGGAATCATGGTCATTCATACTATATTAATTGTTGGGTGATATTGGGAGAATTTCATTTATGCTTGTTATAGAACTTAACGTACGTTAACCTATCTTCTTAACGTACGCTATGTACGTAGCCTTACGTACTTAATATTCATATGTTAATGTACGTAATGCGAGACATCCATCAACAGCCTGCCTTTCGGCGGGTGGGACCGATCGGGGGTAGGTGGTCGGGAGTCGATCGCGACAACCAAGTCAACGGCTATTACGTACGTAATAGTTATATGTTTACGTACGTAGCGAATTGCGTGTTTTAAGTCAGAAAGATCTGATTAAATTGATTATGTACGTAATGTTCATGAGATTACGTACGTAAGGGCTTTAACGTACGTTAACCCCTCTCTTTAACGTACGTAATGCTGAGTTCAGGTTATAAAAATATGACTTGCCTTTCATTCCCTGCTCGACCCTTTCAACCTCCCCACTGAGAAAACGATTCCCTTCCCTGCCAACTCCATTTCTAGCCCTTCTAACTTGTGTTGGAGCTTCAGCACTTGATTGGTGACTTGGAGATTAGGAGATTGAAGTGTGTACCTTGAAGTGTTGGTGGTGTTCTTCATTTTGAGGTTGGTCTTTCTTTAACTCGTACTAAATCCATGCTTATGATGATGTTAGTAGATAAACACTTCACATAATGTTAGTTTAAGCTAGTATAAACTTGATAAGTTGATTAAATCATGCTCAAACTAAGTGAAGATCAACATTTAGGGGTATTAGTATTACTTCTTGATGTATAATAACTTCATAATATGGTTGTGTTGATAATGACGGATAAAACCTGATTTATAACATGATAATCGGAAGTTGATTATAGTCTCAACACTAGGAACATGTTAGGGATGAAATCTTTAATGAGTAGAGGGGAGAGATACTAATCTTGTCTTGAACATTCAATTGATTCTTGAAGGTAATATGGAATCATAATTTTGGCCTCTAAACCAATACCTTCGTAATAAATTGTTGGAAGAATTATGTTAACCCTTTGAAGATAATTTTCACAAGATGGGATGAAGTTACATTTAGAATTCCAAGTATCCAATGATATAACTAGGCTTTTAATAATTCTTCAAAAGTAAAACAATGGATTTCGATAGAAGGAAGTTGTAATCTTCATATGTTCAAGTTAATTGATTTCGTTGATAACTTAAAAGGGTGTTAATCACTAAATTAATGTGTTGATAATGCTCTTAAGAGGATTGTAGTGAATATGGTGATACAAATGCGGTAGATGAGTAGCCGAATTCCATTTCATTAATCCGTGTGTGTTAGGAGACGTAAATTAAGATGATGTTCTTAGTCCACTAAAAACTTGAACTTATGCTTTCATATAGGAATCAGTTCTAATGTAATTGCTGGTAAAATAATGAAGAACGTAATTAAATACAAACTTATATCGTAATCGGAAGTGCCGATGATTTGAAAAAAATGTTTTCACAATGTTATATTGGTAATAATTTGGACTTCAAGTATTTGACATTAATGTTAGAATATGTGAATGAACATGATAAACATATGATGATTTGTAATTGGAACATTAAAGTGATCAATAGGATAATTGGTTTATTCAAAGTAAATTTACGAATATTGTTTATGTAAGGATACCGTTATCGTACGAATGTGTTGTTGAATGAATTACATTTCATTCAAGGTTGCTTGTTCACGTGAGTATTGTTAGACGGGGATACCGTTCGTTCGACCATTCAAAGAAGGATTGTTCATCTACGGAATTGAGGCAAGTTATCTTGCTTGGTTATAATGATGGTTGAATTCTTGTGATTATTATGCGTTTCGTGTGTATGAAATGTTCTGATAATCTATGATTCGTGATATGGTGATGCCCTTGATCGTATTATCATGGTGTTGGGACGATAAACCCAAAATTACCGTTCTTGTTACCGGTGGTCCTTTTGAGCTTTGTTGACACTTCGGTGAGTCGTTCGATTCCTTGATAAAGGTGTAATTCATTGAGTTTCGTTGTCATGTTGTATCGTGACATCTCTGGAGTTATATCTGCGTGCCGATTGGTTATGTGTAAGATTTTTAGCCGGGCACTTGATGATCATGCGTGGATGTTTTCCGCATTTAGATCGTGCACACGAGACGTAGTTCGTGAGGCTAATTAGGTACATCGTCCCACGTATATTCTGGATTCCGTATACGGGGTGGACATGTGCACGGACACATTTCCGGATCGGGCGTACTGTGACGTCCGTCTTGAGCCATATTATATGGTCGTTCGTATATTTGGTTATGTTCGACAGTTGGGACTGACTGTTTATACGCCTTCGGGGTATATTCAGTAGTCGATTGTTTTCTTTGAGATCAGTATATATATGAATTGTATAATGTCATGAGAATTAGTATCATGTATAGCTGACCCTGTGGTTTGGGGCGAAATACTTGTATTTCAGGGCGAGGAAAGGGCAAGGCACAGGAGGAACACAATGGCGACGGAGGGTTTTGAAGGATGCTATTTCGGGGGGCCCGAGTCTTTTGATGTTCGGTTATGTTTTATTGTCATTTTCATTTTACTTTGTGTCGGATGAATGTACTATAATCTGTTAGGTATTGCCCATCGTCATATGGTCTGTACCGAATTTGGATCCTGTGTACGTTTACTCGTATTAAAGACATGTATAACTTATACTCCACATCGGGGTTTTGATAAATATTGTGGTACGGTGCCACGTTGTTAGGTTGTAAGTGTATATCGTGATATCGCCTGGTGGGTCCCGGTAGGGGTCCACGGCACTGTAATAGCCACCGTTTTCGGGCTGTTACAGAAGATGGTATCAGAGAGTGTGTTTTTATTTTGAGTCATTGTAGAATCGAAATAACATCAAGAAACCTTCGTGCCACGTGTAACCTGTGCAAGCGCCTGACCCGTCGAATACAGTATGTTCTCATGAACCATAATTTGATTACTGGCATGATATTGATGACGTATTGGTCTCCTTACTTATCTTGGAATCTTGCTAACATGAGGTAAAATTCATCTGTTTGAGGTAAACCTAAATTAATTATGTGATTGGAATTCTTTCGACTTGATGTTGATATGATATTGAGTGTGTAACACCTGCGGTGCCAGTGATTCTTTACGAACTGCTTTGTTAGATATGAAATTCCCTATTGCCATTAACTTAGTATGAATTATGATTGATAACTTGAACTGTACTTGTGATTTGATTCTTTCAGTATGGAAAGGAATCTGAGAGGCTGTGGCAGAGAGGTACGAGGCCGCGGGAGAGGCCGAATCCCGATACCATGAGCCAACAGACGCGCAGATGTGGAACAAAGTTCCGCAGGAAGTGATTCGCCTTCTAGGGACCAATCACACCACACTGGAGAGAATGCACGTGTCGATCCTTACACTGTGATGCAGGGCATGATGGCCCAGATGACCCAAATGGGTCAGCTGGTGGAAGCTATGCAGAGGAATACTACTGGTCAACAGCAGGGGCAACAGCCTCCGCCTCTGGTGCATGGCGGGATCGTGAGCCGGATTATTAGCGACATATCACGACAGCGACCTCCGACTTTTGAAGGCTCATCTGAGCCTGCTGACATTGTACACTGGATAGAGCATTTCGAGAAACTGTTCGAGATGGTGGAGTGCCCAGAGGAAAATCGAGTTGTTGTGGCAGCCTACTACCTTAGTAAGAGTGCCCATACTTGGTGGCTTTCTGTGAGGCCTGCCGATGGCGCGAGTACTTGGCAGGAATTCAAGAATCTGATGCTAGATCGTTACTATCCTGCACCCCTCCGTGAAGCCAAACTATCCGAATTACTGAACCCTGATCCATCGAAAGACAAGGATGTGTTAGCAATTGCTGAAAAATTCCAAGCACTTCTCCCTTTTGCTACGTCAGTTGTCCGTTCGGAAGCTGATAAGATCAAATATTTCCTCAAGAGGCTTAAACCCCGAATGAGGATGCAACTACTCAATCACCACTGTACGACCCTACCGGAGTTTATTGAGAAGGCTTTGGAGTATGAACTTACTGCGAAGGAGATTTCCAAGAAGCAGCCTCAATTTTCCAACAAGAGATCCAGAACTGCACCCGGGAGACAAGAATCGGGGATGTTCAAGAAGCCCCAGCCTGTACCAAATCCTTCTGAACGGCCACCTATGGCACCGAAACCGAAAGGAACGCACTCTCGGGCAATCAGCTCACCTGTCGTGTGTTATAACTATGGGGACCAGGGGCATATCAGTTCCAAGTGTCCGAAGCCGGCCGTTGTCTGTCACACTTGCGGGAAGAACGGTCATCGTGCTCGCTATTGCAGCGATGGACTCGGGCATGCTCCAGTAGCATCTCTTGCTCCAGTACAGTCTTCTGTTCAGGAACGTGCTCCTCTATCCGCTTCTTACAAGATTACCAGGGCAAACAAAGGGATGGGCCGTGGAAATCAAGCTGGTACACCTGCTTCTAGGGTTGCAAAACCCAGAGTCTACGAGATGAAGAAAGCCGATGATCCCGAAGCCAGCATGATTGCAGGTACTCTCGAGATCCACTCTCAGCCCGTTTGTGTTCTTTTTGATACTGGTGCTTCACACTTCTTTTTAGATGGATCGTCACGATGCCGGCCCGTGCTTAGCGTCCATAAGCGAATGGTGACCGTCACATCTGATGACGGTGTCGAGTGTATTTTTCAGGGTGATAATCCCAATCATTCTGGGAGAGCCATCAGCGCTATGAAGGCTGTGAGATTACTGAACCAGGGATGCATTGGTTATTGGTGTTACATGACCAAGACAACTGACCGACCAGTCGAATTGGTTGATATTCCAGTGGTTCGAGAGTATCCAGATGTATTTCCAGAAGAGCTTCCAGGACTACCCCCACAATGAGAGGTAGAATTCACCATTGAGTTGGAGCCAGGGACGTCCCCACTTTCAAAAGCACCATATCGTATGTCCCCGACTGAGATGCAGGAGTTGAAAAGACAACTTGAGGAGTTAACTAAGAAAGGATATGTTCGACCCAGTGCATCCCCTTGGGGAGCGCCGGTGTTATTCGTATGGAAGAAGGACGGATCGCTGCGTTTGTGTATTGATTACCCTGAGCTGAACAAAGTAACAATTAAGAACAAATACCCTTTACCTCGCATCGATGATCTATTGGATAAGCTCCAGGGAGCCGCTGTATTTTCCAAGATCGACTTGAGATTCGGGTACCACCAATTGCGGATTCGAGAGTCTGACGTCCCGAAGACACCTTTTTGCACTCGCTATGGGCATTATGAGTTCGTTGTCATGCCATTCGGACTGACTAATGCACCTGCAGTATTCATGGAATTGATGAATCGGGTTTTTATTAATTATATGGATCGTTTTGTAGTCGTTTTTTTTGACGACATTCTGATCTACTCTCGTGATCATGAGGAGCATTAGTGTCACCTCCGCCAGGTTCTCGATGCATTAAGGCGAGAACAACTCTATGGAAAATTTTCTAAGTGTGAATTCTGGATGTCTGAAGTTATTTTTCTGGAACATGTAATATCAGCAGATGGAGTGAGAGTGGACCCACAGAAGACAGAAGCTATCCGAGATTGGCTACCTCCAAAGAACGTGAAGGAAGTTCGTAGTTTTCTGGGTCTATCAGGCTATTACAGACGATTCGTGGAAGGATTTTCCAAAATTGCTCAACCGATGACTAATCTGTTGAGAAAAGATAAGAAGTACTTGTGGTCGGAAGCATGTCAGCAAAGTTTTGATGAACTCAAAAGTCGATTAATTTCAGCACCTGTTTTGGTTCTACCTAAAGGAACGGAAGGATTCGTGGTATATAGCGATGCATCGAGACAGGGCCTTGGCTGCGTACTAATGCAGGACGGGAAGGTGATCGCCTATGCATCCAGACAGTTGCATCCTTACGAGGTCAACTACCCGACTCATGATTTGGAGTTAGCAGCCGTAGTATTTGCTCTAAAAATCTGGCGCCACTATCTGTATGGAGTTACCTGCCAGATTTTTACGGATCACAAAAGCCTGAAGTATATTTTTACTCAGAAGGAGTTGAATATGAGACAAAGGAGGTGGTTAGAGCTAATCAAAGACTATGATATCGAGATCCTTTATCATCCAGGCAAGGCAAACGTGGTTGCCGATGCCTTGAGCTGCAAGACGGTGCAGGAGAAAATACTGGCTCGTTTGACCGCCCAGAGGGAGTTGCAATTAGAGTTCATGAGACCAGAGATTAAGGTCTGGTTACAACGCATTCAGGGACAACTGTGCACGCTTGAGATTTCATCATCCCTTGATGAGATGATCAGGACGAAACAGATGACGGACCCATTCTTATCCAGAGTTCGAGGAGAAATCGATTAGGGGAAGGCCCCTGGATTTGTGGTTCACGAGGATGGACTGATACGCTTTAAAAACCGAGTATGTGTACCAGCAGACGAAGAGTTGAGGAATACTATTCTGAAGGAGGCTCATGCTACCCCGTATGGAATACACCCGGGATCGAACAAAATGTATAAGGATTTGAAGCCGTATTATTGGTGGGGTAACATGAAACGGGAGGTTGCCGAATTCGTTTCGAAATGTTTGACCTGTCAGCAGGTTAAGATTGAGCATCAACGACCAGCTGGCATGATGAAACCGCTACCAATTCCCGAGTGGAAGTGGGAAGACATATCGATGGATTTTATTACTAGCTTGCCGATGAGCCATTGAGGCATGAATACGATTTGGGTGATTGTGGATCGATTGACTAAATCAGCCCACTTCTTGGAGATCAAGGATACGTGGGACCCTGAGAGATTGGCCCAGTTATTCATCAAAGAGATTGTGAGACTGCATGGTACCCCTAAGAGTATTGTATCAGATCGTGACGGACGATTCGTGTCGCACTTCTGGAAGGCGGTTCATCGTGCGATGGGTACACAGTTGAACTTCAGTACGGCTTTTCATCCTCAGACCGACGGTTAGTCTGAGAGGACTATTCAAACCCTAGAGGATATGTTGAGGGCATGTGCTCTCGATTGGAAGCCCGACTGGGAAGCCCAACTACCGTTGGTAGAATTCACATATAATAACAGCTGGCACGCCTCGATCATGATGGCACCTTATGAGGCATTGTATGGTCGTCATTGTAGGTCCCCTTTGTGTTGGGACGATTTGTCTGAATCTATTGGTACGGAACCTGATATGTTATTGGCAGCCCGCGAGAAGATTTCCCTGATCAAGAGTCGTCTATTAACGGACCAAAGCCACCAGAAATCATATGCAGATAATCGTCGACGACCACTCGAGTTTGAGGTTGGTGACCATGTACTAGTCAAAGTATCTCCTACTCGAGGTGTTTTCCGATTCGGGAAGAGAGGCAAGTTGAGCCCAAGGTATAATGGTCCGTTTGAAATCCTGGAACGAGTAGGCGACCTAGCCTATCGTTCAGCATTACCACCAGCTTTGAGCCGGATTCACAACGTATTCCATGTATCTCAGTTGAGGAAGTATGCTGCTGACCCAAGCCACATTATTCAATTCGACGAGGTCAAAATAGCCGATGACCATTCGTATGAAGAACGTCCTGTGCAGATACTTGAGAGAAGAATAAAACAATTGAGGAACAAGGCGATTCCCTTATTAAAAATTCAGTGGTCGAGACATGGAGTCGAGGAAGCTACATGGGAGACTGAAGATAGCATGCGAGAGAAATACCCCGAGATGTTTACCCCTTAGTTTCGGGGACGAAACTCCTTTTAAGGGGGGAGTATGTAATACCCTCGCCTTTACTATTGTATTTTCTGATTTAAACCAAGTATTTTCGCACCATATCTGTATTGTTGTAGCAAGTATATCGATGAATTTTGTTAAGTTGGAATCATGGTCATTCATACTATATTAATTGTTGGGTGATATTGGGAGAATTCCATTTATGCTTGTTATAGAACTTAACGTACGTTAACCTATCTTCTTAATGTACGCTATGTACGTAGCCTTACGTAAGTAACATTCATATGTTAACGTACATAATGCAAGAGATCCATCAACAGCCAGCCTTTCGGCGGGTGGGACCGATCCGGGGTAGGTGGTCGGGAGTCGATCGCGACAGACAAGTCAACGGCTATTACGTACGTAATAGTTATATGTTTACGTACGTAGCGAATTGCGTGTTAAGTCAGAAAGATCTGATGAAATTGATTACATACGTAATGTTCATGAGATTACGTACGTAAGGGCTTTAACGTACGTTAACCCCTCTCTTTAACGTACGTAATGCTGAGTTCAGGTTATAAAAATATGACTTGCCTTTCATTCCCTGCTCGACCCTTTCAACCTCCCCACTGAGAAAACGATTCCCTTCCCTGCCAACTCCATTTCTAGCCCTTCTAACTTGTGTTGGAGCTTCAGCACTTGATTGGTGACTTGGAGATTAGGAGATTGAAGTGTGTACCTTGAAGTGTTGGTGTTGTTATTCATTTTGAGGTTGGTCTTTCTTTAACTCATACTAAATCCATGCTTATGATGATGTTAGTAGATAAACACTTCACATAATGTTAGTTTAAGCTAGTATAAACTTGATAAGTTGATTAAATCATGCTCAAACTAAGTGAAGATCAACATTTAGGGGTATTAGTATTACTTCTTGATGTATAATAACTTCATAATATGGTTGTGTTGATAATGACAGATAAAACCTGATTTATAACATGATAATCGGAAGTTGATTATAGTCTCAACACTAGGAACATGTTAAGGATGAAATCCTTAATGAGTAGAGGGGAGAGATACTAATCTTGTCTTGAACATTCAATTGATTCTTGAAGGTAATATGGAACCATAATTTTGGCCTCTAAACCAATACCTTCGTAATAAATTGTTGGAAGAATTATGTTAACCCTTTGAAGATAATTTTCACAAGATGGGATGAAGTTACATTTAATGATATAACTAGGCTTTTAATAATTCTTCAAAAGTAAAACAATGGATTTCGATAGAAGGAAGTTGTAATCTTCATATGTTCAAGTTAATCGATTTCGTTGATAACTTAAAAGGGTTTTAATCACTAAATTAATGTCTTGATAATGTTCTTAAGAGGATTGTAGTGAATATGGTGATACAAATGCGGTAGATGAGTAGCCGAATTCCATTTCATTAATCCGTGTGTGTTAGGAGATGTAAATTAAGATGATGTTCTTAGTCCACTAAAAACTTGAACGTATTCTTTCATATAGGAATCAGTTTTAATGTAATTGTTGGTAAAATAATGAAGAACGTAATTAAACACAAACTTATATCGTAATCGGAAGTGCCGATGATTTGAAAAAAATGTTTTCACAATGTTATATTGGTAATAATTTGGACTTCAAGTATTTGACATTAATGTTAGAATATGTGAATGAACATGATAAACATATGATGATTTGTAATTGGAACATTAAAGTGATCAATAGGATAATTGATTTATTCAAAGTAAATTTACGAATATTGTTTATGTAAGGATATTGTTATCGTACGAATGTGTTGTTGAATGAATTACATTTCATTCAAGGTTGCTTGTTCACGTGAGTATTGTTAGACGGGGATACCGTTCGTTCGACCATTCAAATAAGGATTGTTCATCTACGGAATTGTGGCAAGTTATCTTGCTTGGTTATAATGATGGTTGAATTCTTGTGATTATTATGCGTTTCGTGTGTATGAAATGTTCTGATAATCTATGATTCGTGATATGGTGATGCCCTTGATCGTATTATCATGGTGTTGGGATGATAAACCCGAAATTACCGTTCTTGTTACCGGTGGTCCTTTTGAGCTTTGTTGACACTTTGGTGAGTCGTTCGATTCCTTGATAAAGGTGTAATTCGTTGAGTTTCGTTGTCATGTTGTATCGTGACATCTCTGGAGTCATATCTGCGTGCCGATTAGTTATGTGTAGGATTTTTAGCCGGGCACTTGATGATCATGCGTGGATGTTTTCCGCATTTAGATCGTGCACACGAGACGTAGTTCGTGAGGCTAATTAGGTACATCGTCCCACATATATTCTGGATTCCGTATACGGGGTGGACATGTGCACGGACACATTTCCGGATCGGGCGTACTGTGACGTCCGTCTTGAGCCATATTATATGGTCGTTCGTATATTTGGTTATGTTCGACAATTGGGACTGACTGTTTATACGCCTTCAGGGTATATTCAGTAGTCGATTGTTTTTTTTGAGATCAGTATATATATGAATTATATAATGTCACGAGAATTATTATCATGTATAGCTGACCCTGTGGTTTGGGGCGAAATACTTGTATTTCAGGGCGAGGAAAGGGCAAGGCACAGGAGGAACACAATGGCGACGGAGGGTTTTGAAGGATGCTATTTCGGGGGGGCCGAGTCTTTTGATGTTCGGTTAT
Organism: Orobanche coerulescens; assembly: GCA_033398695.1. Taxonomy (NCBI): domain Eukaryota; kingdom Viridiplantae; phylum Streptophyta; class Magnoliopsida; order Lamiales; family Orobanchaceae; genus Orobanche; species Orobanche coerulescens. Next base: position 100,254,375 of record CM065812.1, read on the forward strand.
GTTTTATTGTGATTTTCATTTTACTTTGTGTCGGATGAATGTACTATAATCTGTATTGCCCATCATCATATGGTCTGTACACAATTTGGATCCTGTGTACGTTTACTCGTATTAAAGACATGTATAACTTATACTCCACATCGGGGTTTTGATAAATATTGTGGTACGGTGCCACGTTGTCAGGCTGTAAGTGTATATCGTGATATCGCCTGGTGGGTCCCGGTAGGGGTCCACGGCACTGTAATAGCCACCATTTTCGGGCTGTTACATGTAGTCTCATGCTTGGTAGATCCTTGCGGAAAAGGGGTCTATGGCGTGTAATATCCCTGAGTGGATTGGGGGTGTTACATAAATGGTATCGGAGCGCCAGGTTTGCGAAAACCTAGGCAATTGGGTCTATTTGGGTTTTGTCGAGTCGTGTCTTGTCATGTCACCCGGGTGAGCAATTGTGAACAAGTGTGATCGTGGTGATCCGTTGTGATCAATTGTGATTAGTATCGTGGTGCAGCCATCATCTCCGAACGACCTATGGACTTAAGTATCCTGTTTTATGTGAGGTATCTGTATTTCATGATTTCACCTGTGCGACTTAATTGTGGTGCATGATTTTATTTACACGGTGTTGTGTAAGGGAGTTGTATCCGATACTTGTGACGCATTGTATGTGTATACAACTGGACGTATTGATGTTTTGACTTTGAATCGCCGTGTGGGGTGGTATGATGTGAAAGTTGTGAACCTTGATGGGTTTCGAAAAAGGTACCGACGGTTGAGTCGGTGAGAAACCCAGATGGATGGTTTTGTTGTATGTTTAAACTCGATGCGCACGAGATGTATTTGGTTTAATTTGTGATTCTGTTTGCCATTTGGGCATGTGGTTTTAAGTTCGATTATTTTGTTTGGAATGTCTTAATTATGTCGCTGCGGGTAGGTTTTAGAACGTGTTTCTGAGGGACCTTAAGGGTCGGAGCATTTTTGTGAAAGTCGATTTTGAAAATATTTTGATGGTGCGATTAAACAACAGCCTGTGCGGATTTTGAAATCGGTTGGGTTTTGACAAGTTAATCCTGTATTCTCAAATGACACCATCAGACGGTAAAATTATTTTTACGTATTTCGGGCACAGTAAAATATTACCGTCATCTTCGGTTATGATTGAAACGCTTTTGGAAAATTTCTGTTTTGCCAACGACTTTGGGTTTCGAAATTTAAAACGTTATATGTTTGTTATGCTGTTATGCCCGTTTGGTAATTTTTTTACAGTACTTTCTGAATGTTAAGATACACTGTTAGGAGTCGACCCTTAACCTTCGGGGCCGTACTGAGACTGTTGAGTTGATTTTTCCATCTTACAGTTAGTTACTACAACTGTAAGCTTCTGACTATCACGATAGTACCTTTGTTGTTACAATTCTATATGTGCTCATTATTGGTCGTTTAATCCCTGTCGACCTAGTCATATGGTCCGTCTGTGACGATGGTGAACTTTAACAGCGGTACCAGTAGTATTGCACTTAGTTGCTTATCCTGTGTGGATATTATTGACGTATTATAAATTGTCACCGTTCTTGTTAGCGATTTATGGGTGTACGCCCAGATGTTATGATTTCATAGTTCGGTTTAATTGTATTATTCTTTGACGTTATCTGCATCTGGTAATTGATTGGTAGCAATGATGATATATATTTATAAGGTCACTTTGACGACACCGTTCATCGGATAGATTGATGTTTCAAAATGTTTTGCAAATGACTTTCAAAACGAAACAGATATGATAATGGGTTCATAGTTTTGATTAAATGACCGAGGTACTAAAAACATTTCTTTTCAAAAATTCATTTCAGCGAAAATTCTTTAAATTCAGGAATTTTAAAATGCTATCATTTGGACAAGTACCTCGGAAAATTTTGTTTTTAAAATATTACCCATATATGACCACGATGATGTGTATGTGGTTTTGACCGTGATTTTTATAAAGGTCGTACGTTGTGTTGACATAGCTAAGTGAGTGACATATAAATTTGAATTCTATTATTGCGGTGATAGTTCGTGTATTCGTGTTATGACTCGGAGTGAGCATTTTATTGTATTACCACTTGTTGCTCTATGTTGATTATGTGGTGGTTGTACTGTTGTTCCGAACGGCTGTCAGTTCAGTATGCCGAGTGGTCGTGGAAATCAGTCGCGTGGTTAGGATAATGATGCTGGTAATAGCATTAGTATTGGTGTTGCTACTATACTCCAAACAGGCGCACTGCATGACACATTCGCTCAAAGCGTTCAGCGTAACAATGCCGCGAATGAGGATTTCGGGTCGACTCAGTGGATTAGAGAAGTGGTTCGTATGCGTCCTCCTCGCTTTGCGGGCGCGGGTGATACTTTGGGCTGGGACGGTTGGCTTTTCCTAATGGAGAAGATTTTCAAGGCAGTTGGTTGTCCAGAGGAACGGAGGATTCCTATCGCTCAGTTCCTTCTCGTTGGTGATGCTGCTAACTGGTGGTAGGCCGTTGAGCCTCAGGATCATGGTGTTACTTGGGAAGAGTTCAAGAAGTTGATGGAAGTGGAGTTCTGGCCGAAGCCTATCTGAGAGAAGAGGATCCGAGATTTTTACCTAGTCGAGCCACAGGATATACCCGTGTCGCAGGCTATTATCGATTATAGTCGACAGCTCGCTTACGTGAAGAGACAGGTGAGGACAGAGGAAGACAAAATCCACCATTTCGACATGCGGATGAGACCAGAGATTCGACAGTATATGTCGGGTTTCACTTGTGCTACTTTGAGAGAGTATCAGAATCGAGCTATGGCGTACGAGATGGCATTGTCATCTACTGGGCCTTCGCATGAGCCGAAGAGACAGAAGACGTCTGGAGATGTTTCGGATGGTGTGAGAGTCGAAACTTCTTCTCATCGAGTTTCGCATAGTCGTACGGCGAAACCTTCCCTTTCTTTGTTTGGTAGAACCAAGAGTTCCAAGTCACCTTCTTCGACTCCTTGTCAGACTGGAAGGTGTTTCAATTGCAACGTTGTGGGTCATGTGCAGGCTAATTGTCCTTCACAGTCGATTACTTGTTATAACTATGGACTTGAGGGCCACAGGGTTCAGTATTGTGAATTATTCCATGAGGTTTCCCAGAATCGAGCTTCAGCACCCTTGTCGGGATCGACTTGTATAGATCGCTAATATTTAATTGTTCGTTCACTTTGATGACTGCTTGATTCACCCTTTCTTCTTAAGTTTCAGGACGAAACTTCTTTTTAGAGGGGTAGAATGTAATGCCCAGGATTTTTGTTCCGATTACTTAGGATTTTTCTGGATATTTCTCGATTGCCGAGTATCGGTATTAGTTTTCTCGATGATTGATTTTTTTTTGTTCATATGGTCGTGTGTGATTATTTGTTGCATGGTGTTTCATTTCGGAATGTTGGTGTTGTCCGTTAGTGTTTCGTTGCATGTTGAATGATCGATGTTTAGTCGAGGAGTATTGTTGTTGTGCATTTGGGTCGACTTTGTAAGATCACCATCGGAACTCCGCAATTTCGATTTTCGGTAAATTCTCTTTTTTGTCGGAAGTCCATCTTAACAACTTTATTGTGACCTTTTCGTCATTTCGAGAATGATTAATTCTACACCTTTTGTCATCCAAGTTCGTTTCTGTGTTGTTTTGTTGAGTTCCGTGTTATTAAGCGACTTTTCCAAGTATGAGTTCGACTTTGTAATTTCACCATCAATTCTTGGAAACTCCAAAAGTTCTGAATTTTTATAGTATTATAGAGCATCAAGTTACCTTTCCAATGGTTCAAACGGTAAGTCAATCGGAGTCCGTACGAAGGAGTTATGGTCGAAATAGCTAAGACTGCACCGTGCGCCTTATGATGCTGGAGCCGGCTGTACCGCGGGCCGCGGCCCTCTGCTGGCCGGGCCACGGCACTAAACCATTCTGGGCGTAATTTTTGGCCGCGGTCCGCGGCACACTCAGTCCGGGCCGCGGCACGCGAGTCTTTTCTGCACTATTTCAGCAGTGAATCGGGAGAGGACTTCATTTCCTCTCCCTTCTTCATCTTCCACACGAATAGAGCGATTTAGGGGCGATTTTTGGGCGATCTATCTCAGGGAATTCATCCTCCTCAAGTTCTTGGTGTGGATTAACAACATCAATTCGTGTTCTTCGTCATTAATCCGGGGTATTTTCTTGATACTTCGGAGTTGACCTTTTTTGGAGTTTTATTCTTGATTTCATTTTCCATCCGATTTTGATAAATCGATTGGTGTTAGATGTTGTTATTAAACATGTTTTATGGATTGTATATCCATATCTTTGGTTCGTTTCAACCCGAAGGGTGATTTGAGTGTTCTTGAGGTGTAGTGAACATTTGATGTTCGATCAAATGTTCGAATGAACTTTCCTTCGATAGTTTGTTGCAATCTCCGTTGTTTTTGGTCTTGATTCTCATTGTAGTCGTATCTTCGTTGTTTTTGGCTAGTGGATTATAGGTGTTCGAGTTTCCGAACGAGCCTTCCCGTTACTTCGCGTGCTTTGGACTTGAGGCGAGTATCTCGTCTATAATCTTTATACTTTGAGAATGTGACGTGTCGTGAATTTAACGTGGACTTATTAGTGATTGAACGTTTAACCATAACTCACTTCTAAATGAATATGCGATTCTATGAAAGTAAATACGAGTGTAAACTTGAAATTCTTGGAGAATTACAACCACCATTTCATGTGTATTGTGTTCGAGAAAGATATTTAGAAGTGAGTAGTTATCCGAGGAATTGTGGAATATTTGTATTGTTCACTTGTTAGAATGTTTACTAAATGATGGTGTGACGTGAATGTTATACCTTGTGAAAGTGTTTGTTGCATTAACTCATGATTTTACGTGTTTGTGATTGTGGCGAATGTTATACCTTTGTTGTTGTGAAATCGGTGAATTGAGATATTGACCGGGTAGGGACCCGTGAGGCCTCCGGCGGCACGTACTTGCGAGTACGGCCAGATGCTATGATTTGACCATAAGGTTATCGAATCGGGTAGGTCTGGAGAGGGCTCCGAGAATTGTCACTTGCGGGTGCGATGTCACGATAACTTGTGGGTGTGTTTGAATGATGATTAACCGGGTAGGGACCCGTGAGGCCTCCGGCGGCACGTACTTGCGAGTACAGCCAGTTTATATGATTTGACCATAAGGTTATCTAATAGGGTAGGTCCGGAGAGGGCTCCGAGAATCGTTACTTGCGAGTAAGATGTCAAGATAACTTATGGGTGGGTTTGAGCTTGTTTTTCGGTATCTAATCCGGGTTGGGTCCCATCGAGGCCACGGAGGTGATTTGAGTATTTGACTGGATATCTCTGAACTGTGAATGTATGAATCTTGGATTCCGGTTATATTGGCGATTGTGGCTCTGCCTTTGAGGCTTGCTTGGAATTTGAAACCTCTACATGATTTTGAAAGGAAACCCCTTTGAAAATGAGAACCACAAATCTTTTTATGATTTTACACTGAGACCCCCGACGTCCTCAATTATTCTCTCAAATGTGTATTGAAGTTATCTTTATGATCTTCCCTAATGGGAACCGTTTTTGAAAAGATTTTAGACTCGAGGATAGTGTTACTACCTTGTTGAAAGGTTATTTTTATAACGGTTGTATTCTTGATTTATAACTTTATAGCTTGGTTACTTGCTAGCGATTCCATCGCTAACCCCTCATTGGGGATTTTGTTAATTATTCCAGGTGTTCTGACTGGAGAGTGAGCAACCACAGGATCGGCTCGGAGGATGATGTAAAGCAGCGATACTAGTCACAGTTATAGTCGGTTGTCCGTCAGTGATCTGTTGGTCTGAGTTTTCCTTGTCATCCTTGAGGGAATGGACATTTTATGTGATATGTGATCGAGTTGTATTTTGGTTTATCATATGTATGGATATGCGGCGTTTTGAGAAACCTAATCAGTCTACGGTATTATGTTTTGGTCGAGTTGACAGCATATGGGTTTTGTTTTGTAGTCGCATGCCTGGTAGATCCTTGCGGAAAAGGGGTCTACGGCGTGTAATATCTCTGAGTGGATTGGGGGTGCTACAGCCAAGTGGCAAGAAGCTATGGAAGCTGAGATAGACTCAATGCATGATAATCAGGTTTGGACTTTAGTAGATCGTCCTAAAGGCATAGTGCCTATTAGAAAGAAATGGACCTATAAAAGAAAGACTGATGGAGATGGCAAGATTGATACCTATAAGGCCAGGCTTGTGGCAAAGGGTTATTCCGAAAGAGAAGGAATCGATTACTTTGAGACCTTCTCGCCTGTAGCTATGATTAAGTCTATTCGCATGATGCTTGCCATATCAGCCTACTTAAATTATGAAATATGGAAAATGGATGTGAAAACGGCATTCCTAAATAGATTCCTCGAGGAGGAGATTTACATGGAACAGCCTGAGGGATTCATATCTCAAACCAATATTCATAAAGTATGCAAACTTCAGCGTGCCATTTATGTATTGAAGCAAGCTTCGCGGAGTTGGAATCTTCGTTTTAACGAGACAACCAAAGAGTTTGATTTTTTCCAAAACTAAGAGGAGCCCTGTATTTACAAGAAGGTTAGTGGGAGCAAAATTTAGTTCTTAATACTATATGTAGATGACATTCTACTTACAAGAAACGACGTAGGAATGCTCGGTTCTGTGAAATATTGGCTTTCTAAAGAGTTCTCCATAGAAGACTTGGCAGAAGCTACCAACATTTTGGGTATTTGCCTCTACCGGGATAGAGCGAACCCAAGCCCCCTACATAGAAAAGATCCCGAAACGATTTAGGATGGAGGATTCTAAAAGAGGGTTTCTACCTATGCAACATGGTGCAAAACTTTCCTTAGAGATGTGTCCTCAAAGTGAGGAAGACAGAAATGAAATGAGCAAGGTACCCTATGCTTCGACAGCAGATAGCCTCATGTATGCTATGATTTGCACTAGACCGGACATTGCCTATGCTGTGAGCATAGTAAGTCGATTACCAAATCCAGGCAGAACATTAGATCGTCAGAAAGAACATTCTTAAGTACCTTAGGAGGACTAAAGACTTGGATCTCACATACGGTGGTAGAGAACATAGAGTGATGGGTTATACAGACTCATATTTTTCGGGGGACATGGATGCTCAGATGTCCACATCAGGGTATATCTTCACTCTGAATGGTGGGGCAGGTTCTTGGAGAAGTGCCAAGTAAGGTTCGACTGTTATCTCTACATGTCAAGCCGAATACCAGGCAGCCACGGAGGCTGCTAAAGAAGCTTTTTGGATTAAGAAGATCACTGAGGAACTTCAAGTGATTCCTAATACAGAGAAGCCCGTGACGATGTTTTGTGACAACGACGGAGTTGTTGCACAGGATAAGGAGCCTAGGGCTCACCACAATACCAAACACATTGCGAGAGAATATCATTTTGTGAGAGAAATGGTTCAGGAAGGAAATGTTATACTGCAGAGATTAGACACAGCAAATAACGTTGCTGATTCGCTTACCAAGCCACTATCTCAGAAGATCTTATACAGACATCTAGAGAGTATGGGTATTAGATACCATAGTGTGTGGCATTGAGTGCAAGTGGGAGGCAATTATTTTTTCTATATTATTGTATATCACTGGCATTGTGATTTGTTATATAGATTATAGTCCTTGCATTTGAGAGCAAACATTATACTCCTTATGGAGATAAGGAGATAGGCACTGGAATTGTTTAGAGCTCGAATGCGTAACTAAGTTCGTAAGTCGATAAAACTTAATTGGGCATTAAGTTTAGCTAAGATTTTTATAACGTATACTTTGACATGTAGAGTGTCTGTCTTCACTAAGAGTTAGTGGGAGCACACGTTATAGGTTTGCTAATGAGATTAGTATACTCGAACACGACTCACCTCGATTCGGTCACATGGATATCACTCAGGGTTGTCAATGACTGAATCGAAAGGTTGTGATAGGTATACGTGGACCTTTGGCTTGAGGTTTCAGTAGGAGATGTGCTTGTGACATTAAGTTAGTCAGTAGTTCGATCCAATCGTCGGTGGGTGGGGTCAACCTCGAGAAACTTAGTGGGCAAGTAGCAGTCTCTACTGAATACCAAGATAGAATTCTTTCTCCTATAAGTGAGCAGGTAAATGTCCTATGCGGTTAATGGCAAATGAGATTATAAGTCTTTGGCCAAAGCATTTAGAGCTATTTGTATTTGATACACGAGAGCTTGATGATCTGGGTTTGCATTAACAGAAAGCATAGAGTCAAGTTACAGTAGGGTTTGACTTTACCGTGACCCTAATACTTGACCGGGACATATGATTGAAGGGTTTATACGTATACGGCATTCATGACATAATGGTTTTGGAATGATCCGATCATTCGTTCTTAGTTGGGTTACGGTACGGAGCACTAGATTGGCTAAGTGTTACCCGTACTCCTTGGTTCCTCCCATTGCCGACTAAGTCGGACCTACGGAGTCGTGCACAAGGATATTTGATGGATAAATATGTATTTACTATCTCTTCATTAATATTGAATATTAGATATCTAATTTGATTTATTTGATAAATCATGCGGTCTAGTGAATTGAAATTAATTACCGGGTAATTAATTTTTCATAAATAATTATTTCTTGGAAATAAATTATTATAATTTTGTGTTTGATAAAATTAATTAATTGGATTAATTAGTTAAGTATAAATACATTTGGGATAACACGAAGTGTATTCAACGGACTAGATACGCGAACGTCCGGTACACGAACCGAGTGGCTCGACTCGTTTTCTCACCAAATAATGTAGCCCCCCGTCATTTCCTTGCATGTGGTGTGTGGTGTGTTTAATTATTTAATGGATTGAGGACAAAATGATGAGAATTCACATCTCATCATTTTGATCTCATCTCCATTATATAATGATATGACCTATCATTATGGTGTAAGTTGAATATACACACCAAAAGTAGAGATGTTAAACGGGCTAGCCCTAGCGGTTTCGGCCAGCTAGTGCCTAGCGCTAAAACGGCCCAAAAAGCCCTGATTTAAACGGCCAGAAATATCTACTTCTAACCCTAACCCTAACGGCTAAACGGGCTAAACGGGCTAAATATTTAAAAATCTATTTTTATTTTTTTATAAGTCATAAACCAAAAAAAGAATAATATATTTTATATATATAAGAATAAATATACTATAATAAATATAACAAAAATACACTTTTATGTATATATATATATATATATATATATATATATATATCGCCACTCATGGCCATGCGGCTAACGTTCTAGCAATTCTGGCCAAAAAGCGCCTGATTTAAACGGCCAGAATATCTACTTAACCCTGCTTTAATGGGTTAAACGCTACTAAACAGGGGCCGAGCCCATATAAGTTATGGACATTATTGAATTTGAATTTCACATTTTGGATGTAAAAATTTTGAGTTTTTAGTGTATGCTGTTAGTATTTTAGGTTATAAAAGAAATTATTAATACGTATGTGCTTAAACAGATATTTACCTAAATTTTCTCCATTTGAATATCCGGTTATTATATGAAAATATGATTCTGAAACATAATTTATTTTTTTCAAATTAGATTTTTTCTAAACTGATTCCTCATAAAATCAGACAAAATCAAACTAATTTCTATATTTAAAAATCAATTTTAATTCTTTAGGTACTAGTAAGAATGGAATCGATTCCCGTCCACAATAGATAACAGACAATCCTACTATGAGTCTACAATTATTTTTCTGGGTAATTTCATATTCTGAAGTGGACCAACATTTTTTGAACAAAAGTGGACCAACATTTATCACAAAGAAAACGGAAAAAATGCATAATACATCCTTGTGTTTTATGAAACCTGCACAAAACACCTTTGTATCTTTTAAAATGCATAAAACATCCTTGTATTTTAATAAACCCTGCAAATAAGACCCATTCCGTCAAAACTAACGGAGAGTGAAGTTCACTCGCCCTCTATGCAACTGGTCCATATTTTTACACATGTAAAATGTAGAAATAATTCAAAATACCCCCAACTATTAGTTCTAAACAATATACTCACTATGAGGATGCAGTTGTGTTCGATTGAAGGTCTGAAACAACGGTATAATTTGTTCACGCGAGAACTTCAAACTGTTATATCAATTTCGATTTGGTGGTATTGTTAAATCGTGAAAAAAGTTGTAATAAATGTTAAATCTATTTATCTAAAGGAAAAATTAATTTCGGGGTAATAATTTTAGAAAGTAATTTCGGCCATTTCGGAGGGAAAAAAAGATCGATATTATTTATTAGATTAGGCGTCTAAATGAAAGATTAAGGAATGTCGTTAGGGACATAATGGACACAAAAAAACCTAAAAACGACAAAAAAATGCATGGAATGACCGATTTTTGGCCAAAAAACGGCTGGTGGCCGGCCACGAGGTGGCCGAAAGTATCACTACCCTTATTTGAATTGCAATTTAATATTTTATCAGTTTAATATTTTTATTTGAACGGCGCATATATGTTTATCATATCGCGCTCATACATTTCGAGGTTGAACTGAGGGTGAAGGTTGAGTTCGTTATGGATATAAGTTTTCTGCATATTGAAAATATTATTGTAAACTAAATTTAGATCAAATATGATGGTTTAACATGCAATTAACTCTTAAATTAAAAAATAAACTTTGCATTTAAGAAAGTCTTTTAGAGTTTACAATAAAAGTAAAACTAAAAAAAAATCATTTTCTTTTTTATTGTCTTAAAATATACTGTACTAAACTTTCCAGTTTTTATATTGGAATGGACGCGTAATAGCAATTTTTCCCTTACATAAATAGATTTAATATTTATTATAATTTTTTCACGATTTGACAATACCACCATATCGAAGTTGATATAACAGTTTGAAGTTCTCGCGTGAACAAATTACACTGTTGTTTCACACCTTCAATCGACCACAACTGCATCCTCATAGTGAGTATATTGTTTAGAACTAATAGTTGGGGGTGTTTTGAATTTTCTGCATTTTAAATGCGTAAAAACATGAATCAGTTGCATAGAGGGTGAGTGAACTTCATTCTCTGTTAGTTTTGACGGAATGGGTCTTATTTGCAGGGTTTATTAAAATACAAGGGTGTTTTATGCAGTTTAAAGAATACAAGGGTGTTTTGTGCAGGTTTCATAAAATACAAGGGTGTATTATGCATTTTTCCCCAAAGAAAACACCATCTCTCCTACTTAATGACTTGATTGCAGGGATGGGATCTGGATCTGGTACAGTACATCACCATGTTGTGTTATACCCCACCATTGAATCGCATACACCCGCACAGGTGTGTGTGTATGTGCGTGTGTAATCCGACGACGAATCTGGTGCACAGCATGGTGCTGTACTGCACCAGATCCGAACCCTGGATTACAATGGATAAATATTACTAGAAAAGAAGGATAATTCATGGAAGAAAGTTGAGATTTATGGAAGATGCAATCCCAATTTTGATCTATAGTTAGTGAGCAATGATAAATAGACCTACAAAACCAACATACAAATAGACATACACCGCAAAAATGTGACAAGTGTCACTTACCAATCAATAGTAAGTAACTAACACTTGTCATGTTTTCTATGGTATAGGTCAATTTGTAGGTTGATTTTGTAGGTCTATGAATCATTTTTTATAGTTAAATTTGCCACACATAATTTAAAAGTAAACTATTTACGATCCGCAGTCTATTATTTTTATCTATATCACTAAATTATAAATTGAAATTCCTATAATACTCTTATTTATTACCTTTCGAAAATATACAATATTGTATTGAAAAAATAACGAGATAATCAAAATAATTTATAAAATGAGAAATTATGATTCAATTATAAATTATTTAAATAACACAAAAATTAATTTACAAATTAAATAAAGTTGTAGAATAAATATAATTTTGTCCATTAAACTAAAAAAAGTATTTAAATAATCTAATAAATTAATTTAAAAAGATATAATATAATGCTTATAAGTTGAAAATATACATTTATAATAAGCAACTTTTTTGTACATTTAATAAATAACATCTAGACTTTATTTGTTTATTCTCAGTTTTATAAATCAATGTTAGCTTTTAAATCCATGTTCAACGTTAATAATATAATTGGTATTTATAAAAACAAACGTTGATATAAAAACTGAAAATAAATCACTAGGTCTAAATATTATTAGTAAACCAAAAAATAAAGTTATTTATTTTGTATATTTTCAGAGTTAATTGTTAGCACTATATTATTTTTTTAATTATTTATCGAAAACTTTAGATATTGTTTATTAATTTTATAAAATAGTGATACATGTTTATAGTCATTTTTGTGTTTTATTTCGGGATTTTTAGTTTATAAATTAATTTTCAGATGATATAAATAAATTTCAATTATTAGATTAACTTTTCCGATTATTTCATTTTTTTAATACAATGATAATTTGTAGATATTAAAAAGTTAAAATAATAAGGGTATATTAGGAATTTGATATAGTATTTAATGAAATGGATGGAAATAGTTGACTTCGAGCTTCAAAACTCACCTTCAAAGTATGAAATATTGACCGCAATTAGGATTGCATCTCCAAAAAATCTCAAGAATTTTTTCTGCTCATTCATCAGTTATACAATCTGTTGAAAACTAACCAAGACAGACGTTACAGTTCTCTCTTTCCTCAAAGGATGGAATGGAAACAATGTTAAATATTTTTTGCCTATATCTAATATTGAGAACTTATGCAAACATTTGTACTATTGCAATAAGTTTACACCAAATATAATCACTAGTATAATCACTGCTGATCTATAATATAATGATAATTATATATATATAATTATAATAAAAATATGACGCAACAATATAATCATAGTTAATGTACAATACATGATAGACCATGTTACACACTATAATTTTCTTCCCTAGTTCATAATGATGTCAAATTCGCTTGCTATTTTACTTTTTTCTTATAAAAGATGTGTATACATATGTGACACAAGAAATACAGACTTTCAGAAAAAAAAAAAAAAAAAAAAAACAATATTTTCAAAATGCTATCGTAAATGTAGTCGGTTCGAATTACATGATCATAGTAAAAAATAGAAGACGACAAAAATAAAAAATAATACTCCATGTCAACCATTTAAGAATCAAATAGAATTTGTTGGGCAGAATGTAATCAAATAATCCGAACCAGTACAAGTGCATGTACTGGTTAAATCGTCGTAGGCGTAACTGTACGCCGTGGGGCACGCATTCTTGAACCGCTCCGAGTACTGCGTCGGGGTACACGTGTTCGGCGTCGCAAAATCGCCGGTGCAACAGAACTCTGGCGTGTTGAACGCGGCACAGGCGCTCCTGCAGGCCACCACCGCGCCGCCGCCGTCAACCACCTCCAGCTCCTTCGGGCAGTCCCCATTCAGGTCCGCCACGCAGCCGGCGTACTGGCAGTCGCCGGATCCTCCGGACGGCCGCACACCCAACCCCACATTGTAGCCGTCGACCAGGCTGACGTCGTAGAAGTCTTTGTCCGCGCCGCCGCTGCTGATAGTGAACTCCACCAGGCTGACTGGAGGCGCGCCGCCGCCGGCGCATCTTAGCGTGCCGCCGCAGTCGCCGGTCGTGCAGTTTCCCTTACCGGCGTCGTCGAAATTGCAATCTGTCCGCGCCCAGAAGCGGCCAGACCATCCCGGTGGCGCCGGGAGCTGAATGGTGGCTCCCGGTGGCAATTGGAATCCTCCGTCGCCAAGGAGGGCGGCGCCATTGCCGGATAGTGTCCCCGGCCAGATTGTGTAGCTACAGCTATTCTGGAGTATAAATACTGTCGCCGAAGCCTCTGACAGTATTGCTGCACATAAAGAGATTGGAGATAAGATTACTACCATAAAACAATCAAGAACGTGCTATTAGAGATAATATTGAATTTATAGGCAAAAATTATTGGATTTATCATTAAATACTGCATCTAGAAAATTTATCCTTACCCGTGAAAAACAGGGCAAAGGGCAGACGATAGAATTCTTGGTTAGCCGCCATTTATGGTTATGAAGCGGAGTATGCTTTTCTTGGAGGAGACGGGAGTTATATATTATTGGGTTCGTGCAAGTTTACTTTGAGAAAGGTATAACACGTTCCCGGCCCTATTTATAATGGAAAAATCAAGATAATTTGGTTCGTCACACTTGCCAAATTTCTCGCATTTTTTAACCACGTCCTTTTTTTTTCTTATTTATTTAAGTAAAAAAAAAAGGATTGGAAGGCCCACTACTGAGTCACGCCAAAGGTTAGTATGCTAACGTGTGACACTGGTGAATTTTAGTGGGATATATTTTAATACTACCATTCCGTTTTGGATGGGAATGGAGTAACAAATTCCAAATGCAATTAATTAAAAATGTAAATCTTTGTGCTACAGCTCCAGTTTACCTTAAACAAAAAGTTGGTAGTATAAGTGTTGGGCACGCTGGGTTGCGGCGGGTTTCCCTAAAATGGTGGAGGGTATTATTCCCTTAAGGAGTGTGGCTCTGGTGGAGGTGCGGGCATTCGAGCATGCGCTGCCTCTGGGGTTCGGAGTCTAACCTCGTACTAACACTAACCATTAAGCCGGCTGCCGTTCAAAAAAAAAAGTGTTGGGTAGTCAAGTTGGTGGAGTAGTGAGCGCGGGACTGAAAAGTCGATTCTCCCTATCAACACTTTTTTGGTTGAGCCTGTCACACAGGACTTGCCTTGTATGGTTTATCTTGTTGGCATAGTTTGCAGGCTATTACGTACAAATAGAGGCTTATCCAAATACGACTAAAATCAGCAAATGATTCCCATCATAAAAAAAAAGTTGGTACTATAATACAACTCTTTAATATTAAAATACGGATTGTCAATAAATCTTCTATTTATTAAAGGAAACATTATAGATACTTTCTGCGCATTATTTATAAAACTGGTACAATCTAAAACATCCTCCAAAACTAGCAATCTATTCCTAAACTATTAATAAATGAAATAAAGTTGGTGAACTATGAAGTCTTCAAGATGCTGATTTGATCGGGAGGTGCTTTTAAGAGGGAAAAAAATGACCAAATATTTATTTACTTTAAATTTGTGATTCAAGACATAACTTTTATAAATTTATCTAACATATACAAATTTACAATAATTTTGTATTTTATTTGTACCCCTGTATTGAAATCCAATAGAATACAATCTCTACCATGTGTCTTAACATTGCCCATATTTCCTACCAGCAGCATCCGACGGCTATATAGTGGACAATCAAAATTTTCAATTGTCCACTAGTAATTTGAATTACCACTGGTTATCCAAAATACAATGGGTCATTTACCAACTATAATAAAAAGTACAATGAATAAATAAGATCAGAGGGGAAAAGTCCCATACCAATTACCAGAAATACCAAATCATTGACCCATTGCTACCGAAAAACTCTATATCCAGAGAGAAAAAAAAAGGAAATCCCAATATTTAAAACCCGACCATTTCTGGTCGGAACAATCATGACCAACTGTCGAACCCAAACCCAGCTGCCCAGATCAAAAGTTGCCACCATGAAACTCATTTAAAATAGGTCTGTGTCGGATGGAGAGAGAGAGAGAGAGAGAGAGAGAGAGAGAATATAATCAGTATTAGAGCAACCGACATTTCAAAAACGAATAAAATATAATTTTCGGGAATACTCTTCCTATGTTGCGTACTAATATAAATATGTTGCAAATGACATTTCCTCGGTATAACACCTATCTAAGTAAAACAAACCCCTCATGGAAAAAACAAATTGATTTTGGTGAAGGAAAGTAGAGCAGAACACACCAATTACTATTCTTGATGACATATGATGTATACTCTCCCTGATGTATACACAAAAACGACTTGTCCTAATTAGTAACTAAATATAGGAGTTAGATATTAGGTTGTCTTCACATTTATACCAGTGAAAAATACCTCTTGATTTAAGTAGAAGAGAAGTACAATGCATAATTGTATTGATACGAAATTTATCATAGCCTCGTTATAAACCTAATCGAGTAAATATCTAATGGAAAGAACAGATCTTGGTCTAAGAAAAAAAGCACAATACATCTAAAGTGCATTGGATGGTCGCCAAAGATTTAGGTAATTTTTTTACGTCTTGACCTTCATACATTAAACCAGTCATAACTTGTTCGATGCAATAGGTATAAATGAGTCATAAGAACTTATACTAGACACTCCTTAATATACAACCATATGTCATATGTAACCTAAATTGACCGTAACAGATCACAAAGCTCTGTCAAATTGACTCAGCAAACTACTGGATTAATCTATCATACTTTGAAGAACAGTCATATTTCATTTTGTATGATAAATGTTATCAAATGGTTGTTGTTCGTGAAAAATAGACACACAGAACTTTCTAACGATGCTACTTGTAATAAACTGAATTTTTCTTACGAATTTTTTCGCTTTATTTTATCCGAGTTGCATTGGACAGTGTGAAATCTGTACAGTATGGATAAAATAATTTGAAGATTGAGACAGTTGTACTGATATAACTGTCTGACATTGATATTTGTAGATCTTGTGTAATAGGTATGTCGAGTTATTGATGTCCGATATTGAAAGAAAATGGCAAAGTACAGTAGCCATAATGTATGCTAGCTTGAGAAGCTAATGTACGTAAAAGATCAAACATAGGCTTATGTTAGGGAGAACATACTGCGTACGCTATGTGATGAATCATACAGAGGAATCAATACCTAAGATGTGGGTGCATACTGTAATATCGGTCGAGGAGCGTAGCGGACACAACATACATGTTGCGCCAAGTATTGATAAGTTAAGACAGTAGGTTCTGGATGAGGATAACGTACGCTATCAAGGATGTGTCGCGTACGTGAAGGTGTTTAATATATGTTAATGATTAAGGTTAACAACCATTAAGAAATATGCAGGTTATAAAGTAAGGTTTGTCTTTCATTTTCTCACTAAGAAAAATGAATTTCCTCTCCCAAAAATTGCCCGTCGGGAGCTTGATGGCTTGGATTAGAGCTTGGAACTTAAAGTTACTGTTGATTCTTGTGGTGTTTGATTATATTGTTCAAAATGTATGTTGGTCAATTCTACACTTCATTACAAGTTTATGGTGTTGTTGTTGATGACTATTTCGTATGATGGTGGATTCTTGAAGTGTCGATATGATTCTTGGTATTTTATGAAGTATATGGTGAAGAGGATGATGTTTTGATGATGAATATTGATATTAGTTGGATATAAGTTAAGATTAAGACTTATATGCTAGAAAACATCTTGGATTATGTTGTTTTGAAGATTATGAACATGATGGTGGGATGTTTTGGATCGTTGATAGTCTTGGTATCGTTCTTATTGTGAATTTGATGAATATGAACAAAGAGTAATCTTGTTAATTCGTATTTGAGGTTGAATTCGAGTATAAAGAATGTTAAAGGTCTCGATATAATGTTGAATTGATTATCGATATAATTATCGATTTCTAAAATTATATTGCGGATATGAATTCGTAGTTGATTGGATTTAGTTGTTTGATTTTGTATATAATCAAGGTAAATTGAACCGTATGAGATTGTCGATCATTTATATGGAACTATTGTAATTTTTGACTGAGTGGTTATATGGTTAATCCATTATTGCATTAGGCTGTGATAATTGATCGTCGATTAGAACCATCGTGTTGCTGTTGAATTCGAGATGTTCATGAATTACTTTAGTCGGAGGTGAGGAACTCATAGACGAAGACAAGTAAATCGGTGTTGACTTCACTATCGTCCAATCAGTGTTGAGCAAGTTTATACTTGTTCAGTTCATAATGTTTAATAAATGGTTTTATTTCATTTCATATATAAATCATATAGCAATGATTATAAATGTAAAATTTGAGGATTTTATTTGTATTTGTCTTGTGGTTTTGGAGTTAAGTCATAATGTATATGATTTGCATTCGTTATTGTTATACTTGAGTATTGAGTATACAATTAGGTGAAGACGAGGGTAAGAGTAATCTACGGTATAAGGTGTATTAGGTTGTCGAGTGTCAAGGATAATCTGTCATGATGGTTTTGATACCAAGATTGCTTTCATTAGAGTTGAGGCAAGTTTGCTACTTGCTTGGACTATGATAATTGATCTTATGAAATTAATACGTAATTATGTGTCTTTATTTTGAATTGTGATTGTAGATGATATTGATTGAAAAGTGACCAAGCGAATGGCTTGGGGCCAACCATACCCTTATTGTCGGCAAAATCTAATCGTCGGGCAGAAATATGATGTTAATTATTATTCATGCCGAAATCTGGAGAAACTGTTATTTTGTAAAGGGGGATTAACAGTTGATGTAACACCCCCAAAACCATATAGAAATATTACAGTTGAGACCACAGCCGCCCTAACCCTCGTGATATTTTTGGTCTTGAGGTTGTATTTTGATATTTATATGGTGCTGCAAGGTTTTTCTTGCTTAATTGTCAAAAGTATCAAAAGATTGATTATCATTATCTGACCCTCAGACTAGACTGATGCGACTAGTCGTGGTATTATCTTGTTGGGAGTAGCGCCAAAGGACATTCGATGTTCCTAGATTTGTAATTGTCATATTTAAATTAAGTTATTTAATATCATTTATTTCTCGTTGATTATTATAATGTGTGCATGTTTTAATATTATAATAATTGAATAATAGTTATTCACGAATAACAAGATTATTCAAATGTCTCTGGTCCAATGACGTTGAATGGAGACTCAAGTGATTAATATATTAGTATAAGTTTGATTGATAATCATCGGATAATTATGTGTATGGTATGGATCAATCTTATGGGTATTGGTTGGAGATTCAATACTGGACAGATCCGCATTGAGATCACTGCATGGAAATATCATAAGTGAATTTTATTATAACAGTATGACAATAAATCCTTGAACCTGAGATTATCATAGAGTCCAACATGATAACTGCTATGCCTTGGCGTAATCCAACGTCATCCGAGATATGGTGTTCATAAAGGTTAGCGATCGGGATTAGTGGGAGTCATGTAGAGGGTAATGAATAATCAAGATGGGGATTTGTCCCTCTCTTTAGTGAGAGAGGTATCTGCTGGGCCCCTCGATAAGTAGAACTGAATAAAATGCATGGCAATGCTCAAATGAAGAGTCATTTGATTCAATCAGTCTACTTAAGATCGAGAAAGCATTTGAATATAATAAGTATGAAAATTTCCATGACTTAGTTCAAATATGATATCGCGCGACAAATGGATTTGACACGTTAAATGGTATAATGGACTATAAACTTATATTATTTGGATAGTCATAATGTCTTGCTAGAGACCACTTATGATTTATTATTTAATAAGGTATTAAATAATTGCCAACATAATATAAGCATTTTGAGTCACACATACTACACCTAAAGACAAGCAAGAATAATTAATAGATATAATATTAGATATTATATTTATTAAATAAATTAAATAATGAGTAATATATAATATAAGATGTTATATATTATACTATTTAGTTATATCAATTGGGAAAGATAAACATAATATTAGATATTATATTTATTAGAGGATTAAATAATATATAATTATATAATATGAGATATTATATGTACTGTATTATTTAATAAGTTGAGGGGCAACTAAGCAAATACTAGAGTTTGACTCTAGGGTTTACTTAGTATAAATAAAGGGTATTGGACAAGGAGTTGTCATAAGATTAAAATTATACAACCCTAATTATGGACAGAACCCCCCATATGGTTTAGCTGAAATTTTTCTTTCCGGGAAGTGCATTTCGGCCATCTCCGTCTTCTTCCCTTAGTTGATTTTGCTCAACAGTACAAATCCTTCTAGCAAAGAATTATTTGTTGTACTGTTTATCCACATTATTCGTAAGGATCTAGCAATCCGGCTTGTATCGGTTGTCCGTGTGTAGATCACCAAAAGAGGAAGAGGATTTAATCAGCTTCTGGTCCGGATTCAGATCTGTTCTTCGAATTAAGGTAATTCGATGAACTCTTAATAAATCAATTAAATTACTGCATGTAGATCCTCTTCTGGATTTTTGTTAATTTATTCCGCCGCGTCTTGCTCATATATATTGTATTAGATACACGTAAAACCCAACAGTGGTATCGGAGCCAACTTGCAGTAATTTAATTGTTTATGTAGTACATATTTTATATGCTTTGAATATATAAATTATGTTCTTAATCATATTTATGAAATAGAGAGATTTTATAAATATTTTTCTGATTTAATTTGATTAAATCGGATCGTTAAAATTATTATTTTTTGTACTGTTTTTGTTATTTTCTGCAGTGTTAATACCCAGAAATTATTCTGGAGAAAACTGTCCAGAAACGGGCCACGAATCGGGTCGACCCGCGAGGGTCTGGAATAGGGTTACTTGATGACCGAACATAGGTTGACCCGCAACCGCAACCCGCACCTGCTGCAACACCTCAAATCTCATAAGGAACATTACACGTCGTAAAACCTTCACAAGGTCTACGAGGCTAACACATGACACATAATTCACAAAAGAAATCCCATACGATACATTAATAATAATAAGTAGGGCCGTGACCTCAGCCAAAATATTTTGGTTCAATACTAGTAAAACAGAGAGTGTATTCAATGCCCACGCAGGGGACTTCAACGACATCATTAACCAATAACATGTTCACTCGACTACTTCAACTGACAACTGAATAAACATAATAAAATAAGTAACACCGACTCGAGCCTCATCATCATGCTGGGCCATCCTTTGCATGCGTATCCCGTGCCGGCTCCTCTGTAACACCCCCAGAGCCATCCAGAAATATTACAGCGCCGTGGGCCCCAAGATGGAACCCACAAGGTTGAAGGAAATTTTCGCAAACATTTACAAATGCCCAAGCGGCTAATGACGGTACTTTCTTTTAAAAACATACGAAGACTTAATAAAATCCGTTTATCAAAACCGTTGTAGAATCTCATTTGAAACCACAAGGCCCAAAATGCCAGAACTTAACAGTTTAAAAACATACGTTAAGCTATCGCTTATACGTACCGACAGAACAAATTTAGAAAACGATTTCCAAAGTAACCTAAGTTACCAGATACCAATAGGTCATTTTAAAAATACTCACGCAGCGGAAAAAGACAAATAATTAAAATACTCTAGCAGTGGAATACAAGAACTGATCAGGAAACTCAATGCACAAATACATGCCCTAGTCAGTATCCTCCGGGAAGTTCATCTCTCCACGACCGCTACAAGCTTGATAATCCAAGAACCTAAAAAGAAAACCCACGACGGGGTTAGCCATAATATCCAACAATGATAACTATCAAATCTCGTTGATAATTACATACCAATGAAAATACTAAGTAAGAATACGGGCAATGTAATCTTACCGCCATAACTTTACCAACTCGTGATAATAATTACCAAGGTTCGCACCTCGTAACCTTTCAACAACACAATAATACTGAAAGATCTGTATTGTATCTCAATAATACCCAAGGTTCTCAAAACATTATCATAACTCACTGCTACAAAATCTACTAACTCTGTCCAACCTAATCCGTCGGGTAACATCATCACATCTCAACACGATAATCGATTGTCCATCAAAGACAAATACCAAAGGGAATACGGAACATACCTCAGAATACGCAATGCCACGACGAATCTCGTCAATATAATTCAAGATCAGATCAATACAACATACGAATATGGTCCTAACATAAGACCTACAAATGCATACTCATATGACAACGTCAATATGCTCACATCAATAACAACACTGTATACTTATGGCAAACCCATAATATACATATGCACAATAACAACAACGCACATGGTAATCCAACGATCCATCGCATACAACTATAGATCCCCATGATGATCCCGTCGGACCAACGCATGGTGGCATTACCTGTCCAACGATCCAGCGCACACAGCTATAGATATCCCATGTTGATCTCATCGGGCCAACGCATGGTGGACATATGACAACAATGCATAACTGCACAAAACAACAGTACATAATGTACAACAACAATGCACAAATGCATGACAACAACGAAACGTGAATGTACCATAGCATGATCGACACAAAAGACGACAATGATTAAAGTACTTGCTCCGAGTCCTTCGAGAGCAATATTGATAACTAAACCATCACCAACTATTATTCTGAATATTCGACGATCCAAAATGTCACGGACGGTAGATAATTCATATCTTCGTCTATACCACTATGTACCCTCGATACCAAGCATACCAACAATAAATGTAATTCATATACATTATGATTTAATTCCCAAAACTCGAATACAACTTATAATCCCAAATATCCTGTGATTACGATTATAAACATTGATATACGAATTATGAACGAATGAAATGGAATTCATTCATTAAATATTATAAACTGAGCAAGTAATAACTTGCCTCGATACCGATACAACGACGAGGAAGCTGTTACCAAATCCATTGCTGTCATCTACAACTCCCTCGGCCCCAATCAATGCAGTTCACGAACATTCTCGAACATGATCGCAACACATAGTTCTAATCACCGATCAATAATATCAACCTATTACAATAATCGATAAACAACAAGTTCGACAACAATCAACAATTGATAAAACAAATTCACAAACCCAATGGCTCAACAATATCTCGGTTAACCACAAGTCTGATCAAACCAACTTAAACGATCACAAAATGATAATCGAAACAGAATATACTACCCTGCCTATTGACTTAGCACACGTCAATTACTTAACGTAGCGTGCGCTAAGTTGCTCCCATTAGCGTGCGCTAGACATTAACACTAGCGTGCGCTAATGACATGCAGTTGCATGCATTTCATATGCTGATCAACATATTGTGATTATCAAGAACACTAAATGATTCTAAATCATGTTCATAGCTATCAAAACAATGAAATCTGATATCCTTTAACATATAGACAATCATCCAACTCTTAATCCAATTCATATATTCACATATCATCTTCTTCGTCAAATATCAACATCATGAACACCAAGAAGCCTAACAACATTTCCCTAACCTCACATTACAAAGATTAATCATCAGCAATGACATCAACATCCGCAAAGGAGAAGGAGGATTAACCAACTTATCTCAAGGAAACGAACTACACAATTCAAATCACACGAATCATATTAATATCATCATACTCCGGTAATCCATCTCATAATCATGCTTTTCAACTTGTTTATGTAATAATCACCAACTCAAGAACATCAACATTCAATCCAAAACGAAATCCAAAGATGAAGAGTGATTACCTTTTTGAAGGAATGGATTGATTTCCAAGGTTGAATCCATTTCCAAGAATCGCCAATGATTTAAAGAACAAAGCTTTAATCCATGATTTCCATCTTTAATCTTGTTAAAAAGGATCATCCCTCAGTGTTTAGGAACTCCAAATGTCCTCCCAAGATTCTATCTATCGGTTGCAAGAAGAGAATGGACGAAATGAGGAATGACAGCCAACTACTCATATATATACACTGTACATTATTAACGTACGCTGACCTCTTCATTTAATGTACGTTACCAGTTTAGCGTGCACTAACATTCTTTGTTAGCGTGCGCTATCAAACTCCAGAGGGTACTATCTTGCTTCATACAATGATTTACGTACGCAATACCCATGCAATAGTATACGTAAATCGCTCTATTTAGCGTACACAACCCTTCAAACGTAGCGTGCGCTACTCATAGTTGACTTGCTACTGTCTGCACCTTCCCCCGTGTCCCCACATGCCGAAAGTAACCTGACAAAGCCAAGATTCCTTTGGCCCGATCTGATTAGTGTGCGCTATAAATATACATTAGCATGCGCTAATCGTTCACAAAAAACATCCGTTGACCTTGTCGACACATGCGCCGAAAGTGACCGGGTCCACACATAGATTCCTTTTGATCTGGTCTGTACTAGTGTGCGTTATCTTTTGCCTCTAGCGTGCGCCAAACCAGAACGATAGCGTGCGCTAGGCATACATATTAGCGTGCGCTAATAATGTTACACTTAGCCATTTTCAGCTACTCTTGTCCAACGTCTCGACATGCAGAATATGAACATACGACATACGGAATACATATACTCAACACATTATATTCTCAAATGCAATTGTCGACCAAATACGACAATTATACCAATACTGACATCTCAGTCCTTCATTTATTTTATCCATACTTTACAGATTCCACGATGTACAACATAACTCGGATAAAATAACATTAAACAATAGTAGTAGAAATTTCGGATATTACATACTACACCACTTAAAATAAGTTTCGTCCTCGAAACTTGCAATCCGTCATAGAAAACAAACAAATCGTTCAACCAAAATATTCCGAAACCATCAGAACAACAATCAATCACCATCATTAACGAATAATCAAAATAGTATACTTACAAATGCGCAAAGTCGACAATCTCCTGAGATACTAACAACTGACTTCATTGTGAAGCCTCAATACGCTTACGATCATAATTCCATGAGTCTTAACAAAATATATCATCTTCGGATGAAATAATCTATCCGTGTCAAATCCTGTCTGTCTGATTACACAATCACGTCCCAATTCTGATAAAATGAATAATACACGATACATCTGTGTAACAACTGCCCAACATAATGGCAATGAATCCCGAAACATCGACACAAAATCTGAATGCTCAGATGATCACTAGCAATGATCAACCAATAAATTAACCGAGAATATCATCGACATGATAAACTCCGATACGACCAATCCGAAGGTCAAAACGCATCCGAGAATATCATCAACATGATAAACTCCAATATGACCAACCAGAGATCAAAACACAATCGAAAATATCATCATCATGATAAACTCCAATATGACCAATGAAGGAGCAATAACAATCTAGAATACCCTCACATGGTAAGCTCCAACACGATCAACACAGAACCATAGAAACAGATATACAAAAGAATAACATTCTCAAAATGACACACCAATCACATACAGTGGATCTCAATAAACATACCCGACTGGTGAACATATCCCTCGGCATACGAACAACCAATCACGAGCCGACGAACATATCCAATCATACATGGAGTGGGAACGACCACTCAATATCCAAAACAACAGCATGGAGTCACCATCCCCAAATCTACACTTACACAGAAATCATTCAAAAATCACTATGATAAAATCGCACTACTACCATACCAATAGAATCACATAGCACATATGTCCCGATTTCACAAAACTCGAAGTTCCAAAATCATATACTATACCCGAATCTACAATACGCAGCATATTTTTCTTATCTGATCGATCAACCGATCATCCCTGGATAATCAAACTACCATACTGAAGTTCGAATCTCTATTCATCGTACCATACTGATGTCTTATCCATTTTGTGAGTCTCACTCAGAACTTCACCATGATATGCATTATGCATTAAATGCGTATATATCGATCATATTTTCAAAACTAGTTTGAAATCATATAGTCTCGTCAAGAAGACAAATTTTCGAAAGTTCTTTAAAAAATTTCAAAACTCAAGACATAAATTTTGGTAAGATCACGAAATCAATTTTCGAAAAATTAAATCGGCTCGCTGGTGCCAAGTATTCGATAACAGTTTTCTTCGATTCCACACGATTTTGAAGTTTAAAATGAAAACTATGCAAATGCTGGACTACATCCATACTACTGTATATCAATTCGGTTCGCTATTCCATCGGAAAACCACATGATAGAGTTCCAACATTTCAATATATAAATTCCAACTAAAAACTCCTTTTCCACATATGACTCGCAATGTCGACCATTTTCCATCCTGGATCACCTAAATTATGCTATGACAATGCATTGAAACAAATCAACACAACGAAAGACTTCCCTAGAGGTTTCATTTGAACCAATAAATCAGAACCCCGAAAGGTAGTGATAAAGTAGATAAACGATTGATAAAGTGTTTTATAAATCTCGGGAGTTTTAAGGAAAACAGAAAAGCCTTTTGAAACATTAGGGTCTCAGCCCGTATCTCGTTCCGCATTACAAGAAGTTTAGAAAGTAGGAAACTCTTTTTCGGACCCCAAGTCCTGAGTTCTAAAACTATTTCAAAAATCTATTGGGTCTCGGCCCAAAAATCATTTACGGTAAAACATCCGTAAAACATTCATTTTAAAAAGTATCATTTTCAAATGCTCAAAAACAGTTCATATATCTCAAAATGAATTAATATGACTACATGTTCTTCTCAACCATTCCCAACATTCCTCCCAAATGCACAACTCCGTTTCCAAAATTTAACCGACATATTGATTTCCAAAATCATAACTTCTCAAGATCATCAATCCTGTCCCAACTGTCACCTTATACTGTAACGCATAATATTCTGCTGAATCTCAAAGCATATCAACTTAGAATGGCAATAAATCTCAATGCAATTCAAAAAATCCAAATACTTACAGATCGTGAAGTCGATGATTCCCCGTGATACTGGCACATGTCTCGACTCTAGAAAATACTCGACACCGATATTTTCAAAATGCACGTTTTGCAAACTTAGTTCAACTCGAGAACACAACACATCTCTATCTGAAGAAACACGTTGACACCATTTGAAAAAGTTTACAACAACCCCAGTACTACACTGGTAAATCACATAACTCACAAGCCCGAGTGAACAACAAAACTCAGAGCTCAAACACTTGTCAACCGACAACTCGAATGACACGACAAAAGTGTTGGGATTCCACGGAAAATAAACGCAGCGGAAGAATAAACGGAATCCCTAAGAGGATCGATCAAGTAACGTATATACGAAAAGAAAAATACGAAGATCAAGGAATCAAAGTCCCATACCTATGATGTCTCTGAAAAACCTTCGTATGATGATGATGATGATGAAGAGCCCTTCGTTCCAAGAACCTAAAGCAAGATGCCTCTACTTCACACGCCGGAACTTGATGGAAAAATCGACAAGCTTCCTTTCTTCAAGAATGCGGCTAGGGAAGCTTGTAGGAATTTTCTCTCTCAATGTATTCTTCTTATATCTTGTCTCTAAGATCAAGATGAAGTTTTCAACCTTACTCTCTCTCTCAAATTCGTGATTTTGAGTTCTAGCAAGAAGAAGTTGTCCTCTCTCCTTTTTTAAAGACTTTTATTTATAAAAAATGAAAGTCTACCTTTAACACATGATTGAGGGTATCAAATACACCTCACATATGTCACCTAGTGACATAAAATAAGTATAAAAGAGACAAGAGAGGGAGGGGGCGGCCTTAAGGGAAACTTCCAAGAAGACGTGTCGAATTAACTCGGCTCGTGTACTGGATGTTCGTCAAAATGAATCCCTCGTGTACCGGATGTTCGTCAAACGAATCCGTTTTATTTCCAATGTGTTTGGACTAATTAATTAATCCAATTAATTAATTATATCAAACACAAATATATATTTCTCTAAGAAATATAATTTATGAATTAAAGTAATCACCCAGTAACATACTTACAATTCATAAGACCGCTATTTGATTTATCCGATAAATCAAAATTAGATATCTAATATCTAATATTATAATAGAGATTATTAATTCACATTTATCCATCAATGATCCTATTGCGCGACTCCGTAGGTTCGTTTCAGCCGGCATTGGGAGGAACCAATGAGTGCGGGCAAGACTTAGCCAAATTTAGCGGGCCACACCGTAAACCCCAATCGAGAACGAATGAACGAATCATTCCGTAACCATTATGTCGTGAATACTATATACGCATGCACCGTTCATCGATGTCGGCCAAGTCTTCGGTCACGGTAA
Organism: Orobanche coerulescens; assembly: GCA_033398695.1. Classification (NCBI taxonomy): domain Eukaryota; kingdom Viridiplantae; phylum Streptophyta; class Magnoliopsida; order Lamiales; family Orobanchaceae; genus Orobanche; species Orobanche coerulescens. The sequence continues at coordinate 100,282,286 of CM065812.1, forward strand.
AGTCAAACCCTACTGTTGACTAAACTCTATACATGTGTTAATGCAAATCAAGACCGATGATTAATAGTGTATCTAATACGACTATATCGTAATGCTTTGCCAAAGACTTATGATCTTATTCGCCATTAACCGTATAGGACATTCGCCTCGCTCACTAACAGAGATAGAATCCTTTCTTGGCGTACGCAAAGATCGCACCCGCCCGTATAGTCCGCACTTCGAGGTCGACTCAGCAATAAAGAAAATGAGTCTAACTACTCTAATGACAAACTAAACGTCACAGGCATATCTTCTACTGAACCCTCAAGTCAAAGGTCCACGTATACTATCACAACCTTTCGATTCGTCATCGACTCTCCGAGAGTGAATACCATGTGACTGAATTGAGTATGAGTCGTGTTCGAGTATACTGGTCCCACCAATATACTTATAACTATGCTATCAAGACGTGCACACGTCCTAGCATCAGTTATACAAGTCTTATTAAAACTTAATGTCCTGTTAAGTTTTATCGACTTGCGAACTAGTTAAGCATTCGATCTCTAAACACTTCTAGTGCCTATCTCCTTATCTCCATAAGGAGTAGAATGTTCACTCTCAAATGCAAGGACTATTATTCTATATACCAAATCACAATGCCAGTGATATACAATAATATAGAAATAATAATTGTCTTATTAAATATAATATTCATAATTACAATACAATTGCTCTCACTCTCTCATCCTCTGAGTGGCATTCGAGGGCATATTCCTAACAATCTCCCACTTGCACTCAATGCCACAAACTATGGTATCTAATACCCATACTCTCTAGATGTCTCTCTAAGACCTTCTGAGATAGTGGCTTGGTAAGCGGATCAGCAACGTTATTTGCTGTGTCTACTCTCTGTAGTGTAACATTCCCATCCCGAACCATTTCTCTAACAAAATGATATTTTCCCGCAATATGTTTGGTGTTGTGGTGAGCCCTAGGCTCCTTAGCCTATGCAACAGCTCCGTCGTTGTCACAAAACAGTGTCACGGGCTTCTCTGCATTAGGAACCACTTGAAGTTCCTCAGTGAACTTCTTTATCCAAAAAGCTTCTTTAGCAGCCTCCGTGGCTGCCTGATATTCGGCTTGACATGTAGAGATAGCAGTCGAACTTTGCTTGGCACTTCTCCAAGAAACTGCCCCACCATTCAGCGTAAAGATATACCCTGATGTGGACATCTGAGCATTCATGTCCCTGATCGGCCAAAAAACTTATCCTAAAAATAGGAGTTCTTGAGTCGCTCGCAAATATATACGAGGTAGAAATAGTTTGTGGTAAGTTCTACCAAGGTCTTTTCTCTCGAGGATTGTCCAACAGGGCTTCGTATAATTTTTTCGTTATAGATTGCGAGAAATAAATACTAAAATATTAAAAAAGATATTTTTGGGTTTTTTTTTAAAAATTAACTAAATTAAAATGCACTATATTTAATTTAAACTATTTTTAATAAGACTATTTTAATAAGACTATTTTTAACAAGACTATTTATACTAGACTATTTATATTAAGACTACTTATACTAGACTATTTATACTAGACTATTTATATTAAGACTATTTATACTAGACTATTTATACTAGACTATTTTTAACTAGTGAAAATGAATAGAATTAAAATGAGTTGGGAATTTATAAAATCTAGGGGAATACGGGTTCATTAAATTAGGTATTTAATTAAGTATATGAATTGATTTATATGGATATAAAAGAAAAAATGAATGTTTATCGAGTAATCAACTTTTCACCTCCGTACTTTCGTAATCAAAGATGTCTTAATCGCTGTCACTTTTTTAAGATGTTGATAACAAGATTAACACTTGATAGATTGAAAAGATGTGTTTCCAATACACTTAACAATCAATCAAGGAGGTTTCACTAGTAGAAATAGGATATGATCAATCTCTATTTAAGTCAATTAGTCCTTTCATTTCTCTAACTTGACTATTTTTAGGATAAACGATCGTTCATCGAGTAATCAACTTTTCACCTCCGTACTTTCGTAATCAAAGATGTCTTAACCACTTTCGCAATCTTAAGATGTTGATAACAAGATTAACATTTGATAGATTGAAAAGATATGTTTCCAATTCACTCAACAATCAATCAAGAAGGTTTCATTAGTAAAAATAGGATATGATCAATCTCTATTTAAACCAATTAGTCCTAAAAATAGTTTAAATCAATCAAATACTCAATATATAACCTAATAGAAATCCCCCTTCCCCTAGGAAGAAAGATTAGCTACTCATTGGTTTATACATACTAAAATTATAATAGAAATAATTGATATATATAATATATATATAGAAACTTTTAATTACTAGAACTTAATGACAATAGATAAAACTTACTTGAATATGATGAATCAAAGTGCAAGAAACAAACTTCAAAATATAACTTCAAACTTGTTTAAAGGTTACAAGCTTACAAAATTTGAAAGTAAAACACTAAGTAAAATACTAAGTGCTTATTGATCAAGCACTTTTCAATTACAAACTAAATGAAAGAAAAACTTCAAACCAAAAATAAAATACAAACTAAAATTGAAAGTTCTAAGGAAAATATATTACTAAAGGAAAGGAGTATTTCTTAGCAAGAAGTTGAGGATTTCTTGGTAAGAATGTGGGTTGGGATTTTTGCAATGGATGAACATGTCCTTTTATAGGTGATTTTCAAGAATACAATTGATTATTTAATTCAAAATATCTATTGTAATATCATTTTTTTAATTCTTTGTTCACACTTCACCCATGTCTTTGAATTTTCAGAGTTTTGACCAAAAAAATATCTTGTGGTTGATTTCACAAGTTGGTCAAAAGTGGACTAATTTTGCATGGCATCTGCTGAAACACGGCGATGAAAACGGCTCGGTTGCCCCGTGTTGTGCGCCGTTTGTGCCGACTCGGTCTCTTCGGAATACGCGCGAGGACACGGCGCTAAATGCCGGCCGTGTGTGAAACGGCCCAAGACACGGCCTTTGTTGCGCCAGTATGTGAACGCGGCTACATAACACGGTCTGCTTTGCGCCGTGTTGTAGGTCGCTTTGCCTTGAAAAATTCCGTCGTTGGATTTGGTCTTGTTTTCCGTCATTTTTGATGCTTCATGTCGATGAATCAGTAAAATAACCATTTTTAGCTCATGTTTGGATATATCGTAAAATATATATTTTTAATCACAAATCGGTACAATTATGCCGGAAAAATGAATATTTTGTATATGAATTTTAGATCAATTATGCACCAATCAAATACCCCACACTTAAATTCTTGCTAGTCCCGAGCAAGACTCTTTATTAATCACACACAAAATAAAAATTAAAATAAGACATAAAATAAAAAAATAATACACACAAATTTAAGAAAAATAATTATATATAAAGATAAAAAGAGATCAAAATGCCATTAATACACAATAACCAACTTTATACAGTAGATAGAAATGAATCAAGATTCAAAATAAATCTACTAACGATTTTGAAGTTAAAACACGGTTTTTATTTTTGTAATTCCAAAATACAAGGTTTTCCACCCAAAAGGTTGATTATTTCTTTCCCACTCGTGACTTCACACGACTCCCTTTAATGGTTGCTCTCGATCACTCGTTTATTTTTCGACTCAATATGAAGAAGAATTTCATCGGCGTCATCAAATATTGTGATTTTCACAAAATTGAGTGTATTGAAATTCAGCTGCTAATTAATTCAAATCTGCTCATAAACTACATCCCTTTTAGTGATAGCTTTCACACCGTTATTTGCTAACGTGTAGCTCTTTTCACTAACACAATTTCTATCTCATTATTTTTCTTTCGTAAAAAGGTGATAGCTTTCACACCGTTATTTGCTAACGTGTAGCTCTTTTCACCAATTTTTCTGAGACGGCAGCTACGCACCAACAATGGTTAGTCCTTTATTTTTCGCAAAATTTAAGACTTCCAAAATTAGGCAGCTGTTGTTGCTCAACACTTCTCCTTTTCGTCATTTATTTTTTTAGGTGATAGCTTTCACACCGTTATTTGCTAACGTGTAGCTCTTTTCACCAATGACTCCTTTTTTTTTTAGGGAATAGAATTTTTGCAGAAAATCATTTATTAGTTAAGCATGAAAAATCAAAAACTCCACAAATTAAGTAAATTTCAGTTTTATTTTTCATCAACCAATTGATTCTTCTTTTCTCAAGGTAACGAATGACTCGATTTTATATGATAATTACAAGGCTTGGAAAGAGAGATTAAGGCTCAAAAATTTTTTTTTTTGGAATATACAATTTTTTTACCGGTTAAAACAATTTTTAGAAGCTTGTATATAGTTAATTTATTGGTGTTTATGGCCAGATCTAGAAATCTCAAAAATCAAAATACTATAAATATATATATATAATAAAAAAAAAATTAAGGCAAATAACCAAATCAATCAAAACACACCAAAATTATTAAACAAACCACACCAAAATTACAACACACCAAAATACTAAAACAAACCACCCCCAAACTTGAAAATAAAACTGTCCTCAGTTTATAAAATAAAAATAAAAATCAATGCGTAAAAGCGTAATACTCCTGTTAAGAAAGTTGATGTCCGAGCCTAACGCCTTTTAGAATGCAAGAGAATAAATATACGAGGCACACACAAAATAAAATAAAATATACTCGTAAGTATAACATAATTTTTAGATGCGCATCAAGAAAGTCAGAAGAGTCGCCTTACGCCGCCATCAAAGTTTTTATAAAAGCAAAACACGAAATAAAAATTACAAGAATACATAAATCGCGAATAGATGCGCGTCAAGAGATCAAGAAGAAACTCCTTAAGCCGCCATCATTTAGCACGATTATTACACACGGCGTAAAGTAAAAATACAAGAGGTCCGTCATGGGTTATCAAAGGGAGAGGAATGAATCCACTTTTCGCTTTTCTCACCGTAAAATCTTCTACCTGCACAATTTTAGCTAGAGTGGATCTGGTTGAGGAACAAATTCATTGAGTTTTTGATTAGTTCTTACGGTGTTGTTGCAACGACTATGATTCGCTTTTGCACGCTCGGAAATAAAGCCCTTTTCGGCGAGTAGTCGATGAAAGACAAGAAACCATCAAAGAAACCATTGACATTAAGCACTCCTATTGGTTTTGATGAACATTTAGCCGGCTCTGGTAACCACATGAAAAAGTTCCTCAAGGGTGCCAAAACCACCGGAAGGGCGATAAAGGCGCCAATTATTTATCATGTGAGTTATGCGATCTTGCATATTCACAGATCTAAACTCATCTCCAATAGTTGACCGGTGATTTTACTTTCGGCCAGAGGTTTGGGATTACTCCCAATACTCTTACTCCTTCCATATAGGCGTATGCACTCGTCCCATTAATCCTAGACTTCCTCCTCCGTAAACTACATGAATGCATTTTTCTCCTAAGGTACGACCTAAGTCGTGGCCGTCATGAAGCATGCCTCTTTTCCGTAACTAGATCCACCAAAATGCAGTGTGTAAAATTTTTTTGTGGAAGATGATGACTCCATTTTTGAAAAGAAATTTATTTAGAGAGAAAAAGAGAAAAGTACAAGTTTGAGGGATGAATAAAAGAAACAAGCACAAAGGTTATTTATAGAAGAAAAGATGAGGAAAAATTGTTTAACAAGTTTGTGATTGCGTTTGATTGTGCTTCAACTACTCAATAGAATAATGAAAGCTTTTATCGCGTATCACATTTTTATTCAAAATCTCACCACACGACAAAAATAAAAGATACTTACGCGTATGTACGGTAGTTGTGATTGTGGCTCACATCTTCCTCGATTTTACGTTCGAAACGGCCTAAACGCCTTCTATGAGTCGGGGAGAAGCTTCCCATCCAATTTTCTTACAAATTGGCAAACAGGTCTTTTAACGTCGATTCCCAAGACGTTGTTCATATTCTGGTTTGAATTTATTCCACAAACATTGAATTCCGTAATACACAAGTCCACTAGGATGCGTGTCAAGAGAAATTTCGATATTATCTAAATTCTCCTTATTCGGACCATCATTAATGAAGAATTTTATCTTCTGTTTGTAGATGGAATTCCTAAAGATCGACATTTTGCATTACAGTTCCATCTAGCACATTTATAGCAAACGGCTAGAATCTTTGCTCGTCGTTTCTTGGCATATGAACTTTTTCCAAGCCCTGGTAAGAATCTAGTTGGTGTTTCTGTGAATTCACCTTCTATTCTTACTTTGGCTTCGATAATGAATCTTATGTCAAAAAGTATGCTTTTATTCGTAAGCAACCTCATCCTTTCAAGCCTTGTCTTGTAAATTTTTAAAATTACATTTTTGCTTAGAAAGGGAAATCTTTTTTCAATTTTAAACAATGTTTCTTCCATGACAAAAAAAAAAAAATTAAAATAAAAAACGATAAAATATCTACAAATATCAGTTGTTTGTGGGAAACTGAAAAATCCGACTTTGATAGTCACGGAGTACCGTTATCCGCCACTTGACCGGACAGAAAAATTATATTTGGCCTAAAACAATCCCCGGCAACGGCGCCAAAATTTGATCGGCCAAAAAAACTTATCCTAAAAATAGGAGTTCTTGAGTCGCTCGCAAATATATACGAGGTAGAAATAGTTTGTGGTAAGTTCTACCAAGGTCTTTTCTCTCGAGGATTGTCCAACAGGGCTTCGTATAATTTTTTCGTTATAGATTGCGAGAAATAAATACTAAAATATTAAAAAAGATATTTTTGGTTTTTTTTTAAAAATTAACTAAATTAAAATGCACTATATTTAATTTAAACTATTTTTAATAAGACTATTTTAATAAGACTATTTTTAACAAGACTATTTATACTAGACTATTTATATTAAGACTACTTATACTAGACTATTTATACTAGACTATTTATATTAAGACTATTTATACTAGACTATTTATACTAGACTATTTTTAACTAGTGAAAATGAATAGAATTAAAATGAGTTGGGAATTTATAAAATCTAGGGGAATACGGGTTCATTAAATTAGGTATTTAATTAAGTATATGAATTGATTTATATGGATATAAAAGAAAAAATGAATGTTTATCGAGTAATCAACTTTTCACCTCCGTACTTTCGTAATCAAAGATGTCTTAATCGTTGTCACTTTTTTAAGATGTTGATAACAAGATTAACACTTGATAGATTGAAAAGATGTGTTTCCAATACACTTAACAATCAATCAAGGAGGTTTCACTAGTAGAAATAGGATATGATCAATCTCTATTTAAGCCAATTAGTCCTTTCATTTCTCTAACTTGACTATTTTTAGGATAAACGATCGTTCATCGAGTAATCAACTTTTCACCTCCGTACTTTCGTAATCAAAGATGTCTTAACCACTTTCGCAATCTTAAGATGTTGATAACAAGATTAACATTTGATAGATTGAAAAGATATGTTTCCAATTCACTCAACAATCAATCAAGAAGGTTTCATTAGTAAAAATAGGATATGATCAATCTCTATTTAAACCAATTAGTCCTAAAAATAGTTTAAATCAATCAAATACTCAATATATAACCTAATAGAAATCCCCCTTCCCTAGGAAGAAAGATTAGCTAATAATTTGTTTATACATACTAAAATTATAATAGAAATAATTGATATATATAATATATATATAGAAACTTTTAATTACTAGAACTTAATGACAATAGATAAAACTTACTTGAATATGATGAATCAAAGTGCAAGAAACAAACTTCAAAATATAACTTCAAACTTGTTTAAAGGTTACAAGCTTACAAAATTTGAAAGTAAAACACTAAGTAAAATACTAAGTGCTTATTGATCAAGCACTTTTCAATTACAAACTAAATGAAAGAAAAACTTCAAACCAAAAATAAAATACAAACTAAAATTGAAAGTTCTAAGGAAAATATATTACTAAAGGAAAGGAGTATTTCTTAGCAAGAAGTTGAGGATTTCTTGGTAAGAATGTGGGTTGGGATTTTTGCAATGGATGAACATGTCCTTTTATAGGTGATTTTCAAGAATACAATTGATTATTTAATTCAAAATATCTATTGTAATATCAATTATTTAATTCTTAGTTCACACTTCAACCAAGTGTAAGAATTTTCATATTTTTGACCAAAATAATATCTTGTGGTTGATTTCACAAGTTGGTCAAAAGTGGACTAATTTTGCATGGCATCTCTTTGGCACGGCGATGAAAAAGCAGCTCGGTTGCCCCGTGTTGTGCGCCGTTTATCTTGACTCGGTCTCTTCCGGAATACGCGCGAGGACACGGCGCTAAATGCCGGCCGTGTGTGAAACGGCCCAAGACACGGCCTTTGTTGCGCCGTATGTGAAACGGCCTACATAACACGGTCCTGTTTGCGCCGTGTTGTAGGTCGTTTTGCCTTGAAAAATTCCCGTCGTTGGATTTGGTCTTGTTTTCCGTCATTTTTGATGCTTCATGTCAGTAATCTGTAAAATAACCATTTTTAGCTCATGTTTGGATATATCTGTAAAATATATATTTTTAATCACAAATCAGTACAATTATGCCCGGAAAAATGAATATTTTGTATATGAATTTTAGATCAATTATGCACCAATCAGTCCCCCGAAAAATCTGAGTCTGTATAACCCATCACTCTTAGTTCTCCATCGCCGTATGTAAGAACCAAGTCTTTAGTCCTCCTTAGGTACTTAAGAATGTTCTTTACACGATCAATGTTCTGCCTGGATTTGACTGAAACCGACTTACTACGCTCACAGCATAGGCAATGTCCGGTCTAGTGCAAATCATTGCATACATAAGGCTACCTACTGCCGAAGCATAAGGTACCTTGCTCATTTCCTTTCTATCTTCCTCACTTTGAGGACACATCTTTAAGGAAAGTTTTGCACCATGTTGCATAGGTAGAAACCCTCTTTTAGAATCTTCCATCCTAAATCGCTTTAGGATCTTTTCTATGTAGAGGGCTTGGGAAAGACCTAACATTCTTTTCGCTCTATCCCGGTAGAGACGAATACCCAGAATATAGGTACCTTCTCCCAAGTCTTTCATTGAGAACTCTTTAGAAAGCCAAGCTTTCACAGAACTGAGCATTCCTACGTCGTTTCCTATAAGTAGAATGTCATCTACATATAGTATTAAGAATGCAATTTTGCTCCCACTAACCTTCTTGTAAATACAGGGCTCTTCTTTGTTTTGGACAAAATCAAACTCTTTGACTGTCTCGTTAAAACGAAGATTCCAACTCTGTGAAGCTTGCTTCAGTCCATAAATGGCACGCTGAAGTTTGCATACTTTATGAATATTTGTTTGAGATATGAATCCCTTAGGCTGTTCCATGTAAATCTCCTCCTCGAGGAATCCATTTAGGAATGCCGTTTTCACATCCATTTGCCACATTTCATAATCTAAGTGGGTTGCTATAGCAAGCATCATGCGAATAGACTTAATCATAGCTACAGGCGAGAAGGTCTCGAAGTAATCGATTCCTTCTCTTTGGGAATAACCCTTTGCCACAAGCTTGGCCTTATAGGTATCAACCTTGCCATCTCCACCAGTCTTTCTCTTATAGATCCATTTGTTTCCAATAGGCACTATGCCTTTAGGACGATCTACTAAAGTCCAGACCTGATTAGCCTGCATTGAGTCTATCTCAGCTTCCATAGCTTCTTGCCACTTGGTGTAGTCAACGTCTACCATCGCTTGGTCGTATGTAGAAGGATCATTCTCTTGACTACTTTCTGTCATCTCATGGACACCCAGTTCCTCTTGATGCAGATAGCCATGCCTCTCAGGTATTTGAGAAATTCTACTAGACTTGCGAGGTTGTGTTTGTATTTCAGAAGGTTGGGTTCTAATATCTTGCATAGGTGTCTCATTTGGTGTTTCTTTTATTTCTTCCAAAGAAATATTTCTACCTGCCCCTCCTTCTGAATAAACCGATCTTCCAGAAGTGTGCTTGTATAGCAACGATGATCCTATGATCTTCGTGCATGTAGAATAGATATCCCATGGAATCCTGGATATCCTATGAAACGACCTTTCACGAGACCTAGTTTCCAATTTCTCTACTTTAGTCTTCTTGACATAAGCGGGCATCCCCAAATCCTAATGTGATTAAGACTTGGTTTCCTACCTCTCCACATCTCATGGGGAGTCTTAGGAACAGTTTGGAAGGACATCTATTCAAGATATGCACAAAGTGAAGGAGCGCGTAACCCCACGAGATAAATCGGTAGATCGGTATAGTTAAGCATGGAGCGAACCATGTCCAACAAGGTTCGGTTCCTTCTTTCGATACACCGTTTAATTGTGGAGTAGGAGGAGTGAATTGTGACACTATTCCTTGTTCTTTTAAGAACTTCGTCAAATTCGGTACTCATGTACTCACCACCCGATCGACCGAAGAGTCTTAACACGGTTACTGTTTGATTTTCAACTAGGGCTTTAAATTCCTTGAATTTATCAAAAGCTTGGACTTATGTTTCATTAAGTACGAATCCATACAGTATGGTCATCGGTGAATGTAATGAAATCGAAAGCCGTCTCGTGCCACTTCAAAGGGCCACGAGCGTCGGTATGGATCAATCGAGTTTTTCGGCTCTTTCAAAAGTCCTGCGAAGGGTAACTTAGTCGTTTTGCCTTGAAGGCAAGATTCACAAGTTGGATAGGGATCGATCCCAATGGACTGTAAGCCCATCTTTCTCCATTTTATGAACCTTGGTATGACCGATATGACCAAGTCTAAGATGCCACTTAAGTGCTTGGTTCGTTTCATCCCTACCACGCTTCCTAGTTATAGTGTTCACAGTTGTTTTATTCTTTAAATTTAAATGGTATAAACCATTTAATAATGTAGCATACCAACCAATTTATTTACGAAATAAATACGACGGGACCCATCTCCATAAAGAAGTGAAATCCCTTTCGGTCCATGACCGGAATTGATACAATATTCTTGTGCCCCTTGGGCAAAACAAGTACATCATCTAAAGTAAGAATAAAACGATTCTAAATCGACATAAGGGATCCGATATCGAAGCCTCGACACTATGCCCACTTCCGAGCGGTGACCATCACCTCCCCGAATCCGACTTCCTTCGTTCCAGATCCTGATTCATTGTACAAATGTGAGAACTCGCACCGGAATCAAGTATCCAAGAAGTAGAATATACAGTTACGGAACAATTTGTTTCTAAAACTAGTAGTTCCGTACCTGAAGGCGCATTACGGTCAAGCTTTGGACATTACCTCTTCCAGTGGCCTACCTCACCGCAGTTGAGGCATACATCCGTTTTCTTGGCCCCCTTGCTCTTTTGAACCATTGGGGCCTTGCCCTTTCCCTTGTCGATCTTGGCTATTGGACCTAACTGCTTCTTGTTCTTTTTCTTCTTATTCTTGGACATCCAAGTCTTAAGAAATCACAAGTGCAGCCTCTTTTCCCTTTGTCTTCATCTGAGACTGGGAAGTCGTCAGTTTGTTCATTAGCCCAGCTAAGTTACATGCAATCTCATTGCAGTTGAAGTTCATGACAAATTGGGAAAAGGAGTCAGGAAGTGACTGCAGGATAAGGTCAGTTTGGAGAGATGCATGCATCTGAAAATCAAGAGCTTCCAATCTCTCAATCATCGAGATCATATTGAGGACATGGTCCCCAACCCTCTCTCCTTCCTTCATCCTGGTGCCGAATAATTGCTTTGATATCTCATATCTAGCAGTTCGGCTATGCTCTTCATAGAGCTCAGCCAGGTGCGCTAAGATGGCTCGTGAAGACGTCATCTTTTCATGGGCACGTTGAAGCTCATTGGTCATTGAGCCTAGCATGTACCCTCGCACTCTTATGTCGTCTTTTACCCATTTCTCATGGGCATCGACATCTTCCTGATTGGCTCGGGTTCTTGCAGGAGCCACTGGGATGTCCGCCTCCAAGACGTATCCCAGCATTTCCATAGTTAGAACAATCCTCAAGTTCCGAAGCCAGTCCACATAGTTCGGACCAGTCAGGACGTTCTTTTCAAGTAGTATAGCGAGTGGGTTCATTCTCATATTGAGAGTTTTGTTAACTGCAGAGAATAATTTGAGATTCGTTAGTGATTGTTTAATTATGATCCGAGTAAAGAATTTAAGGACTTTCTTTATTCATAACTCAGCTCCCACTATTTTATCGGCATTTACACACTCCCATGTTAAATCCGGAAGTCTTGGGTGACTTCATAGTGGTGATCGATTTCTTTACAAAGTTTAATAGAGGGCAACCCATACGGTTTATATTCTATTATTCTTTATAAAGTGGTGTCTAATACCAACCTATCTAATGGATGATTCGATCTTCTTTTACCCCTAGTTCACTTTCCCTCAACCCATTCGGTTTCTATGGCTCGCTGAACTATCTAAGTTTAAACCGTCAACTCCTATTAGTCTGACAATTGAATCTTACCCGGCAACCCATACGGTTTATAGGGGTTTGATTTGTCACAACCAAAGGCATCTAATGCACTCTAGGAATTTATCAACTTTCCCCAAAAATATTACCGACATACTCGGAAGAATAATATTCGGTTTAGATTTCAATTTTCCATGAGTTTGACGGAGGGTAGGAAACCTCGTAACCTTTATAACTTAGTGTTTGTAAGTGGGAGTATTAAGCGATTATATGTTACACTTTGCACATTAATCCGTTTATAAGCGCGTTTGTGGTTTGTCAATCATTCAAAATGAAAAACAATAAATAGCAACCTAGTTACTACCAACATATAGCTCATGGACTTTTTCCTAAGTATTGGGCCAAGCCAAATAAAGAAAGGAAAAATACAGTATTGATTCTTCGTCTTCTAGTCGGTCGTCTTCGGTCTTCGTCATAGCCATATGAATAATTACATCATTGAACAATACGTCCTATTATACATATTTTCTAGTAAAAATAAATAGGCTCAAAATGGCCTTTACAACCATATCGAATCGAACAAATCAACAACTAAGTCCACGAGCTATATCACCATCACATAAGGCATTCCATACAACATGTAACGGTAAATGAAATTAAATAATCAATTAATATATTAATCCAATTAATATAAAAATTAATCTATTTAATTTCTACAATATTAATCAAATTAATATTTATAATCGTCATTTAATCCGTTCAAAGTAATCCGCCAAAACAATATTCTCGTTTAATAATTTCCCTTAATAAAAGATATTCCAAATATTTTATTAAATCCAATTAAATCGATTTAAATATCGGAAATTATTACAACGAAATATAAACACAAAAATGGAGTCGGAAAATCGATATCGAGGCCCATTACGGCCCGATTCAAAATCGGGCGAAAACCCGAGAACCGCCGGACCGAGTCACTCTCGGCCCTTGCCGGAAAGGCTGGCGAGCGGCTACGATAGCCTACCGAGTCACTCTCGGCCGGCGAGCGATCGATGAAGCTGCTGCCGGCACTGCGTCTTCGTGCGGTATTCGTGTTTAACCCCGTTTTTCTCATTTTTCGACTCGCTTCCAAAGCGAAAAAGTTTCTTAACTTCATGAAGAACTTATAAATCAACAAAAATCAAAATTTTCAGATTTATAGTTCACATAAAATAATCGAAACTTGACTTACTACGACGATTAAATTTCTTGATTATATCTATTATGATTCTAAAGCATAAACATCATCAAATAACATTCCAAATGCAAAGATGATCGTATATACAATATATTTGACCTTGCTCCGATACCCTTTGTTGGGATTCCACGAGAAAATAAGCGACGGAAGAATAAACGGAATCCTAAGAGGATCGATCAAGTAACGTATATACGAAAAGAAAATACGAAGATCAAGGAATCAAAGTCCCATACCTATGATGTCTCGAAAAACCTTCGTATGATGATGATGATGATGATGAAGAGCCCTTCGTTCCAAGCACCTAAAGCAAGATGCCTCTACTTCACACGCCGGAACTTGATGGAAAAATCGACAAGCTTCCTTTCTTCAAGAATGCGGCTAGGGAAGCTTGTAGGAATTTTCTCTCTCAATGTATTCTTCTTATATCTTGTCTCTAAGATCAAGATGAAGTTTTCAACCTTACTCTCTCTCTCAAATTCGTGATTTTGAGTTCTAGCAAGAAGAAGTTGTCCTCTCTCCTTTTTTAAAGACTTTTATTTATAAAAAATGAAAGTCTACCTTTAACACATGATTGAGAGTATCAAATACACCTCACATATGTCACCTAGTGACATAAAATAAGTATAAAAGAGACAAGAGAGGGAGGGGGGAGGCCTTAAGGGAAATTTCCAAGAAGACGTGTCGAATTAACTCGGCTCGTGTACTGGATGTTCATCAATACGAATCCCTCGTGTACCGGATGTTCGTCAAACAAATCCGTTTTATTTCCAATGTGTTTGGACTAATTAATTAATCCAATTAATTAATTATATCAAACACAAATATATATTTCTCTAAGAAATATAATTTATGAATTAAAGTAATCACCCAGTAACATACTTACAATTCATAAGACCGCTATTTGATTTATCCGATAAATCAAAATTAGATATCTAATATCTAATATTATAAGAGAGATTATTAATTCACATTTATCCATCAATGATCCTATTGCGCGACTCCGTAGGTTCGTCTCAGCCGGCATTGGGAGAAACCAATGAGTGCGGGCAGCACTTAGCCAGCCTAGCGGGCCGCACTGTAAACCCCGACTGAGAATGAATGAACGAATCATTCCAGAACCATTATGTCGTGAATACTATATACGTACAGACCCTTCGTCAGATGTCCCGGTCAATTCTTCGGGTCACGGTAAAGTCAAACCCTACTATTGACTAAACTCTATACATGTGTTAATGCAAATCAAGACCGACTGATTAATAGTGTATCTAATATGACTATATCAGAATGCTTTGGCCAAAGACTTATGATCTTATTCGCCATTAACCGTATAGGACATTCGCCTGCTCACTAACAGGAGATAGAATCCTTTCTTGGCGTACAGTAAAGACTGCTACCTCCCCGTATAGTCCGCACTTCGAGGTTGACTCAGCAATAAAGAAAATGAGTCTAACTACTCTAATGACAAACTAAACATCACAGGCACATCTTCTACTGAACCCTCAAGTCAAAGGTCCACGTATACTATCACAACCTTTCGATTCGTCATCGACTCTCCGAGAGTGAATACCGTGTGACTGAATCGAGTATGAGTCGTGTTCGAGTATACTGGTCCCACTAATATACTTATAACTATGCTATCAAGACGTGCACACGTCCTAGCATCAGTTATACAAGTCTTATTAAAACTTAATGTCCTGTTAAGTTTTATCGACTTGCGAACTAGTTAAGCATTCGAGCTCTAAACACTTCTAGTGCCTATCTCCTTATCTCCATAAGGAGTAGAATGTTCACTCTCAAATGCAAGGACTATTATTCTATATACCAAATCACAATGCCAGTGATATACAATAATATAGAAATAATAATTGCCTTATTAAATATAATATTCATAATTACAATACAATTGCTCTCACTCTCTCATCCTCTGAGTGGCATTCGAGGGCATATTCCTAACAAAAAGCACGACCCAACTCTACCCAACCGCCTAGGTTTTCACGACCTAAACTCCGATACCATATTCTGTAACACCCCCAGAGCCATCCAGGAATATTACAGCGCCGTGGGCCCCGAGATGGAACCCACAAGGCTAAAGGAAATTTTCGCAAACATTTACAAACGCCCAAGCGGCTAATGACGGTACTATCTTTTAAAAACATACGAAGACTTAATAAAATCCGTTTATCAAACCGCCGTAGAATCTCATTTGAAACCACAAGGCCCAAAATGCCAAAACTCAACAGTTTAAAAACATACGTTAAGCTATCGCTTACACATACCGACAGAACAAATTTAGAAAATGATTTCCAAAGTAACCTAAGTTACCAGATACCAATAGGCCATTTTAAAAATGCTCACGCAGCGGAAAAAGACAAATGATTAAAATACTCTAGCAGCGGAATACAAGAACTGATCAGGAAACTCAATACACAAATACATGCCCTAGCCACTATCCTCCGGGAGGTTCATCTCTCCACGACTGCTACAATCTTGATAATCCAAGAACCTAAAAACAAAACCGACGACGGGGTCAGCCATAATATCCAACAATGATAACTATCAGATCTCGTTGATAATTACATACCAATGAAAATACTAAGTAAGAATACGACCAATGGAATCTTACTGCCATAACTTTACCAACTTGTGATAATAATTACCAAGGTTCGCACCTCATAACCTTTCAACAACACAATAAGCTAATACCGAAAGATCTGTATTGTATCTCAATAATACCCAAGGTTCTCAAAATATTATCATAACTCACTGCTACGAAATCTACTAACTCTATCCAACCCAATCCGTCGGGTAACATCATCACATCTTAACACGATAATCGATTGTCCATCAAAGACAAATACCAAAAGAAATACGGAACATACCTCAAAATACGCAATGCTACTACGAATCTCGTCAATCTAATTCAAGATCAGATCAATACAACATACAGATATGGTCCTAACACAAGACCTACAAATGCATACTCATATGACAACATCAATATGCTCACATCAATAACAACACTGTATACCTATGGCAAACCCATAATATACATATGCACAATAACAACAATGCACATGGTAATCCAACGATCCAGCGCACACAGCTATAGATCCCCATGATGATCCCGTCGGACCAACGCATGCTGGCATTACCTGTCCAACGATCCAGCCCACACAGCTATAGATATCCCATGTTGATCCCGTCGGGCCAACGCATGGTGGACATATGACAACAATGCACAACTGCACAAAACAACAGTACACAATGTACGACAACAACAATGCACAAATGCATGACAACAACGAAACGTGAATGTACCATAGAATGATCGACACAAAAGACGACAATGATTAAAGTACTTGCTCCGAGTCCTTCGAAAGCAATCTTGATAACTAAACCATCACCAACGATTATTCTGAATATTCGACGATCCAAAATGTCACGGACGGTAGATAATTCATATCTTCGTCTATACCACTATGTACCCTCGATACCAAGCATACCAACAATAAATGTAAATCATATACATTATGATTTAATTCCCAAAACTCGAATACAACTTATTGTAACGCCCCCAAAATCATCCGGGATATTACAGCGCCGTGGGTCCCGCGCCGGAACCCACCAGGCTAAAAACCATTTACAAAACCATTTCAAAAACATTTAAAAATGCCAAGAGGACAATGACGGTAGTATTTTAAATACTCAAATATTTTCAAAAGCATAGTTTTCAAATACCGTCATGAAATACCATTTCAAAATACAAGGCGAAGTGCCAAATCTCGATAGTTCAAAATGTACGTTAAGACGCCACTTAAACGTACCGATAAAATAGCTTAGGAAAAGGTTTAACGAAATAACCCAAGTTCGCAAAGTGCCAAAAGGCCCTTTTAAAATACACACACGCAGCGGATAAAGATACTGAAAAGCCATTTTGAGATATACACACGCAGCGGATAAATACAGTTCAAAATACACATTTGCAGCGGAAATAAAACAACCAGAAATAAATACTCAATACTCAAAAACATGCCACCGCCAGTATCACATCGGGAAGCTCATCCCTTCACGACCGCTACTAGCTCGATCTCCGAGTACCTAAAAATAAAGCCCACGACGGGGTCAGCCACAATACTCAAAAATGATATCGATCGCATCAACATAAATAATTACATACCAATGTAATAATATAGTAAGAATACTACCAAAGTAATCTTACCGACATAACCTTACCAATCCATAACAATCCAATCCTTACCATAATCCACATTTCGCATTCTCAAATGACGAAATGAACTCAACCACAACCAACTGTACTGTATTCAAATAATATCAAAAATCCTTAAAACATCATCATAACTCAAAATCATGAAATAATTCATCCGTGCCAAATCCTGTCCATCGGATTATACAATCAAAACTCAACCTGGATAAACCAATAGTACACAACATATCTGTAGATCAACTACCATATGATAATGATAACAAATCCCGAAACATCGAGATATAGTCCGAATGCTTATATGATTAATAACCAGATCAACCGATAAATCAACTGAGAATATCATCGACATGATAACTCCAATACGACCAATAAAGGATCAGGATAACTGAGAATACCATCAACAAGGTAAAATCCAAATGATCAACGAAGGATCAACTATAACCGAGAATACCCTCAACAAGGTAAACTCCAAACACGATCAACAAAGGATCAACTATAACCGAGAATACCATCAACAAGGTAAACTCCAAATGATCAACAATAATGGATCTCAAGAAATAACTCCGACTGTCGAACATACCCCTCGGGCGTATGAACAACTAGTCACAAACCGTCGAACATACCCAACCATAAATGGAGGATGAACGACCAAACAATATGGCTCAAAGATGGACGTCATAGTATGCCCGATCCGGAAATGTGTCCGTGCACAAGCCACCCCGGGTATTGATCACATACACGTGTGGTCTTGTACCTAATTAGCCTCACGAACTACGTCTCGTGTGCACGGTTCAATGTGGAAATATCAACACATAACCATCATGTGCCCGGCTAAAAATCCTACACAATAACCAATCGGCACGCAGATATGACTCCAGATATGTCACGATGCAACATGGCAACGAAACTCAAAGAAACACATATCCAATAAGGATCAAAAGACTCACCGAAGTGAACAACAACAGACCGACAATGAAAAGTCGACATGACTAATCAATATCCAAAACATCAATCCTGGGATCATCATCCCAAATGAATGACCAACACGATCTACGATCTCAATACAATAGTCCTGGGATCAACATCCCTCAACGAATAACCGATACGAAACTCATTACACGAAACCTCAACATACACAACAACTCAACATGCTAATTATCCACATAACTGAACAAATACTTAGATTACCTCGAAGCTGAGGACCATGTCCATCAACATCCCCCAATGAGACGATCAACACAACCATTAATACCAACAATAGTCCTGGGATCAACATCCCTCAACGAACAACCAGTACGAATCTCAATATACGAAGCCTCAACATACAACATATACAATAACTCAACATAATAATTATCTCATAACTGAACAATACATAAAATACCTCAAAGCCGAAGACAACATCCTTTCCACGAACAACATTCCTGAACGAATACATAGTTATACAAATAATCTCAAATAAGGTACCATCCATTCAATACCAATAACCCTTTATCCCGATACTTATGTCATCACGATAACTATCCTCGATATCCGATATTCTATATCCTTGACCAAAAATAACTCACGTCTTCCCTGAACACAATTAAATCATATACCTTATGATTTAATACAACCAGAGCACGATATACAAACCATTAT
Organism: Orobanche coerulescens; assembly: GCA_033398695.1. Lineage (NCBI taxonomy): Eukaryota > Viridiplantae > Streptophyta > Magnoliopsida > Lamiales > Orobanchaceae > Orobanche > Orobanche coerulescens. The sequence goes on from CM065812.1 coordinate 100,301,789, forward strand.
CCCGACAACTTACATTTCTAACAACATTGCTATACGAATTATAAATGAAATGAAAACGAAACCATTCATCAAATATTATAAACTGAACAAGTATAAACTTGCCTCGATACCGATACCACGAAGCCGTTACCAAATCTATTGCCTTTGTCTACGAGCTCCTTAGCCCCGACCAAAAGCAATCTACGAACTCTTTAGCCTCAACCGCAACTCAACGGTCATAATCCACGATCAAAACATATCAACCTATTGCAATAACCGATTAACACACATTCGATAAAATCAATAACCGACATAGCCAACCAAGCGACTCAACGGCTCAACAATACTCCGATTATAAACAAAACCGAACAATACAACTCAAACAAATACGAACTCATATCCACGATACAAGCCGTAACTCGATGATCACAAATAACAATCAATAACCGATCAACAACGGTTCTACAATATCCCGATTAAACACAAATCCGAACAACCAAATCAATCGATCACGAATTCAAAACCACAATACGATTCCACAATCCGAAAGATCATATCAATAATCAATTTAAACCAACAAGGGTCTAACATTACCGATTCCAAATTCAATCTTAAATATGGATACAAGTTTCCTCCTTGTAAATTCATAATATAAACCAATTACTGGTTATCATCATCAATCCGGACGATCCGATTAATTCAACATCATAGATAACCATATTCCAAAGGTTTCAAATAATTTCATTATCCGAATTGAACACTTGTTAAATACCTATGAATTCTCAAACTCAAAAGTGAATCATAAACTTGTCAAATCCGAAATCATATTCGTATTCCTATACGAATATTGTACCAAAACACATAACTTAGTTCTAGATATGAATATTCCATATTCATATATAAAACACCAACACTTTAAAACGTATTCATCAAATCAATGATCAATTCATCTCGACATTAAGGATTTTATAACATATTCGATTCCAACTTCAACTCCAAATACGAAGACAAAACTCCTTCTTGTTTATACTTGTAAATTCGTAGAAAACAATTTACCGATTATTATCGTGATTAATCACATTCCAAAATTATCCGAAATCCTTCCAAAATCATAACATGTAACTCAAGGGTTCTTCAAGAACACGAATTATCCAAATTCACGTTCATAATCCATAAAACAACATAACCCGATGTTTTCTAACATCTAAACAATCCTTAATCATAATTCAAGGTGTATATAATCATGTTCTTCAATATATACTTCTCATAACATCATGAATCGCAACAAACCACCAAGAACATCGAGAATACTACGATTCCATAATCATAACAACATAATCAAATCATTTGATCACCAATTCATTATCATCCCTTAACAAAATTCTCGTAAATACCAAGAATCATAACAACAATATCATTTCAACCATCATTCATACGAAAACGTGTAGAATTTTCCAAGTTCTACTCATTGAGACATTTCATCGAACACTTTGAAGGCATAGTCCAATTCAATCGATTATTCAAAGAAATACTCGAATCCGTTCCACAAAACTTCAAGAATAATGAATGATCTCAAGAATACAACAAGATTCCATCAATAATATGAGTTAAAACGAATCAAATCGGCCAAGACATCAAGAAACTTCAAAAATATCCAAAGCCAAGTGTTTAGGTGTTCTTACCTTCGATCCGGGTGGAAGATGATGTTAATCCATGATTCCAACTTCCAAACATGTTGCTAGATGATGATATTAATCAAATCCATCCACTTTGATGAAGAAATCGCCAAAAAACGAAGAGAAAACATGAAAATGGCCGGATGAATCGGTCCAGGCCTTTAAATAGCCGGACACTGCCGGACGCTTACGTACGTAACCGGCCGGGCCCTTACGTACGAATCGCCATGGCGAAGTCTCGCCGTAAATGCCGGCATCGTTACGCATGCGTAATCGGCCGAGGCTTACGTGCGTAACGGTCCCTTACGGCCGTAATCGGTCGGTACCTTACGCACGTTATCGGCCGCCCTAGCCCCGGCCGAGTCACCGCGACCGCGATCGGCCATCCATGCGAGTCGCTGCGACCATGCTCGGCCACTACAGTCCTCTCGGCCACGACTCGGCGGCCGCCCGTAACGTCGTAATACTTATTCCGTTGCGTCGTAATACGACGTTGACTTGCTACAAGATAATACTCGTATTACGTCGTAATACACCCCCGTATAACGTCGTAACTCCGTCCGTTGACTCACTGTCCACATCTGCGCGAAAGCCGACCACGGGCCCCACTGTCCGATTCCTCTTGTTACGTACGTTATGTACACTATATAACGTACGTAAGCTAACACATTTTACGTACGTAAGCTCCAAGGCTTAACGTACGTAATGGCTTTTATACTTAGCCAAAAATCCAACTGTTCATGTCCGACATCTCGACGTACAAAATACAAACATACGGCATACTGAGTACACATACTGAATCCAGAAATATTCTCATACGATATACCTGATATCCAAATCAGTTCAACCTGATACAACATATCCTGAATATATCTGTCAATCAAAAACGATAATCACACCAATATAACTGTCTCGGTTCTCAATTTATTTTATCCATACTGTATAGATGCCAAACTGTACAGTATACTCAGATAAAATAACGCGAAAAATTTATACTGAAAATTCGGGTATTACATACTACCCCCCTTAAAATAAGTTTCGTCCTCGAAACTTGCAACCTGTCGCCAACAACAGATAAATCAAAAACTTTCCAACTCATCACAAAACAATCAAGTGTCGCCACAAGCGAATGACTAAACCAATATACTTACAGGTGCGTGAAGCCGATGATCTCCCGTGATACTAGCACACGACTCCCATACGAAGTCTCAACACAACCAACACACACCAATATCACAAATAACAGTTTGAAAAGAATCACGAAAATTTTGGAAACTCCAAAAATCGATTTGACTCAAAAGTCATAAAAGCTCATTTTCAAAAATCACGCTACTACCGTACCGGTAGAGCCACATAACTCACACGCCTGGGTTTCACAAAACCCAAGCTCCGATACCATCTTCTGTAACGCCCCCAAAACTATCCGGGATATTACAGCGCCGTGGGTCCCGCGCCGGAACCCACCAGGCTAAAAACCATTTACAAAACCATTTCAAAAACGTTTAAAAATGCCAAGAGGACAATGACGGTAGTATTTTAAATACTCAAATATTTTCAAAAGCATAGTTTTCAAATACCGTCATGAAATACCATTTCAAAATACAAGGCGAAGTGCCAAATCTCGATAGTTCAAAATGTACGTTAAGACGCCACTTAAACGTACCGATAAAATAGCTTAGGAAAAGGTTTAACGAAATAACCCAAGTTCGCAAAGTACCAAAAGGCCCTTTTAAAATACACACACGCAGCGGATAAAGATACCGAAAATCCATTTTGAGATATACACACGCAGCGGATAAATACAGTTCAAAATACACATTTGCAGCGGAAATAAAACAACCAGAAATAAATACTCAATACTCAAAAACATGCCACCGCCAGTATCACATCGGGAAGCTCATCCCTTCACGACCGCTACTAGCTCGATCTCCGAGTACCTAAAAATAAAGCCCACGACGGGGTCAGCCACAATACTCAAAAATGATATCGATCGCATCAACATAAATAATTACATACCAATGTAATAATATAGTAAGAATACTACCAAAGTAATCTTACCGACATAACCTTACCAATGCATAACAATCCAATCCTTACCATAATCCACATTTCACATTCTCAAATGACGAAATGAACTCAACCACAACCAACTGTACTGTATTCAAATAATATCAAAAGTCCTCAAAACATCATCATAACTCAAAATCATGAAATAATTCATCCGTGCCAAATCCTGTCCATCGGATTATACAATCAAAACTCAACCTGGATAAACCAATAGTACACAACATATCTGTAGATCAACTACCATATGATAATGATAACAAATCCCGAAACATCGACATATAGTCCGAATGCTTATACGATTAATAACCAGATCAATCGATAAATCAACTGAGAATATCATCGACATGATAACTCCAATACGACCAATAAAGGATCACGATAACTGAGAATACCATCAACAAGGTAAAATCCAAATGATCAACGAAGGATCAACTATAACCGAGAATACCCTCAACAAGGTAAACTCCAAACACGATCAACAAAGGATCAACTATAACCGAGAATACCATCAACAAGGTAAACTCCAAATGATCAACAATAATGGATCTCAAGAAATAACTCCGACTGTCGAACATACCCCTCGGGCGTATGAACAACCAGTCACAAACCGTCGAACATACCCAACCATAAATGGAGGATGAACGACCAAACAATATGGCTCAAAGATGGACGTCATAGTACGCCCGATCCGGAAATGTGTCCGTGCACAAGCCACCCCGGGTATTGATCACATACACGTGTGGTCTTGTACCTAATTAGCCTCACGAACTACGTCTCGTGTGCACGGTTCAATGTGGAAATATCAACACATAACCATCATGTGCCCGACTAAAAATCTTACACAATAACCAATCGGCACGCAGATATGACTCCAGATATGTCACGATGCAACATGACAACGAAACTCAAAGAAACACATATCCAATAAGGATCAAAAGACTCACCGAAGTGAACAATAATAGACCGACAATGAAAAGTCGACATGACTAATCAATATCCAAAACATCAATCCTGGGATCATCATCCCAAATGAATGACCAACACTGTAATATCCGGATAAATTTTTGGGTATTTTCATCTGTATTTGAACCCTGTATTACCTGAAATGGTGCTATCAATAATCGAAGTACGACCGTTTCCGTATTCGTATCCTCATGCATGATAATATCAACCTTTAATCCTTCACATGCAACTACGTCGTAACGCACGCTAACAGGTAAGCGTAACGTACGTTACGAACTGGAAATAGCGTACGCTACGAGCTAGACGTAGCGTACGTAAGGAGGTCAATTATTGAACATGCTGGGTAGCATATGGACGGCTGGTGGTGGGGCTCGGAAAGATTCCCGCGGATGAACCTGGACAGTTTTAGGGTCAACGGGTGTTAACGTACGCTAAGGTTTGTAACTAGCGTACGCTAATATGTGTAGCTTACGTACGTAATGCATAGGGAGTAACGTACGTAAGCTAGTACGAGCGAGACGATGAAGCTATCAGTGAACGATAGCGTACGCTAAGATCGAAGGGTAGCGTGCGCTAAGTCGATTACGTACGTAAATGGCTAAGGCTAACGTACGTAAATCTCAAGATATTATATATATGGACAACACCCCATTTCATTTCTCTTCGTCCCTTTCACTTGTAATTCGTTTTCCTCCATTTCTAGAGGGTCTCCAGCCCTCTAAAACACATATAGAACACGTAGACTCGATCATTTAAGTTACGAAACATCTTGGATTGACATTCAAGCAATCAAAGTTGGATGCTACCTCTTGTCTCTGCGTTTCTTTCATATTAAGGTATGTTAATGCTACCTCAACCTTGAATTCGTGTTCTTAAGGACGTTATGAACATACCACTGGGATTATTAAGCTCCATAGATGATTTTTATCCGAACACCATGTTTTTGGATGTTGGAATGTTCACGCTTTAGTTACCCGAGTTAAGAACGTTATAGTCCGACTCTTGTTATGATAATCAAGTAAGGTAAAATTCTGAGATTAATAAACCATATTGTATGGTGTTTCCATAATGATCATAGACTTAATGTTGGTAACAACCTCAGATTTTCCGAACTACCTTTGAGGATCTATAATCAATATTTGGAGTGAGTCTTATGATGGGAGGATTAACCGGGAATTCGTAGACATCAACACCATAGGGTTATTCTGATTCGCATGAGTGAGATATGTGTGAATATAACGTACGTTAAGCTCTATGCATTAAATGACGTTATACCTCGTGCAAGGTAGTCGTATGAATCGAGAAGAATCATCCAATGCATGCTTAGCGTGCGCTAATCCTTGTAGCTTACGTGCGCTAACGTGCGGGCGTAACGTGCGTTACGTATGTGTGTATAACGTCGTTACGAAGAGAACGATTAGGGTTCGGCCATCTTTTTATGCTTTTCCTTGTGTGATTGGTTGTTTATTTTATGATAGGATATTAAGGGGAATTTCCTACGATAATCCGTGTTGAGCCTCTCCGATCGTCGTTTTCGTTGGAGTTCGGATTATTCCAATCAACTGTATTTCGGAGTATTCGCGAGATTACCAAGGCAAGTACCTTGATATACGAATTATAATTACGTGAAATCATTGTTCTTTGAAGTGTATGAATCATGTTATGAATATACGTATTTATATTATATATATATATATAGATATGTGTGGATAATTATGTAGTATTAATTGATAGTGTTGAAGGCCTAATGTGCTAAGTCTTGATGAATAACGTGCGAGTTATTGTTTATTTTGCGTAGTTGCGTCGCGAATAAATTATGTGGATTGATGGTGATTTGATAATTGTTGCAACGGTTATTTGTGTGCTTGGTATTTGTAATAATGTGAATACTTGTTATGAGGGACGTCATATCCGGGTACCTCGAGGCGGGCGTGCACTCCGGCTGTTATGTTGCAATGAGCGGCTCCATATGATTGGTGAACACCGGTGTTAGTTAATGCGCGAGCAAGGGGCGGCTCCTGTGGGAGTGAACGCCGGCGCGGTGACATGTGCAATGGGCGGCCAATATAGTGGAGTGAACGCCGGTACACAGGTGTGCAAGGGAGGCGCCTGGCAGGCTTATTGGTAACGGATATTTGAGTGATAGCTAAGACCCCGTTATCAAATGATTTTCGAAATTTAAATCTTTGCAACTTGCTTTTAGTGTTGGTCTTGATGTAGACCGCGGATTGTGTTTCTGGAATTCGTTCCAATTTGTTTTAAATATTGGTACCAGGGTTAATTAACCAAGGATATTTGACGAGATCTCCGAGGGTTAATTAATCAGGGGTTTTGAGCAGGATTTGTCGAATGAGAGGCTGTGCCTTTGATTGTACTGTGTTGATTATTCTGTGTATTGGGTCGAGGACCCCGTGAGATGTTGAGATTTGATCTCGTGATGATATTATTTGGATTGGGCCGAGAACCCCATGAGATGTTGTAATGATTCACTTGTGATAGTGTTTTATCATTTGGGTCGAGGACCCCGAATGACGTTGTGATAGTTTTCTTGCAAATTGTTTTCCACATGTTGGGTCAAGGACCCGAGAGCTTTTGAAATATTTTCTAAAGTATTCCCATTTGATTTTCAAAACCCCTAGATGGCCCGAGTCAATATTAATGTTTTCGAACTTTCTTATCAAAATACTTTTCCTTTTATAAAAAGGGATTCCTCTGACTCCTTGGGCTCGTTTAAAGTTTTATTGGTGTTATGTTCTGTACGGAGAATATGAAAATGTGATTATCTTTCACCTTGTGTATGTAATACTATTCTGTGTTGACCATTTGAATGTATGGTTCGTGTTAAGGTTTCACGACTGTTGAGTTTTGTGTTATTATTATTCGTATATCTTGTGTGTTATGTACTTGCACTAGCAAAATTCCAGTTTGCTAACCCCCGAGTTTTCGGGGGGTGGGTGCCTGTTATGCGCTCGAGTTTTGGCGGCTCGGGAGCGATCCACGAGATTGGTGGGAAGGAGATGGAGGACAATGATACTAATCACACCAGAGTTAGAGTCTTTTCTTTTGTTTCATTTTGGTCGGTATTTCTCTGTCGTTCGAGTATTTCACCCTTGCATGGGTGTAATTTTCATTTATTAAATTGAGTTGTCATCCTTTTCTGTGTTCAAGTTTATTTTTGTCATTGAGATGTAAAGTTCATTTGTTTCTGAATTGTTTAACGACCTTGTCGGTCTGCGTTGTATTTAGATTGCCCCCGGTCGGTCAATCATTTTGGTAGTCTAGTAGAGTTTAGCCTTGTAGATCCTTGTAAGAAGGGCCTACGGCATGTAACATTTCCGGATGTATTATGGGGGTGTTACAAATATGGTATCGGAGCTTAGGTTTGCGAAAAACCTAGGCCGTTGGGTCAAGTCCATGTCTTGTGTAAGTCGCGCGCGTCAGAGTTGTGATTAGTATCGTGGTTCCAACATCATCTTCAAGCAATCCGTGATGGTAAGCCTCCCGAATCGTAAGTCCCATTACATACGTATTTGATTATATTGTGTTTAACGTGAACCTAGGGTTTGAACTTGTTAGAGATTATATTGCTTTACGATATCACCTGCATATACGCGTCGAGTGAGAATGGTTATGTAGTATACTTCGGTAGTCGAACATATTTATCGATTTCTGCATTTCAGTAGGATAAATCTTTGAGTGTTAATTTTATCCGCTGCGTGAGTATTGTGAAATGACTTTTGACATTTTGGCATTTTAGTCTCGCACATTTTCACGGTATTTTTATGACGGTATTTAATATTTTACAAATGATTTTGTAAGTTTTGGAAAATGCTACCGTCATCGGCTTTTTGGCATATTTTGAAATGATTTTTAAATGGTTTTTAGCCTGGTAGGTTCCGGCGTAGAATCCCCGGCATGTAATATTTCCGGGCCGAATTACGAACATTTCAAAGTAGTGTTTTGAAATTTTCCTAGCATTGTAAACCTCATGATTAATGTAGTCGTGTCGAATGGTCACGTATTTTGGTGAAAAGTTCTTTCGAATAAACATTTTGGTAGAAGAGGAAGGATTTTCAAAATTATGGTATTTGGGACTCAACACTTTTGAAATATTTCAAATTAGTTACAATTCGATTTTCAATTTTCTTGTAGGCATTACTCGAAAATAAATTTTTTTAGAGTCATTGTATAAACTTCCTCTTCCAAAACAAAGGACAGTACTTACAAGTTTTGAGCACAACGTGATTCGGCTTTTGTTTTAAAATTTTTTAAAAGCATACGCATAATGATCGTCTGAGCGAGGGACTGGAAGTTGATTTGAAAATTTCGTGCTTTACGATATTACCGTTATTCTAAGGATGCTAATTAAACCTTATGTTGATAATTGTGGTATACCGTACAACCGACTATGTGATAACAATAAACGGTACTATCTGCATTAGCATGACGAGCCTTGGCGGACGTAGACATGATATAGGAAGCGGAAGCGGTGAGGTGGTTAAAACGACAACGATTCATGTTACGGTGAAGGAATATCAAGATCGACGATAACCTATGAAACCTCCTCGGTGGCCGAGCCAACGAGCGGAGAAAAGAGGCAGAGGACATCCGGAAAATTTTTGGGCGGTGGCGAGACTAAGGTTCTCAAACCCCACGTCGTTCGAATGCGTCGTCTTCGCGGTCGAAAATGAGCATTGGGAATCCCCAACCCGGCATCGGTGACTCCGGTAAGAAGAGAGTGTGCTTCAACCGCAAATGCGGGACACATCCGTGTGCTGTCCCTCACCACTCTTGACTTGTCATCGGTGTGGGTGTGAAGGCCACCGGGAGAAACATTGTGAGATAATTTCCGAATTGGCAAAGAATGCTACTCTGTCGGTGAGCAGAGCAAGTGGCCGGAGAATGTCCCAAAACCTTATGTCTTCTGCTGAAGAGCCTATCATAGACGAATGTAGATTTTGTGCTGTGTTCTAGTCGTTGCTGTTTCCAACAATCGCGACTTTGATCGTTTTTCATTTTAATTGCTTTTCGTTTCCAACTCCTGCTGTTTTCAGTTTCGGGGCTGACATGTCTTCTTAGTATGGGGGAACGTAATACCCATACTCTTCTTAGTATTTTCGGTGTTGGGAGACTTTCATTGTTGATAATTCATCTGTGACCCTCTTGACAATTTTAAACTACCATGTTCTACTGAACCTACCGTCAGTCGAACGAAATTCAGAACCAATTTGTTAGACTCCGTGAATTATTGTGGTTTATTCACATCTGAACTTAATCTTTGCAAAATTTTGTTCGAAACTATTTGTTCCCACTCGTGCGGTTAATATTTCCAATGTGTTATGAACTTGAATATGGTGGGTCGAGCTCGACACGCGATTTTAGTACGTCTGAGCCGTTTATGAATTTCTTTAATTCTGTGAGCTTTTACTTCTCCACTCTAACTTCTCATGTTCACGTGTAATTTATCGCCTCAATTGACGTGCCTGATACTTCCTAGGTCCAATCATTGTATTTTTTTGAACCTTGTATTCGCACATCACTCATGATGTTTTGGGGCTGAGCAAGTAGTTACTTTTTCTTGGTTGTTCCACCACTCTACTTTAAGTTTCGGGACGAAACTTCTTTTAAGAGGGATAGTATGTAATATCCGGATAAATTGTTGGGTATTTTCATCTGTATTTGAACCCTGTATTACCTGAAATGGTGCTATCAATAATCGAAGTACGACCATTTCCGTATTCGTATCCTCATGCATGATAATATCAACCTTTAATCCTTCACATGCAACTACGTCGTAACGCACGCTAACAGGTAAGCGTAACGTACGTTCTTAATCGGAAATAGCGTGCGCTACGAGCTAGGCGTGGCGCACGTAAGGAGGTCAATTATTGAACATCTTTGGCTAGCACATGGGCCAGTGGTGGTGGGGCTCGGAAAGATTCCCGCGGATGAACCTGGACAGTTTTAGGGTCAACGGGTGTTAACGTACGCTAAGGTTTGTAACTAGCGTACGCTAATATGTGTAGCTTACGTACGTAATGCATAGGGAGTAACGTACGCAAGATAGTACAGAACGAGACAGTAAGCTATCAGTGAACGATAGCGTACGCTAAGATCGAAGGGTAGCGTGCGCTAAGTCGATTACGTACGTAAATGGCTAAGGCTAACGTACGTAAATCTCAAGATATTATATATATGGACAACACCCCATTTCATTTCTCTTCGTCCCTTTCACTTGTAATTCGTTTTCCTCCATTTCTAGAGGGTCTCCAGCCCTCTAAAACACATATAGAACACGTAGACTCGATCATTTAAGTTACGAAACATCTTGGATTGACATTAAAGCAATCGAAGTTGGATGCTACCTCTTGTCTCTGCATTTCTTTCATATTAAGGTATGTTAATGCTACCTCAACCTTGAATTCGTGTTTTTAAGGACGTTATGAACATACCACCGGGATTATTAAGCTCCATAGATGATTTTTATCCGAACACCATGTTTTTGGAAGTTGGAATGTTCATGCTTTAGTTACCCGAGTTAAGAACATTATAGTCCGACTCTTGTTATGATAATCAAGTAAGGTAAAATTCTGAGATTAATAAACCATATTGTATGGTGTTTCCATAATGATCATAGACTTAATGTTGGTAACAACTTCAGATTTTCCGAACTATCTTTGAGGATCTATAATCAATATTTGGAGTGAGTCTTATGATGGGAGGATTAACCGGGAATTCGTAGACATCAACACCATAGGGTTATTCTGATTCGCATGAGTGAGATATGTGTGAATATAACGTACGTTAAGCTCTATGCATTACGTACGTTATACCTCAGGCAAGGCAGTCGTCTGAACTGAGAAGAACTGTCCAATGCATGCTTAGCGTGCGCTAATCCTTGTAGCTTACGTGCGCTAACGTGCAGACGTAACGTACGTTACGTATGTGTGTAACGTACGTTACGAAGAGAACAGTTAGGGTTCGGCCATCTTTTTATGCTTTTCCTTGTGTGATTGGTTGTTTATTTTATGATAGGATATTAAGGACGAATTTCCTACGATAATCCAGTGTTGAGCCTCTCCGATCGTCGTTTTCGTTGGAGTTCTGGATTGTTCCAATCAACTGTATTTCCAGAGTATTCGCGAGAGATTACCAAGGCAAGTACCTTGATATACGAATTATAATTACGTGAAATCATTGTTGCTGAAGTGTATGAATCATGTTATGAATATCTGTATTTATATTATATATATATATAGATATGTGTGGATAATTATGTAGTATTAATTGATAGTGTTGAAGGCCTAATGTGCTAAGTCTTGATGAATAACGTGCGAGTTATTGTTTATTTTGCGTAGTTGCGTACTGGCGAATAAATTATGTGGATTGATGAACTGATTTGATAATTGTTGCAACGGTTGACTGTGTGCTTGGTATTTGTAATAATGTGAATACTTGTTATGAGGGACGTCATATCCGGGTACCTCTGAGGGCGGGGCGTGCACTCCGGCCTGTTGTACACTGCAATGAGCGGCTCCATATGATTGGTGAACACCGGTGTTAGTTAATGCGCGAGCAAGGGGCGGCTCCTGTGGGAGTGAACGCCGGCGCGGTGACATGTGCAATGGGCGGCCAATATAGTGGAGTGAACGCCGGTACACAGGTGTGCAAGGGAGGCGCCTGGCAGGCTTATTGGTAACGGATATTTGAGTGATAGCTAAGACCCCGTTATCAAATGATTTTCGAAATTTAAATCTTTGCAACTTGCTTTTAGTGTTGGTCTTGATGTAGACCGCGGATTGTGTTTCTGGAATTCGTTCCAATTTGTTTTAAATATTGGTACCAGGGTTAATTAACCAAGGATATTTGACGAGATCTCCGAGGGTTAATTAATCAGGGGTTTTGAGCAGGATTTGTCGAATGAGAGGCTGTGCCTTTGATTATCTTGTGTTGATTATTACGTGTATTGGGTCGAGGACCCCGTGAGATGTTGAGATTTGATCTCGTGATGATATTATTTGGATTGGGCCGAGAACCCCGTGAGATGTTGTAATGATTCACTTGTGATAGTGTTTTATCATTTGGGTCGAGGACCCCGAATGACGTTGTGATAGTTTTCTTGCAAATTGTTTTCCACATGTTGGGTCAAGGACCCGAGAGCTTTTGAAGTATTTTCTAAAGTATTCCCATTTGATTTTCAAAACCCCTAGATGGCCCGAGTCAATATTAATGTTTTCGAACTTTCTTATCAAAATACTTTTCCTTTTATAAAAAGGGATTCCTCTGACTCCTTGGGCTCGTTTAAAGTTTTATTGGTGTTATGTTGCACGTACGGAGAATATGAAAATGTGATTATCTTTCACCTTGTGTATGTAATACTATTCTGTGTTGACCATTTGAATGTGTGGTTCGTGTTAAGGTTTCACGACTGTTGAGTTTTGTGTTATTATTATTCGTATATCTTGTGTGTTATGTACTTGCACTAGCAAAATTCCAGTTTGCTAACCCCCGAGTTTTCGGGGGGTGGGTGCCTGTTATGCGCTCAGGTTTTGACAGCTCGGGAGCGATCACGGGATTAGGCAGGAAGGAGATGGAGGACAATGATACTAATCACACCAGAGTTAGAGTCTTTTCTTTTGTTTCATTTTGGTCGGTATTTCTCTGTCGTTCGAGTATTTCACCCTTGCATGGGTGTAATTTTCATTTATTAAATTGAGTTGTCATCCTTTTCTGTGTTCAAGTTTATTTTTGTCATTGAGATGTAAAGTTCATTTGTTTCTGAATTGTTTAACGACCTTGTCGGTCTGCGTTGTATTTAGATTGCCCCCGGTCGGTCAATCATTTTGGTAGTCTAGTAGAGTTTAGCCTTGTAGATCCTTGTAAGAAGGGCCTACGGCGTGTAACATTTCCGGATGTATTATGGGGGTGTTACAAACACGATCTATGATCTCAATACAATAGTCCTGGGATCAACATCCCTCAACGAATAACCGATACGAAACTCATTACACGAAACCTCAACATACACAACAACTCAACATGCTAATTATCCACATAACTGAACAAATACTTAGATTACCTCGAAGCCGAGGACCATGTCCATCAACATCCCCCAATGAGACGATCAACACAACCATTAATACCAACAATAGTCCTGGGATCAACATCCCTCAACGAACAACCAGTACGAATCTCAATATACGAAGCCTCAACATACAACATATACAACAACTCAACATAATAATTATCTCATAACTGAACAATACATAAAATACCTCAAAGCCGAAGACAACATCCTTTCCACGAACAACATTCCTGAACGAATACATAGTTATACAAATAATCTCAAATAAGGTACCATCCATTCAATACCAATAACCCTTTATCCCGATACTTATGTCATCACGATAACTATCCTCGATATCCGATATTCTATATCCTTGACCAAAAATAACTCACGTCTTCCCTGAACACAATTAAATCATATACCTTATGATTTAATACAACCAGAGCACGATATACAAACCATTATCCCGACAACTTACATTTCTAACAACATTGCTATACGAATTATAAATGAAATGAAAACGAAACCATTCATCAAATATTATAAACTGAACAAGTATAAACTTGCCTCGATACCGATACCACGAAGCCGTTACCAAAATCCATTGCCTTTGTCTACGAGCTCCTTAGCCCCGACCAAAAGCAATCTACGAACTCTTTAGCCTCAACCGCAACTCAACGGTCATAATCCACGATCAAAACATATCAACCTATTGCAATAACCGATTAACACACATTCGATAAAATCAATAACCGACATAGCCAACCAAGCGACTCAACGGCTCAACAATACTCTGATCATAAACAAAACCGAACAATACAACTCAAACAAATACGAACTCATATCCACGATACAAGCCGTAACTCGATGATCACAAATAACAATCAATAACCGATCAACAACGGTTCTACAATATCCCGATTAAACACAAATACAAACAACCAAATCAATCGATCACGAATTCAAAACCACAATACGATTCCACAATCCGAAAGATCATATCAATAATCAATTTAAACCAACAAGGGTCTAACATTACCGATTCCAAATTTAATCTTAAATATGGATACAAGTTTCCTCCTTGTAAATTCATAATATAAACCAATTACCGGTTATCATCATCAATCCGGACGATCCGATTAATTCAACATCATAGATAACCATATTCCAAAGGTTTCAAATAATTCCATTATCCGAATTGAACACTTGTTAAATACCTATGAATTCTCAAACTCAAAAGTGAATCATAAACTTATCAAATCCGAAATCATATTCGTATTCCTATACGAATATTGTACCAAAACACATAACTTAGTTCTAGATATGAATATTCCATATTCATATATAAAACACCAACACTTTAAAACGTATTCATCAAATCAATGATCAATTCATCTCGACATTAAGGATTTTATAACATATTTGATTCCAACTTCAACTCCAAATACGAAGACAAAACTCCTTCTTGTTTATACTTGTAAATTCGTAGAAAACAATTTACCGATTATTATCGTGATTAATCACATTCCAAAATTATCCGAAATCCTTCCAAAATCATAACATGTAACTCAAGGGTTCTTCAAGAACACGAATTATCCAAATTCACGTTCATAATCCATAAAACAACATAACCCGATGTTTTCTAACATCTAAACAATCCTTAATCATAATTCAAGGTGTATATAATCATGTTCTTCAACATATACTTCTCATAACATCATGAATCGCAACAAACCACCAAGAACATCGAGAATACTACGATTCCATAATCATAACAACATAATCGAATCATTTGATCACCAATTCATTATCATCCCTTAACAAAATTCTCATAAATACCAAGAATCATAACAACAATATCATTTCAACCATCATTCATACGAAAACATGTAGAATTTTCCAAGTTCTACTCATTGAGACATTTCATCGAACACTTTGAAGGCATAGTCCAATTCAATCGATTATTCAAAGAAATACTCGAATCCGTTCCACAAAACTTCAAGAATAATGAATGATCTCAAGAATACAACAAGATTCCATCAATAATCTGAGTTAAAACGAATCAAATCGGCCAAGACATCAAGAAACTTCAAAAATATCCAAATCCAAGTATTTAGGTGTTCTTACCTTCGATCCGGGTGGAAGATGATGTTAATCCATGATTCCAACTTCCAAACATGTTGCTAGATGATGATATTACTCAAATCCATCCACTTTGATGAAGAAATCGCCAAAAAATGAAGCGAAAACATGAAAATGGCCGGATGACTCGGTCCAGGCCTTTAAATAGCCGGACACTGCCGGACGCTTACGTACGTAACCGGCCGGGCCCTTACGTACGTAACCGGCCATGGCCGAAGTCTCTGCCCAGAAATGCCGGCATCGTTACGTACGTAACCGGCCGAGGCTTACGTACGTAACGGTCCCTTACGGCCGTAACCGGTCGGTACCTTACGTACGTTATCGGCCAGTCCTAGCCCCCAGCGAGTCACTGCCGACCGCGATCGGCCATCCATGCGAGTCACTGCCGACCATGCTCGGCCACTACAGGTCCTCTCGGCCACGACTCGGCGGTAGCCCGTAACGCACGTAATACTTATTCCGTTGCGTCGTAATACGACGTTGACTTGCTCTGAGATAATACTCGTGCGTACGTAATACACCGTATAACGTCGTAACTCGTCCGTTGACTCACTGTCCACATCTGCGCCGAAAGCCGACCACGGGCCCCTTGTCCGATTCCTCTTGTTACGTCGTTATGTACACTATATAACGTCGTGGCTAACACATTTTACGTACGTAAGCTCCAAGGCTTAACGTACGTAATGGCTTTTATACTTAGCCAAAAATCCAACTGTTCCTGTCCGACGTCTCGACGTACAAAATACAAACATACGGCATACTGAGTACACATACTGAATCCAGAAATATTCTCATACGATATACCTGATATCCAAATTAGTTCAACCTGATACAACATATCCTGAATATATCTGTCAATCAAAAACGATAATCACACCAGTATAACTGTCTCGGTTCTCAATTTATTTTATCCATACTGTATAGATGCCAAACTGTACAGTATACTCAGATAAAATAATGCGAAAAATTTATACTGAAAATTCGGGTATTACACTTATAATCCCAAATATCCTGTGATTACGATTATAAACATTGCTATACGAATTATGAACGAATGAAACGGAAATCATTCATTAAATATTATAAACTGAGCAAGTAATAACTTGCCTCGATATCGATACAACGACGAGGAAGCTGTTACCAAATCCATTGCCGTCATCTACAAGTCCCTTGGCCCCAATCAATGCAGTTCACGAACATTCTCGAACATGACCGCAACGCATATTCTAATCACCGATCAATAATCTCAACCTATTACAACAATCGATAAACAACAGGTTCGACAACAATCAACAATCGATAAAACCAATTCACAAACCCAACGGCTCAACAATATCTCGGTTAACCACAAGTCTGATCAAACTAACTTAAATGATCACGAATTCATAACCGAAACAGAATATACTACCCTGCCTGTTGACTTAGCGCACATTAATTACTTAACGTAGCGTGCGCTAAGTTGCTCCCGTTAGCGTGCGCTAGCCATTAACACTAGCGTGCGCTAATGACATGCAGTTGCATGCATTTCAGATGCCGATCAACATATTGTGATTATCAAGAACACTAAGTGATTCTAAACCATGTTCATAGCTATCAAAACAATGAAATCTGATATCCTTTAACATATAGACAATCATCCAACTTTTAATCCAATTCATATATTCACATATCATCTTCTTCGTCAAATATCAACATCATGAACACCAAGAACCCTAACAACACTTCCCTAACCTCATATTACAGAGATTAATCATCAGCAATGACATCAACATCCACAAAGGAGAAGGAGGATTAACCAACTTATCTCAAGAAAACGAACTACACAATTCAAATCACACGAATCATATTAATATCATCATACTCCGGTAATCCATCTCATAATCATGCTTGTAAACTTGTTTATGTAATAATCATCAACTCAAGAACATCAACATTCAATCCAAAATGAAATCCAAAGATGAAGAGTGATTACCTTTTTGAAGGAATGGATTGATTTCCAAGGTTGAATCCATTTCCAAGAATCGCTAATGATTTAAAGAACAAAGCTTTAATCCATGATTTCCATCTTTAATCTTGTTAAAGAGGATCATCCCTCAGTGTTTAGGAACTCCAAATGTCCTCCCAAGGTTCTCTCTATCGATTGCAAGAAGAGAATAGACGAAATGAGGAATGACAGCCAACTACTCATATATATACACTGTACATTATTAACGTATGCTATCCTCTTCATTTAACGTACATTACCAGATTAGTGTGTGCTAACATTCTTTGCTAGCATGCGCTATCGAAGTCCAAAGGCTACTATCTTGCTTCATACAATGATTTATGTACGCAATGCCCATGCAATAGCGTACGTAAATTGCTCTATTTAGCGTACGCAACCCTTCAAACCCAGCGTGCGCTACTCATAGTTGACTTGCTACAGTCTGCACCTACCCCCATGTCCCCACATACCGAAAGTAACCTGACAAAGCCAAGATTCCTTTGGTCCGATCTGATTAGCGTGCGCTATAAATATACATTAGCGTGCGCTAATTGTTCACAACAAACATCCGTTGACCTTGTCGGCACATGCGCCGAA
This sequence comes from Orobanche coerulescens, assembly GCA_033398695.1. Taxonomy (NCBI): domain Eukaryota; kingdom Viridiplantae; phylum Streptophyta; class Magnoliopsida; order Lamiales; family Orobanchaceae; genus Orobanche; species Orobanche coerulescens. Next base: position 100,320,264 of record CM065812.1, read on the forward strand.
AGTGACCGGGTCCACACATAGATTCCTTCTAATCTGGTCTGTACTAGCGTGCGTTATCTTTTGCCTCTAACGTGCGCTAAACCAGAACGATAGCGTGCGCTAATAATGTTACACTTGCCATTTTCAGCTACTCTTGTCCAACGTCTCGACATGCAGAATATGAACATACGGAATACATATACTCAACACATTATATCCTCAAATGTAATTGTCGACCAAATACGACAATTATACCAATACTGACATCTCAGTCCTTTATTTATTTTATCCATACTGTACAGATTCCACGCTGTACAACATAACTCGGATAAAATAACATTAAACAATAGTAGTAGAAATTTCGGATATTACATCCTCAGCCCGCCCGATACCTGAAATGCATGAAACGCATTTCCCCCATTTAAGGGGTTAACATTCAAATAGTTAGTGCAAGTACACAATTACACTACATTATATACTAATACGATTCAACACAATCAATTCTTTTAGGAAAACATTTGCAATCAATATTCCGGAATATCACATTTACATCAAAATAGTATATCAACACGTTTCAACATCACAACTATCCACACTTGGTAACCCGTGACTGTACCCATTAGTATCGACCCCCGAAGGCCCCGTCGGACCATCCCCGGGTGGGAAACCACTTCCGCAGCCGTATCCATTAGTATCGGCCCCCAGAGGTCTCATCGAACCATCCCCGAGTGGAAGAACAACAACATACACAAGATATCACAATTCATCATTCGTATCGAAACCCTAACGCACACAACGGAATGTAATACATGCACTTGCCTTGTTTATTTCGTCGCAATGAAAACAATGAACAGAAAGGACTTCGGTCCGAGTTCTCTTCAATACTTAATTTGTAACACATAACGATGTCTAATCAACCACAATACCTTGAAAATGAAGGAATCATCCTAAGTTCTACCCTTTCGGTCAATTCATCGAACACTACGAAGGTATCATCGAATATACTTGATAAATAATGGAAATATCGGAGTCTATTCCATAAAACCTCAAGGAAAAACGAAGGCTTACAAGTATACAATTGAAATCAGCAATCTATGATAAATCAGATTAAAAGGGTCAAATCACAAGAAATCCCCAAAATTTCCCAAAATCCCAAAACAAGGGTTCTATGGATCCTTACCTCGATTCAGACGATGGAAGACGTTAAGAAGTTGATAAATTCGCACAAGGAACCCAAGGATGTTTATGGATGATAGTGTCTGGCCAAAATCGACTCTAACCCTCGTCTGATATCGCCCAAATCCGGAAGGAAGAAATAAGGATGAAAAATGACGAAGTTAGACTATTTTTGACCTATATACTAGACAGACTTAGCGCACGCTACACTATTGCTAGCATGCGCTAACTGTATGCAGTTGCAATCCAGAAGTTTCTGTCTGAGCCAGCTAGCGTGCGCTAGTGTAGTGCTAGCGTGCGCTACCTGTTCTGGTTCAAAATCACTGAACGTACTGATAATTGTAGAGTATACTGACCCATCGGATTAGCGTGTGCAACTCCATAATTAATGCACGTTAATCTACTCAATCAACGTACGTAATAGGAACTATAATGTACGTTACTCGACCTACTCCAGAAGTCAGATCCTACTGTCTAGGTGATAAGCGCGCGCTACGTTAGATGTTTAGTGTACGCTATGGATGCCCCATTGCGCGCGCTATTAAACATCTTTAGCATGCGCTAACTACTCTGATACAGAAAGCAGTTGTGAATCCCAGTCAGAATGAATACATCTCGGGAGATATAAAACTCGATAGCTATGAACGAACAATGAGATGTAAGAGAAACAACAACATGCAAGTTCATTCTCCTCACAGAGCATTGGATTCCAACCATACGACGGAACGGGCAATACAATTCTTAAATATGATACCAAAACTATAATAGATTACAAAGTAAGACAAACGATTATGCTCTATTAGAAGCCAAGAAAAAACTTCTTGGGAAAAGAGTGGGAGAACTCGAGACCATCCTCAAATTGTTTGAGAAGTAATCCAGGATGATGAAAGATATCATTAGCATAGGCCAACATGTCCATGACAAACGTGCCCTAAGATACTGCTCGTTCTCCAATAATGGCAAAACTAGTACGGTATTTGTGAAAGGGGTTGAACAAGCCCCAAGATCGAGGAGATTTCGAAGACTGTTCCTGTAGACAAAGGTAAGGCTACAAATGTACCTTCTCAAAACACCGAGGTTGTCATTCCGCCACCAAGCTCATATCGCAAGCAGCAGACATCACATCTACACAAACGTGTTAGACGTAATCCACAATGCCAACAGTATGCTACTCAAGCATACCCGTAGCATCGCCAAAAGCAATGAAACAAGTTGTACCCCAGTACTATCAACAGTCTGTACCCCATTACCATCAACAATCTGTACCTTATTATCATCAACACTATATAACTCTTCATTAGTGGGAACAAAAACCCAGGCGCCTCTCTCACAAGCAAGTTGCCACTCAATTTTATCAACAGCAGCTCCAAGAACCTAACTGAAGACCCAAGAGGCAATCCAAAAAGCAGAGAAACATGGTTCCTCCCTCGAGACAACAACCTTACTAGAACCAAAATTCTCAATTTTTACATGCATAATAATAATGCTTACAGCGAAGTGCCTGTCCCACATAAATCTGGCAAGAAAGGATCTACGAAAACCTACAACAAACCTATTATTGTAAGGAAAATATTAATACCAAAAGGCACTAATAACCAAAGATCCAAAGAACAAAGGGGGACCTAAATCTACTTAATTTTTCTTACATGATATCAATGAGCAAGACATCTGGTATTTCAATAGCGGATGTTCTCGACACATAACAGGAGATATTAACAAACTGTCAGATTATGTAGAAATTTGAGGTCCAAAGGTTCGATTCGGTGACAAATCCAAAAGAAGAACAAGAGAGAAAGAAACCCTGCTTGTGGGAAAATTCAAAGACACCAATGTAGCCTACATAGAAGGACTACAGTATAACTTTTTGAGTGTTAGCCAGTTTTGTGACAAATAGTTCTCAGTTAAATTCTTTGAAGGACAATGTAGGATGAAGGACATAAAGACCAAGCAAGTAGTCCTCATAGGAATCCAGTTAGGTAACATGTACATTGCTGATTGGAAACTTACAAGTGTTGCAATCCCTTGCTTTGTTGCCAAAGGCACTGCAGATCAAAGTTGGCTACGGCACAAAAGGATGTCTCATATCAACTTCAAGACTATCAACAAATTGACCCAACAGAGAATGATCAGAGGCTTGCCATATATCTCATTTCATAAGAACAATGTATATGGACCCTGTCAGAAAGGCAAGCATGTCAAGACCTCTTTGAAGAGAAAATCACATCTGTCAACCCACAGGGTCCTGGATTTACTTCATATAGATTTATATGGACATGTAGACCCTTTCAGCTTGGGAGGTAAGAAATGTTGTCTTGTTATTGTTGATGATTTTTCCAGGTACTCATGGACTATATTCTTCAAAAAATAAGGACACAGCCATAAAGCTACCGGAACACCTAAGGAAGCTACAAAATGAGAAAGGGTTGAGCATTGTATCCATTCGATCCAATAGAGGTACATAATTCACAAACCGCTTCATAGAAAAATATTGGGCGGTACATAATTCACAAACCGCTTCATAGAGAAATATTGGGCGGACAATGGCATACAATACAAATATTCATCATCTCGAACCCCACAGCAGAACGGTGTTGCCGAATGAAAGAACAGAATACTAAAGTAGCCAACTAGAATGATGATTGCTGCAACCAAGTTGCCACAGTGATTCTGGGGAGAAGCAATTAATACAACATGCTATATCCAAAACCGCTGTATCATGAACAAGCACCACAATAAAACCGCATACAAGATGTGTAACAATAAAACTCATATAGTTGCATATTTTCACATATTTTGCTGCAGTTGTTATATTTTTAATAACAGGAAGGATCATCTCAAAACCGTCGATGAAAAGTATGATGACTGGAATATTTGTCAAAAACTCTTCTGTAAGCAAGGCCTTCAGGATCTTCAATAAGAGGAAACTGACGATAGAGGAGTCAGTCCATGTTGTTTTTGATGAATATCATTGTGACTCTACATGAGTGGATGATCTAACCCAAGCAGTTCAGACCTTAACTCTTGAGGAAATCCCACGGCCTCAAGTAGATCCTGTCATCTCACTAGAAACAAACCCCACAGCTATAATAACAGATGATGTAGTAGAAGCTGATGTTCTGGAAGCTAAAGCTGAACCTACAGACCAACAAGACACAATTAGGAATACGGAATTATAATCCCGACAGGAGGTGGTTAAGAGATCACACATAGGAGTTAGTAATTGGGGATATTAATGCTAGTGTTTCAACAAGAAAAAGGTACATAGTATACAAGGAAATATACTATTTGTATAGGAGGAAACAGAGTCAGGACCTGACACGTCCTAGTTCCCTATATGGAAGTCTAAAGCCAAACTATGTAGACTTGTATGTGCACATTATCTATAATCTTAGCACAATCTAAACCTGTCTCGACTAGTGAAGCTCTCAGCAATTCTAATTAGATTATATCTTTGGAGGAGGAGCTAAATGTTTTCAGGAAGAACAATGTTTGGTACTTAGTTCTACCCATCAAGCTGTAATTGGAACAAAATGGGTATTTCGAATCAAGGAGGAAGAAAATGGTCTAGTCATAAGAAACAAGTCCAGACTGGTTGCCTAAGGCTACATACGGGAACAAGGCATAGACTATGATGAAACCTTTACCCATATAGCCATATTAGAAGCCATCAGATATTCCTATCATTTGCAGCTCACAAGAACTTCATCGTATATCAAATGGACATTAAGAGTGCATTCCTTAATGGTAAACTAGATGAATAAGTGTATATCGAACAACCTCCAGGATTTGCCAACACAGAGGAAGGTGATCTAGTCTACAGGCACAGAGGAAGGTGATCTAGTCTACAGGCTAAGGAAAGCATTGTATGGATCTAAGCAAGCACAAATAGCCTGGTACGAGATCCTGTCACTTTATCTTATCAACATCGGATTTGAGAAAGGTGTTGTCAACAAGACACTCTTTAAATCCATGAAGGTGATGAGCTTTTTATGGTTCGAATTTATGTAGACGATATTATTTTTGGTTATACTAATTTGGATCTGTATAAGAAGTTCTCTCATCTCCTGGAAAGTAAGTTTAAAATGAGTGTGATGTGAGAACTTAGTTATTTCTTAGGGTTGCAGGTAAAACAATCACCTACATGTATTTTTATCAACCAGAAGAAACATATCAAGGAGCTGCTCAATAAATTTGGGATGAATACCTCCAAGTCTTCATCAACCCCCATGAGAACTTCCACATAGATAAGCACCGACGAAGCTAGAAATCCAGTGGACCAATCACTCTACAAGAAGCTTATAGACTCACTCTTGTACCTAACAGCCAACATGCTCGATATCCAATTTGATGTAGGAGTGTGTGCTCAATATCAGTTGAACCTAAAGAGTCACACTTCACCATAAAACGAATCCTTAAGTACGTCAAATGAGAAATCAATGTAGGATTATGGTATCCTAAGGAAGGAGGATTTTATTTGGTAGGCTATAGAAATAAGTTGGAATGGAAGAGTACAAGTGGAACTTGTTGCTTCATCGGACCAAGACTTGAGTCATGGTTCAGTAAGAAGCAATTGGCCAACTCACTTTCTATAACTGAGTCAGAATATTGTGCTGCTGGAAGCTGCTGTATGCAAATCTGTTGGATGCAACAATAGCTACAGGAATATGGCATCGAGGGTAAAGAAACTCTCATCATGTGTGACAGCACGAGTGTAATCGCAATAATGCACAATCATGTATTGCACTCAAGGACCAAGCACATAGACATGAAATATAATTTCATCTGAAAACATGTGAGAACAAATATGTTCGGATCGAAAAAGTCCATAAAGACATTCAGATCGCGAGCATATTCATAAAGCCTCTCAATAGAATGGGGTTATGTATGCTCAGATAGGAATTGGAAATGCTGCAGCTTGATTAAAACCCATGTAAGTATTTATTGTAGTGATCATTAGTTGAGGGGGAACATTGTAAAACCCATGAATACAATGTCCACACTTGTTAACCGCACATAGATACATACAAGCCATATCCTCACTGTAGGAATAAGAGTGTACAATTTCTCTTCCTACATCTGTAGTGTGCATTAATCAAGGGGAATAATATAGGACTCTTGAATACTGTATTAATCATCGATCGCTGTTGTAATATCTGTAATTTTTTCATTCCGTATTTCTTGATTTTTCCTAATATTTGAACTTCATATCAAATGAAATTAAATTTTCACGTACCTTTCACATTGTGCATTATGTGGTTCGTGTGAAATCTTGGATGAAATACGTACTCCTGTCCTTCATTCAATTTTATCGGGTTACGTACGCTAACATTGGAATTTAATGTATGCTATAAGTCATCAACGTACGTTATGTGTTATTCATAACGTACGTAATCGGCCTGACGATTGGAGGCAGTAACCTCTGGAGACAGTGTTACGTATGCTAGCCTGGGGAATATAGCGTACGCTAGAACCCAAAACGTATGTTAAGGGATCTACATTACATACGTAATGCCTTTGTTTGTTCGACACAGTGGCCTCTGCCCAGACTGTAACGTACGCAATACTTCGAGCGTATCGTATGTTAATGGCCTTACGTATGTTAACATGTGCATGTTACGTACGTAACGCGAGTTAAATTATATTTTCGCGGGGGACAGGTTTTGGACCTCATTTCTCATCATCCTTATTCCTTTTTGGCGATTTGAGCGATCCCAAGACAAAGGGTTGTCGAGAATTCATCATGCATCAATGTTTTTAGATTTATAATGCGGTTAAATCATCACCAATCCATCTTTCCTCCTATGATTCGAGGTAAATTCCTTAGAACTCTAGTTTGGGGAATTTTGGGGGGTTTTCTTAGATTCATTCGGTTAATCCATTTTGAAGCTTGAAATCCTTGAGATTATGATGTATCTACCCCGTACCCACATTTTTCTTACGATTATACGAATGTTTTTGTGTATTGCTTGAAGTGGAGAGGGTTTGTATGATTTCCAACCTCTATGTGAATACTTCGAAGAATTATGAATCGTAAAAAGGGGTTTCGGGAGTTTTCCTTGAGAATTGAGTATTGATGATTGATTATCATATTTCCTTACAAATCGTTTAGACCAGGAAGTGTGTTCTTGGACATCCCGAGCTTGAATACCATTTTCACTTTGATTCCAACATCTCAAAGGCAAGTATATGTTTATGATTGTACGTTCTCTACTTTGAAAGTGAGGTATATGAGTTGTGTGATTGTATTTATTCACTATGGGACGGACCAACAGGTCCTCAGAGGGTTCCATTGTCTTTGGTGCGGTTCCACAAATATTTTTGAGTTAACCACTTTAGGAGGGTCCGACGGGGCCTCAGAGGTTTTCGTTGCCTTTGGTGCGGTTCCATGGTTAATAACGTATGTATTGAAATGAAATGCTATGAGATTTAGTTATTTCGGAATATTAGTCTTGAGTTCGATGAAATGAGGATTACGTTTACTTCATTGTCGAGAAGTATTGTGTTTCATATTCTATATACTTGTACTAGCTATTCGATGGCTAACCCCTTTTGGGGGAAACACCTTTCATGTATTTTAGGATCCAGGAGGATGGATAGGCATGTATCGGGTCGGCACGAAGATGATTGGCAAGAGTGATGATGTATCTTGTCTCTGTATGTATTTTGTACTTTATCCATTCGTTATTGTTGTACTTGGAATGGTTATGAACACTCGAGTAGTGCTTCAGATGTTCTTGATGTTTTGGCCCGTGTTGCCCTGGGTTTTAATTCCCGATGTATTATATTATGTTGAATTGATTAGTAACTTGGTGTCATCTTTAGTGCCTTCTACTGGATTATGTTTAGACCCTATCAGTCGAAATTCATGGTTCCGCGTATGTCCTTGTGGGTCCCACAGAGGTGCTCACGGCGCTGTAATATACCCTGAATAACTTGGGGGTGTTACAGAATATGGTATTAGAGCTTAGGTTTATGGATACCGAGATTGTCGGTCTTTTTGGGTCGAATTGAGTTATCGTTCGAATACATTATCACTATATTGCCATCATCTCGGTGCGACCGGTACTAGTAAGTCCTTTTCCTAATTGCTCCATTTTTTATTTGGTATTCTTGGGAATCAGTCACCTCGATAATGGGCGATTTGAATTGTACTTATGTACTTTGTGTGCCCTTCAGAATGTCTGCTGACAGGGGATGAGGATGAGGCCGTGTTCGTGGACACGGGCGAGGATGTCACGCAGCCGCTTCCCTCAGTTCCGTTGCGGGGTCGGCTACCCTAGTTTATCTAATTCAGTGCATCCCGATAACGAAAGTCAACATGACCATTCGACCGGTCAAGGGAATAATGCAGATGTTGGGGTTACAGACGTTCTTTAACAATTGGCAAATCAGATAATTATCCTGGCCCAAGCTGTTCAAGTGAATAATCCTAATCCGATAACGGATGTTTTGCTCCAGAATATGGTTCGTATGCATCCTCCACAGTTCAGCGGTGCTACCGACCCAGTGGGTTGGGAAAGTTGGCTATTTGAATTGGAGAAAGTGTTTGAAGTGGTTGACTGTCCGGAAATGAGAAAGGTACCTATTGCTCAATACTTCCTTGCTAAGGAAGTCGCGACTTGGTGGAAAGTTATTAATCCGCAAGATCATGCTATGACATGGGACGAATTTAAAGATCTGCTGTAGGCTAAGTTTTGTCCTTGGACAGTGCAAGAAAGCAGGATTTGAGCCTTTTTCGGAGCTAAGCCGTATAACATCCAGTCTCACAGGCGATAGTGGAATACAACCAACAACTGATTCATGTGAAGAATCAGGTGCGTGATGAGCATGACAAGATTCGCCATTTCGACATGCGAATGAATATGGATTTGCGACGTTATATGGCTGGGTTTGCTTGCACTACTCCGAAAGAATACCAAGACAGGGCTTTGGCATAAAACATGTTGTATTCCAACAACAACACCACAGACGAGCCGAAGAAGCAAAAGACCACCGGTAATTTTTCTGGCTCTAAGGGCGGCAACTTTCAGAGACCTCAGTCGGCTAACCATTCTATCGGGAAGCCGTCATGTTCTTTTAAAGAGAAGAAGAATTTTCGTTCTGCTTCGGGCACCTCAACTCGCCCGGTGACCAGTTTTAATTATGGTCATCCAGGCCACCCCAATCTTCAGTGCAACTTCCCACCACTGAAATGTCACACTTGTGGTCAGATGGGACACAAGGCAGTTTATTACCCCGAACAAGATCAGACTCTTGGTACTCGGGTTCCTACCCCAGCACATAGGGATCAGAGTATGAATCAGCGTAAAATCAGTTAGCCAAACACAGCAGGGTTACGACAGAGGTCGTGGATGGGGTCAGACCATTGGAGAGGGAAATTCTAGCATCGGTTCAGCACACCCACGAGTTTACGAGATGTGTCGAGAAGATGAACCTGATACGGTGGTGTCCTCAGGTACCATTCATATTCTATCTCATCCAGTTAGGTTACTTTTTGATTCTGGTGCTACACATTCTTTCATCTCCTTGGATTGTGTACACCGTTTGAACATAAATTGTATGACTGCTTGCGATCCTTTCCTTGTGAAACTGCCTAGTGGGGATAGAATCATGGGGAATCGGGAGATTAGAAATTATCCAGTGAGCATAGCAGGTATTGATTGGTTATCGAATTTGATAGTGGTTGATATCGAGTATTTGACCCTCGGTAAGGACTGGCTTGAGAGTCACCAGTCGATTATGAATTACCGCACTAAGGTTATCACTGTGATGACCAAAGATGGTTCCGAGTACTTATTTATGGGACGTAAGTTGCTTATCAGCACCATGAAGACCGTAAAACTCTTGAATAAAGGATGCACGGGCTATTGGTGTATGCTTTGAAGTCGGGAGGGAATGGAGTCGATTTCTCTTTGATTCTAGTTGTTAATGAGTATCCAGATGTTATTTCAGACGATCTTTCGAGATTACTGCCAGATCGAGAGATAGAATTTTGTGAGAAAGAAGGATGGTTCACTATGTCTATCCACTGATTACCGTGAGCTAACAAAGTGATCATCAAGAACAAGTGTCCATTGCCTCGTATAGATGATTTATTTGATCAGTTGCATGGAGACGCAGTATTTTCAAAAATTGATTTGAGATCAGGGTACTACCAGCTCTGAGTGAAAGAGTCCAACATTCCAAAAACTGCTTTTCGGACGAGATACGGATATTATGAATTTATGGTCATGCCTTTTGGACTGACTAATGCACCAGCAGTATTCATGCAGTTAATGAACAATATATTTATTGAATACCTTGACAAATGTGTGGTCGTCTTTATTGACGATATCTTGATTTATTCTCGAGATGAGGAGGAGCATGCCCAACACTTGCATTTGATACTAGATGTTTTGTGAGCCGAGCACCTTTATGTGAAATTCTCAAAATGTGAGTTTTGGCTAAAGAAAGTTATGTTTCTCGGCCATGTGGTTTCTGCCGAAGGTGTTCGTGTGGACCCGCAGAAGATTGAGACAGTGCTAGATTGGGCACCGCCTAATAAGGATAAGGAAGTTCGTAGATTTTTGGGTCTTGTTGGGTATAACCTTCGGTTTGTCGAGGGGTTCTCCAAACTCGCTCGGCTGCTTATGCAATTACTTCAGAAGATAGAAAAGTTTGTTTGGACTGCTGAGAGACAGCAGAGCTTTAATGAACTGAAGAGACATTTAACTTCAGCACCGATCTTAGCTTTACCACAGGGTGGTGAAGGATTTGCAGTTTATAGTGACAATTCAGGACATGGGCTTAGATGTGTGCTTATGCAGCACGATAAAACGATAGCCTTTGCATCACGGCAGTTGAAGCCATATGAGGTGAACTATCCTACTCATGATTTGAAATTGGCCGCAATTGTTTTCACACTTAATATTTGGCGGCATTATTTGTATGGCTCTTCGTGTCGGACTTATACCGATCACAAGAGTTTGAAGTACATTTTTAGTCAGAAAGAGTTTAATATGAGGCAGCGACGTTGGTTGGAATTGATTAAGGATTATGATTTGGAAATTCTTTACCATCCGGGGAAGGCCAATGTCATCGCGGACGCTTTGAGCCGCAAACCAACATTACTTTGGATGCTCGAGGTTATTACACCCCAGATGAAGATTCGTCAAGATTTGATCGAGCAAGGTATAGAAGTTTGGCTTTAAAAAGTGCAGGGACAATTGTGTACCCTAGAAATTACTTCGTCCTTGGTTGATGACATCAAAGGGAAATAGTGGAGTGATCCGATGATTTCTCAACTAAAGGAAGATGTAATTAAGGGAAAAGCCCCTGGTTTTATGGTTCATGAGGGTTGTATTTTGATATTTCAGGGCAGACTTTGTGTCCCGAATAATCTGGAGTTGAGGCATAGAATCCTTCGAGAACTAATCATGAGTCAAGAGTTGTTTGATTTTTGTTGTGTTGTCAGAGTTGATTTCAGTCTTCCGATGTATTGTATTTCAACCCCTGCGTGGGTAATGTTGTTAGTCAGTCCTGTTGATAGAGTTGTGTGACCTCATCGGTCTGTGTGTTTATGTGTAAGTGACCTTAGCAGTGCATATTATTATATTGTTTGACCCTGGCCGGGCAAGCATTTGGTTGTTTATGGACGTTTAGCCTGGTAGATCCTTGCGGAAAGGGTTTACGGCGTGTAATATTCCCATACGGTTTTGGGGATGTTACATTTATGGTATCAGAGCTTAGGTTGCGGAAACCTAGGCTGTCGGGTCGAGTCAGGTCGTGATTTGTCGAGTAATGTGTTATCTTGTCGTTCGAGTCGTTAGGTGACAAGTTGAGTTGTGCGTAGTCACAACGTGTCGGTTATGTTGTCGGACGAGATTAGTATCGTGGGCGACCGTCACCTCCGTGCGACCTGTGGATGTAAGTCTCCTCTTTTATGCGTAATACCTGTGTATCTCGAGTTTTATCTTAGTGAGTTAATTGCGGTGCATAATTTTATTTACCTAATATTGGGTAATATAGTTGTGTTTATTATTCGTGGCACATAGTATGTGTATAGAACTGTGCACGTTATTGTTTTATCTTTGAACCACCGGGTGGGGTAGTATGTTGTGAAAGTTGTAAACCTTGATGGGTTTCGAAAAGGTACCGACGGTAGAGTTTGTGAGAAACTCCGATGAATGATTTTGCTGTGTGCTTAAACTTGATACCACGAGATGCATTTGATTGAATTGGCGACCCTGGTTGCCATCTGAGTATGTGGTTTTAAATTCGATTGTTTTTGGAATGTTGTAATTTTTCCGATATGTTCATTGTTGTCTCGTGGGTCGTTAGCGCACGCTACGCTGCGGCTAGCGCGTGCAAGAGTGCGTTGGTAGCACGCTAACGGGAGGATAGCGACGCTACAGTAGTTGAGCGATCCAGAGCTACCGGGTAGGTGCGAAGTTCTCGTTAGCGCATGCTAACACTTGGGGTTAGCGCACGCTAACGGTGTATTTTAGTCAGGAGTTTTGTTTGATGCCACGATAGCGCACGCTAACCTTAATGATTAGCGCACGCTAATTGTGTCCAGTATAAGTACTGGATACCAGTCTAGAAGTTGCATTTTTCTTCATTTCTTCTTCTTCCTCTATGAGTTTGAGACGTAGATTTTGAGCGGTTTGATGCGTGTGATATGATGTGTTTAAGTGAATGCTGATACGTGCGAATTTTGGGCATTTTGGCCTATTGTACTTTTGAAAAACCTTGGGTATCTTAAAAAAAAGAAAGAAAAAAAATAAATAAATAAATAAATAAACCTCGAGACGTACTTTTAAAATGAATTATTTTCTCACAGTGTTCTCAAGATGCCTACTAGCGCCACGCTATGTTTCAAGATTATTTTACTTTGAGGATCAAAATATTTTGAAATATTTCTAATGATTTAGAAATGCATTCGCTTAGACCCGAAGGTCGAATATAGCTGAAAGGTTTTAATTTAACGAAAGGTGTCTTCATTTTTTTTATCAAACGCAAGATGATTTTTTTTAAAGTCTCGATGACGATGTTTGTACTACTTTTGATATATGATACTCAAGATCAACTGGTGCTTGCAAGTTATTTTCAAAAGATGGTTTTTGTTTTCAAAACCTATCACTCCTATTTGTGGTCCGGGAATATATGTGTGATGTTCGTACTCTCGTTAGGGTGTTAACCCCCGAGTTGTTGTTGAATTGGTGGTGTGAGCGTTGAGTCGTTCGCCACACAGTTGTCGTGGTAGCCTCTGTGAGGGGTGTGATATTGGTATTGGATGTTGTCGCCTCGTAGCGGTTTATGCATTATCGCATATATGCGAGCTGTTAGAGCTCGGGTTGGTATGATTGTGTGCATCGGTGTTTGTTCCGCATTGTGTCGATTGCTTGTTATATTGTTACCTTGGTTCCGTTGTTGTGAGTTTTGGGGGCGAGGTCAAAGGTAATACCCGTACTATTTTGACTTCTATATTTTCTCTTTCTCCAGTCTATCAATTCGCTCGTGTTCGTTAATACCTTATGAACTTGTTCTGTATTTCGGTTACATCATCCGAACGAGCTGTGATCTTGTTGTGGGTCGATCTGGTTATCGATGTGACTTTTTGGGTTCAGTTCGATTCTTGTGAACCTTGATCGGGAGTGACCTCATCTGGTTCTATTAGTTCTTTTATTCGAAGTGGATCGGATTTGGAACTCTTGTGTTTTCGACTCTGTCGACTCATTATGTTCGTTGACATTTCTGAGCTTGTCCTGCCCCTTGCTTTTGTTGATCGAACGAGTGTGGTATTGTTTTGGTATAACTCATTTGTCGTTGTGACTTTTCAATCGCTATTCCCTTTCCTGTGGATCTTATGGGAATGCACGTCTTGTTGTTCTCACCAGATCATCCTGGGAGTTGTTGTTTGAATTTTCTTATCCTTCGTGTTTCGAACATGATTGTTCGATCTTTGTTGTCTCGATCGTTGTGGTTCGATCGTTTGTTTGTTCGGTTTTGCTCTCATTTCGTGATTGTTGAGCATTCAGGCTCCTTCCTAATTCCCTTAAGTTCGGGAAATTAGTCTCGTTTTCGATCTTCCAACCCTTGGGCGGTGGGATTCCGTATTTGTTCAGCGGTTGGCTCGCGTTTTGATTGATGTACCGTTGGGTTGGTCAATCATATTGATTTTCGTTCGTTGTGTTTTGTGATTGTCGGATAATTGACTTGGCTATATTATCCGTTTGATGACGCTTGTCATTTGTTGGTTTTATTATATCCCTAACGGCGACGTTGTGTTGGTCGCCGTGGAGCGTGTTTTCACGCCGTATATTCCTTTGCGTTGTTTGTAACATTTCGCCGTTGGGCGTTAGTTACGCATCCTTGTGTATCTTGTTGAGTTTTTCCCGGCAGAATATTTCTTCCCCCTACTTGTTTTAAGTTTCGGGACGAAACTTCTTTTAAGGAGGGTAGAATGTAATATCCGCAATTTTCGATTTTCGGTAAATTTCTTTTTTCGGCCGAAGTCCGTTTTGACGACTCGCTCATGACCGTTTCGTCATTCTGAGAATGATTAATTCTACACTTTTTGACATCCGAATTCGTTTCGGAGTCGTTTTGTTGAGTTCCGTGCTTTAACGACTTTTCCGCACTTGAGTTCGGTTCTTGCGAATCTCGTTGGCTGCATTTGAGTTTCCGTAAGTCCGTTTAACTTTGTTAGACGTGTTGTGAACTTCGGTTTGGTTATTCGATCACGTATCGTGATTTCCGGCGTTTTGGGCCATTTTGTAATTTACCCAAAGTTACGGGTATACGTATCTGTAATTGTTGTCTCGACCCGTTTCTTGGTCGCGTATGACTAATTATGGTATTATGTTTTCATTCGGTCGTTGATGTTGTCCGCGAACTTTTCGTGTTCGTTCCGTGCGTTTTCGGAAATCGAGTCGAGCCCTAACGGTTGCGGGATGGCCGGACGGTTGCGGATCGGCCGACGGTTGTGGGTTACGGCCGGATGATTGCGGTACCGGCCGGACGAGTGCGCGGGAACCGGCGTGGCGACGCCACGGCCGGAAGTCTGCGCGCGCTAGCTCGGCAGTATAGCGCACGCTAGCTTGGTCGACCAACGCACGCTTCTCGGGCAGACGGTGGGGTTTCGAGGTTACGGACTCGGCCAGATCGGCGGGTAGCGCCGCCGCTTGGCCGGTCGTGGCGCACGCTAACGGCAGGGTAGCGCCGCCGTCGGCCGACTAGCGTGCGCACGGGATGAGTTTGTTAGTCCGGTGGCTCTGGGCCAATTAGCGCGCGCGCAGGCTTCCGGCCGTAGCGCACGCTAGCGGGAGTCGGGCGGTCGAGTCATGGTCGGCAGAATTGTCGGTGGTGCCGGGTCATGCGGGCCATGTCCGAGAGTGCTCGGCCGATACTGGCCGATAGCGCACGCTAGGCCGGGAACGCTAGCGCACGCTAGTTCCGGCCCAGTATATAAATGACAGACCAGCGACATTTTCAGTCATTTTTCATTTCATTTCCCTTCGGTCCGAGGCTGGGGTTTTGGAGGAGACGAAACCATGTTGTTGGACAACAAATCCATGAAGTTTCTGAGTTTATATCACCGATCAATCATCCTATAACATCCTTCGATCCAGCGAATCAAGGTTAGATCTTTAGAACCCTACTTTTGGGTAAATTTGGGGTTTTTGCGTTTTTGTTCGATTCGTTCCGTGTTGTTGATTAATACACGATGGGTATGATTAATATTGGTAGTATTCTTGTGTTTAACATCATTTAATCCGTTGTTCTTCGCCGAATCGAAGTATATTTCTTGATTTTCTTCGAATTGACTTTTTGGGGGATTTGTCCTCGATCTCGTTTTTCATCCGTTTTCGATGGATCGATTATGGTTAAATGATGTTGTTAAACATATTCTATAGATTTTATATCCATATTTTAATTTGGAATTCCGTTTTCGGGTTTTGACGGGACGAATCGTGTTCTTGGCCGTTTTGGGGGAAAACCTTGAACCTTCGTCATTTGTTCTTTGAATTCAGCAGCTTTGGGTCGTACTTTGGAATTCATTTTCGTGGTTATTGTTTTCGTTCGTAGTTCATTGTTGTGGATTGTCGCTCGGTGGAGTCGGCGAGTTCGTAGTCGGTTCGTGCCAACCTACTTCGGCCGATTCTCCGCGTCGTGGTTTCGAGGCAAGTATCTTATTATACGACTTGTATCTTGTGAATAGTAATTACGTATGATATGTATGACGATTTTGCTTGCCTCCGTAAATATGTTCCGTTTGAGTTGGTTGTGTTTTCCGAAATTTGAAGGCTTTGTGATAATAGTGATATATTGGTATCCGTGTTAGGCGTTGTGCCATTTGTGCAGGATTGCGATGTACATATGAGATGGTTGTACACGTGGTTGTTCAATGTATTGTGTACCGAATGTGTGTTATGTTGGTTAAGAGTCGTTGTGATGATCATGATATTTGTGTTGTTTTGGTTTACATACTTGATTGTACATTTCAGTGTAATGTGGAATGGCTTGACATTTAATGATTATGAATTGTGTCGTGTCGATGCGTGTGTGTTCCAGGTAGGGTCTGACGAGGCCTCTGGAGTTCGGTACATGATGTGTACGAACAAAGTGTGTGATCCAGGTAGGGTCTGACGAGGCCTCTGGAGTCCGGTACATGACGTGTACGGACAAGGTGTGTGATCCAGGTAGGGTCTGACGAGGCCTCTGGAGTTCGGTACATGATGTGTACGAACGATGTTGTGGCCGGGTAGGGTCCGTTGAGGCCTCCGGAGTTCGGTACATGATGTGTACGAACAGTGTGTGTGGCCGGGTAGGGTCCGTTGAGGCCTCTGGAGTTCGGTACATGATGTGTACGAACAGTGTGTGTGGTCCGGGTAAGGTCCGTGGAGGCCTCCGGAGTTCGGTACATGATGTGTACGAACAATGATCGTGTAGCAGTGATTGTTCGGGTAACATTTTCAATATGGATCTCGGACTCATAATGATATATTATTTTGTATGCTTTGAAACGAGAATCGGGCTAAGGCCCTAATGTTTTCGAAAAGGTTTTGTAAATTGGGACTCGAGGTCCAAAAGAATTTCTGTTTTAAAAATCCCCGAGATGATGTGTTCCTTTTCAAATATCTCTTACTTGAGTTCGAAATTCTAAAACTTCTCGGGAACATTTTGATAATTGATTTCCGTATTAAATTCATAGTTGCTATTTGCTTGTTATATTTCGTATGGTTTGATACTTGCACTAGTAAAACAATGGAGTTTTACTAACCCCCGAGTATTCGGGGGGTGGATGTCTGTTTTGCGTCCAGGTACATGCAGATTCAGGGGAGCACTCACAGGATTGGCACGAGAGGATGACGAGCTGCGATACTAATCATGAGTCAAGAGTTGTTTGATTTTTGTTGTGTTGTCAGAGTTGATTTCAGTCTTCCGATGTATTGTATTTCAACCCCTGCGTGGGTAATGTTGTTAGTCAGTCCTGTTGATAGAGTTGTGTGACCTCATCGGTCTGTGTGTTTATGAGTAAGTGACCTTAACGGTCTGTATTATTATATTGTTTGACCCTGGTCGGGCAAGCATTTGGTTGTTTATGGACGTTTAGCCTGGTAGATCCTTGCGGAAAGGGTTTACGGCGTGTAATATTCCCATACGGTTTTGGGGATGTTACAAGTACTAAGTTACAACGTCGAGAAATTGTATCTATAACAATAGTTTACAATGTAAGATTTCAAAATAAAACTTATACTTCCCCGGCAACGGTGCCAAAAACTTGACACGTTCTTAGTGTAACTATCGCAAGTGCACGATATCGTATCAAGTAGTAAGTGGACTTTTTGAGTCCAGTTCATCGATCCCACAAGGAAGTTTGGTTATAATTTTGAATTATACACTATTAGTCTATTTTTATATATACTAAGATGAGTGAAACACACAATTAAAGAGTTTGGTTTAATAATTGCAAAGATAATGCAATAATAGTTCTAATATTTTAAGGAAATAAAAAGATTGTAATAATAATAGATTGATTAACGATAAAATGAAATAGTTGGGATTACAATCTTAGTTCGTCATTAGTTATAGAAGATGTATAGGAGATCATAAGATGAATTTACTTATTATGTTGTGTAGATTCGTTTTTCCTTAAAAAGACGGTTTCTCTTTCGAACTATAAAATGCCCCTTACATATTGAATCAATTCACTATATTTCTATGTTGATTGGCTTCAATACATAGCATTAGGATTTATGAAAATAACTCAAAGAATCATCTAAGTTCTAGAGGTATATTTCTATCCCCTAGAACAACTTAGAGTGAAGATCATTTGATCTAATCAAACATATTTTCTTTCGAAACATATGAAGGCCATAAATATCGTAATTTATTGGCCAAATAAATAAAGATTGTTAAAACAATGAAAATCACACACAATAATAAGTAATTCACAATAGATCTTTATACAAACTTAAATAACATGACTAACCTTGTTTATAATCCCAACTAAAGGTAACTTAGCCCATGAAGGTTTTAATATACATAATACAAGCTTTGGTGGTCATTATTAGTTGAATCAAGAGAAAGAATTGATCCTCACTCCCTTAGTAGATAAAGGAGAAAGAAGCAATAAACTCTAAGAACAACATATGCTATACCACACTTACACAAATCATTCAAGAACACAAATGTGTTCTCCACACAAAAAGAAAAGTTTACAAAAAGTGAAAAATTATATGATGAATGATGAATGATGAAGGATCTAAGGGGTCTATTTATACACCTAAAGTCATCTAATAGCTCCAAAACTCCAGCATTATTACAATAGATCGGATCAATGCCATCCATCCTCTCAATAATACACAAAAAGTATAAAAAATTAGACAAACTTTAACAATCTGTCAAGAGTTACGGCCGTAAAATTAAGGAGTTACGGCCGTAACAAGGATGTCTTACGGCCGTAACATTCAGAAGTTACGGCCGTAACTTGGCTTCGTCAATTTGCTCACTAGTTGCTTTGAGAGTTACGTTTTCAGCCCAGAATTTCTCAGACTTTGCGTTTTTGCCCCAAATCTTCTTCGGATGATAACTTTTGATATATAACTCTGATTTTGAATCCGAAAAGACTACCGAATTCGTCTCGGAAAGCCCTACAACATGAATATATCAAAATTCAACAAAGAGAATATTTAATAAACATGTTATTTCTTGAGTAAATCATTTATTCAATCCGATTAAGACTAGATTTACATCATCATCCGATAAAAATAAAATTATTAAAAACTAATTAATTAAAAGCAAAAAACGAGTAGACTAGCTCAATTATGGGTGATATTTATAGATACAAGCCATGGATAAGTGTACAAAACTGACACTTATCAGTCGTCGGCCCTTGGATTTCGAAGTGGGAGACCATGTTCTGCTCAAAGTTTCACCGACGAAGGGAGTTTTCCATTTCGGGAAGAAAGGAAAGCTCAGTCCAAGTTATATCGGACCCTTTGTGATTTTAGACAGGATTGGGGAATTAGCTTATCGTTTGGCGTTGCCTCCAGCTTTGAGTCACGTCCACAATGTTTTTCATATTTTTCAGTTGAGGAAGTACGTGCCAGACCCAAGTCATATTATCGACTATAGTGAGATTGATGTAGCCGAAGATATTACCTTTCAAGAGAGACCGGTAAAGATCCTTGAACGTCGTGAGAAGCATCTCCGGCAAAAAACCATTTCATTGGTTATGGTGCAATAGTCGAGACATGGAGTCGAGGAAGTGACTTGGGAGATGGAAGAGAGTATACGGGCGAGTTACCCCGAACTTTTTGTTTCTTAATTTTCAGGACAAGACTTTCTTCTAAAGGGACAAAATGTAATATCCGTAATTTTTCCATTCCGTATTTCTCGATGTTTCCTAATATTTGAACTTCATATCAAGTAATATTAAATTGTCACGTACCTTTCACATTGTGCATTATATGGTTCGTGTGAAATCTTGGATGAAATACGTACTCCTGTCCTTCCTTTAATTTTCTTGGGTTACGTATGCTAACATTGGAATTTAACGTATGCTATAAGTCAATAACGTACGTTATGTGTTATTCATAACGTACATAATAGGTCTGAAGATTGGAGGCAGTAGCCTTTGGAGACGGTGTTTGTAACACCCCCAAAATCTAACCGGGAATATTACACGCCGCAGACTCTCTCCGTGAGGATCTGCCAGGCTAGACATCGAAACAACATAAAACATTACATGCCGACGTGACAAAATGACGAGCCAATAGACCGAGTTGGTCTTTCACCATTAACATACAACTGAAATATACATAATTCTGTCCGAACTCATACCATGCAAGGGTAAAATACGCTCAAAAATCGAAAGTACGACAGCGGAAAAGACCATACAACGAACTCCAACTAACTGTACCCAAAACTTGCCTTCATGTGATTAGTATCGTTCATGTTCCATCATCCTTCGTACTGCTCCTATGTTTCGCTCCCAAAACCTGCATGTACCTGAATGCAATACAGACATCCACCCCCCCGATTTCTCGGGGGTTAGCAAAACTCCACTGTTTTGATAGTACAAGTATAAAGTGCAAATACGAGCCATACACAATACATTCCGAGAATACAATAACTTGAATAACTACAGCTCAGTCAAAATGAAAGACTTACCGAGATTTCTCATTCGAATAAAATGGTTCAAATCGTAAAAGTATAAATGAAACGAGTGGTCACTTTGAAAGTCAATTTATGATCTCGGTAGTTTTATTTCGGAAAACATTATGAAAACTATATTCAAAGTCTCACGATGATGGACAAATTATCTAAAACATTCCGAACATCAAAATCTCACAACCAATGACAAATTACTCACAAAACTTCATTCTAATGCCATTCTAGTGAAGTACCAAGATTCTGTGTAATGTATTTCAACATCGAGAACAAAAATATTGTGATATTCCGGACATATCACAATTATCGAAAACATCAATATCATCCACATGATAAAAACACACTTGGTAACCCGCGGCCGTACCCACTAGTATCGACCCTCCAGAGGCCCCGTCGGACCATCCCCGGGTGGGAAACCACTTCCGCGGCCGTACCCATTAGTATCGGCCCCCAGAGGTCCCGTTGAACCATCCCCGGGTGAAGAACAACAACAAACACACACATGTTTACAAAAACTACATGTCTCGATTGTTAGTCACAATATATATATATATATATATATATAGTCGAGGTACCTTACTAGAATGGCCAGTTGTCCAACACATACTCACGACCAAGTAACGATACAATTAACACTAGAATCCAACGATGCAGCTAGTACCAATCACATAGAAACGAGAGAGAGTACCTTTCCAACCACGCCGAACGGCACAACCTCCTCATAAAGGAGTTACCACCTTTATCACACAATGTCACATGATCATCAATAAACACACGTTTCCACGCACATACCTCAACGAACGGTTAGACTTTAATTCTACAAACGACATAGTCACACAAAACAACACCCTGCGAAAGTAAGGTATTTCTATACTCAACACTAAAACACATACTTAGGCAAGCACATTTAACAACGAAACATATGAATCATCTTTAAGGAAATATTGAAAAACATATCGATTCCTTTGAAAGTTAATTATAGACATTCATTCAGCATATATTGTCGATTACCAACTATTAAATCCACAAAACACGTAATGTATGGTCAAAATACTTGCGTCGATAATCGATGCCGAAAGTCCCGACGAACACGGCTCACCCGATCGATCCATTGAAATCCCAACCTTTATTAAAATCATATAATAGATAATTAATATAAGGATTCATTTTATTATCCTATAATTATAAAGTAATTAGTTTGATAATACCTCAGTTGTGCCCTTTACTTTATCGATCGAATCAAACGACCAACGATACTCATCCCGGATTCACATCTTGATTATTCCGAACACAAACTCCAAACTCAAGCTCACTCCATAGGTTTAAATACACTCAACCGCTCGTAGACCAAATTATCAAAACCTTCATCTACATCTACGTCATCTTTCTCATCCATAATTCCAATATAAACATAATAAATAATGTTTATGATAATAACTTCCAGTGAGGCATACAAGTGCCAGATCTTAGCTCGGTGAACTAAGACTGGTTATATGATACAAAGAGAAATATTTAAGAGTATAGTGGATTTATTGCATTAAAGTACAAAAGAGTACATCGGAAGTCAGAGTACATGTTTGACATAGGAATAAAAGAAATGCTAAATGTATCTCCATGAATCCTATGTCATGATCGCATGATCGAGGTCAGATTTCACTTTTTGTAAGCTTCTGTTTCCTCTTCCTCTTCCTATCTTCTTATAGTGGGGTTTTATAAAATCAAAGAAGAGTGAGAATAAAAGATTCTTAATGAGTTTGAAACTTAGATAATTTAGGAGTTTATTTTTCAAGAATAAACATATTATATTTTATCCAACTTTTGAAAAATAATATTGATTAATTTTTGGTGCAAGTTTTCAAAAGGATGTTATGCCTTGTGAGGTCATCTATGTGACTAAGTTTTTGGTTCAATCTATGTGACTAAGTTTTTGAATTTAAAGCTAATTTTTGGTTCAATCTCCATAGATTGTTGTTGAGTATGATGAATGTACGACATTGAGCACATAGTGAGTATTTAGCTTTGTGAGGTCATCTATGTGACTAAATTCTTAGCCCCCTTATAACGTCTTGGACCGTTATCAGTGTTTAGCTTTTGACTATCACCACGACCTTTGGTTTAATAATGTGGCCTTGGGTGTTTGTCGGACCGTCACTGTAACATTGACCATTGAGGTTTATCGCTCTCACGCTTGGTGATGCGCTGTCTTATTTCTTATATGGGCTCAATATGTCCTTAGTTGTGGGTCTATGCCCGGATCATATCATAATTACGACTACAGTATAGTACTTGCTCCTGATTTCTATTGAGTACCAATATTTGTCGTGATTAACGACGATCATGGGTATTATAAGATGCCAATATTTTTATTTAATAATAAATGCACTTGATGATTTAGAGGAATTAGTTCAACTGTTTGGTGATTAGATGGCTATTCCTTGAGTTTTAACTAATTTTTACGATAATCTAATAAATTCTAATAACTCGGTACGCAATATTTATACGTCGGGAAATTATGAACTTTATTGCGAAAAGTCCATTATGGTATAAGGATTGAAGGTCAAAAGTTTCATAAAAGTTTTACCTTTCGAAAATTGTAATTCTGCTCTTCCAAGTTTTAAGTATTATTGTTATATTTAACTATAATTACATGAATTTGAAAAATTCGGTACATATTGATTATACATTCGAAGATTATAAACTTTATGGCCAAAGGTCCATTATTGTAATGGCCAGATAATTATTGTGTACTTTACCTATATTCGAACTTGTAACATTTGATTATGTAGTATTATTAATCGAAGTGTGGTTTCCCGTATTGGATTCTTGCATTTTTGAGTTTCCAATGCATTCATGCATGCATGCATCTGCACGACTTAACGTACGCTAGACGTTGAGCATAAGTGCTGAATATAACGTACATTATAGTTGTAGTGTAGCGTACGTAAGCTTTAGTCATGGGCAGATCGGAAAAGGTCGGTGTGTGGGGGCCAGAGGGAGATCCGTCGATATTGCCCGCGTGAACCTGGACGGCTTTTCGATAAAGCAGGTCAACGAGGCTTAACATATGTTAGGTATGGGTGATAGCATGCGCTATGTACATGGTTTTACATACGTAAAGGCTTTGTATAATGTACGTAATAGAAGCCAGAATTGAGGCACTGAGTACTGCCAGACGCTAACGTACGCTAAGGTTTGAGGATAGCGTATGCTAAGGCGATAACGTGCGTAAGGCTTTGCCCTTAACGTACGTAACGTGTTAAAATCTATTTATAGACCTCAATCTCCATTTCATTTCCTGCTCACTCCTTGGTCAATTTTTGTAACCTGAGAACTCCCCAGCACCATAAATCTCTCATATCATCATCTCAGCTCGATTTAGAGGATTATAGACCCTTGTGGATTGGTGTTCAAGCTTCCGGTGTTGAATTTCACCAAGTATTTGTTGTTGTTCTCTATATTGAGGTATGTTGATCCTCCACCAACTAGATTACATGTTCTTGATGATGTTTTGAACCTGTTTTAAGATTTCCAAGTTCATTGTTATCCTGAGGAGTCGAACACCATTATTTAGAAGATTAGATTCGGTTATACTTTGGCTCTCCTTCGTTGCTAAGAGTATTAATCGAACCTTGTTGAGATAGAACCTTAGGATGTAGTGTCCTCAGTTTGTTATGAATTATGAGTATGATTCTAGTAAGTTTTCTGAGATTTCTAAGACATTTCACCGAGAATAATTTGTGTTTTGATAGAGGTGTTCGGTTTAACAAACTTCTTCATATTCATGCTTGAAATGAATCGGCTATGTCGGTAGAATCAATCCCGGAACACTGTAGTATCGTTCCCTTGCGAGTACGCTTGGTATGCTTGTATCTTGAATCACACTTTTGATATTTATTGAAAGAGCCGAACCATATATATATATTGGACGTCGAAATCAAGATTGAAGATTAGATTGTGGTGACTTGTATATCCATGAATCCGTAGACGTCGACATTTCACCTCCAATATGGTCATTCGATTCATGTGAAGTATGTCATTTTTCCAGCTTAGCTTTCATCGAGTATATAAACCATGAACTGGCCTTACGATAATGTTAACTCGGATATGACATAGGGCGTTAGGTGCTCGTATGTTAGTTTTGAGAACTATGTTGAATTCCTTGTTATTTCTTTTGAACAAGGTCCGAGCCTTGCAAGGTGATCAATCGAGGGGCGGCGACCTTTGGGTGTATCGACAGTCGCCGGAGTGTTTAATACTTGTCATCTTTAAGGCAAGTATCGTAATTTTACTATTGGTTTAATGTTGATGATTTTGATCATGCATATTGTTATTCATGATGAGATCATTCAAGTTGAATTGTCATGATTTCGATCAGGTTATTGATTCATATGTTGTTCATGTTGATGGACATATCAATTTGCATATGTGTATGCATAGTTGTACTGTATATGTTGTATTGATCTGAAGGGATCATGTGATCTATTCTGAGGGTGCTGGATCAGTTGTCCACCTCGTGTTGGTCTGACGGGATCATATTGGGATCTATGCTGAGGGCGCTGGATCATTGGATGGGTTTTCCACCTCATGTTGGTCCGACGGGATCATCTTGGGATCTATAACGAGGGTGCTGGATCATTGGATTACCCTGTGTTGTGTTGATGGAATCATGTGGATTCGCATCGTTGGATTCCGGTAGAGGAAGTCCGAGTTTGTATTTGCTATGCATCGTTGTTGCATATCTGATTTTGTATATTATGATACTTGTACTAGTTTCGTTTTGCTAACCCCTGCAGGGGTGGACATTTGATTTGATGTTCAGGTAGCCGAGGAGCGGGGAAGCAACCACAGTACCGACATGATGACGAGGGGGCTCGGCGATGTTATCCGTTGTATTGTTCTGTTATTCTGGTTTGTTTTTTTTTAGTACTCGAGTACGTGTGTCTCTTTTAATGATTTGTGAAGTTTGTATTAAATGGATTGTTTTGGCCTGTTTAGACCGATCGTTAAATTACTCCACTATAAATGATATTTTCGTGTTGTTCAGAATTTATTTTAATTTAGCCTTGTAAATTCTTATTCTAAGGGTTTACGGCGCTGTAATTATTCCGAATATCTCGGGGTGTTACAGAATATGGTATCAGAGCTAAGATTCATGGATATATTGGCAGTTGGGTTTAGTTTAGTCTGTTTATGACGTTTGATTTATTGGTCGCGTATAACAACACTGTATAGCCAGCGTCGTCATGTGGACCGTGGTTGTAAGTTTCCTAATCTCATATACTACCATTTTAATTATTTCGTGTTTTGTGGATATTGACGAATTTTAGAAGATTTTGCTCTGGGTATTGAGTATTTGTGTTTACAGTATGTTGAGAGGAGGTCGTGGACGCGGACGTGGTAATGCGAGACATGAAGATTCGTCGTCTGCCCTGGATTTGTCGGCTAGTCGAGCTGATTCTCGTTGTGGCGGACAACAGGAATTGGTGAATAACGACCGAGCACGAACTATGGAGGAAGATGAAAATTCTAACATGCCGGGAGTGATTCAACAAGTGGTCCCTCAGATGACCCAATTTGCTCAGGTGGTTGACCGCATGCAAGCGACGATGGGCCAACAGCATAACGAAGACAATCGGATAGATAAGTGGCTATCAGAAGTAGTCAAATTACACCCACCGAAATTTGACGGTTCTTCAGATATGCCTTCATGGGACCACTGGCTGAAGGAACTGGAGAAGATATTTGCGGGAATTAACTATCCCGATGACTGGAAAGTTCCAATCGCTCAGTATTTTCTGACTGGGGAAGCTTTCGACTGGTGGGAAGCCATTCGACCTGAGGATCATAATGCTGACTGGACAGAATTCAAATTAATGATGGAAGCATAATATTGTCCTCGTCCATTTAGAGAGGCTAGAGTCCGAGAGTTTTTCTCACCGCAAAACCTGGAGGCATCTGTGACAGACATGATTAAGACTTTTAATCACCAGCTAACCTGTGTGCGACATCTGGTCAGGACCGAGGAAGAAAAGATTTTTCACTTCAACATGCGAATGAAGCCGGAGATCCAACAATATATGTCGGGATTTTAATGTACTACTCTATCAGGACAAGGCCCTGGCTTACAATATGAAAGAGACAGCAGTGGAGAAATTTGCGGAAGCAAATAAGCAGAAAGTGTCTGGCAACTTCACTGAGAACAAGAGTAGTGGGCCCCGAAAGGGCTAGTCCTCATTCCATTCATCCAAGAGGCCTCCATATCCTTCTCGAGGAGGAAAGAAGTTCAGAACGGCATCGACGGCTACCGACGCAGCGAAGAATTGTTATAATTGTGGACGACCATGGCATGTTTGGCGTGATTGCTCCGCTCCTTCTGTGACCTGTTTTGAATGTGAGCAAGAAGGGCATCGAGCAACTTTTTGCGGAAATGTGACTAGATCATTTGGGGTTGCACTTCAGCACAAGTTTTGAAAGAGATGAGTGTGAACCTGACACAGCATAGTGGTCTCCAATAGAAAAATTTTGGGAAAAGAGAAGCATCCAGTGCTGGGTCCGTTCCTCCGCGCCTTTATGAGATGAGGAGGTCAAATGATCAGAACACTGCTGTTGCATCAAGTACGATTCAGATTCTTTTACAACCAGTTAGTGTCTTATTCGATTCAGGAGCTACGCATTTTTTCATATCATTGAACTGTGTTAATCATTTAAAAATCTCGTGTTTGAATTATTGTGAACCTTATGTTATGAGTTTGCCGAATAAAGAGAGAATTGTGGGAAATCTAGAAACTAGAGATTTTCCTGTGGCTATAGGAGAGAGAAATTGGCCATCAAATCTTATTGTGATCGACATCCATGGTGACGATTTAAGACGATTGGCTCAATCGTTATGGGGCTATTTTGAATTATTAGAAGAGAGTTATCTTGATTATTGCTGATGACGGATCTGAACACTTATTCGAAGGATGGAGACCAGGAAGCTCAGGGAGAGTGATCAGAGCCATGAAAGCGATTAAATTGCTGAAACGGGGTTGTACCGGGTTTTAATGTTATGCCATGAAGAAGGAAGAAGGAGTAGAGCTCTCATCTATTCCAGTTGTGAACGAATTCTCAGACGTATTCCCTGACGAACTACCTGGATTACCTCCATGTAGGGCTGTAGAGTTTAATATCAAATTGAAACCAGGAGCCGCACCTATTTCCAGAGCACCATATCGTATGGTGCCAACCGAGATGTACGAGTTAAAGAAACAGTTTGAGGAATTGTTGCAGAAGGGTTACATTCAACCTAGTGTTTCTCCTTGGGGTGCGCTCGTCCTTTTTGTTCGGAAGAAAGATGGATCCCTCCGATTGTGTATTGATTATAGGGATCTAAACAAGGTGACGATCCAGAATAAATACCAATTGCCTCGAATCGATGATTTATTTGATCAACTGCAAGGGGCAATGATATTCTCGAAGATCGACTTGAGATCAGGATACCATCAGTTGAGGATTAAGGAATCTGATATACCGAAATCCCTTTTAGATCTCGGTACGGGCACTATGAGTTTGTGGTGATGCTATTTGGACTTACTAATGCACCTGCGGTGTTTATGCAATTGATGAATCGGGTATTCTTAGAATACTTGGATAAATTCGTAGTTGTTTTCATTGACGACATCTTGATATATTCGAAGGATCCAGAAGAGCATGCAGAACATTTGCGTATTGTTTTGAGTACTTTTAGGAATGAATAGCTTTATGCAAAACTTTCCAAATGTGAGTTCTGGATTAAGGAAGTAACGTTACTTAGTCACATGATATCAACTGACGGAGTACAGATAGACCCAAAGAAAGTTGAGGCAATCTTGGAGTGGGAATCTCCTAAGAACGTGAAGGAAGTCCGAAGTTTCTTAGGAGTTGCTGGGTATTATCACTGTTTTGTGGAAGGATTTTCCAAAATTGCTCGTCCGCTCACTCAGCTGTCACATAAGGCTCAGAAGTTCGTGTGGGACAAGAAATATCAGACTAGTTTTGATGAGCTTAAGAGAAGACTGACAATGGCGCCAATATTAGCACTACCAGTTGGAACTGATGGGTTCGTGGTTTCCAGCGATGCTTTAAATCAGGGTCTGGGTTGCGTGTTATTGCAGAAGGATAAGGTGATTGCCTATGCCTCTGGACAGTTGAAACCGTATGAGGTTAACTACCCGACACATGATTTAGAGTTAGCAGCTGTTGTCTTTGCCCTGAAGTTTGGCGACATTATTTGTACGGCACCCATTGTCAGATCTTCACAGATCACAAGTCAAGTATATTTTCAGTCAGAAGGAATTAAACATGAGACAGAGGAGATGGCTGGAATTTATCAAAGATTACGACCTGGAAATTCTTCATCATCCAGGGAAAGCGAATGTGGTAGCTGATGCACTGAGCCACAAACCTGTTTCTATTCGAATGTTGGAAACGCTTACGTCCCAGTCCAACATTCAACAAGAATTTATTCGCGAAGGAATTGAAGTATGGTCACAAGGAGTCCAAGGGCAACTATGTATGATGGAATTAACTTCGTCGTTAATCAAAGAAATCAAATCTAAGCAGTTGGATGATTCTCTGATTTTTTGGTTACATGATGAAGTGAACAAAGGAAAGGCCCCAGGATTCGTGATACATGATGATGAAGTTCTCAGATTCCAGATTCAACTTTGTGTCCCCGATGATGATGCTTTGAAACAGACGATCATGAGGAAGCTCACAGTGCACCCTATTCTATTCATCCGGGCACCAGTAAGATTTATAAGGATCTAAAGCAAAATTTCTGGTGGGGAAATATGAAGAGGGACATAGCGAAATACGTCTCGAAGTGTTTAAATTGTCAACAGGTTAAAATTAAACATCAGCGACCTGTCGGAATGTTGAAGCCACTTCTGATTCCTGAATGGAAGTGGGAGGATATATCGATGCACTTTATCACCAATATGCCAAGGACCAGAATGGGGATGAATATGATTTGGGTGAGAGTTGATCATCTAACCAAATTGGCTCATTTTCTGGGTATTAAGGATACATGGGGACCAGAAAAGTTGGCACAGGTGTTTATTGCAAAGATAGTCCGATTGCATGGTACACCGAAGACCATTATTTCAGATCGGGATGGTCGTTTTGTGTCACACTTTTGGAAGGCAGTTCATAAAGCCTTAGGAAACGAGCTGAACTTTAGCACAGCTTATCATCCTCAGACGGACGGATAGTCCGAAATGACTATTCAGACAGTTGAAGATATGTTAAGAGCTTGTGCCTTAGATTAGTCGATTGACTGGGAGATTCATTTGACGTTGATTGAATTCACCTACAACAATAGTCGGCATGCTTCCATTAAGATGGCACCATTTGAAGCGTTGTACGGGAGAAGATGCAGATCACCCCTGTGTTGGGATGATTCATCTGACTTGATTGGGATGGAACCAGGATTGATAGTACAGACTCAAGAGAAGGTAGCTCTCATTCGTGAAAGGTTGTTGACTGCCCAGAGTCTGCATAAGGACATGCGCCGTCGCCCATTAGAGTTTGGAATTGGGGACCACGTGCTCTTAAAGGTTTCTCCTACTCGGGGAATCTTTCGTTTTGGGAGGAAAGGAAAGCTGAGTCCGAGATATATCGGACCATTCGAGATCCTCGAAAGAGTTTGGGAGTTGGCGTATAGGTTGGCCTTACCGCCATCGCTGAGTCACGTTCATAATGTGTTCCACATATCCCAATTACGGAAATATGTACCGGATCCCAGTCATGTCATTGATTTAGGCGAGATTGAAGTGGCCAATGATGGCACGTTAGAAGAGAAGCCAATAAAGATACTCGATAGTCGAGTCAAACCATTGAGGAATAAATCAATCTCCTTGGTTAAAGTTCAGTGGTCTCAACATGGATTTGAAGAAGCAACTTGAGAAACTGCGGATAGTATGAAGTCGAGATACCCGGAATTGTTTTCGTCTTAAGTTTCGGGATGAAACTTCTTTTTAGAGGGCTAGTATGTAATGCCCAGATAATTATTGTGTATTTTACATGTATTCGAACTTGTAACATTTGATTATGTGGTATTATTAATCGAAGTGTGGTTTCTCGTATTCGTATTCCCGTGTTTTTTGAGTTTCCATCGCATTCATGCATGCATGCATCTGCACGACTTAACGTACGCTAGATGTTGAGCATAACGTACACTAAGTGTTGAATATAATGTACGTTATAGTTGTAGCGTAGCGTACGTAAGCTTCAGTCATGGGCAGATCAGATAAGGTCGGCGTGTGGAGGCCAGAGGGAGATTCGTCGATATTGCCGGCGTGAACCTGGACGGCTTTTCGATAAAGCAGGTCAACGAGGCTTAACGTACGTTAGGTATGAGTGATAGCGTGCGCTATGTACATAGTTTTACATACATAAAGGCTTTGTATAACGTACGTAATAGAAGCCAGAATTGAGGGAGTGAGTACTGCCTGACGCTAACGTATGCTAATGTTTGAGGATAGCGTACACTAACGCGATAACGTACGTAACGTGTGAAAATATATTTATAGATCTCAACCTCCATTTCATTTCCTCCTCACTCCTTGGCCGATTTTTGTAACCTGAGAACTCCCCAGCACCATAAATCTCTCATATCATCATCTCAGCTCAATTTAGAGGATCATAGACCCTTGTGGTTTGGTGTTCAAGCTTCCGGTGTTGATATTCACCAAGTATTCGTTGTTCTTCTCTATATTGAGGTATGTTGATCCTTCACCAACTAGATTACATGTTCTTGATGATTTTTTGAACCTTTTTTTGAGATTTCCAAGTTCGTTGTTATCCTGAGGAGTTGAACACCATGTTTTTAGAAGATTAGATTAGGTTATACTTTGGCTCTCCTTCGCTGTTAAGAGTATTAATCGAACCTTGTTGAGATAGAACCTTAGGATGTAGTGTGATAGAGTTTGTTATGAATTATGAGCATGATTCTAGTAAGTTTTCTGAGATTTCTAAGACATTTCACCGAGAATAATTCGTGCTTTTATAGAGGTGTTCGGTTTAACAAACTTATTCATATTCATGCTTGAAATGAATCGGCTATATCGGTAGAATCAATCCCGGAACACCATAGTATCGTTCCCTTGCGAGAACGCTTGGTATATTGCTTGTATCTTGAATCAAAATTTTGATATTTATTGAAAGAGCCGAACCATATATATATATTGGAAGTCGAAATCAAGATTGAAGTTTAGATTATGGTGACTTGTATATCTATGAATCCGTAGACGTCGACATTTCACCTCCAATATGGTTATTCGATTCGTGTGAAGTATGTCATTTTTCCAGCTTAGCTTTCATCGAGTAGATAAACCGTGAACCGGCCTTACGATAATGTTAACTCGGATATAACTTAGGGCGTTTGGTGCTCGTACGTTAGTTTTGAGAAGTATTTTGAATTCCTTGTTATTTCTTTTGAACAAGGCCCGAGCCTTGCAAGGTGATCGATCGAGGGGCGGCGACCTTCGGGCGTATTGATAGTCGTTGGAGTATTTAATTCTTGGCAAGTATCGTAATTTGACTATTAGTTTAATATTGATGATTTTGATCATGCATATTGTTATTCATGTTGTTGAACATGAGATCATTCAAGTTGAATTGTCATGATGTCGATCAGGTTATTGATTCATATGTTGTTCTTGTTGATGGACATATTGATTTGCATACGTGTATGCATATTTATACTGTATATGTTGTATTGATCCGAAGGGATCATGTGATCTATGCTGAGGGCACTGGACCAGTTTTCCACCTCGTGTTGGTCCGATGGGATCATCTTAGGATCTATGCTGAGGGCGCTGGATTATTGGACGGGTTTTCTACACGTTTTGGTCCGACGGGATCATCTTGGGACCTAGGATTACCCTGTGTTGTGTTGATGGAATCATGTGGATTCGCATCGTTGGATTCCGACAGAGGAAGTCCGCGTTTGTATTTGCTATGCATCGTTGTTTCATATCTGATTTTGTATATTATGATACTTGTACTAGCATTGTTTTGCTAACCCCTACGGGGGTGGATTTGATGTTCAGGTAGCCGAGGAGCGGGGAAGCAACCACAGTACCGACATGATGATGAGGGGGCTCAGTGATGTTATCCGTTGTATTGTTCTGTTATTATGGTTTTCTTTTAGTACTCGAGTACGTGTGTCTCTTTTAATGATTTGTGAAGTCTGTATTAAATGGATTGTTTTAGGCTGTTTAGACCGGTTATTAAATTACTCCACTATAAATGATATTTTCGTGTTGTTCAGCATTTCTTTTAATTTAGCCTTGTAAATTCTTATTCTAAGGGTTTACGGTGCTGTAATTACTCCGAATATCTCGGGGTGTTACAATTATGATGTGAGGATTTGAAGTCAGAAGTTGCATGGAGGTTTTAACTTACGAAAATTACCATCCTGCCCTTCCAAACTTTAAGTACTATTATTATTATTATTTTTATTTAGTTTTATCTTATAATTTTTAATTAATTCGTTTGGATTCATTTTTGCTTCGAAAGTTATAAATCTAGTCGCTTCTTGTTCTTTAAGACTTATACCTTCAGAATATGTCCAGTTTCAAAATTTATTCTTTCAGAACTTATGATTTTGCCCTTAAATTAAGTCTTAATTTGGAATTCTAGTAATCGGGACATAACTATTTCGTTTTTTGTCGGATCGGTCTCAAATTTTCGGGGTAAATTTCTTATGGTCTTATGTGTCCATTGAGTTAAATTTTATGAAATTTTATTTCTGAAATAGTAAGTTTCTATAATTTACAGTTTAGTCCCGAATTCTTGAAAATTATATTTTGGCCCTATTTTCTATCTTAATGAATTTCGATTTAGGTGAAATGTTATAAATAAATTTGTTTTGATATTATAGACTAAGTTTAAGGTGAAAGTCTAGAATTAAGGATTCCATCAAATTTATCCATAGATCATCCTTTTTGGCCATTTTAGTTAACTCTTTGAGTTTAGGTTCGATTAGTGAAATTTCCTGATGAGTAATCGATCTATCGCCCTAGTCCAGTATTATATTTGTATAATTTTGGAATTTTAAATAGCAAATGTCAGACTTATCATATTTACCAATGCATTTTATCAATGAAATAATATAATCAAATCATCAAAGTATGTCAAAAATAAAAATCGAACAAACACCAAGATCATCACATGCATGATGATAAAATTTTATTTTTAAGTAAATATGAACAATCAAGATTTTAACATTTGCATGCACCATCATTTATTATATATTTGCATTATTTTTAAATAAAGGAAAGAGAATATTTTTACCTACTTTTGAATTCTTGGAAGGGATGTTAAAGATGATGGCTTAAACAAGATGATTCTACCTTATTGAGTATGCGTGGTTGATCAAAGGAAGAGTTCAAGGATGGTTTGTTTATTTCTAAGTCAAGGTTTCATAAAAAAATGAAAGCTGAGTGAAGATTTGAAGTTCTTACCTTATATGCTCATCAAGAATTAGATTCATTTATCGTCTCCTTCTCTTTCTTGCTTTGTCCACCCTCTCCTCTCACTCTACATGTAAATTTTTTTGTTTGTGAAATAAGGGAGGAGTTTTCAAGGAACATGTTTATATATGTGAAAGTGAGTGGCTGAGGTGTGGTTAACCCTTTATGTAAGTGTAATTAGGGCTGTTACCGGGTGAATAGATCCGAGATCCGGACCGAGATCCGGCCCGAAAGACCCAGACCGACCCGGACCGATAAGCTTACCGGTCTGGGAATGAATACCATACCGAGATCCGGTATCCGATAAGACTCGGACCAATAACCCGATAATATAAGTACTATATAAATAAATAGATTCATTAGGAATGCATGAAAGTAGTTATTTATTAGGAATTGTGCCTTAGATACTTTTTTCTTGTTTTTGGTAGTGGAAAGAATAATTTTGGATTATTGGTTCCCGGAATCGGGTCAGTATTGGATAAAACGGGTATCCGATAAGCTTATCGGATCGGTCTGGGTACCCGATAAGCTTATCGATTCCTGAAATCGGGTCAGTATTGGATGAAACAGGTATTCGTTAAGCTTATCGGATCGGTCCGATTACCCGATAAGCTTACCGGATCGGTCCGGTTACCCGATAAGCTTATCGGATCGGTTCCCGGGAATAATAACGGATTCGATAAGCTTATCGGATCGGTTCCCGATTACTCGATAAGCTCATCAGGTGGATACCGAGTATGCCAAGATCCGGACCGACCCGGACCTATAACAGGCCTAAGTGCAATATGTGTTTATGAATGCTTGTAAAGATGACACATAAAGGTCTCCTATCCACTTCATGTAGGCCGATAATTTTATATTTTTTTTATTTTTGTACTTTGGTTGTATTTGTTAAGTCTTAGATAGTATATTTAAGTTGGGTTGGGTCTGGTCTTGGGCTTAGGTTTAATGGTGATGGTGTAGATAAGTTGGCCCAAAAATCACTAAGTCTAATTTATGTATGTTTATTAGCCCAAGTTTAATTCATAGATCTACTAGTTAATTTTTATATTAGGTTAGTGATTGATATTAAATTAAATAGCTTATTCTTTACTTAAATCAATTAAATGGTAATATGTCAAATAAAATCTAACTTCTATTCAATGATAAAATAATAGATAACATCATCAATAATCAAATCTTATTACTATTTAGTGAGGTCTTACATCCTCCCACCTTGGGTGAATTTGGTCCCCAAATTCCTACTCGAATAATTTTGGGTAATTCTTTTCAAATTATCATATGCTTCCCATGTTGCGTCTTATTCTCGATTATAGTTTTGTCATACAACCTTAACCAAAGGTATCTTCTTGTCTATCGGTTTGCGCACTTGTTGATCTATGATTTTGATCAGCTTTTCGACATAGGTTAAACTCTCCTTAATTGGTGGTATGTCATGCGTGATGACATGTTTGGGATACATATGATATTTATTTAATATCTAGATATGAAATACATCATGCATTCCAGCGATATCGGTCGGTAGCTCAAGGCGGTATGCCAACTTTGCAATCCTTTATAGGATCTTGAAAGGTCCATATATGGGGATGATTTTTCCTCTGTTCTTCGAGTTGATTAATCCCTTTCGTGGTGATAATCAAAGAAATACTTTGTCTCCTACATCGAATTCTAAATCCTTCTTTCTCTAGTCCGCATAACTTTTCTGTCGGCTCTGGTAGTGCGAATCCGTTCCCGAGTGATTCGAACATTATCCACAGCATCTTCTACTAGATCCACTCTCGGTATCAGGTTTTGGTTATGCTGTGTCTTTGGTGTCAATCAGTCGTTAATATCCCAATAAATTGGTGATCGACACTTTATACCGTATGATGCTTCATATGGGCCATTTTGATAGTCGTCAAATAGCTATTGTTATATGCGAACTCAGCTAAAGGTAGGTGGTGACACCAACTTTTCTGAAAATCTAGCACACATGACCGTAGCATATCTTCCAAGACTTATATCATTCTCTCGGATTGTGCGCCAGTCTATGGATGAGGTGCCATGCTGAAACTCACTGTCGTTGCAAGTTCCTGATGTAGGCTCCTCTAAAACCTTGATATAATATGGGGTCACGATCTGATACGATGTCTACAGTTACACCATACAACTTCATGATTTCCCAGATATACGTCGTTGCTAGATTCTGCAGACTGACATACTTTCTTATGGCTAAGAAGTGAGCTAACTTAGTAAGTCTATCCACAACTATCCAGATTGTGTTATATCATCCATTGGTTGTTGGCAAATCAGTCACGAAGTCCATTGTGATTAGTTTCCATTTCCATTTAGGAATTTTGAGTTGTTGTAGCAATCCTGATGGCAGCTGGTGTTCAACTTTCACCCTTTGATGGGTTAGACACCTTGCTACGAATTTTGCTACTTGGTTCTTCATATTTACCCACCAATAGTGTTTCTTCAGATCCTTATACATCTTATTGCTGCCTAGATGAATTGTAGATCGAATGGAGTGAGCCACTGCTAATATTTTCTTCTTGAGTTTGTCATTATCGGGAATGCATATTCGGTGTTTGAATTTCAACGTTCTATCTTCCGACATGCTAAACTCAGATTTCCCGCCTTGTGCGACCCTTTCCTTAAGATTACACAGTTTCTCATTTTGTGTTTGTGGTTCTTGATTTCTCTAAGTAAATCCGACCTCGTCATCAAATTAGCTCACAAAATGTGTGTCTTAGACCGACTTGGATCCTATTGGCTTATTTCTACCAAGACATTCTATTCTCTTATCATGAGTCTAACAAAGCTTGCCTTCCTACTCAAGGCTTCAGCTACTACATTGGCCTTACCTGGATGGTGTTGAATGGTGAATTTATAATCTTAAAGAAGCTCTATTCTTTGACTATGTCTTAGGTTTAACTCCTTTTGAGAGAACAGATATTTGAGGCTCTTGTGGTTGGTGAAGATGGTGAATGTAGCTCCATACAGATAGTTTATCCATTTCTTCAAAACAAATACGATTGTTGCGAGTGTAAGGTCATGAGTTGGGTAATTCATCTCGTGTATTTTCAGCTTTCATGATGCATAAGCCATAACCTTCATATTTTGGATCAATACACCTTTTAATCCTTCTTTTGACGCATCAATGTATACCACAAATACTTCACTCCCTTCGGGTCATTACAAGTGCGGTGGTGAGTTTTCTCTTGAGTTCCTGGAAACTCGATTCGCACTTATGGTTCCACTCAAATTGGACGTGCTTCTCCGCCAGCCTTCTGAGTGCTCCTGTGATTTTTGAAAAATCTTTATTAGATTTGCATAGTAATTGACTCTTCGAGTCCAAAATAGTCTCCACGTTTGATGGATCTACCGCGACTCCGTCTCCAGATATTACGTGTCCTAAAAATGCGACTTCTCTTAACCAGAATTCACAATTAGTGAATTTTGCGTATAATTTGTGTCTCCTTCGCATTTCTAGTACCATCCTTAGGTGAGTTTCGTGATCCTGGTCCCACATGGAATACACGAATATGTTGTCAATAAATATCACGATGAATTGATCCAGATATGGTTGGAATAGACGGTGCATTAAATCCATAAATACAACCGGCGCATCAGTAAATCTAAAAGGCATTACCACGAATTCGTAATGACCATACCGAGTTTGAAAGGTAGTCTTAGGTATGTCATCCTTTTTAATCTTCAGTTGGTAATATCCTTGTTGAAGATCGAACTTCGAGTAGACTGTTGCTCATTGTAGTTGGTCAAATAGATCATCGATCTTGGAAAGTGGATACTTGTTCTTGGTAGCAATGTTGCTAAGCTCACACTTATCGATGCACAACCTTAGCGCGCCATCTTTCTTCTTTGCCAACAAAACCGGGTCTCCCAAAAGGATACGCTTGATCTGGTAAATCCAACCTTTAGCAGTTTCTGCAACTGAACCTTCAGTTCTCGTAGTTCCAATGGGACAATTCTAGCTACAGGTATCTTTCCTGGCAAGATATCGATTTTAAATTCGACTTCTTTCTCAGGAGGTAGAGAAGTAAGTTCTATGGGGAATATATCAAAGTGTTCGGATACCACTGGTATAGCTTCAATCTCCATTTTGCTCTTGGGTTTGTTTATGATGAATGCCAAATATCCTATTGCTCTCTTCGAGATAGCCTTTCTTGCCTTCGTGGTTGATATGATTGGGCCAAGTTAATTTTAGCATTCCCGTGTAGTGCAATTACTAGATGATCGGGTTTTTAGAATTGAATTATCTTAAGATGTCAATCGAGTTCCGTATAGTGCATATATGGGTAGAAGAATTAGACCGTCAGTATGAGGTCATACTCAAGTATGTTGGAATATTTTATTCCACACATTCATATTAAAGGTTTTGATGATAAGTTGGTGAATAATGAAAAACAACAATTAATCAACAACAATTAAAGGCACACGAGCTGGACAGAAATGCAAAGAACTCAACCAATGAGGATAAGTTAACATACGCTAAGTATGTGACATAACATACGCAACAAATACCCAGCTGAAGTCAGTCGAGTAAGAGCCGCAATGAGGACAATTTAACGTATGCTAAGTACATGACATAACATATGCAACAGATGCTTCATAATGTACGCTAAACATTTGAAGCATAATTCAAAATTGGATCGTTAATGTGCAAGTGACGTCATGGAGTATGTTATCATTCTAACGGCTAATTGAGGTTTCATAGAACGTACGCTACGTAGAAATATTAACGTACGCTACAGAAGGATCAAAAGCTATTGGACTGACTTGATCAGCAGATAACGTACTTAACATGGATTGTTAACGTACGCTAAGAGCATTATGTGCCCTAAAGATAGAGCGTAACATACTCTAAAGAAGAACAAGGAGCAACGGCTAGTTTGGCTCTCAAGCCTATAAATACCAATGCACTTGGTATCATTTAAAAAAAAAAAATTCAAGCAAATTGTTGTAAATCTGATATACATTATAAATATTATTGTTGTTGTAATCAGGTTTAATTGATAAGAGTTCGAGTACTTAATTCACTCAACCATACACGAGAGAAAAAAAGGATTGTAGATTTTATTCAGTGTTATTAGGATCGTGGATTCCCCATTATTAGAATCATAATCTAAATCCAAGTGAGGTTTTTCTAGTACCGATAGAAAGCTAGAAAGAGGTTTATCTTGGACCGACATAAAGACAAAATTATAACGGTTTATCTTGAACCGATAGAAGACAAGATCGTAACAATTTCCCTTAGACCGATAGAAGACGAGGCGGAAAAATTTATCTTAAGCCTATAGAAAAAGATAAGATGAGAGGGGGTAGGCACTTTGCCGAACATCTATATATCGATGTGGATATTACATTCCGCACTTTATCACTTCCGCAATCACAAAAGAATTTTGTATTCTTAACCGCATTATCCAACCCTCCTTTAAGTCGCGGTACCCAACTCAACAAATGGTATCAGAGACAGGTTATCTCCAATAGTCGTCTTAACATCCGAGGAGAAAAAGATCTAATGGCGCTTCATTTTGCCTCGGTCGAAGTCCTATCCTTAAACCGACCTCCATTTTTTGATGGATCTATCTCCATGACATGGAATAAAAAGAAGTTAATCTTCATTCGAGCCTATGATATCGAACTTTGGAAGGTAATATGCCTTGGTCCAACAATTCCTACGAAATCCAACAGCTCTCTCAAAAGCTTCGAAGATTACAACAAAGAAGATTGGAAAAACGATCATTATAATTGCAAAGAAACTTAATTTCTTTATTATGCGTTAAATCCGGAAGAACACAATCGTATTTCCTCGTGTGATAGTGCCAACGAAATTTGGAAAATGTTAGAGGTAACTCACGAAGGAACGAATCAAGTCAAGGAGACGAAGATTAATATGCTTCTCCACGACTATGAATTATTTATGATGAAGAATGACGAGTCCATAACAAACATGCTTGACCGATTTTCGGTCATCACAAATGGACTAGCTTGTTTTGGAAAACCATTATCAAGTAGTGAAAAAATGAAGAAGATATTACGATCACTACCTTGTGAATGGGACGAGACAGTTATGGCTATCCTGGAATATAAAGATCTCAAAACTCAGCGCCCTTGTCGGCTCGTTAATCAATTACGAGAATGTGCTTAAATTTCGAAATGCCAAGCCAAAACCCAAGGAGAAAACGATAGCTTTAAAAGCTAAGAAGATATCAAGAACAGAAGAAGAAGTCCTCGTGGATTATAATGATGAAGAATCGGCACTTTATGCTAAGAACATCAATAAGTATCAAAACTTCTTAAACCAGCTAAGAAAAGACATCTATTCTGTCCGGAATGGGTCAAATTGGTTCGACAATAATTGTCCAAATTGAGGAAAACACGACCACTTTGCGAAAAATTATCGTGACTCGACTTCTAAGAAGGAAGTGCTCATAGCCACCTGGAGTAACGAGGAAGATGAAGATGAAAATATTCAAAATACTCTCACACTCATGGAAAGGAGCTCGTTTGACGACAGTGACGACGAAAGCCAGGCAAGTACCTCATTTCACGATGAACTATTTAATGCTTTTGAACTATTACACGGACTTTAAAAATTCGTTGAAAAATAACAAATCCTTCAAAATGAAAAATTAAATATTGGAAGATGAAATCTTTAAAGTACAAGAAAAAGGGAAATTTATTGAAAATGATCATTCTATATGCTTAGAAAAAGAGAATAAATTGAAAAATGATTTACTAAAAGTTCAAAACAAACTTAAATATTTAACAAACAAATTTTCTTGTGGAAATGACAAACTTGAAAATTACCGTCGATTCAAAAAATTTCGTTAAACAAACAAGGATTATGATTCAAACCAAGTGATAAAAAAAATAAATCCTTATATTTTAAAATACCCTAATGTGATAAATATTTGAAAATCGGGCATCATATTTCGAATTGTAAAACCCCAAGACGAACGATAACAATAAAGAAACTATGGAATCCAAAAGGAACCATAATACCAATATCGTCTATTTACCAAATGAAAAGCGACAAAGAGTCAAATGGATCCTCAAAATTCAAAATTAGTTATTTAAACAAATTGGTATTTAACTCAGGGGGAGTTAATATATTTAGGGGAGTTTTACCTATTTCTTTTCATAATAATTTTTCAGCGAATAAATGTACTTTTTGCTAACGACAAAAAGGGGGAGAAACATGATAAGATATAATGGGAAGAAATAATAAATGGGGAGAAGAAGACGATATAATGGGGAGGATAAAACTAACGAAACAGATAAAGTCGAAAACTTTGATCTGTATATTGTTTACTGTTTTTTTATAGGCATAAATCCCATAAAGGACTGTTGTTTTGTCATCATCAAAAAGGGAGAGATTATTGGAATATTTTATTCCACACATTCATATTAAAGGTTTTGATGATAAGTTGATGAACAAGGAAAAATAACAATTAATCAACAATAGTTGAATACACACGAGCTTGACAAAAAAGGAAAGAACTGAAGCAATAAGGACAAGCTAACGTAGGCTAAGTACGTGACATAACCTACGCAACAAAGACCCAGCTGAAATAAGCTGAGTAAGAGTAATGTTAACGCACGCAATGAGGACAAGTTAACGTACGCTAAGTACGTGACATAACGTACGCAACATATGCTTCATAACGTACGCTAAACGTTTGAAGCAGAATTCAAAATTAAACCGTTAATGTGCAAGTGATATCATGGAGTATGTCATCATTCTAACGGCTAATTGAGGTTTCATATAACGTACGCTACGTAGAAATGTTAACGTATGCTACAGAAGGAGCAAAAGCTACTGGACTAATTGATCACCAGATAACATACGTAACATGGATTGTTAACGTACGCTAAGAGCATTACATACCCTAAAAATAAAGCATAACATACGCTAAATAAGAATAGGGAGCAACGGCTAGTTTGGCTCTCAAGCCTATAAATACCAATGCACTTGGTATTATTCAAAAAACAAACTTGTGCGAAATTTTTTTTTTGGTAAAATAAATTTTATTACCAAGTGAAGCAATGGAGTTTACAAACACAAATTCTCAATACAATAACTAGTCAGCTAACATACTAGCTAATCTAGCATCCTTACTACAACAAATAGCAACTATAATTTTGCACTTTCTAACCACCTGTTGAGCTACTTGTTGCTTTTCCTGAAATCTCCTCAGATTTCTCTCCATCAAGATCTGGTATATAGCCACTACTAACATAACTCTATACAACTTCTGACGACCCTTCTTGGGTTTGCAATGCTTATACATCTGTTGCTTCTCTTCTTTCCAATCACTTCTAGTGAATTTAAAACCTCCCCATTGAGTCAATTCCAACCACACAATAGCAGAATAATCACAATAAAAAAAATAAATGCTCTATAGTCTCCTCATTCTTCTGACATAAACAACACAGCCTGTCACAATTAATTTCCAACTTTGCCAAATTACCCACAGTAGCTAATCTATCCAATATTGCCAACCAAGTAATGAAAATGCATTTAGGAGGAGCAATATTACCTGATATGATCTTATGCCAAGGCACTTTCTCACCATTTCCTCTCAACTGCTTATAAAGTTTCCTGGTTGAGAATTGATGCTCAAACAAAACTTCATAATTCCCTATCACTTGTACAATATATTATCTGGCAGCAAGTATTTTTCTCACCACCCAAGAAGCTTGGTCAGGTAGATTCATGGTGGTGAGTTCCTGATTTTTAATATAATAGGCATGTATCCATTTAATCCACAGTTTGTCTTTTTTCTGAGCTACACTCCAGAGGTGTTTGCACAGAGCAGCTTTGTTCCATTCTTGGATGTTTATGATGTTCCATCCCCCAGCTTGCTGTGGCAAACACATGCTATCCCAATCTACCAGTGCCTTCCTTGATAATCCAGTTGCTCCTGTCCATAAGTATGATCTACAAGCACTTTGGATTAACTGTAGAACCTTCTTAGGTATTAGAAAAACCTGACACCAGTAAACTTGGACTCCCAATAACACAGATTTAATCAACTGTAATCTCCCTACATATGAAAGAAACTTTGCAGACCAACATTCTATCCGGGCAAGTATTTTCTTGGTTAGAGGCTGACATTGTACAACAGAGAGCTTCTTAGTGGAAAGAGGCACTCCCAAATACTTAAAAGGAAGTTCTCCTTTGGTCATACCTGTTTCAACTAAAATCTGATTCTGTGTAGTTTCATAAACTCCTCCAAAGTATATGCTGCTCTTATTCTGATTTGTCTGCAAACTGATGAAAATTTATTGAAAGATCTCATCAATTTCTTCACAGTTTCCAGATCTCCTCTAGAAAACAGTAGGAGGTCATCTGCAAAACAGATGTGGATCAACCCAAATCTTTTGCATCTAGGGTGGAATCTATAGGATCTGTCATTTCTGAGCTCAGTGAAGCATCTATTCAGATATTCCATACACAAAACAAAAAGTTAAGGGGATATAGGATCCCCCTGCCTTAAGCCTCTTCTGGCTGGGAATGGCTCTGTCAATTCACCATGTATATTTATGGTGTAAGTGACAGATTTAATGCAAGCCATAATCCATCTCATAAAGGTAAAAAGAAACCCCATCTCAAGCATCAGATGCTCCAAAAATGTCCACTCAACTGAGTCATATGCCTTCATTATATCAATCTTGATCATGCATCTTGGGGATATATTTTTCCTGCCATACCCTTTCACCAACTCATGGCTTATCAGAATGTTGTCAAATATTGTTCTCCCCTTGACAAAACCTGATTGGTGCTCACTCACAAGATAACTCATTACCTATTGCATTCTGTTTGTGAGAACCTTTGATATGATCTTGTATAATACATTACAACAGGCAATAGACCTATAATCTTTAATAGTCTGAGCATGATCCACCTTAGGCAATAAAGTGAGCAGAGTGTTATTGATATTTCTATGTAAAAAAGCAGTATCATGGAACTCCTGTACTGCAGCAATAATGTCCTCCCCCACAGTGTTCCATGCTTTCTTAAAGAAGAATACATTGAACCCATCCATCCCTGGTGCTTTAGAAGCCTCCATACTAAATAAAGCCTCTCTAATCTCCTCTTCACTGAATGGCTTACACAAGTCAACTTGTTGATAGTGATTCAGTATATATCCCTTTCTG
The DNA here is from genome assembly GCA_033398695.1 of Orobanche coerulescens. Taxonomy (NCBI): domain Eukaryota; kingdom Viridiplantae; phylum Streptophyta; class Magnoliopsida; order Lamiales; family Orobanchaceae; genus Orobanche; species Orobanche coerulescens. The sequence continues at coordinate 100,364,744 of CM065812.1, forward strand.
ATTACCTCTCTATCAAGCATAGGAAGTGTAGCAGCAGCACTGCCCATAAGGTTTGCATAGAAGGATCTCACCTCATCTCTAATTTTCTCATGAGTTGAACACCTGGTTCCATCAGTCTTAACAAGCAGCTTTATAGCCTTAGCACTCTGTCTAGACTTAGCATATGCATGAAAAAACTTAGTATTAAAGTCCCCAAGCTTTATCCAATCCACCCTTGCTTTCTGATGCCAGATCTTCTCCTCAATACCTCCCCACTTCTCCACTTCAGCCAATAGTTCCTTCTCAACATGGATCAAACTCTCATTAGCCACTTCTCTATTCAGTTCATTTTGAATATCCCCCAGCTGCAATCTTGCTGTCTCCAATTTCGCAGCAATATTCTTAAAATACCTTGTATTCAACTGCTTTAGAGGCTGCTTCAAGTTTCTCAACCTTCTCCAGATTTGTTGCAGTTTATTACCTGAAAGTGATTCACTCCATACTTGTGTGAGTATTTGAGCAAAGTCCTGATGTTCCACCAGAACATTCAAGAACTTAAATGGAGCATTTCTTTTGATTCTATCATTTCCAAACTCCAAGAGTTGGGGGTTATGATCAGACACATTTCTGTCACATAGCTCCACCATAACCTCAGGGAATGCCTGACACCACTGTGAGTTTCCTAAGCTCCTATCTATCAGTGAGTGGATTCTGTCCTGACTTTGTTGATTATTTGACCAAGAGTACCTGCCTCCCACTATTCTCAAGCAATGTAGTCCATTTTCCTGAATGCATTCTTGAAAATCCTTGATTTCATGCTCAGTCACTTGATTACCCCCCATTCTGTCCCCCATTTCTAACACTGAATTAAAATCACCTCCTATTAAGAGAGGTTCTGTACTCCTTTGACATACACTAGTGATGAATCTCCATAAATCCAATCTCTGCTCCATAGTAGTGTAAGCATAAACAACAATAAAATAGAATTTCTTCCCATTGATCAGATCTAGTACTTCACACATTATACCTTGAACATGTTTATCTAATTCCTTCACTGCCACAGTTGTGGGATTCCATCCCACCCAAACTCTCCCATTCACTGCATCTTCATAGTTATGAATAAATTCCCACTTATTGTTTAGTTTTCCAGTTATCACATTATACTTCTGAAGCTTAACCCTTGTTTCTAATAGAGCAACCATGTCAAGTTTTTTATTCAGCAGAAAGTTTTTGATTTCTTTCTGCTTGAGGGGTTTATTACACCCGCTCACATTCCATATCATAAGCTTCATTTCCCTTCCAAGGGGATAGGGTCCCCGCCCCTTTCTTTAATGCCTTTCAAAATATCCTCCTCATCTAGCACCTGGTATGAGTTCCCTGTTTCAATCCTAGGATTAGGTGGTGGAGTGAAACCCTTTCCCACAGTGTTTTTTAGTTTAGACCATTCAGATTCTACCCATACCCTTGTGCACATACTAGCTTTGGGATTCTCCTGTCTCATAGTATTAGTAGCCTTCTCCTCTTCAGTGTTCATAGTACTCTCTTTACCAGTAATATTTAGCTCTATTACCTTCTTTACAGGTTACTTAGGTATCCATTTCTTCTGCAGAGCTTGCTGGTAAGTCTTCTTTCTTTCCTTTACCTCACAATTATGCCCTGCATCTTGGCAAAATTTGCAGAAATGAGGGATCCAATCATACTCAACCTTTTGTTCTCTCTGTTCTCCTCCTCCTTCTATTAAGATTTTGTGCATAATGGGTTTGGTAACATCCACTTCAACCAATACCCGAGCATAGGAAATTCTTTCTTGTTTAGTTGTGCATTCATCTGCATACAAAGAAGTTCCAAGGATACTAGCAATTCTACTCAGAGAATCAGAACCCCAGCAGCTTAGAGAGAGATTTGGAAATTGCACCCAGAGTGGTATAACCTTTAGAATTTCATTATCAAAGCAAACACCAGGCTCCCAAGCTTTAGTAATCACCGGTTTACCCGCAATGGTGTGAGGTCCGGCATATAACACTCTGTTCCTTTCATCTATCAATTGAAATCTAACAACAAAATAACCTTCGGAATGATAGAAAATTTCCGGTCTATTTTCAATAAAGCATTGTTTCATTAGGAATGTGTTCAGGTAAGATATTGTAGGTGTATCTCCTATCACATACAAGATCACATCATGCTTCCATTTTTCAGATTCCTTTTCAACAACTGGACGTTCTAAACAAGCAACAGGCATGCCATGTTTTAGAGTCGGAGCAACATAATTCAATTTCATACCCATCTTCGCAGGTTGATTGTTCGATACAGTCGCCGGGATCTGATTCTTTTGTTGTTCCGATTTTTATAGCTCTGTTATTTCTGTTGCTTTCACCGTCAGATCCTCGATTTCAACTGAATAAGCCATAGTCGATTTCTCCTCTTTATGTCCCGATTTACCAGTGGTTTCCTGTTCTGATGGCTTTTGTATACTTCCTGTGCTTTTCGATCGTTTTGGTGAGGGCTTTTGGCCGCCGGTCACCACCTTCTTAGTCTGTCGCGACATTAGAGCTCTCTCAAAGAAAACATCCACTCGCGAGATTCTTCTTCCTCCTCTTTTCGTCCTAGGACACTATTATACATTATAAACATTATTTATTTTAATTGAGATTAATTGATAAGAGTTCGAGTGTTTAATTCACTCAACCATAAACGAGAGAAAAGAAAGGATTGTAGATTTCATTCGGTGTTACTAGGATCGTGGATCCGGCATTATTATAATCATAATCTAAAATAAGTGCGTTTTTTCTAGTACCGATAGAAAGCTAGAAAAATTGATTCTTTATCCAATATAAAAGGGAAACGGATTATCTTGGACCAACATAAAGACAAGATTGTAACGGTTTATCTTAGACCAATAGAAGACAAAATTGTAACGGTTCCCCTCGAACCGATAGAAGACAAGGTGGAAAAACTTATCTTAAGCCTATAGAAAAAGATAAGGAGAGAGAACGTAGGCACTTTGCCAAACCTCTATATATCACTGTATCTTTTACATTCCACACGTTATCGCTTCCTCAATCGCAAAAGAATTATATATTCTTCACCGCACTATCCAACCCCCCTTTTGAGTGGCGGTACCCAACTCAACAAAATATGGGTATAAGAATTAGACTGTTAGGAAAATAATGTCCCTCAACCGTTACTTCACAATCCTTAAATAGCAAATCTATTTCTCGACTCGCATCCATAAATGTGGATACTTCTAGGATTATGGGTAGGGACTCTATGCAAATGTTTAATTTTTGTGCATAATGGGGTGCAACAAGAGGATGTGAAGATTCTGGATCTAACAATACATGAGCAAAGTGATTTGATACGAGAAGTGTACCTTCCACCACATCGGTTGGGTGAGGGCTTTTTGTCTCGCGAAGGCGGAGGCTCTTTTCGGTGCTTTCCTTTTGATTTCCCTGCTTAGCCACATTTCTCTGATGGTTGTTGCCTGGTTCCTCCCACTTTGGGCATTCCCTGGTTGGATGTTGATTATCTCTGCAAAGTAAGCATCTCTCTTGCTTCTTACGGCAGTCCTGGGATTTATGTCCCATTTTATCGTAGTGGGGACATGGTGGCAGGGTGTTCGCAGGTCTCTTTCTGGAGTTCTATCCAGCAGTCTTACGTTGGAATTCCTGGGGTGGTCTGCATGATTGGTTTAATGCGTATCTCTTGAATTTCATAGTCTTACAATCTTTCGCCTGTCCCAATCGGGTCATTCCACTCTTAGTTCGGCTTGCAGCCTCGACCGCTCTCACTGGCAGCAAGCTCTACTATAGAGAAAAACTCAAACCTCTTGTAAAATCATATAGTTTGTCCTCCTCTGTGCTCACTAGTCCTGGTGTATACTTGGACAGTCGATTGAATTAAGACTTGTATTGGGCTACCATCATTGCCCCATGCTTAAGATAGTAAAATTCGTCACGTTGAGCTTCACGAGCGCTCTGAGATATGTACTGGTCACGAAAATCCTTTACGAAGTTCTCCCATTTTCGGTCAGTATCTTCCCTTGTCTACTTCTCATTGGTAACTTTCCACCAGTAGTGGGCCGTCGATCCTAATCGAAAAGTTGTAAGTGTTAACTTCTGTTCCACTGAGTATTGTAGGGTAGCAAAGATGTTTACTATCCTCTCAAGCCTAGGGCTAGGACTTAGGACCCGAATAACCGAAGATCCGAACCGAAATTGACATTTCGGTTTAGTTCGGTTCGGGTTTTAAGAAAAAAATTATTTATAAATTTCGGGTTCGGATCCTGCAATAAATTTCGGGTCCGGGTTCGGTTATTGTAATTTTAAATTTTCAATAACTGTACTACCCGAAATTAGTGACAATAACCAAACAAAAAATTAAAATCCACTATACCCGAACACAAAATTAAAACACATGCCAACCGTACTACCCATAGTTATTTTATTTTAGATGTTTCTACTTTCTATACACTATATAAATTAAAAAAAAAACTAACCTAACAAATTTTATTTCGGTTTTTTTGATTATTTTTGAAAATTTTGAACTGTAAATTTCGGTTCGGTTTTTTCGGTTTTTTGGTAAAATTATTTCGGTTCCTAGAAGTTCGGTTCCTGCAGAAAAAAGTCAGGAACTGAACCCGAATTACATAACACATTTGGAACTTCGGTTCCTTACATTTTTTTTCAAGAAACCGAACTATCCCAGCCCTACTCAAGCCAGTGTCCGTCTTTCTGGTCATCACATTTGCTGAGGAAACTAGGGAGGTTAAATAGGAGAAACTGTTCTATAATTCGATCATGTGGTACATGTGCGTTCGGGTTTGGTGCGTTGCAGGAAAGTTACCAGTTGGGTGATGGCCTGAGCAGTGTTATTATCTCCTTGGAATGGGTATTCATCTCTTCTATGTGACTCTTCATTGTCATCATGTTGGACACGAGGCCTTCACGTCCACGACATTAAACCATCTATAGTTAGTGGTCATTAAAGTCAGCGTCATATTGTGAAATTTAAACATACTCATATTCGGGTAATTAAATATCAAGAAACATTATCATCATGCAACATTATTATTACATCCGAAGATGCTATGTCATGAAAAATTACAGCACTAGGTAAGGAAAATAGGTTTTCCTTACCAATTATTGATTATTAAATGTTTAAACCAAACATCAACATATAGTTTAGTAAAATACATTGTAATCAAGTAAACATAAAATGAAACCCTCAATCCTCCCCAGGATCCATCGGATCCTCCTCAGGGTCCTCCTTCTTAGACATGGAAGATACATCGATCATCTCTCCTGGTGGCGCAACCACAAGCCCTAGGATCAACTCCACTAACTCCGTCATCCGTGCAAGTATTGTATCTAAAAACTCTCTCCTAGGGGTGCACCGCAGCCTGGGTACACTCTATCATCTCGGCTGGGAGCTCAACTGAGATCGAATATGCTGGCAACTCCTGGTGGTGGCCTCTCGTCTCTCAGTGTAAGTGTCGCGCTAATGCAGCGCCGGCTCTAGACTCCGACACTCCTGAAATGTCTCTTGTCTCTATCCGCATTACACGCTAGCCTCTTGTCTGGCTCTAGTAAGTACTCGTTAGGGTCTGGATCACTACTGAAGGGTCTCGATCCTATCCTGGTCCTTTAGTTTAGCGCGAAAGTGGTCTGCCCAACTCTCCACCAATAGGTAGTCTGCTTTTCTAAGAGTTTAACCTTCTTTCTCATTCTCATAATCTCTACGACCATGTCTATCTCAGGATCCATACTTATCAAAACCAAATTCTATGTCAGTAACTGACAAGAATCTAATAGTATGTAACATCTCAAAGAGATAACTAATAAGGCAGTTATGTACATGTAATTATTAAGAAGATAAATCTTAATAATTTAGACCAAACCTTGAGTATTGCAAGGTTTAGATTTCGACCCATTTGGATGGTTCGAATATATTTGAATAATTCCTTGCAATATTAGCTTTACACGTTCCGAAAGAATAACGTAGCTAAGTTGAGTACGATGCACATAGTAACTTAGGAGACTTAATAAGTTGAAATTTGCCATTACTATTCTAAACGAATAGTATAGAGACTCAAATTGAAGTTGACAATATTGATTTTCGATGCTTATTCCAAATGAATAGCGAAGAAATTGAAACAAATCATAGTGGACGATCTGGGTTGGACCTTAAGTTAGGTTCTAAATATTCCTAACTGTATTGGTCCTATTGCCCAATAATATTCACTTCGTACTGGGTGGTAATTGTAGCTTAGTCCGAAGAATTTTATCATGGAAAAGCTCGATGTACGTGTCCTTCTTACAAACTAAGCTCTGATACCACTCCTGTCATGCCCCCACGCCGGTGTTATATGAGAATGCAAAAGTTTAATGCAATAAATAATGTTTGTGATAATAAATTCCAGTAAGGCTTTCAAGTGCCAGATCTTAGCCCGGTGAACAAAGACTGATACACAGAGAAATATTCAAGAGTATATTGGATTTATTGCATCAAAGTACAAAAGAGTACATTGGAAATCAGAGTACATGTTTGACATAAAATAAATAAATGTTAAATGCAGCTTCGCGAATCCTATGTGATATTCGCATGATCGAGGTCAGACTCCACTTTTCATCAGCATATGCCTCCTCCTCTTTGTTCTCTTCATCTAGTGGGCTTTTAGAAAATAAATACGGGGGTGAGAAAAAAGGATTCTCAATGAGTTTGAAACTTGGATAATTTATGAGTTTATTTTTCAAGAATAAACATAATATATTTTCTCCCACTTCTGAAAAAGTAATATTGATTAATTTGCACTTCCCAATTTTTATGCCTTTATGCTTACTTGTAAATATTTTGAATCATAACATGAATTTGCAGTCAATCTCCGTAGATTGTTGTTAAGTATGATCAATATACAGCGTTGAGCACCCAGTGAGTATTTAGCTTTGGGAGGTTGTCTATGTGACTAAATGCCATAGCCTCCGTATAACACCTTAGATCTGTATTAGTGTTTGGCCTTTGACTATCGCCACAACCTTTAGTTTAATAACCGTGGCCTTGTGCGTCTATCGGACAGACACTATAATATTGCCTTTGAGCTTAATCGCTCTCTCGTTTGGTGATGTGCTGCCTTATTTCTTATCTGGGTTCGATATGTCCTTAGTTTTGGGTCTATGCCCAGTTTACACATGATTTTGCACATTTTTTATAGTAATTTATGGCACTTATGGATCTTGAATTTGTGAAATTATTGTGTTTATGTTTATTTTCTCATTTGTTGGACTCGATTATGCTTTGGTAATTTTGTTGCGTTTTCAGGTATTTATAAAGCCATTATCAAGCATGAACGAAGTCTTGACCCCCAACAGATTAGGTGATGCATGAACATGAGTGCAGACTGAAGAAGGACTGTAAAATGGGGCCAAACTTCAACATGGCCACGACCGTGTCAAACGACATGGGCCGTGTCAAATGATACAGCTGTAGCCCCGATCGTGTTACTAGCTAGTCATTTTGTGACTTTCTGGGACAGTTGGAAATGGGTCATGTCAAATGACATGGTCGAGTCACTAGCGGTGCCAATTCCCTTGTTTGACGAGTAACACGTTTTAATAGCCTTAAACCCTATTAGGCAGCTATAAAAGGACCCCAAAGGCCAGTTTCCAGGAAGAGGAAGTCTAAGAAGGGTTTAGAAGCTAAAAATATCATCAAGAGGGAATCAAAGGCATCAGGGAGATCAAGTGCAAGAATTGGAACAAGATCGAGAGATCATCATCCGAGTTTTATCTTCTTTATTTCTTTCTTTATTTCTTTCTTTCTTTCCTTTCTTGTTAGTTTATTTTAATTAGTTGAAACATGTTGAAATTGATTATGATTCCCCCTTCTCTTTTCACCATGCCCGGCTAAACTTGTTATATTTCGGACATGGGAGTACATTGTTCGTAATGGATTGTTAGAATTTGTTGTGTCAAGAATTATACTCTTCGATCGGCGATCGCCTCAGAGACCGGGCGACAGTGCCGCAGCCGAGCAGCCAAGGTAGATCGGCCGACCGAAGGTCCCAGGACAAGCCCCAGTGCCGAGCGATCAACATCTAAGATGATCGTCTCTCGGTACTTGGCGATCGACTCCTGGTGGCCGACTAGCAGACGATCATCTCTCGGCACTTGCCGACCGACCCTCGGTGACTGACCGATGCCGACCCCTAGTGACCGACTAATGCCGACCGCCTCATGCCGCTCAAAGCCGATGAACATCCAGTCGGCAAAGGCCGAAGCCCAGGACAAAACCCATGTGCAGTGCCGAGACAAGATCCGCATTTCACGGATCGTTGACCACAGCCTGTCAGCATCTTTCCACCAGCCGACAGGCCCGCCGAAAGGTGTCAGTAGGGCCGCCCGTGACAGCAACTCCGGACGCGTGCTGGCTCCTCATTGGACCGCACAGCTGGCTGCCGGCAGCAGCCTCGGACTTTAGGCAGACAGCCTATGTGACTTGAAGACGATCGCCCCATTATTATATTGGACGAAAGGCGATCGCCCGCCAGGAAACAAGGCATCTCAGCCCCTATAAATAGAAGGTTGCCTGCACTTGTCCAAGGATGGAATGTTGACTCTCTGAAGTCCAACTCTCGGTCATGTTCGCTATTTCACACACAATACAGAAGCTCAACTCACAACTTGGCTTTCTTACTCTTGGCAACAGCTATCTCTCGGTTCATTCTTCTCTCTCAGCATCTCCTACACGGAAGACGATCGGCAGAGAGAAAGAACACCAAAGCTTCGCTCAAGAGCTGGATAACAGGATCTTTTTACACTCATTGTACTTAGATTCTCACATTAATACTTGTATCCACGAATATTTGTATTAATAATATCTTGCGAGAGCATTCAAGCCCGGGCCTAACAAACCCGGCAAATCTAGTGTTATTCACACCCCCTCGGAAGTGCTCCCGCAACCTTGTTTGTTGTCCGTCCATTCCAACAGTATTTCATCTTCGGATAAATATTTCGGGCAACAACAATTGGCGCTAGAGGAAGGGCATCTAACCCTCAATTTTTATTCCTACCGTCTCAAAGAACATTCACTGTTCTCCGGGGCATATACCTGAAGAAACACTCACTGTTCTTCAGAGAAAGCTTTCAGAATCATGTCTTCTGCCTCCGCATCGAAGAAAGCCACTGGCCAGCCCGCCAGACGCCTCGTTCCGTCTCAATCCGAGCCACAGCCGATGGCGGAGGGTAGCCGCCGCGGTCCGAGACGCTCGATTCCCCCCCTGGGGGACGGCCCAAGTCTCTCGCTCGATCAGTTCCAAACCGCGGAATAGATCGAGGAGGCCATGGCCATCCTACAGGAGCGACGGAGCGCTCTCGACGTGCCTCCCGCTATCACCCCGTCGGCCATCCGCCGGATGACCAAACCGAAGTTCAAGGCGTTGCTGACCGAGCGATCGCGAGGAGGCTCCCATCCGCAAGAGGAGGCGCTCGCCAGCCGAGGCACCTCCATTTTCGATCGCCTGGGCAGCGACCCATCTTGGCGACTGGGGCAGTCCGGCCCTAGCCACGAGACGACGGAGCTCGAGTCCGTCACCAGGAGCTCGGCCTATCCGACTCCCAAAAGGCAGCCCAGCCGTCTGGCTCCCCCTTGCCAAATAGCCGAGGTCGGCAGCAGCGGAGTCAGGAGATCGGTACATGATCGCCTCGGCTCCCGCTCCAGAAGTCGATCCGCGAGCGACCATGCTACAGCAATGGCCGCAATGCAGCGCCAGCTCGAAGACATGAAGGCTCTCATGGAATCAGGGGCAGGCACCAAAAACAAGATCGTCGGGCCGAGCAGCCGCTCGCAGTCCATTTTGAGCTCGCCCCCGTGCAGCACAAGATCGCTCCCCCGCAAACACCTTTGTACGAGGGGAGATCAGACCCCGAAACACACCTGAGCAAGTTCAACATCTACATGACCGGGTGTGGGGCATCAGACGCGACCAGGTGCCGAATGTTCCCTCTGACGCTGGACGACCTTGCCCACAGGTGGTACACCTCATTGCCGCCTCGGTCCATCGGCTCCTTTAACCAACTGGCGACCGACTTCATAGCGTACTTCGCCACCAGGGTCGCTTGGCCAGAAGGTCCCCATCGCATGATGCGGATCAAGCAAGGGGAAGAAGAGTCCGACTCGGACTACATCGACCGGGTAGACGAGATCATCCTCAACAGCGAGCCCGTAAGCGATGAGATCGCCCTCTACGCGGTCCTAGGAGGATTCCATGGTCTTTCGCCTATGTTCAGGCATCTTACGAAGGACCAACCCTCGACCTACGCGATCTTCCGAGCTAAGGCCGCAGACTTCCTGGCCAGGCAAAGGTTTCTTCTTAGCCTATGAATAACGCGATCGGCAGCCGAACGACGATCACCAGTCTTCCAGCCCGATCGCCATTATCAAGCAACATTGCCAAAACCAGAGGACTCGTTCGCCATCTACAGTTCATCATCTAACATGGTGGACTACGGCACGAGATCGCCTCCGCCGCTCAACGTACAGCCATGGTCCTGGTAGTCGATGGAACCGGCTGCTTCGGCCATGCAAGGTCCCTTTTAGCCAAGATCGCCCGCCCTTTGTTTAAATACGAGGCCGGCATAGTCTGAGGGCCCTCCAAAACTAATCAGTGGACACGATCGCCCGCCCTCAAAGGTTCATCATTTAACATGGTGAACCCGGACAATGCGACGCGTCACTACCCCCCGTCTCAACGTACACCGTCGAGGTTCACCATCTTCATGGCGGGCCGAGGTGGAAGCAGAGCTAACAAGCCGCGGAAGTGGAGTTGATTAATCCGACGATGCCCCGCGCAAGGACTCCTCTAGACCAAGACCGCACGCCCTTCGTTTAAATACGAGGCGAGGCGCAACCTAACAGAGGACCCTCACAATAAAATGAGTCACGAGACAGACAATGTCGTTCGCGCACAAGACACGGTCTTGGAGTCGGTCCATCGAACTCCGCGATTGTGCACGGCTCCTCAGTGACGAAACAATCAAGTTCTTACGAGGGATCGGCCAATGTTGTTTTTTGCAGGTACAAGACCGAAAGATAGCTAGCCAATCGACCAGATCACCCAAGTCCGAAACCAGAGTCCACTCAACGGGTCGCCCGTCCTCATCCTACACGATCGCCAGCAAGAACCACCTCGCCCCATGTATTCAACATCGGAGCAAGCTGGGGGCAATTGTTGTGTCAAGAATTATACTCTTCGACCGGCGATTACCTCAGAGACCGGGCGACCGTGCCGCAGCCGAGCAGCCAAGGTAGATCGGCCGATCGAAGGTCCCAGGACAAGTCCCGGTGCCGAGCGATCGACATCTAAGACGATCGTCTCTCGGTACTTGGCGATCGACTCCTGGTGGCCGACTAGCAGACGATCAACTCTCGGCACTTGCCGACTGACCCTTGGTGACCGACCGATGCCGACCCCTGGTGACCGACTAATGCCGACCGCCCCATGCCGCTCGAAGCCGATGAACATCCAGTCGGCAAAGGCCTAAGCCCAGGACAAAACCCACGTGCAGTGCCGAGACAAGATCCGCATTTCACGGATCGTTGACCACAGCCTGTCAGCATCTTTCCACCAGCCGACAGGCCCGCCGAAAGGTGTCAGTAGGGCCGCCCGTGACAGCAACTCCGGACGCGTTATGGCTCCTCATTGGACCGCACAGCTGGCTGCCGGCAGCAGCCTTGGACTTTAGGCAGACAGACCATGTGACTTGAAGACGATCGCCCCATTATTATATTGGACGAAAGGCGATCGCCCGCCAGGAAACAAGGCATCTCAGCCCCTATAAATAGAAGGCTTCCTGCACTTGTCCAAGGACGGAATTTTGACTCTCTGAAGTCCAACTCTCGGTCATCTTCGCTATTTCACACACAATACAGAAGCTCAACTCACAACTTGGCTTTCCTACTCTTGGCAACAACTATCTCTCGGTTCATTCTTCTCTCTCAGCATCTCCTACACGGAAGACAATCGGCAGAGAGCAAGAACACCAAAGCTTCGCTCAAGAGCTGGATAACAGGATCTTTTTACACTCATTGTACTTAGATTCTCACATTAATACTTGTATCCACGAATATTTGTATTAATAACATCTCGCGAGAGCATTCAAGCCCGGGCCTAACAAACCCGGCAAATCTAGTGTTATTCACACCCCCTCGGAAGTGCTCTCGCAACCTTGTTTGTTGTCCGTCCATTCCAGCAGTATTTTATCTTCGGATAAATATTTCGGGAAACAACAGAATTGACTACTAAATTTCTATCTACTTGAATTTCTTTTTTATTTAATTGGTTTTTGTTCATGTTTGAACACTTGATTAATGTTTTCACATGCTTAACATTATTGTTCATAATTCCACAGATGAGTTCAATAATAGGTCATAAGTAATTGACATAATCGGTTACGATATCGAGAGATTGGTAATTTATTGTGATGACTTTTGATCTTTTATACTTTTTGGTGTTAGATAATTTATGATAGATGAAGACCTCATCATAGATTATTTAATCTATGATTTAATTGCATCCCAAGAGCGACTTTTAAAGGAATTTTGTGATCGTCATATTAACCATTAATCACAAGTTAAAACTTCCGATCCTCGTAAATAATGGAAACAGAGTCTTAGAATATACTTATTCATCATACAAATCTCACTCTTTGAAACTTGTTTTTGTTATTATTTTATTTAATTCAATTTTTAGTGAATTAGATTCTCATCAATATGCGATCGTCTAGATAAAATTGGGGATACTACAATCTAGTACTCAGTACAATAGATATAATTAGTCTCTGTGGATACGACCTTGCTCGCCACTTCCTACATCTACTCCGTACACTTGCGAGTAGCAAAATAAATAGCGAACAAGTTTTTGGCGCTGTTATCGGGGACTAATTTATTTTTATTAGTATTGATATTACGATAAGTGGTTATAGTCTTACTTTAGATCATTTTTCAATTTCTTTGCATAACTCATATTTTACATATTTCTCTCCTACTCAGTTAGTGCATGAACACCCGCTCTTCTCGAGTATCTTTGGGAACCTTCATCCCAGAAGTAGAATCATTTGCCTGAAGAACAAGTGCTACCTCACAAAATGGAAAGAGCAGTAGACAACACGGGAACGGATACATGAACACCAATATAGGAAATGAAAACGCAGCAGCCCAGAACAACGGTGGCGCATGGGATGAGCAGCCAGCAATTCAAGTAGAGTCTATTCGGGATGAATTCTATCCAAAGCTTGACCGAAACTTTGGAGGAATTACTCATGTTTTAATCAATGCTCTAAATTTTGAGCTGAAGCCAGCTTTGATTTCAATGGTTCACCAGATTCAATTTGGAGGATTTGCTATGGAAGATCCACATGCTCATCTCATGCAGATATGTGATACTATCAAAATGAATGGGTTGCGTATGATGCAATACGCTTGAGACTATTTCCATTTTCATTGAGAGAAAAAGCACAAAGGTGGCTTGGGACCCTCGCTCCGGGAAGTATAAGTACATGGGATGAACTGAGTGAAAAGTTCTTGTTCAAATTTTTCCCATCTAATAAGACTATGAAGCTAAAAAGTGAGATTACTCAATTTCGCAGCTAGACTCTGAACCATTATATGAGGCATGGGAACATTTCAATGATTTGCTCAGACGATGCCCTCGGCATGGGTTCCTAGAAGACCAACAAATGTGTTTATCTACAATGATCTAATGGGGGAAACAAGAAACTTCATTGATGCATCCACCGGAGGAGCACTGCTAGCTAGAAGGGTGGCTGAAGTATTTGATTCAGATCATATCAAGGCACTAACCGCACAAAGGGCTCTGTTAACTAATCATCTAGGGGTCCTAACAAAGGTATCAGATGCGAAAATAACTCCTCAATGGAGTGCACAACCACCAGACCCATTGGGGGAAGCTCATTACATTAATAATTGAAATTCTAATAATTTCAGGAACAACCCACCTCCTAGTTTCTACCATCCCTCAAACAAAAATCGTGAAAATTCCAGCTACGCTAATCAGAAAAGTTCTCCTAAACTGCCAGCTGGGTTCAAAGTGTCAAATGGAGAAATAATTGAGGAAACGATGCCTACTTAAAATCTAGAGAATATACTGGCCACTTTTATGATGGAAGCGAAGAGCCGATTCAGTCGAGATGGGGAAAAATTAGACAAAATCGAGGGCTATATTACTCAATTAGCTACAACCATGGGAGCTCAAATGAAAAATCTTGAAACTCAAAGTGGCCAGTTGGCTAAGGTCGGGTGGAGTCAGCTCAAATGGGACACTTTTCAAGCAATATCGAAGTAAACCCCAAAGAATCATGTCAAGTTATCACCTTCAGAAGTGGAACTAACTATAAGGGTCCAAAGATGCCAATGGACAAACAAAGGGAGGAAGTCATGGAGGACCAAGCCGAGCTTGTAGAGGAAGGAGTGAAGCATGACGCGTCAAAGGGGGCTAAGAATCCTAAAATATCTTTTACCTCTACTTTAACTTTTAATGTTCCTCTCCCTTTTCCTCAACGTTTAAAAAATAATAAGTTGGATGCTAAATTTTTAGATATCTTCTAGAAAATTAACATCAATATCCTTTTTGCAGATGCATTGGAACAAATGCCTAATTATGCAAAATTCTTGAAGGAGGTGATGACGAGAAATAGAAAAGTGGGAGAGCATGAGATAGTTAAATTAATGGAAGAATGTAGCGCTATTCTCCAACGCAAACTACCTCAAAAGCTTAAGGATCCTTCAAGCTTTACTGTCCCATGGACCTTTGGAAAAGTTTCATTTGATAAAGCTTTGTGTGATCTTAGTGCATCGATTAACCTTATGTCGTTGCATTTTCGGGAAATTAAGAGTTGGGGAAGTGAAAGCAACAATGGTAATTTTACAACTGGCAGATCAGTCAATCACATACCCCAAGGGGATTGTTGAGGACGTGCTCTTAAAGGTTGACAATTTTATATTTCCAGTGGATTTTGTTGTTCTCGACATGGAGGAAGATGAAGAGCTACCCCTTATCCTTGGGCATCCATTTTTTAATGACGGGAAAGGCACTTATTGATATTGAAGAGGGAGAACTTACACTACGCGTTAATGATGAGCATGTTCTATTTTCAATATTTAGAGCTATGAAATTTCATGATAAGATTGAACATTGCAATGTCATTGATAGGATTTGTATAAATATAAAGTATCGCACTCATTCTCTTCTGATGCATTAGAGTTTGCACTTGTAAATTCATAATTTTCTAGCGAGTCAACCTTAGAGTTTGATGATTCTAACCTGTTTGATTATGTTTGTGAATTAAATTCCCTACAAAAAGGACCAAAAATTGTTAAGTTCGAAGATTTCGCGAAAGAAACGGAACAAAAAAAGCATATAACTATTGCACAAGTATTAGAAAGGAGTCTGGAAAGCGACATGGTCGGTGACTCGACCGTGTAAAATGACACGGTCCAACCCTTATCGTTCGCCTCGTGTCAGTCGGATGTATCGAAACCAATTATGTACCTTAAACCTCTTCCAAAGCACCTGAAGTATGCATTCCTAGGCTGTAATGATATAAATTCGGTAATTGTATCCTCTTCTCTTACCTCCACTCAACTAGATAAACTACTTCGTGTGTTGAGAGCAAATAAAGCTGCCATAGGATGGTCGATCTCGGATTTGAAGGGTATTAGCTCCTCAATCTGCATGCACATAATTTTACTTGAAGAAAATTATAAACATAAAGTGCAAAATCAAAGAAGACTTAGTCCCATAATGCAAGAGGTAGTTAAAAAAGAAGTACTTAAGCTGACAGATGCTGAATGATCTACCCAATTTCGGATAGTGAGTGGGTGAGTCTTATGCAAATAGTATCTAAGAAAGGGGGGATGATCGTGACTAAAGATGAGAAAGATAAATTAATTGCAATGAGGGTAGTCACGGGCTGGCGGGTGTGTATAGATAATAGGGCTTTAAATGCGGACACTCGCAATCACCCCCCCTTTATTGATCATATGTTAGATAAGTTGGCAGGGCATGCATTTTACTGTTTTCTTGATGGCTATTTGGGTTTTAATCAAATTTACATAGCGCCAGAGTATCAAGAAAAAAAGGCTTCTGCATGTCCTTATGGAATTTATGCTTATCGTAGAATGTCGTTGGCTTATGTAATGCCCCAACTACTTTTCACCGTTATATGATGGCTATCTTCTATGGTTTGATTGAAAATATAATGGAAGTATTTATATATGATTTTTGTGTGTTTGGTAATTCATTTGATCATTGCTAGCATTATCTCATTTTAGTTTTGCAGTAATGTGAAGGTACTAATCTTGTGCTTAATTGGGAAAAGTGTCATTTTATGGTGCAAGAAGGTATTGTTTAGGCCATAGAGTGTCTTCTGCATGACTTGATGTAGACCGAGAAAAGATTATAAAAATAGAGAAACTTTCTCCTCTCAATAATGAAAAATCCATCAGAAGTTTTCTCGATCACATCGGTTTCTATATACGGTTTATTCAGAACTTCTCCAAAATCTCTAAGCCGTTAAGTAAATTATTAGAAAAAGATACTGCTTGCACTTTTTCTGATGATTGTTTGTAGGCATTCAAGTTATTAAAGCAAGCCTTGGTGAGTGCACCTATCCTCATAGTCCCGGATAGGTTCCAACCCTTTGAGATCATATGCAATGCAAGTGACTTTGACGTGTGAGCTGTGCTTGGGCAGCATTGAAAGAAAAGATATGTTGTGCCATATACTATGTAAGAGAGACATTGGATGGGCCCCAACAAAACTGCACCACCACAGAAAAAAATTGTCGGCAATCGTATATGCATTTGATAAATTTCGGTCCTACTTAATCAGGACCAAGACGATTATGCACACCGACCATGCGGCCATCAAATATTTATTCGATAAGAAGGATTCCAAACCCCGATTGATACATTGGATACTTTTTCTATAGGAATTTGATGTAGAGATTCGAGATCGCAAGGGTTGTGAGAATGTTTTGGCCGATCACTTGTCCCAACTAGAATACAAAAGGAGGAGAGCTTGGATGTCGAAGGGAAATAGGAGTAATTTCTGAATGAAAGGTTATTAATGGTTGAGTTAAAGTTTTCATGGTATGCTGATATTATTAATTTATTGATTGCATGTCTCTTACCCCCAAACCTTTCATATCATCAAAAGAAGAAATTCCTCCACAAGTCTAACTTTTACATTTGGGATGATCCACTACTTTTCAAGAAATGTACAGACATGATCGTTCGGAGGTGTGTTCCACAAGAAAGTGTGAAGGAATTCTTCAACAGTGCCACTCAACACCAATTGGAGGATATTTTGGTGCCGCACGGACTGCAGCAAAATTTTTGCAAAGTGGATTCTATTTGACCCACTCTACATAATGAATGCTACCTTTATTTCCAGTAGTGTGATCGATGCCAATGAGTGGGGAATATTTTGAGGCGCATGAGATGCCCATGATAGATGTAATAGAGGTGTCTTTGATGTAAGGAGCATAGACTTTATGGGCCCATTTTCTTCATCATTCGGGAATAAATAGATCATTCTTGTCGTTGAATATGTGTCTAGATGGGTCAAAGCGATACCTTCCCCAACCAATGACACCAAGGTAGTCATGAAATTCCACCAGAAGAACATATTTAGTCGATTCGGGACTCTGAGAGCTTTGATTAGTGATAGAGGTTCTCACTTTGTGACTAAATTAATGGACAAAATTTTGGCTAAATATGGAGTTCGATCAAAGAAGTCTCCAGCATATCACCCTCAAGCAAATGGGAAAAGTCGAAGCAGCTAATGAGGAAATTAAGCAAATCTATGAGAAGACGGTGAAAACTTCTTGGAAGGATTGATCTTCGAAATTAGATGATGCGCTTTGGGCTTATCGCACTGCTTACAAGACACATTTAGGGCATCCCCATATCTACTTGTGTTTGGAAAAACGTGTCATTTGCCCATGGAGTTGGAGCATTGAGAAATTTGGGTGGTAAAGAAAATTAATTTTGAGTTTGAAGCGGAAAAAGGAGACTTTTAGAATTAAATGAACTGGAAGAATTTCAAGATGAGTGCTATGTAAACTCTCATATTTACAAAGAGAAGACGAAAAGGTGTCATGATAAGATGATTGAACAACATGAGTTTTTGCTGGGGTAACAAGTTTTGCTATATAATTCTCGATTAAGGTTGTTCCGTGGAAACTAAAATCGAGATGGTCGGGCCTATTTTTAATTAAGAAGGTGCTTCCACCGGGAGTAGTGGGATTGTTGAGAAAAAATGGGACACTGTTTAGAGTGAACGGACAAAGAATCAAACATTATTTCCATTATATGCGAAAAGATGAGGTGTCTATGATGACTCTAGTCGAACCATAAAGCTTCTCATTTCAGGCGTCCGGTTGAAGACATTAAACTTAGCGTTAGTTGGGAGGCAAGCCAATGGTTTTTGTTTCTTTCAGTTATTCTTGTTAATCCGTTAGTTTATTTTTTGTCGTTAGTATATTTATTTATTTAGCCATTTTTGCCTTTTATAGCTTATTTTTTGGTTTGGAACTGACCGATTCAACTTTCGATGTGTAATATGTAGAAAGACGGCTCACGGAATCAAATTTCAGCATCAGGTGTGACACGGCCGTGTAAAATTATGCGGCTTGTGTCACAATCTAGCGGGTTTGATAAAGTTTAGCAGCATGTATGACACGGCCGTGTCATTTGACAAGGTCCGTATCGGTAGGAAATATAGGGACACCCGACCGTGTCCCTCACTTTTCACCTTCATCTTCAATCTTTCTCCTCCTAAACCCTAAATCCCCAAATCCCCTTCTTCTAATTTTAACTTTCAGAGCAAAAACTTGCACAATGAAGCATAGAAACAAGAAATCCAACACCCATCTACCACCATTCAACCGATTTTACTTGCATTTAAGGAGGGCTTTTGAAGAAAAACTCAAGAAATTTTATTTATTTTTCAAATTCTCCATTATTGCTTCAGATTTAAGGTAATATTTCCGATTTTAAATGTTAATTCTTGTCTATGAGCATGTTAAACTTGTTTGGATCCGGAGTTCTTGGTCAGTCTAGGGTTCCTGTTGAATTTTTTGGGGAGTTTTTCATGAATTTCGAAATTTTGGATTTTTAATTAAGAATTGGAAATTATTGTGCCAAAATGGATGTTAGATATGAATTAAATACTTGTTTGAAGGGGTTTATCGTTGTCAATTTTATGTGGATAGTCATTTTTTATGATCAATTGAAATTTTGGGGTCAATGTCTAATTTGCAATAAGTTTGGGGGGATGTATAATTGAGAACCTTTGAGCCATGAGGAGGTGACTGGGAGTTATATATTTTTCCACATGTGTTACATAGGACAACTCCGGTGATCGGGAAAAAGTCAGTCGAGCATTTTGAGGAGGTGGCTACGAAGCTACGAGGGGAGATTTGGATTGGGGGCTTGATTACCCATGCTGCACTTCATTATGAAATATGGCTGAACCAAAGAACCCCCTACCTTTAAATAAGTTCTTGTCTCTGTCAGTGATGGAAATCATGAACATCCGGGCCTACGACTCGCATCCGGTATTTCTACAAGATGATGATGATCATTTCTTTCTCCCAAACACGCCTCTGGCGACAATTAATAATATTTCGGATTTGATAAATTTACAAATGGCCACAGATGCACACACATTAGCTCGGGTCGCGGCAAGCGTGGTCTCCCCAAGTCAAAGTCATTCCCCTCGTAATGTTCAACCTCGGAGAACGAATGATGAGGATATGGCAGAGAGGATTTAGGAAGAGGAAGGTTGTGAGAGAGGCCCGTATGACGATGTTGTTGAAGAAATTCCCATGGATCGGCCCGAGTCATCCAGACAGGCCGAGGCTAGACATGCCCCGTCTTATCCGAGCCTTAGAGAGGATTCCATGGCGTTTCGAGAGGAGAACTGATAGAGACATGATGAAATGTTGACTTTACTGCGATAGATGCACGAGTGGCATGTGAGCAGGGACACTTCCCTCCTCCTTCTCAGTAGGACCGGTTGTAAGTATTTCTTGACCACTTATTTTTTAATTCTATACTTCCCTTCGTGTTGTATATCCCTTAATTAAGTTTTGATTGGGTCAAGAAATACTTATAATTTTAGACTTTTTATTGCATTAATTTGTATTTTGGTTTATCTTTAGCATATTTATCTCTTTCGTTTTTTTGGTTAGTGGTAACTTTTTCTCATTTTAGTTTTTATTTTGATGGAGTATTTTGAACTTTGATAAAAAATTGGAAGAACAAACTTTTGGAATACCTCGGGATTTATTTTGTTACTTTGATATTGATTGGTAGAAAATATTGCATAATTCCATGTGTTAATAGTGTAATTATATTATCTTTATTTTAGCACAACTTGTTAATTTTCTACCTATTTGATTTATGAAGGCAATTTGCTTCACCATTGAAATTTATTTAATTATTTCAGGTAATTTGATTATTTTTGAAGTCAGTATTAATGGAGCATAATTTAATTAGTTGAAGTTGGTTTGGCCCCAGAACTAAAAAGCACCAATCAGCTCGTAAAATGGCTTGGGCCAAGAAAGAAAGAAAATCCTTTAGTCCAAGACGAAAAAAGGTGCCCGGGAAAATCAAAAAGCAGAGTCTTACTCCTAAAAATAAAAGGCAGCAAAAAATAATAGAAAATAGGGAGTCCTCCTCTTAAAGATAGAAATCGGTCGAGAGTTTTTATCTATTGAAACACATGTTGCACATTGTAGGAGATAAGAAGGGTAGAGTACCAATCATCATTATGTTACGTCAATTCAAGGGAAGAGAATAGAAAAAGGGCAGGAGCACAATTCGCAGTGGATGAAGAAGACCCAGAAGAGGATCCCGGAGAAGACCCTGAGGAGGATCCTGAAGAAGACCCCGAAGAAGATCCCGAAAAGGATACCGAGGAAGATCCACATGAAGTTCCTGATGAGAGCTCAAAGGAAGACCTCGCAGAGAATATGAAGTATGTTTCGATGACAGAAAGTGAGTCTGATGATGACGTTACTTCGTGGATATAGAACTACAAGCTGTTCGGTTTTCTAAAGTGAGTCTGTGTATCGGAAGATTCGGTGTGAGTTGCTATAAATACAGCAACTAGGCATTCTCCTGTTTACTTGGTGTTGCTACCCAAAATATTATCCGGAGATAGATATTGCTGGAATGGATGGGATAGCAAACAAATGCAAGAGCACTTCCGCGAGAAAGATAAATAACACAAGATTTGCCGGGGTTGTTAGTCCCGGGCTTGAATGCTCTCGCGAGATATTATTAATACCAATATTCGGGGATACAAGTACTAATGTAAGAATACAATTACAATGAGTGTAAAGATTCTTGTTATCTTAGCTAATGAGAGTGTAGATTGCCGGAAGAACCAGATTTGAAGCTCTGTGAGTTCTTGTAACAAAGGAGATGAACAGTCGCGGCGGTGAGAGATCGACCGTCTCTCACGGCGAGTATTTAGCTGGATGCTTGGGCTCCAGGGCTTATGAATCCTTTGGAATCTGTCTAGTGGAGACTTGCTGCTTCTGAAGATCGTCTTTTGGACGAGAGATTTGGAGAGAGAAGTCCTGCGATGGATTCCGGTGAGATAGCCGGGAGCTTAATGATATGTATGTTCTTCAGTATTTCCGTGAATGTATCGGAATGTGAGAGAATGAGTTCTGAGCGTAAGTCAGAATGAATTCGGAACCGTTGGTGGAATGAATTTCAAACCGTAGGTTGAATGTGAGAGAATGTGAACCTTTTTCCAGTAGGAGGAGGTTCTCTATTTATAGGGCTTGGATACGCCGGGCGATCGCCTTCTCTGCAATATAATAATCGGGCGATCGTCTTTTAGCACATGGGCCTGTCCCCTCAAAGTCTGCAGGAGTTGCTGGCAGTCAACTATGCGGTCCAATGGGGAGCTTACACGCGTCCTGAGTTGCTGTCACGGGTGGTCCCACTGACAACTTTCGGCGCGCATGCTGGTAGGTGAGGTAGGTGACAGGCTGTGGTCAAAAGATCTTGTCTGTCAGCAGAATATCTTGTCAGCGCCTTTGGTGGATCTGCACGTGGGTGCTTTTCTGAGATCCAGTCTTTGACGGGCGATCGTCTCTGCTCGGGGCGTAGGTCGATTGCCCTTAACCGGTCACTAGAGTAGATCGCCAGCTGCCAAAGGGCGATCGCCTTGGGAGTCGATCGCTAGGTGCCTGATGGTGGTCTGATGTTTTCGACTTGGCGAGCTAGCCATAGTTTGACTGGAGTTAACTTGGTCGCTCGGCCTTATCGCCGATCGCCTGTCGGGATGAATAAATCGTGACACAACAATTGCCCCCCAGCTCGCTCATACGTTGGAAACGTGGGGTGAGGTGGCTCTCTTGGCGATCGCTGAACTTTTGACGAGCGACTTTGTGTGTTATTGAACTGGCGATCGTCTTTGAACTGATATACTCTGGGTTCGGACGACCTGGTTGGCCGCTGAACTGCGCGGGAGAAAACAACGGGCGTTGAAAAGTCTCCGTGCACGTGTCGGGCTTCTATTGGAGGACGCCAACGGTCATTAATGACTCCTCGGCTGACGCGTCCTCGAAAAGACGCGTACGCGGGTATCGAGGGGGTCAATTAGTGCGTCTTTTGAGATCCGACCCCTGAGGTTTTCCCTTATTGCAAACGGGTCCCTGCCTTCTCCTATAAAAGGGGGCGCAGGGCTGCAGCTTCACTCACGCGTGCTTATTGGAGAAAGAAGGACTTGCTGCCGAATTTTCTGAAGATCTTAGTGCCGATCGTCGTTCGATTTCACTTTAGGGTAAGAAAAATCCTTTTCTTCTTTTCTATCTCTGAAAATGGCCGGAACCTCATCATCATTTGGAGCGGGAACCAGTTCTGCCGCCGGGACATCGTCTGTCCGGGGAGAAACTTCTCCCGTCTTCCACCTGGAGACGGCGGCGGAAGCTATTCGGGCCGGAATCGACCCGGCTGAAGTTGAGGCTTTGTTCAATGAGGCCGATGTTGCTAAGGAGTCGGCCGCTGAAGAGAGACGATCGCAGATCGAGAGAGATCTGGCGATCAGGGCTTACTGGGAGCAACATAGTGTTTTTGGTCGGGCCTATAGGGCCTTTGCTGAAATAATGGAGATGTTAGCTGGTCCTACTCCGAGATTCGACTTCAGGGGATACTCGGTCGCTTATCCTTATGTGCTTCCCAAGCGGTCGCAGTATCGAGCCGCGCAGCGATCGTTGTGGTCGCTCGGCCAAATACGGTGCTCAACGACCAGGAGAGATCTGGCCGTCTGGAGTACAAGATTCCATGTTCCTTGAGATGTGGACATGTTCGCGCCGGCGGAGAATGAGCAGGCGACCCGACCTCCGATGGGTATGGTCGCGGTGAGTGAGGCCGTTATGGAGGCCGACTACGCTTCCCTCTATCCTTTGCGGTCTCCCATCATTGGCCGCTGGAATGTGGCGCCACTTGGTGGCCGACGCACGGCTCAATTATACGCACCCTCACCCTTTTCGGCGGTCACGCTGTACAGCCTCCCATCGCCGTTGGAGATGAATCATTTGTTTAAACGGCGGCTCATAGAGGTTGGTCGGCGGTTACCATATTCAAGGCCGATCTGGTCGGGTGATTCATGGAGTTCGAATAAGATACGGGCGATCGGACGAAGTGGTTACAGGTCGGCAAGTGGAGAGCTTCGGCGGCGACAATCCCACGGGCTGGAGATCCCCACCGAATTTCGGGAGAGGAATCCGTAAGGGGTTTAGACTCTCCCTTCGTTTGGATGCGTTTTGGGTGATCTAATTTGATTTACATTTTGCGAGGCTTTCATATTCCGGCGATCGGAGGCGCCTTTCGACTTTCGTTGTTTGGGAGCGAATTAGGAGCTTGTCGGACGACGACCTAGACGCCACTCGGATCAACAAGGAGAGTCGTTGGTTGTCGGCTCGACTATTCCGTTTCCCGAGACATCTCGCGGTGCCAGGTATGAGTTTCTGCGACCTTCACTTTCTAGGCGATCGCCTTATTTGAGGTCAGTGTCTGATTGTTGATCGATCTTCTTTAACTGCAGAGGTTCGCTTTCCTCGCTTTTTGGAGCCTCACGTGAGATCGCTATGTCGAACCCGGGAGTCTGAGCCGTCTTCGCCATAAGAGGTCGACTCGGGTTCCACCCGTTGCATTGCCTATAGTTCGGAGGCGGAGCCTCGCGTGGGCCGGAGCCTCGCGTGGAGCAGTCGTGGTTGAGGAGGAAATTCGGAGGAGGGGCTTGGGCGAATCGCAAGAGGCCGAGGCGGAAGAAACCGTTTCTGCCGGGCGATGAAGTGCCGATCGCGCGCCTCCGATCACCATCGTTGCTCGGAGAGTGAGCCGCCCTCTGCGGCTTTTCTGCGGGAGGCGGCGATCGCGGATGCAGAGACCCCTCGAGGGAAACCGTTTTGGTCGGGATCAGGAAAGGTGAGAGGTAGATAGCATTTACGTGTTGAAAATTGCATCTGCACAGGAGTTGTATTAACTTAGTTGTTTTGATGCGGGATCCGTCGCGCAGATCCGTCTTGTCCACCGATGGTCGTGGATTTCTGGCGAGCCGATCTCCTCGCCATTCTGCGACATTCCTCCATATGTTAGCAAAGGCCCATACCTTTCTGCCCGAAGCGTGACGGATCTGGATGCGATCGCTCGACAGCGATCGGCGAGTTCGATGCATGCTGTTCTCGCCCTTTCTCTTCAGACGGCGACCATGGCCGTCCAGGCTGCTCAGGAGTTTGAGGGGCGGCCCTCCACTATTCGCCTGCAGGAGGATCTCGAGGCGGCTCGGAAAGAGAACGCCGAGTTTGCTGAAAAGATCGCGGCGATGGAGAATGACTCTCTGGAGGCGGCCAAGCGGGCGAGCCATGAGCTTGAGATGGAGAAGAAGGAGACTGAGAAATATCGTATGGCGGTCGACCGATTTCGGGACCAGATGCAGAATGCCGTCCAGGCGCGGAACGCTGCTGAAGAGGAGGCCGATCGCCAGAAGGTGACGATCGCTCGGCTGACCAGCGAGCTGGCGGAGGCGAAAGAGAAGGTTGCTGCGAGGGAGGCCGAGCTCCAGGGATCGCAACAGGCGATGGCCGAGCTAAGAGGAGAGGTTGAGGCGACCAAGGCCGATCCCTTCCAAAACTTGGAGTATGTCAGCGAGTTCGCCTATTATTTGGCGTTCGCCGACTCGATCCGAGCGGCTAAGAAGGGAGGCTTGGAGGTCGGTCCTCTAGCTGAGAAGTTCAAGTCATATGCATTGGAGCATCCTCTCCATTCGGCTTTCTCCTTTCCGATCTTGGACCTGGCGGACATCGGCGTGGATTTGAGCTGGTATCCGGCTCCAGCCAATCTTACTCATCCCGACGCTCCGGAAGATGAGGGGCCCACACCGGATGCCGAAGGCGAAGGCCAGGCTGGGGCCTGAGGCACTTCATTTTTTACGTTTTAGCTTGCTTACTTGTAGTTTGTAGCTTTCTTTTGTAGAACATAGGCCTTCGGGCGACCATGTACTTTGATTTTTCAAGTAATGAAATGAGCATTTGGATTTCTGACTTATCACTTGAATGAATGGTTATTTTTGAGTCTTTGTTTGACTTTGTACAAATGTGCGAGGAGAGATCGTTGCGAGGGTAGTTCCAAATGAATTGATAAACTCATAAAGACAGCTTTTTACAACAAATTCGATCGCTGCACTACATCTGAAAAATGACGATCTCCGTATGTGGTTGAATAGCGACGATCGTCGTGTAGGTAGTCCGCACTCTTATTGCCTCTTGTTTTTATTCACTTAGTGGAAGTAAGGGGATGAAAATAATTCCTTGAGTGAGCGGTCTTCAACTTTGTCGAATCCTCGGGGACGGTCGTCCATCTTGAGGAACCGTGCACGATCGCGGAGTTCGATGGACCGACTCCTTGATCATGTCTTGATGCGCGAAGACATTGAGTGTCTCATGACTCACTTTATTATGAGGGTCCTCTGTTAGGCTGCGCCTCGCCTCGTATTTAAACGAAGGGCGTGCGGTCTCGGTCTAGAGGAGTCCTTGCGCGGGGCAGCGTCGGATGAATCAACTCCACACCCGCGGCTTGTTAGCTCTGCTTCCACCTCGGCCAGCCATGGAGATGGCCGAGCTCGACTGTGTACGTTGAGACGGGGGGTTGTGGCACGTCGCATTGTCCGGGTTCACCATGTTAGATGATGAACCTTTGAGGGCGAGCGATCGTGTCCACTGATTAACTTTGGAGGGCCCTCAGACTACGCCGGCCTCGTATTTAAACGAAGGGCGGGCGATCTTGGCCTAAAGGGACCTTGCATGGCCTAAGCAGTCGGTTCCATCGACCACCAGGACCATGGCTGCACTCTTCCACCTTGGATCGTTATGTAGATGCCGACCTTCGACGGTGTACGTTGTGCGGGGGAGGCGATCTCGTGCCTTAGTTCATCATGTTAGACGGTGAACTGTAGATGGCGATCGAGTCCTCCGGTTTCTAAATAAGGGGGGAGATCGGGGTGACTTCCGTTGTCTCCTTCTCTTGATTGAAGCATGTAGGGATGGTCGCCGAGGTTGATCCAGGGGTCGGCTCATACGAGCTTTCCAGCCTGTTTTGTGTTCGACTCGGACGATCGTCTATAGAGATTGGTAGGGGCTTCGGCTAAACCAATAAAGCATCGACTTGCCCTCCTCGAACAATCTCCAGAGCTGTTTGAGGAGGTCGCGGCATTTGTTGGTGCTGTGGCCGGGACTCTTGTGGTAGGCACAATATTGATTGTTGTCCAGGTGACCGTGGTCCCTTATCGCCTTTGGCTTTTTGAGCTCTTCATGCCCCTTGATGGCATAGAAAATATGCGTCGGAGTTCTGTTGAACGTATGGAGGAGATGGGCTTCCATGTCCTCGAAAGCCTCGAGATCTCCGGGTGTCTTGGCGATCGGCGATCGCTATCTTTTGGACAAGAGGTGGCGTTTCCTCGTCTAAGCGGAGGGTGAGTAGCCTTTGCTTGGCCAGGAAGTTGGCAGCTTTAGCGCGGAAGATCGCGTAAGTTGGGGGGATATCCTTGGAGAGATGTCTAAACATGGGAGAATGACCGTGGAATCCCCCCATGACCGAATAGAGAGCGAGCTCGTCACTGACGGGTTCGCCGGTGAGGATGATTTCGTCTACCCGGTCGATGTAATCTGCGTCAGTTTCGTCCTTCCCCTGCTTGATTTTTATCATGCGGTGGGGACCTTCTGGTCTGCGACCTTCTTTGGCGAAGTATGACGTGAAGTCCTTCGCGATTTCTTAAAAGAGGTGATTGATCGTGGTGGTAGTGAGACGTACCACCTATGGGCGGCTTCGCCCAATGTCGTGGAAGATCCGGCACTTGGTTGCATCAGATGCCCCACACCCAGTCATGTAAATTCGGAATTTACTCAGGTGGGTTTCGGGGTCCGATCTCCCCTCATACAGAGGTGTTTTGGGAGGAGCGATCGTTGGTTGTATGGGGGCAAGCTCGATGTGGACCGCGAGTGGCTCGGTCGGCCCGGCGATCTTCTTGCTGATGCTTGCCCCAGTGTCCAAGAGTGCTCTCATCTCGTCGAGCTGGCGTTGTATGGCGGCCATCGCTGTGGCCTGATTGCTAGTGGCTCGGCGCTCGGAGCGGGAGCCGAGGCGATCGAGTACTGATCCCCTGGCGATCGGGGCGGGAGTCAGATGGCTGACCTGCGTTCGGCTGTGAGGCGGGTAGGCCGAAGTCCTGGTGACGGATTCGGATTCCGTCTTTTCAAGGTTGGAGACTGAATGCCCCGGTCGCCCGGATGGGTCGCGTCCCAAGCGATTGAATATAGATCCGTCCGGTCGAGCGAGAGCCTTTCCTCGCGAATTGGGGCTTTCTGACGATCGCTCTTTCAGTAGCCCGCTTAATTTCCATTTTCCCATGCGGCGGATGATCGAGGGAGTTATTGCAGGCGACGCACATGCTCTCCGTCGCTCCTCCAGGATGGCCATAGCCTCCTCGATCTGTTCCTCGGTTTGGAATTGATCGAGTGAGAGGTTGGGGCCATCTCTCGGATGCGGGATCGAGAGTCTCGCGTTGCTGCGGCTTCCCCCTGTCGTTGGCTAGGGTTCGAATTGAGCCGGGATATGGTGTCCGGCGGTTCGGAGAGCAGCTTTCTTCGATGGACCGGCGGATGTCATGATTCTGAAGGTTTTCTTTGAAGTGCAGTGAGTGTCACTTCAAGTATATGCCCCGAGAACAGTGAGTGTTCTTCGGGACGGTAGAAATAAAAGTATGAGGGTTAGATCCCCTTCCTCTAGCGCCAATTGTTGCTACCCAAAATATTATCCGGAGATAGATATTGCTGGAATGGATGGGATAGCAAACAAATGCAAGAGCACTTCCGCGAGAAAGATAAATAACACAAGATTTGCCGGGGTTGTTAGTCCCGGGCTTGAATGCTCTCGCGAGATATTATTAATACCAATATTCGGGGATACAAGTACTAATGTAAGAATACAATTACAATGAGTGTAAAGATTCTTGTTATCTTAGCTAGTGAGCGTGTAGATTGCCGGAAGAACCAGATTTGAAGCTCTGTGAGTTCTTGTAACAAAGGAGATGAACAGTCGCGGCGGTGAGAGATCGACCGTCTCTAACGGCGAGTATTTAGCTGGATGCTTGGGCTCCGGGGCTTATGAATCCTTTGGAATCTGTCTAGTGGAGACTTGCTGCTTCTGACGATCGTCTTTTGGACGAGAGATTTGGAGAGAGAAGTCCTGCGATGGATTCCGGTGAGATAGCCGGGAGCTTAATGATATGTATGTTCTTCAGTATTTCCGTGAATGTATCGGAATGTGAGAGAATGAGTTCTGAGCGTAAGTCAGAATGAATTCGGAACCGTTGGTGGAATGAATTTCGAACCGTAAGTTGAATGTGAGAGAATGTGAACCTTTTTCCAGTAGGAGGAGGTTCTCTATTTATAGGGCTTGGATACGCCTAGGGCTGTTAACGGTCCAAGTATACTCGAGAACCGCCCGAGAACCGTCCGATAATACCCGGGACCGATACTCACCCGAAACATTAGCGGTCTGAATACTGGTACTGAAGTTAAAACCGAAACCGATAAGGACCGAAACCGTTAACCCGGTAAAAAGACCGGTAATTTTTCATAAACATACATTTTACAAAATATTGTATAAGTTATTAGTACATATAGAAAAAATAAGTTTAAAAGACCTTATCTCTTAATTTCCTTAGCATACATTTGAAAAAACCCCTCAATTCTTATCTCGATTATGAGGTTTTGGTGATTAGGCTTTTAACGATCCAAGATACCCGAAAACCCACCCGTAATACCCGGGACCGATACTCACCCGAAACGTTAGCGGTCCGGATACAAGTATTGAAGTTGGGACCCGAAACCGGTAAGGACCGGAACCGGTAATACCCAATACCTTAATGGTCCAGACCCGGGAAGACAATACCCGGACTCAACCGGACCGAGAACAGCCCTAGATACGCCGGGCGATCGCCTTCTCTGCAATATAATAATCGGGCGATCGTCTTTTAGCACATGGGCCTGTCCCCTCAAAGTCTGCGGGGAGTTCTTTGGCGATCAACTATGCGGTCGATGGGAGCTTACACGCGTCTGAGTTCTTTATCACGGGTGGTCCCACCGACAACTTTCGGCGCGCATCTTTGGTAGGTGAGGTAGGTGACAGGCTGTGGTCAAAAGATCTTGTCTGTCAGCAGAAGATCTTGTCAGCGCCTTTGGTGGATCTGCACGTGGGTGCTTTTCTGAGATCCAGTCCTTGATGTCTTTGACGGGCGATCGTCTCTGCTCGGGGCGTAGGTCGATTGCCCTTAACCGGTCACTAGAGTAGATCGCCAGCTGCCAAAGGGCGATCGCCTTGGGAGTCGATCGCTAGGTGCCTGATGGTGGTCTGATGTTTTCGACTTGGCGAGCTAGCCATAGTTTGACTGGAGTTGACTTGGTCGCTCGGCCTTATCGCCGATCGCCTGTCGGGATGAATAAATCGTGACACAACACTTGGTGCGTACAGGGTTTTAACAGTGTATACTTGTATAAATCACAATTATGAAAACAATAAGGATATAAGGTAAATAACAAAATTTAAAGTCACAACCAAATGTTGTATGCTTCGACAAGATTTGGGAATGCTACAGCCTGACTCCCTGTAAGTTTTTATGCTTTTACTCATTAATTGAGGGGGAATGCTGTAAGACTCAAGAATACAGTATCCGCATAAATTAACTGTACACTCAGAATAAGTCAGATCTTACTGTAAGAAAAAGGTATACAACCTTCATACAACTGACGTGTACATTAATTAAGGGGGAATACAGTACGACCCATGAATGTAATATTAATCCAAACATTGATGTAAGAATTGAATCCTGTATGTACCTTTTAAGGGGGAACACTGTATTATTTGGGGATACGGCACATACACTGTGGGACGTCAATTAAACTTATATTATTATTTTATTCGTACTGAAAATGTTTTTAGTCCACGTGCCCTGCTCCAAATTCAAACGTTTTATCTTTAATGATTTAAATGACATCTCGACTTTATTACCTCAAACACTACGATATTAATGATTTCAAAACCGCCGTTTTGTGCAATGAGGGAGACGAACTGTCAGAAGTGGGACCGGTTGTCATTTCAAAAACGGATGGATAAGATGTACTAGTTACTCTAAGTTCATCCTGTTCGTTCTTTTAAAAAGATGGTTCTCATCCCTTAAATCTGACCGTTCACTATATCTAACCATAATCCTCCCTGCATATTATAAAAGGATTGTATCTTGCTCCCTTTGACTCTTTACGTTTTTTGCAAAATTAAACGAGTCCAGAGCAAACAGTCTACATACTCTGCAAATTTTCTGCACTTTTTCTTTGGGTCTTCAAATCCTTTCTCTACAAATCAATGGCCCAAGGCCTTCTGGTCTAGTGGCACCGGGGTTTTACCCCATAGCTCAGGTCTCGGGTTCGAGTCTGGGCTGTGGCGGGTTTCCCTAAAATGGTGGAGGGTATTATTCCCTCAAGGAGTGTGGCTCTGGTGGAGGTGCGGGCATTCGAGCCTGCGCTGCCTCTGGGGTTCGGAGTCTAACCTCGCACTAACACTAACCACTAAGTCGGCTGCCGTTCAAAAAAAAAATGGCAACTTCAGAGACTTCCTCTCAATCTCTGAAGAAAAAGGAATCCATCATCGACGGGCGAATCTTCGCCAGATCTGTTGTCATGGAAAGAGTCCATGTTGAAACTGAAGACGCTGACGGAATGGAACGAGTCGTTTCCAGAATCAAGCAACAAGGCTTACACCGCCTTGGGAGTCAACATAATGAGCTCTACGACGAGCGTATTGTTGAAGAATTTTATCTTGATGCCTCTATCAAGTTATTTTCCCTGAAAAGAGAAGGAGATGTCTCTGACATCACTACTACCATTCGCGGTATTGAAATTTCTGTGAACCAAGAGCTGCTGTAAAACCTATTCAGGCTGTCATCCGATGGCCTGAGAATGGAGGAATTAGAGACCTTCGGGTCGGAAGAACTGTTGACGGCCTACTGGGGGCTGTTCACAGGTGACGGTTCGGACAAGAACATACACCCGTCATGTCATAAGAAGAAACTTTACCTACCATACGTGTATAGACACGATTTTTGCTTCCGAGTTACTGAGAATAGAATTAGAGCATTTGAAATGTGCATGAACCTTCGCTTTAGGATGATGGTAAATATCATGCCCGGCGAAATTGTTAACTGATGCCAAATTATTTTGAAGAGAATACAGGAGGAGGCCGTCAAGCCTATAACGCAGAAGAAATCCTTCGGCCTCATCCTTAACTACATCTTAACTCATTGTGGTGTGCCGTAGTCTCGAGGGGCCAAGAAGATTGGCCCCGACATATTCACCGGTGGGAGCAAGCCCACTGTCTTTAACAGAGATGGACTATTCTCTAGCAGGCCTCATCCCCGGACAATGCTATTACTGATGATCCCAGGGATGTTACTATCAAGGCTGTGCGTGAGGAGAAGAATAAAAAAAAGAGGAGTATCTCTGACAGCAAGTCACCGCATGCTGGAGAGAAAACAACGAAGAAGATGAAGAAAGCTTCTAAGGCTAAGCCTACAGTGGCTACAACGGTCACTGTAGATAACCAAACGGTTCAACCCGATGTTCAAATCCCTAAGGGCGCAACCACTTCAGAAGAAATAGTTGTTGCATATGCAGCAAATCCCGAGTCAGTGGCGGCTATGACGGATGAACAACCATTTGCCAAGTTAGAGGGCCTTGGCGATTCGGCTGCCCCTACAGAGCCAAAGGACACCTCTCATGTACGGGAATCCACACCCATACAGGATCCCTCTCCCAACAGGGTTCCATCCCCTGTTAGGGATCCCTCTCCCATCAGGGTACCAATCCCTGTTAGGAATCCCTCTCCAATACAAGTTCCCACACCTGTTGCGGATCCCATCCATATAGTAGACCCAATTACTGTAAGGAGTCCCTCCCTACGGTGCTAATAAATGAAACTCTTCTCCAGGTACAAATTAAACAAGCCTACAAGTGCTTTGTAGCTTGGAAAAGATACACGGTCTCCCTATACAATGACCTATACAACTGGGAAGAGTGGAAGGAGGAAGAAATTTTCGTTCTGGAAGTCACGGACACCCAGAATATCGAAGTCTTGATTCAGTAGGAGAATTAATTTTGGCGAGAGCTGGTTACAAAATTCTACCTGGCAAAAAAGAAGGCTCGATTAAAAGGGAAGTCCCAATCCAATGACAAAGCTCCTTCTAACAGCCACAAATCCGATCCCGAATCTGACGCCGACGATGATGCTCTACAAGCTAGTATGAGGATTATCCGCAAAGAGGCACGGGAAGGAGAAATGGCCCGTATGCAAGGCCAACGGGATCAGGGGACCTCCGGAGGTCATCAGTCCCCTTCCCCTCAAAAAAAATTTGCTCAAGAAAAATAGGAGGATTCAGTCCCTCCTATACAGCAAACAATTCCCGAACAGGAAGCTCAGCCTGTTTCGGACCATGAAGAAGATACCCGCGGCATCCGCCAAGAGGAATCAGTCCTTTTTCCGGAGCAGGCGGAAACTGAGAGTCAGCATGAGGAATCAGTCCCTCCTATCCCCGAGACTGAACAAACAGCACCCACTGTTGTTCCACCTCAAGATGCCCATGCATCTCCCATCTCTGTAAGCTCGAAGTCTGGTTCCGATGACGGTTTCCGGCCATATGACAGATCACAATGCCCACGTCACAATGTGGTTCTTTGCCAACTCAATGAACCATAGGATTCCAAAATCAAACTTCCTGGCTCCCCGCGCACCGAGGCCCGAATCGAGCAACTCCATGCAATCGGCTGACAGACTGTATTCATGCAAGATGCAGTGAAGGCACTGTACAATGTCAGAAAAGAGCTCGATTGGATGCGAGAGACATCTCAGGATGAGATCTCTGGCCTGAATAATGCAATCTTTAACGTCGAGGACGCGTTCCGCTTAATGCCTAATGCATTGTAGAAAGCGCTCAATCAGCTACAGGTGCATCAGAAGAGAATCCTTAGGCAAGAGCAGGAGAAGCTTAAAATTGCCGAAGCCAAGACGGTCGCTTCCCTTAAGGAGACCGGTACCAGACTGACAGACCATGATACTAAGATTGATAACGTGTCTCTGGTGCTCGGTACTATAGTAGACAAAATTAATTCCCTGGAGACCAAACAGGACAATGCAATGAAAATCCTTGAGGAAATTCATTCTAAGGTGTCAGAGATTGATGATGCGGAAGAAGCTAGAGAGACTGGAATGAGATGGAGGCTGTAAAGAGAGAGAGATGGAGGCTGCTCTCGAAGAAAGTGTTGCTACTGCAATAGGCCGTGTGGCCGCGCCTACAAGAGGATACACGGTATCTGGTTCTCATCTAGAGTTATATGATCCCAGCGTTCCTTGGAAGAACAACGTGCATAAACTACCCGAGATTCCTCTTCCCACAAACCGACAGCCTACAGCTGAAGAAAGTAAGGACTCGAGGAAAAATGAACTGATGAGATACTTCGTTAAACTCATCAGGGAGTCCCCTATGTTCAATAAGTTCAAGACTTTGTCGTATGCAACAGACGAATTCACGAGAA
The DNA here is from genome assembly GCA_033398695.1 of Orobanche coerulescens. NCBI lineage: Eukaryota > Viridiplantae > Streptophyta > Magnoliopsida > Lamiales > Orobanchaceae > Orobanche > Orobanche coerulescens. The sequence continues at coordinate 100,398,958 of CM065812.1, forward strand.
TGCTACCATAAGGAAAGCTTCCTATGCAATTAGTGATGAAATACATGCACCAAAAAGGTGATCGGCTCACCCACCTAGATGACTGGATACTTGCGTTCGACCAATCTGTTGAAGGAAGAGCTATCTATTGAGATCGACGCAAAGATTCACTAATCGATTGGTGGAAAGGGACCGAGAATGATCCTGACAGGAAACATTGTAGGCATTCTCAGTACAGGAATTAGCTTGTTTGGACCTTCTCACTATATATGTTCTCTAGGCTTATTGTTGCAGTATGCACTTTCTCTGTATATATTCCATTTCGAGAACTTGTAATTTTTTTTCCAGATTATCAATAAAATTTGTTCTCTTGAAAGATTACAGCTCGTAATCTACGCTTACTATATTTGATTACGAATATATTTACTGCAAACAAACAAGTATAGAACTGTCTTAAAGCTGTAAAAACTTGTCTACGAACAGTTCATAGGTTAAGTTGTATTCAACCTAGACAAACACTGTAAGATTGTGCCTGCGCGCCAATCATAAGCTTAAAGTTGTAATACACATCCCTGTAGATGTCTCAATTTATTAGAACTTGCCTGCGAGAAGTTCACATTTTTTAGACTAAGTACTGAAGATCAGATCATTTGACAGAAGACCAAGAGTCAGCCTCTCTGAATCAAGAAGTTATCTTGAAGAAGTTTTGGCATTATCAAAAGGGGGGAAATTGTTGGGATAAACAATCATGTATCCTGTTTTGATAATGACCATCATACAGTAAACGAGTTGAAAAAGCCGAAATGTCGCTAAGTATGGAAACTGTCTGGAACTTCCATATAGCCCCTTCCATACAACATCGAAGATCTCATACAGTCTATCCTACAGAGCCTACAGCTACAACAAAAGACAATGTGTCGAATATAGCAGACAGGCTGTAAGATTTTTTACTTAGAAAAAGTAAAACACATCCGACAAGACTGATTAAAGGATGCTTTAAATCTTTGTGAAATACACTTTGTTTATTCATAAACTATTCACGGTTAAAGCAGCATTTATTGCTGGCAGGACAACATTTAATGCAGCCGAAGTGAGACAAGTCTGAATACGCTGAAGAGCATTTAGTGCGGAGTCAAAAAGAATGCCTGAAGCATTAAATGCGATCTGCTTTAATTTAAAATTCAGCAAGTCGCCAATCAGATACGTCAACATCTCACTTACCTGCAACAGCTACATTTATAACGGATGCATTTTCCAAATGTTATAAATAGCCCCAAAGCCAGAGGGCTTACAACAACAACATACGAAGAATTCATATATTTTGCAAAACCTCTGACAGATTACTCTGACATTCTAGCGATTACAATATTGCATATTTCGTGAGCATACAACAAGTATTCAAGCAAAGAAATATACAAGTCCTCAACTCTAACAACACAACATACAACAAACGTAGATCAAAGATCAAGCTGCTGTTCAGAGAATTCTACCTTTACCATTGAGATAATCATCATCTATGTGTGAACTGTAGATCCTTGCATATTCAGACTTGTGTGAAGAATAGCATTGTAGACGAAGCTTCAAACTGTGTGTGAAGAAGCGAGTCAAGAAAGAGCTCAAGCAAATCTGTGTGAACTGTAAAAAGCTTCAGTCCCTGTAACAATATGTGTGAACGTTACAGAGACAAGGTTTAGTTATAGTCATGTAGTTGTGTACATAATGAGTATAATAAATGTTTTGCTATGTGTGGAGGATCAATGGACGTAGAGGGGTTTACCTCGAACCACTTTAAATTGTGTTATTTACCTTCTGTCCTTATTGTTTTCATAACTGTGATTCATACAAGTATACACTGTTAAAATCCTGTATGCACCAAGCAAACAGGAGAACGCCTAGTTGCTGTAAATTGCTGTATTTACAGCAACTCACACCGAACCTTTTCTATGCAAACTCACTTTAGAAAAACCAAAAATTTTGTAGTTCTATCTCTTTCCAAGTTGTATATTGTATACTTAATGGCCAACAACCTTGCTGCCCAATAGTTTGGCACTGGTTGCCTGTTTGACATTGGGTGACTCAGTGTCGGTCTGGATAACAAATTTTCGTTTCTCTCCTTCGTCGTTCAGATTTTCCTCAGGTTTCTGGGGGACCTCCAGTTGCTTACCACCTCTCAAGGTGATGGCGCTCACGTTCCTAGGATTTACCTCCGATTGGGAGGGTAATTTCCCACTGTTCTAGCTCTCCAATCGACTCACTGAAGTGGCAAATTGACTTATTTGATTTTCAATGATATTAATGCTCGATTGAATGTGGTGCTGAAATTGACTCATGTTATGCTGGAACTACATCGTGTTTGAAGCGAGGGCCTTCATCATCTTTTCGAGTGAGGACTCGAATTTTCTGACGGTTGCTTGTAAACTTGGCCCTTATGTTGTGGAGACTCCTCTTACTGCGATTTCCATTTGAAATTGGGTCGATCTCTCCATCCTATTATATGTATTGCAGTATGGATCATATTTCCTTTCTTAAAAATTTTCAGTAGTGACGCATTGGCATGTGCCCCGATCTCATCCAATAGTACCTTGCAGTGCTCAGTGATGTGCTTTGTGGTTTGGAAAATTCGGCATGGTATGACCTGCGAGTTTTCTCTAGCGAGTTTTTTGACAAATGAGGTTAATTCGGTCACCTTATCCTTAATAGACGAGTCATGTACCTTCACCATTTTCACGGGATTGTCACGATAACCAAATTGCTGTAAATTGGCGGCCATGTTTGAGATGAGGGCCTTCGCGGCCGCTGGCGTCTTGTTGACCAAAGCTCCTCTGCTAGCTGCGTCTATGGTACTACGGTCCATCAGAGTTAATCCTTCGTAAAAGTATTGTATCAAGAGTTGCTCGATGATTTGATGTTGGGGGCAGCGTGCCACCAATTGCTTGAATCTCACCAATACCCCAAACTTTGGGAAATTACGAAAATGGCCCAAAACGTCCGAAAATCACGATACGTGATCGAATAACCAAACCGAAGTTCACAACACGTCTAACAAAGTTAAACGGACTTACGGGAAACTCGAAATAGTAATTTCGAACGAGATTCACAAGAATCGAACTCGAGTGCGGAAAAGTCGTTAAGAAACACGGATCATGCAGGCTCTCCCCCGTCATTTGTCTCACACCACAAACTTCCTTCCTTAGATTGGCTGCTCGAGAGGCTGAAAAAAATTTCTGCAAAAACAAGATCTCCATTTCATTCCATGTTGTGATAGTGGTCGATGGTAAGTAGAATAACCAATCCTTAGCCGAATCTCTCAATGAAAATGGAAAGGCTCTGAGCTTGATTTGTTCTTCGGTGACACCATTGGCCTTCATGCTTGAACAAACCACATGGAATTCCTTAAGATGCTTGTGCGGATCCTCTTCAAGTAAATCATGGAATGCAGACAGCAAGTGAATCAATCTCGACTTTAATTCAAAGGTATTGTTTTTGTCAATAGCCGGGATTGTGATGCCAAGTGGTTGTTGCGGTAGCTCCGGGTTGGCTAATTACTTCAATGTCTTTTTAGCGTTGAGTGGCATGATTTCACTCTTATTTTACGACTCACTGGGTGACGTCTCGAGAGAAAACGGTAAGTGCCTGAGTGCTTCTCTACTTCCTTTTGTTCTTCGCCTGAAAACTCGATCTCGTTTGGTAATTTCTAGAAAATTCTGCTAGTTTTTATCTCCTCGTGACCTTGCAATCATGCAAAACTAAAACAAAATGGATTAGTGCACAACTCACAGTTATTATGAATTTTCAAAACTGACACTGGGAGACCAAGTGTCGAAAAACTGCTTGAAATAATAAAAAAACTGCTATTACAAAAAAGAAAAAACAAATTGTTGTTCAGGAAAAAAAATTAAACATAAAAACTAAAAAAATAATACTTATTTCGCACTGTTTCCCGGCAACGGAGCTAAAATTTTGATTGCAATGTCGAGAAACGTCAAAACTAAATATTTATAAAGTTTTGTTGACTTGCTTATACTAAAGAGTAGTATTGGTAAGTAAGGGTCGAACCCATAAGGAACTGATGAATTAATTATATTTATTGAGTTGAATATTTTTGGGAAACACAAATAGTAATACTAAATAAATAATAATCCTAAAAATAATAATACTTGAAATAATAAAGAGGGGGGATTTGGTCGATTTAAAATAAACAAGATAAAAAAATTACAAGTAGGCAAATAAAAAAGAAGAAGTAAAAATTTAGTAAGAAAAAATGATCACCATTAATATCCAGTTCTTACTTCTGTTATCCCCCGTTCTAATTTAATTTATGAATTAATGCTGCACTCCTACTCCAAAATCAACAACAAGCTATGTTAACTCCAGTCGTTTTTTAAGTTTATTTACTCAAAACAAGCTCTTCAATTAAACCTATCTAGACGAAGGATTCGAAAGAAGCTCTTCAAATCTGGTTCGTTAGATGCATTAAGAACCAAAATGATGGAAATAGACAAGATATTGAGTTCACAAGCTCGACTCAAAAGAGCTTGATTTTGTGCTACCCAACAGATAAAAATCAATTGTTGCTACTTATAAAATTATAATGATTACGTATTATAACCCTAAATCTAGCAATAGATATAAAACCATCAATTAAGTTGGCCAAACTAATCAAAGTAAATTATAGCATAAATAAATTTACTCAATAACACAAAGATAATTCAAGAGGAATAAGTCAAGAACATGCTACGGGATTAAAACATAAATGTTATTATAGATATGGGTTCAAACATCCCTAAGAACTAGAATAAAGAATTTAGCCGGACATGATGGCTAAATAAATAATGGAATAATAATTAGTCACGGAATAAGGAAAACCAGAAAATCAAGTTCTTTTCTTTACCGCTGGGCGGCCGAACATCCTTTTGATGATGTGCCCCCTTTTTATTCTTGAGAGCAGCCCTATCTCAACAGAAAAATACTGGGTGTCACCAACTGGGGTCCTAACTCAAGTCCTAGCTTGGGAGTACATGTCTTGGATCGCCCTAACGTATGACGAAGACACCTTATTCTCTTCTAGGCTCCTCCAAATAACATCACGCGGATTGCTATCATAAGCATTCTATAAATCTATGAACTCCATATGGAGGTCCTTACGCCGCTCTCTAAACTTCTCCATAAGGCGTCTGACGAGATGAATGGCCTCAGTCGTGGACCTCCCCGGCATGAAGCCAAATTGGTTCTCTAAGATCTCAACTTCTCTTCTAACCCTGCATTCAACCACTCTTTCCCAAAGTTTCATAGTATGAATGAGGAGTTTAATACTGCGATAGTTACTACAATCCTGAGCATCGCCTTTGTTCTTGAAAAATGGCACCACAATACTATACCTCCACTCCGCCGGCATCTTAGAATCGCTGAGCAGAATGTTGAACAGCTCTGTTAGCCACTGAACTCCAACTTCCCCCACACAAAGCCACACCTCAATAGAGATCTGGTCCGGGCCTACCGCCTTAATTCTACCCATCTTCTGAAGGGCACCCTTTACTTCCTCCTTGCTGATGCTCTCACAGGAACTTAACAAACGTGTTGGCCACTAAGTATACTACATACAGCTTGGAAAGTGTTTTAAACTACAAGTTGTACGGTTTTAAATCTGAGTGCGTAGCGGAAGTCTTAAATACAGTAAGTTGCTGAGGATACAACAACTCGATATGCAGAGTATACTTAAATAATCACAGTTATTAAAATGATAAAGGCAGAAGGTAAATAACACAATATTTAAAGTGGTTCGAGGTAAACCCCTCTACGTCCACTGGTCCTCCACACAGGAGTAAAAGTTTATTATAATTATTGCGTACACAACTACGTAATTATAACAAAACCTAATCAATATATCATTCACACAGATTGATATAATGATCTTAGCTTTAAACCGTTCACACATATTAGTTTGAGCTAACACTTTGACTGGCTTCTTCACACACAGTTTTGAAGCTTCGTCTTCTTCGATGCAAGTCCTTCACACACAGTTCGGGAGAAGCAAAGATTCCTCAGTCCACATAGGGCTGATATGGGTTTGTTCAAAGATAGAACAGGGTTGAACAATAGCTATGACTTTCTGGGCTATAAGCTGATGATGTGTTGTTCAAGGTTTGAGCACTGTATATCTCTTATATCTGAATAGCAGAAAGCTTGGGGAGATATGTTTTGCTCTCAGTATTTTTTGTAAGATTGATCGTTTGTAAGTCGTTCAGTCGTTCAGTTGTTGATGGTCTTCAAACTCTGGAGATATATATAGTCTCTGAAATATATCCGTTTGAAATCTATCCATTGGGCAAGATTCTGTGACAACAGACATTTGACTGAGATCCGGATATTGCGGGGATTTGTGAAGATCTTCTGACTTACAGTATTTAAATACTTTATCCTTTAGTATTTAAATACTTCTTTATCAACGGGACTTGACTTCTAGCGAATACTGAAGATTCCTTCTTGTCCTATTGAGAGCTGTATGGAAGGATCATTGTATTGTCGATTCGAGACAGCTTCCATACTTAGTCTTTATGAGACTTCTTTGTTGTATGATAGGTTCCATTGTATGCTGGATCTACGAGAGGTCTTCGATACAGGTTGACACTTTTGATCAGCTTTTCGATACAGTTTGCTTACTGTATGCTGGATTGGCATATTGTCAAAATATCTTATCACCACTATTCGATACATGGATTGTTTATCCTAACTGTTTCGATACCGGGTATTGTTATCCCAACAATTTCTCCCTTTTTGACAATTTGCTAAGACTTAAATCTTTCAAGACATCTTGATGATGCCAAAACCTTCTTCATGAAGCTAATAGCCTTCTTGATGACTTCGGGTAGATATCTTGGTCTTGTGTCGAATGATCTAGCTTTCAGCAACTTAGTCTAATTTATGAACTGCTCGCAGGCGAGTTCGATACAGCTAAGAGTTTTTACAGTTTAAGCTTATGATTGGCGCGCAGGCAAAATCTTACAATGTATTCTAGATGCATACAACTGAATCTATGAAATGTTCGTAGACAAGTTCGTACAGCTTAAATTTTTAAGCAAGTTTCTATACTTGTGATTCATTTCAGCAATTAAATTAAATTACGTAATCATACAGTAACACAGTAGATTACGAGTTGTAATCTTTCAAGAAAAGCAAATATTTTATTGATACTGAAACAAGGATTACAATATTTTGCTGTTTTGAAAATATAATTACAAACAAAAATACAAGAAATTTAACTCCTATAATCTGAGTATCTCCATGGCCTTTTGTCGGGATCGTTCTCGGTTCCACACCACCAATGCTGTAGGGAATCATTGCCTCGATCTAAGTAGATTGCTCTACCATCGTATGATTTGTCGAAGGCGAGAATCCAGTCTTCTGGATGGGTGATCCAATCTCCTCGTCTATGTTTGGACTTCATTTCTTGTTGGAGAGGAAGCTTTCTTTCTTCTAACAACTTTGTAAATTTATCCGCAGCCTCCGCTAAGGTTTTATATCCTTTGAAGATGGCGGATTCCCTGACGAGTTTTGCAAAATATCTCATCACTTCATTTCTCCTCCATTCCTTCACTTCTTCAGCAGTGGGATGGCGGTTGGTTGGCAGACGAATTTCAGAAGGCCTTTGAATCATGTTTTGCCATGGGATGCTGGGATCATGGAACCCAGGTCGAGAACCTGAAATCCTGTATCCTTGAGCGGGTGCAGCCAATTTGTTTAGTTCTGCAGTAATGCTGTCTTGAGCAGCATTGAATTCTCTTTCATGCTGGAGCCTCGTTCTCCTCGCGACTTCTCTCGCTTCTTCCCCCTTTTTGGCATCATCAAGGTATAATACCTTTTCGTCAAGACGTCCCAGGATCTCCAGAGCGGCATCTTGTTACGTCTCAATATTTGACATTCTCTCAACAATGGAGGAGAGCACCTGCGACATATCTTTGAAATTATTGTCATGAGCTCGCAGTTGAGAACCGGATTCGATCATAGCTGATGTTGTCTTGGCCTCGGACACACATAGCTTGAATTGTTCTTCTCGCAGTATCTTCTCCTGTTTCTCTTGCAGATTGCTCAGGGCTTGCTTGAAGACTTCTGGCAAGACAATGAAGGCTTCGACTACTCGAGAGACTTCATGCTGTAATCCAGTCATTTCTTCAACAGCAGATATGTGCATCCAATCCAGAGCTTTTTCTACCGAGTGTAGAGCATTGACTGTGTCCTGAATGAATATAGTTTGGAGGCCAAGAGCACATAGGCGCTCTTTTCTAGCTTCAGTGCGGGGAGAATCTGGCTGGGCGAAGTCCTCTACTCCATTCAACCTTCTCAATTTCACGTTAGGGCGTGAATTGAGTTGGACATCCTCAGGTATATTACCATCGTCGGATTCCACGATTGATGGGGCAGGAGCAGCTGATTCGGGTACGGAAGCAGGGGGTGCGACATACTCCTGTGTCGAAGGGATTTCTGTAGACATGGATACAGGAGGGACTGATTCCTCCTGGTGTCTCTCAGCATCCGCCTGTTCCGGCGGAGGGACTGATTCCTCTTGCTGGAAGGCGCGTGATTCTTCTTCTTCGGCGGCGACAGCAGGCTCGGGTGCCTGTTGCGAGACATTTTCTTCTTCCTCGACATGAGGGTCTGAATCCTCATTGTCAGGGACATTATCTTGCTGTGGCGAAGGGGATGATTGATGGGTGGATATCCCTTCATCATTCTTGGCTTGGGAGACTTCTCTTTCCCGAGCCTCCTCACGGCTCATTCTCAGACCTGCCTGAAAGGCATTGTCGTCGTCGTCGTCTGAGTCGTGGTCTTCTTTTGTACTTTGGGGAGATTCCTTGTACTTATCCTTTCCTTTCCTTCTGGCATCTGATTTGTGCAAAAGGTGGCTTTCAATTAACTCTTTGCAGCATAGATTATCCCATTGGGTCAGGGCTTCAACTTCTTTTGAGTCCGTCACTTCCAACATGAATCTTTCTTCATTGCTCCACTCGCTCCAGTTGTACAGGGTATCGTATGGAGCTAGCCTATATCTCTTCCATTGAAGAAATCTTTCATAGTCCTGTTCAATTTGTACAGAAAGAAGGGTTTTATTGATAATAGTGTCCTGGGAGGGACTTCGTACAACGTTTGTGTCCGCTGTAGCGATTGGTTCCTCTACAGGTGTGGAAGCCTGTATCGAAGAGGGATTCCTTACGGGGGATGGTGCCCCAAAGGAAGGTGGATCCTAAATGGGTGTGGAATCCCGTATAGGAGAAGTAACATTTGGCTCTGAAGGGGCAGCCGACTCGCTAGAGTCTTCCAAGTTGGCAGATGTCCTATCATCCGTCGTTGCCGCCAAAGGCTCGGGATCTACTGTCGATACAGTAGTGGGCATATCTTCCACAGGGGTTGGGCCCTGGGGTAGTTGATCAGTGGGTTGCGCCACGATAGGAGCATCCTCGGAGGTTTTTGTAGCTTTAACTTTAGAAAGCCTTAGCTTCCTTTTCGGTTTCTCAGCAGCAACTGGTGTCTTGCTGTGAGATCTCTTTCTTTTCTTTGAAGAGTCAACACTCTGGGACTTCGAAGAAACATCTCTCGGATCGGCAGACAAGGGCATTCTTCGGACGTATGGTCGGTTGGCGATCAGGGTGCTCTGGTTAAAGGCCGAAGGCTTGACGCCTCCTAAATAGATCCGGGAACTTGTTTTCTTCGCCTCCGTGGATTGTGAAATACCGCACTTCGTCAAGATGTGGTTTAGAAACAGACCAAACGATTTCTTTTGCGACACAGGTTTTGACACCTCTTCCTGCAGATGCTTCAGAATTATCTGACACCAATTGACCTTTTCACATGTCATAATTGCTACCATCATCCTAAATCTAAGATTTGTGCACATCTCAAAGGCACTTGTGCGATTCTCGATGATACGACAACAAAAGTCATGCAAGTATACGAACGGCAAACAGAAATTTTTCTTGTGACACGTAGTGTGAAAAATTCAACCGAAGCTGAGCTGGTGAACAGGCCATAGTACTCGGTCAACAGCTCTTGAGACCCAAAAGTCTCAAGGTCTTCCATAGTCAAGCCATCAGCGGGCAGCCTGAAGATGTTCTGGAGAAGTTCTTGGTTGACGCAGATCTCCACTCTGTGAATGACGGTGGTGATGTCAGCGACGTGGCCTCCCTGGGCCAGCGACAGAAAGCGGACGGCAGCGTTGAGGTAAAAGTCCTCAACCAAATGAACGTCGTATTTCTCGGCGGTGTGGCTCCCAAGGCGGTAAAGGCCTTGCTGACGGATTCTGGTGATGACGAACTCCATGGATTCGATGTCATCAGTTTCAGCGTGAATTCGCTCGATAACGACAGATTTGGAAAAGATCCGTCCATCAATGATGTTCGAGGCTTTCTTCAGAGTGGACGCCATTGATGAATCTCAAGAAAAGATGAAAAGATTCAAGAAGAATATGCAGTGAAATACAGAAAAACTTGTAGGATGAATTGCTTGAGTGCTCTTAAAATATGCAGAAGGCGTAAAGAGTCTCAAATGGCATTTGTAATCCTTTTATAGTAGGCGATGAAGAAGGGTTTTTAGAGAACGAATGGTCAGATTTAAGGGATGGGAACCGGCATTTGAAATGAACGGTCACGATGGACTGAGTGTAACTGGTACACTTATCCATTGAATTTTAAAATAGGAGCGGGTCCCACTTCTGAAATTTGTTGTTACCCTTAATGCCTGAAACGGCGGTATTAAATATTAAACAATTTGAAAGCACCGCGGCTTTTGAGATTTTATTATCTAGATGTCGTGTAAAGTATTTAATGTAAACGACGTTTGATATGAAAACATGGCACGTGGACAAAAATTATTTTTAAAATGAAATATTATAATATATATAATGAATCGAATTCCGATAGCATGTGCTATATCCGCGACGATACAGCATTCCCACTTAAAAGGTACATATAGGTTTCAATTCCATACAGCAACCTTTGGATTAATGCTGTATTCATGGGTCATACTGTATTCCCCCTTAATTATTGCACACGTCAGCTGTAGGATGATTCATATTGCTTTGTTCCCTACAGTGCTGTATTGAAGGTCCTGAGTGTACAGATAATTAATGGTGGATACTGTATTCTTGGGTTTTACAGCATTCCCCCTCAATTGATGAGTAAAAACAGTAAATACTTGCAGGGAGTCAGGCTGTAGTAATCCCAATTCTTGTCTAAGCATGTTGAATCTTGCTGTATCGAGAGGCTTGGTGAAGATGTCGGCCAACTGAATATCTGTATGAACCTTTTATAGCCGAACATCCTTGTTCTCGACATGATTCCTTATGAAATGATGCTTCATGTTGATATGCTTAGTGCACGAGTGCAATATAGGGCTGTGCGTTATTGCAATTGCACTCGTGCTATCACACATGATTGGCGTTTCCTTGGCTTCAATCCCATAATCTGACAACTGTTGTTGCATCCAAAGGATCTGCATACAGCAACTACCAGCAGCATAGTATTCTGATTCAGCCGTGGAAAGTGAGTTTGCCAATTGCTTCTTACTGAACCAAGAAACAAGTCTAGGTCAAGAAAGTGACAAGTTCCACTTGTACTCTTCCTATCTAGCTTGCAGTCTGAGAGATCCGAGTCGTTGTATCTAACTAAATCGAATCCGCCTTCTTTAGGATACCACAGTCCTACATCGACTGTTCCTTTAATATACTTCATGATTCATTTAGCTGTATTGAAGTGTGATTCTTTGGGTACTACTTGATATCTCGCACACACTCCTACAGCAAACTGGATATCGGGCCTGCTAGCCATTAGGTACAGGAGAGATCCAATAAGCTTCCTGTAGAGTGATTGGTTAACCGGCTTTCCGGCTTCATCAGCACTAATCTGCACGGAAGTGCTCATGGGAGTTGACGATGATTTGGAAGTGTTCATTCCAAATTTGTTGAGAAGCTCCTTGCTATATTTTTCCTGATTGATGAAAATGCCTGTAGGCAACTGCTTTACCTGCAAACCTAGGAAATAACTAAGCTCTCCCATCGTACTCATTTCAAATTTACTTTGCATGAGATGAGAGAACCTTTGACATAAAGCAAGGTTAGTTGAACCAAATATAATGTCATCTACATATATTTAAACCATTAGAAGGTCATCGCCTTCCTGTATTTTGAATAAGGTTTTGTCCACAGCACCTCTCTCAAATCCATTATTGGTTAGATACTGGGACAGGGTCTCATACCATGCTCTAGGGGCTTGCTTAAGTCCATACAGTGCTTTCTTTAGCTTGTATACTAGATCTATGCCATTTGTGTTGGCAAACCCGGGTGGTTGTTCAACATAAACTTCTTCGGCAAGGTCTCCATTTAGGAATGCACTTTTGACGTCTATTTGGTATACGATGAAGCTCTTATGGGCGGCAAATGCTAAAAATATCCTAATGGCTTCTAGTCTGGCTACAGGGGCAAACGTTTCATCGTAGTCTATGGCTTCTTCCTGTCTATAGCCTTGTGCGACTAGTCTGGGTTTGTTCCTTATAATTAGTCCATTTCGATCCTTCTTGTTTCTAAATACCCATTTGGTTCCAATGACTGATTGATGCGTAGGTCTGGGTAAAGATACCATACATTGTTTCTTTCGAAACCGTTAAGCTCTTCTTCCATAGATGTTATCCAATGAGAATTATTAAGAGCGTCTATGGTAGAAACAGGTTCGGACTGGGCCAAGAATACAGCAATAGTGCACATGTTGAGTCTTCTAAGCTCGGATTGAGATTTCCATTCAGGGAATGGTGATATCTTAGTATATAGTTCTTCTTGTGCACACAGTACATTTCCTTGTGTACTCCGTATTCTCCTACGAGTAGAAACACCAGCATTAATGTTTCCAATGATCAGCTCTTGTGGGTGACCTCTCAACCATCTTTAGTCGGGTTCTAATTCAGGGTCCCGTACTATATCTTGAGTTGCAGTAGATACAGCTTCAGTTTGTACAGCATCGGCTTCATCTATGTCGATTATACAGCTGCGGGGTTGATTTCTAGGTCAACAACAGGTTCTATGGGAGTTGGTGGATCTGAGATGGAAAGATGTTGGATGTTCTGAGTAACAGCCTCTACTCCTGTAGGGTCATGGTGAGGTTCGTCGAACACTACATGAACTGATTCCTCGATCGTCAGCTTCCTTTTATTAAAGATCCTGTAAGCTTTGCTGACGAAGGAATATCCTACAAATATTTCTTCATCTGACTTCTCATGAAAGGTTCTAAGTTGATCCTTCCCATTGTTCAACACATAGCACCTGCATCCAAAAATGTGAAAATACGAAACTAATGGAGTTTTGTTGTTCCATACCTCGTATGCTGTTTTGTTGTGGTGCTTGTTGATGATACAACGATTTTGAGTGTAGCATGTTGTATTGGTTGCTTCACCCCAGAAATGCTGTGGCAACTTGCTTGCAGCAATCATTGTCCTTGTTGCTTCAATCAGTGTCCTATTCTTTCGCTCGGCAACACCATTTTGTTGAGATGTATGGGCAGCTGAGTATTCGTGCTGTATCCCATTTTCCGAACAGTATTGCTCTATAAAGCGGTTAGTAAATTATGTACCTCTTTCGGAACGAATGGACACGATACTCAATGCCTTTTCATTTTGAAGCTTTCTCAGTAGCTCGGGCAGCTTTGATGTTGCTTCCTTCTTCTTGCTTAAGAAGATTGTCCAAGCATACTTGGAGTAATCGTCAACAACAACAAGACAGTATTTCTTACCTCCCAAACTTACCGGGTCTACAGGACCATAGAGATTCATGTGTAGCATTTCCAACACTCTTTGGGTTGAAAGGTAGGATTTGATCTTCAGGGTGGACTTGATTTGCTTGCCTTTCTGACATGGTCCGTAGACGCTGTGCTTTTTGAATGATACGTTTGGCAATCCTCTTACCATTCCTTGTCTTGAGAGCTTGTTGATCATCTTAAAGTTAACGTGAGACATCCTCTTGTGCCATAACCAGCTTAGATATGCAGTGCCTTTGGCAACAAAGCATGGAATTGAGGAGCTCATAGGCTTCCAGTCAGCAATATACATGTTACCTGGTCTGCTTCCTGTAAGCACAACTTCTTTGGTCTTGGTGTTCTTGACTCGACAGCAATCTATATAGAATTTCACCGAGAACTGTTTATCACAGAACTGGTTAATACTAAGTAGATTGTACTGTAAGCCTTCAACATATGCAACATCAGTGACCTTAAATTTTCCTACAAGAAGGTTTCCTTTTCCTCTTGTTATTCCTTTAGATTTATCACCGAAGCGAACTTTTGGACTGTAATACCCATTTGTAATTCAGTATTTATCATTCAGTAATTATCATTCAGTATTTATCATTCAGTAATTATCATTCAGTATTTATCATTCAGTAATTATCATTCAGTGGTTATCATTCAGTTATTTCACTCGTTAATGATCATTTGTCACTCATATTCAATCATGGTATTCATCGTTCAGAGTAATTGTATCGTGTATCAATCGTCGTTCACCACTAGTATAATTGGAGTTTCGTGTCGTGTTTATCATCATTGTCATTTTCGTTGTGGGCTATGCGTGAGGAGTAGCGCACACTACGTACTCTTTCGAGCGCACGCTAATTGAGTACAGGTAGCGCACGCTACCACTCAGCATTAGCGCACGCTAATGTTACCCTGGCAGCAGTCCAGAAGGTACTGGACTGCAGGTGAGTTATATGTAGCGCACGCTACGATTGGTAAGTAGCGCACGCTAGTGGGTTGTAGTAGCGCACGCTAATATGTGGTGTAGCGCGCGCTAAGGACGGATCAGGTTGAGTCCAGTGGCTACTGGACTGCACTGGATTAATTCATAGCGCACGCTATGAGTAATTTTAGCGTACGCAAACGGTGTAGTAGCGCACGCTAAATATTGGTTGTAGCGCACGCTACCGAGGTCAGATTAGAGGACAGACGGTTTCTGGATTCCAGTACTGGGCATCTAATAATTCGTTAGCGCACGCTAACCATGGGTATTAACGCACGCTAATGGTATGGTTGTAGCGCACGCTACAAAAAGTACGTAGCGCGCTGTCACGGGGTTATACTTGCGCCTCGCTAAGTCCTCTCCGTGCGGCACTATCTTAGGTTGTCTCAAGCCTAAGTAGTAAGCCTATCAACACACACAAGATTACTAGGAAGGAAAGTAAGGAAGTGCTTGGGGAAGGTTTTCTCTTATTGCACTGTAGCAAATCAGCTTTCTCAAGATGAGTTACAAATGAGCCCCAAGGGGGTATTTATACTAATCCTCCTAGGCTAACAAATTACCAACAAAACATCACTATTCCAAGTATTTACAAGAATGCCATCATCTAGAATGATCTATACAATTCTAAACAATTCTAAGAAGTCTTCTTGGAGTCCCCAGACCCCTCTGGAACGTCCGGCCCGACCCGGCCGAAGTGTCGGCCGGCCGGCCAAGGCCCGATTCGGCCCGTAGCAACCCGACCCGATTTCTGACCTTCTGGAACCCTCTTTGACCTTCTGGAGTTGATTGGTCTCCATATTGATGCTTCTAGGGTCTTCTTTCTGGATAGTGGGTTCCTCGGCTTTTCAATGTCTACTGCTGTCACAAGGCTTTTTCCGTCTAAGCCTATTATAGGGGGGGTAGTCCTCTGTGAGCTTGGCCGAGTCCATGTACGCGCGCGAGCCTGCTGCGCACCCGTCCGGCAGGTTTCGGCCGGATGCCGGTAGATGCCTGCTGCCTTAAGGTGGGGCGTGACATTCTCCCCCACCAAAGTCGTGACCGTCCTCGGCACGATGCCGTCCCGATATTCTTCAATCTTCTGCCGGAATTGCCATAGGTGATCCTCATGTTCCCAGCTATTTTCAGCGTCTGGGAGTCCCTTCCAATGCACAAAGAACTCGGTGTATGGGGCCACGCCCCTTCGTCGAACGTCCCGATGTGAAATAATCTCGGCTACTTCCTTGTCGAATGAAGTAATCACGGCAGTCGGTGCTCGATGTGACTGAGCTCGGCCCGGATCCTCCATGTCCTGATGGTAAGGCATCAGTTGGCTAACATGGAATACCGGGTGTATCTTCATCTTCGGCGGAAGTTCCACACGATAGGAAACTGTCCCAACACGCTGCTCGATCTTGTAGGGTCCCTCGTATCTTCGGATGAGTCCCTTATGCACAGCCCGAAATGCTTTAAATTGCTGCGGGAGAAGTTTCACCATAACTAAGTCGCCTTCATTAAACTCGACCGCTCGTCTCTTGAGATCGGCCCATTTCTTCATCTTCTTGGCTGCCTTGTCCAAAGCTGCTCGAGCCAAGTCCGATTCCTCCTGTAATGACTTAGCAAAGGTATATGCTGCGGGACTCTGTCCCGTGTATCAGGTGGCAATGTTGTTCGTTGTCGCCGGTTGTCTCCCTGTAGCGAGCTCGAATGGGCTGCGTCCTCTTGATTCACTCTTCTGCAAGTTGTATGAGAATTGGGCCGTGTCTAAGAGTTTGGCCCAGTCCCGCTGATTGGCACTCACATAGTGCCGCAAGTAGCACTCAAGCAGTGCGTTAACTCGTTCTGTCTGCCCGTCCGTCTGTGGGTGGAAACTTGTTGAGAATGCTAAATTCGAGCCCAATAGCTTGAAAATTCCCGACCAAAACTTTCCTGTGAAACGTGGGTCTCGGTCACTCACGATTGTCCTTGGAATGCCCCAATATTTTACCACATGCTTTAAGAACAACTTGGCCGTCTCCAGAGCCGTTCGTCGCGGTCTTTGGAATAAAGGTTGCGTATTTTGAGAACACGTCCACCACAACTATGATAGACCCGTACCCATCCGATTTAGGTAAAGCCATAATAAAGTCCATCGAAACGCTTTCAAAAGGGTGTTCCGGTATGGGTAAGGGTTGAAGTAGTCCACCAGGTTGTTGTTGCTCCACCTTGTCTTGTTGGCATACAAGACATGTCCGGACGTATGCCTCAACGTCCTCACGCATCCTGGGCCAAAAGTAAGAATTGTCAATTAAAGCCATTTATGCGGTGCATACACGGGTGTCCAGCCCATAGTGTGTCGTGGCATTCCTTCATGATGTCCCTCCGTAAGTTTCCCCATTTGGGCACGTACAAACGATTGCCTTTGGTAAAGAGTAGCTCGTCTCGTTCCCGAACCGTCTTGTCTTGCCGCTCTGGCAAGTTGCACGATGTTTCTGCGAAAGGGTCCCGCCTCGGTCCCTCGCGTATGCGGTCCTTGATGCTTCCTTCGGCCTTGGTCAAGGCCGCAAGCTCGGCCTTCCGGCTTAATGCATCGGCTACTCGGTTAAGTACTCGGCTTATACTCCGTGGTATAATCGAACTCGGCTAGGAATTCTGCCATCTTGCTTGTTTTGGCGTGAGCTTCTTACAGTCGAAAATAACTTGTGGCTACGTTGTCTGCTCGTACCACAAACTTGCTCCCAAGTAAAAATGCCTGTGCTCTAAGGCAATGTACAACGGCGGTCATTTCCTTCTCGTGTACCGTACCGTCTCTCGGTGTCATTCAATTTTCTGCTCTCATAGGCGACGGGATGCCCTAGCTGCATCAAAACTCCTCCGATGGCATAATCAGATGCATCGGTCTGAACCTCATATGCCTTGGCATGGTCTGGCAAGGCAAGAACTGGCTGCTCCGTCACTTTGCCTTTGAGTCGCTCAAAGGCCTCTCGGCACTTATCCGTCCACTCCCATTTGTGGTCTTTCTTCAATAGGTCCGTCAATGGTGCTGCTATCCGAGAGTATCCCTCGATGAACTTCCGGTAGTAGTTCACGAGTCCCAGAAATGATCGGAGTTGGGTTACGCTGGTCGGCGGCTCCCAATCTCGAACGGCTTTTACTTTGGCCTCGTCCATCATAATGCGGCCATCTTTGATACGATGCCCCAGAAAAGTCACTTCCTTTTGGTCGAATGAGCATTTCTCCAACTTTGCATAAAGTTCATTGTCCCGCAATGCTTGGAACACCTGTCGCAAGTGTTCTACATGCTCCTCCATTGATGATGAGTAAATGACGATATCATCCAAATAAACGACAACAAACTTGTCTATGTATGGTTGAAATACCTTGTTCATCAGTGTGCAAAAGGTCGCTGGGGCGTTTGTAAGCCCGAACGGCATCACAAGGAAATCAAACAAACCATACCTGGTCGCCATGGCTGTCTTGGGTTCGTCTCCTTCGGCTATAGGACACTGCAATATCCGGATCTTAGGTCGATCTTTGAAAAGTATTTAGCACCTCCCAGTTGGTCAAACAGCTCTCCAATGAGTGGAATGGGATACTTGTTGCGAACCGTCAGTTTGTTGAGTGCCCTATAGTCCACGCACATACGTAAGGATCCATCATGCTTCTTTTGGAACAAAACGGGGGATCCATAAGAAGATTTGGATGGTTGGATCATTTTGGAATCCAACAACTCTTTCAATTGTTTCTGCAGCTCCTTAAGTTCGGGTGGTGACATCCTATAAGGTGTCCTCGAAGGTGGTTTTGCATCGGAAATAAGTTCAATTTTATGGTCCACATCCCGTCTGGGCGGCAACTTCTTAGGTAGTTCCGCAGGCATCACGTCCTGGAACTCCTCCAAAACGGCTTGAACTTCCTTTGGTACATCCTTGCCTTCAATATCGTTTCCATCATCAGGAACGTAAAATGCAGCGAAGGTCTCTTCTCGCTCAGAAGGCCTCGACTAAGTTGCATGGTGAAAGGGTGCTGTCCCCTTTGCTTCCCTCTGGTCGGAATGGCCCGTGTCTGTCGAGTCCAAAATGACTAAGGAATCGAAAATGGCGAATGCAAGCCCGTACACGATCGAACCATTGTAACCCAAGAACCAAATCGTAGTCATCCATGGTCACTACGGTGAAGGTGATCATTCCTGCCGATCACCTATCTTTGCTTTCACTCCTCGTGCTTCACGGTCAGGTTTAGCATGGGTGTTCACTGTCTTGATCGATCCATTAGTTGGAGTGACGGTAAGTCGTAAGGCTTTGGCTACGCCGTCCCGCATGAAATTGTGCGTAGCTCTGTATCCACTAAGGCTTTGATGTGTGTGCCTCCGATCAAGGCATCCACGAACATAGACCCCTTTCTGGGTCCCTTCGCCGGCTCCACAACGGCTTTGTGACGTGAGCAAACTCAATGAGCCCATATGCGCACCATCCGCAACCTCGGTCTCCGTGGTCTCTTGCATGGCCGCGACCTTCTTCCTCCGAAATGGGCAATCGTACTTCATGTGAGAGGTACTATGACAAATGTGACAACCTCTCGGCTTATCGTTCTCGTCCACCGGTTGCTTGCCCGAGTATTTATTTGGCTCGAACCTTGATGGGCGGTCTCCCCCACCTTTGCATTTATCTCGTGCGGAAAGTCCTTGGCTTGTCAGCCGGTCTTCAACTCCCGTAAGCCCTCGGCCACAGCAATGGCGGTAGCCACGTCCTGAACATTGCGCCTTTCCAACTCTTGCCTCGCAAAAGGCTTGAGTCCGTCCATAAATGCAAACAGCTTGTCGGTCGCCGTCAAGCTTGGTATCTCCAGCACAATTTCTTGGAACTCCTTGACATAGTCTTTGATAGTGCGAGTGTGGCTGAGTCTCTTCAGCCTGCCCCGAGCCTCGAACTCCACATTCTCGGGATAGAATTGCCTCTTCAGTTCGGCCTTGAAGTCTTCCCAGGAAGCCATCCTGCACGCACCACTCTCAATGTCAGCCTGCTTGGTCCGCCATCACAGCACGGCTGTGTCGGCCAAGTACAAGGGCGCCGTCCGCAACTTGGTGTCATCATCTCGAATGTTTGAGGCACCAAAGTATTGCTCCAAGTTCCATAAGAAATTGTCAATCTCCTTGGCGTTTCTCGATCCGTTGAACTTCCCAGTCCTTGGGATGTCAATTCGTGCGGGTGTCGCACCCACATGTCCTTCTCCGTTGGCAATCGCCCTTTTCACTGTTGCCATCTCCATCTTGAGAACCTCCATGCTCTCTTGCATGGCCAAGATCATGGCCCGAAAATCGGCCAATTCCTTCTTCATGTCCCCATCACAAGCATTGATAGTAGAAAGAACCTGGTTGTGCAGCTCCTCACCAGCTTCTTCTAAGTCATCCACCCTCCTCGCAACCTCATCATAGACCTCCTCCAGTCGAGTCACTTTCTGTCCATGGCATGACAATCCGGTCGACAGACTTGTCTCTGCCCTTCTTGGTCTTCTCGGCCTGAGTGTTGGGTTGGGTAACGTCGGATGATTGTGCCATCTTACTCCTTGCACGATCAGCTAGCAATCTTCGAAAATCCGCCTTGGTTGTCTCAACCTTGGCTCCGATACCAACTGTCACGGGGTTATACTTGCGCCTCGCTAAGTCCTCTCCGTGCGGCACATCTTAGGTTGTCTCAAGCCTAAGTAGTAAGCCTATCAACACACACAAGATTACTAGGAAGGAAAGTAAGGAAGTGCTTGGGGAAGGTTTTCTCTTATTGCACTGTAGCAAATCAGCTTTCTCAAGATGAGTTACAAATGAGCCCCCAAGGGGGTATTTATACTAATCCTCCTAGGCTAACAAATTACCAACAAAACATCACTATTCCAAGTATTTACAAGAATGCCATCATCTAGAATGATCTATACAATTCTAAACAATTCTAAGAAGTCTTCTTGGAGTCCCTGCACCCCTCTGGAACGTCCGGCCCGACCGGCCCGAAGTGTCGGCCGGCCGGCCAAGGCCCGAATCGGCCCGTAGCAACCCGACCCGATTTCGACCTTACGGAACCCTCTTTGACCTTCCGGAGTTGATTGGTCTCCATCTTGATGCTTCTAGGGTCTTCTTTACGGATAGTGGGTTCCTCGGCTTTTCAATGTCTATCTTTGTCACAAGGCTTTTAGTCAAAGCCTATTATAGGGGGTAGTCCTCTGTGAGCTTGGCCGAGTCCATGTACGCGCGCGAAGCTGCTGCGCGCGCCGTCCGGCAGTTTCGGCCGGATGCGTAGATGCTGCTTGCCTTAAGGTGGGGCGTGACAGTAGCGCTACCGTTTTCGGACAATGGGTACTTGGACTACCCAAATTACCCGTTAGCGCACGCTACGCACAAGGGCTAGCGACGCTAACACGGAGTGACTATATATCGATGATTAGCACGAGTTTCGTCATTTCTCATTTCCCTTCGTTTTTGGAGCGACTTCGGGCGATTTCGGGCGACTTGGAGTGTTCTCTTCGAGCTGCTATCACCTATCATCATATTCAAGGCTTTGAGTTGGATTATCATCACTTCATCATCTCCTTAACATCAAATCAAAGGTATTAATCTCTTGGATCTAGAATTTCGGATTTTTGGGTTTTTCCTTCCGATTTCTTCGTCTAAGCTTGGATTGTTGTTGGAATACATTAGATATGGATTATCTACCTTGGATAAATATATTCCTACGGATTTAATGGCTATTTTCGGAATTATTTCAAGAACCCTTAGGGTTGACTTCGGTTAATTTGGGGATTTTCCGATTGTTGTTGTTGTAAACTTGAATTGTGGATTTCTATGAGATTATTGATGTCATTGATAGTGTTTTGCTGGTTTGAATGAATCATTTGAAGTTGGTTCGATAATTTGGGTTTGGTTATAACCAACGGGAAGGATATTCTCAACATTTTCGTTAGAGTACATCTACGAGTTCGAATATTGTTGTATCGACGTTTGAGTCGGTTATGATCGTATTTGATTCGTGTAATGATCGAATATTTGGTATATTGTGTTATTCAAGGTTGTTCTAGCGACCGACATTTCATTTAGGACGTTGTTCGTGGACGGACATTCTTCATCGTTGTTGTGTAAGTTAATTCTTACTCGGTTAAAGGATACTCATTCCTTTTTGTTGTTCATTACTCATAATCATAACTCATTCATTATGGTATTAATCATATTGAGACTTGTAATTGTCGAATAATCATTTCATTCACGAGGAACGACGGTTCCAAATCATTTCATCGGGTTATCAATCACGTCACTATTATTTTCATCTTGGTAAGTCATCTTGGCCTTGTCGAATTTTTGTTCATTGATATTCATTGTGGTCATTCTCGTTCATATGACCTTCTGGGTTCATATTGCGTGGTCGGGTGTGGCTGTGTGGAATTTTTAGTCGGGCACACGATGGTCATGTATTGGGTTCACCGATACATTGGACCGTGCACACGGTAAAGCTTAACTCCGTGAGACTAATTAGGTACAAGGACGGGTGTGTCTGGTCATTCATCTTGTACACTTGCACAGGACATTACGGGCGTACTATGATACTCCTCTTCAGCGTAATTCATAACTAAGGATATTTCATAACTTCAGTTAAATCATGATTGTGTATTTTCAACCCTTGAGGATTGTTGTTAGTATGGCCCGACCGTTGGGGATTTTGTTTTCAGGTCACGGCAAGGCAAAGGCACGGGAAGAGCATGTTGACGGCGAGGAGTCCCAGTGATACTAGTAGGGGGGCCCAGTCATTCCGTTTGTTTCAGTCATTTCAGTCATTTCCGTCATTTGTATTTTTCCGCTGCAAAATTCCGTTTGAGATGTTTATTTGTTCAGGGTGGTATATTTTATCTCCATATAAAATATACTAGTATTTTGTTTTGTCCTGGTGTATTGTACTTAAACTTCTCATCGGAGTACTTAGTAATATAATATGGTTCGGTACTACAATTATATTATTTTATTCATCATTTTCATTGCCTGGTGGGTCCCAGTCGGGGATTCACGGCACTGTAATATCCGCCTAGTTTGGGGTGTTACAGAGTTGGTATCAGAGAGTGGTTTTGAATACTACCCTCCAAGTCATATCTCGTTTGAAATCATCGTCATCGGACTAGTATCATTGGACTTTCGCGTCACGTGTGACCTGTGCAAATGCCGAGCCAATCAGACCAAGAATTGTAAGATTTCTAACGCCATGATATAATTTCTGGCAAGAATCATTCATTCATAATTCATCAGTTAACAATCCTCAACCATCATTTTCATTTGACCAGGACGGTCATGTTAACTCGTTAATAACTCAATTCATTTCATTGTTCAGTTGTTGATCAGGAAGATCGAATCATTAATCATGTTAACTTGTTCAAGATAATCATTTCAGTAATTTCGTCAGTTAATCATTCATGTAATCACTGTGTTAGAGCGTGTATGCTCATTTTCATCATCTCATGTCATAATCGTAACGTGATATTCATGCGGGAAATATAACCATCATGTGACTTTCCTACTTCAGTATGGAGAGAGCAAGAAGAGGACGTGGAGGACAAGGCCGTGGAGCGGGCCGAATCCCGAGAGCTCGTGTGAATACACGTGCAAACGCGAGAAATAATGCTAATTCATCGAGCAGCGACGCTGCCACTCATTCACCTGGACGCGATCATTCACTAACGGGGAGTCGTACCCGGGACATGGCTCAGTCAGAAGGTGTCCGGGTTGACCCACTCGCTTTTATGCAGGGCATGATGGCCCAAATGACCCAGATGGCACAGCTGATGGAGACGATGCATAACTCCGTCAATCAAAATCAACAGGCTCCTCCACCTCCACCTCAGAGGCAAGAGAGGAATGTGAGCAATATCATCGGCGACATCTCTCGCCAGAGGCCACCTACTTTTGAGGGCTCGTCTGAGCCGGCGGATATCATTCATTGGCTCGAGCATTTCGAGAAGTTGTTTTCTATGGTAGAGTGTCCCGAAGGACACAAAGTTTCTGTTGCGGCTTACTACCTGGGTAAGAGCGCTCATTCTTGGTGGTTGTCGTTGAAGCCCACCGAAGGATCGTGTACTTGGGATTAGTTCAAGACTCTCATGATGGAGAGGTATTATCCAGCCCCACTCAGAGAGGCCAAGCTGTCAGAATTACTCACTCCCGACCCCTCAACAGACGAGGATGTTCTCGCTATTGCCGAGAAATTTCAGGAACTCCTTCCATTCGCCTCATCCATCATTCATTCAGAGGCGGATAAAATCAAGTATTTCAGCAAGAGGCTGAAACCCCGTATGAGACTTCAGTTGCTTAATCATAATTGCACCACGTTGGCTGAATTCATTGAGAAAGCTCTTACCTATGAGCTTACTGCTAAAGAGATTGCTAAGCAGCAACCTTCGTCTGCTAGCAAGAAATTGAAGAATCGTAATCAGTCTGAATGCGGTCAGACAACCTTCAAGAAACCCCGTGCGGGCTCTGCTTTTTCTGAGCGACCTCCTGTGTCGTCTAAATGCGCGGAATCTCAGTCTCGAGCGGCCAGTTCGGCCATCACCTGTTTTAACTGTGGGGATCTTGGTCATCTCAGTACCAAGTGTCCGAGACAGACTATCACATGTCATAATTGTGGGATTGCTGGGCATAAGGCCCGTTTTTTCCGTAGGGACTCCAAACCTACTCAGACGTCATCTCAGGCCCCTAAGCAGTCAGCCGTTCAGAATCAGGCCACTCAATCAGCGTCGTTTAAAACGACAGGAGCGACTAAAGGTGGAACCTATAGCCAGCAGACGGGAGCGTCCGGTGCCGGGACTAGCAAGCCCCGGATTTATGAGATGAAGAAGACCGATGATCCAGAGGCCCGGATGATCTCAGGTACACTCGATATTCTATCTCAACCTGTGTGTACCCTTTTTGATACTGGTGCATCGCATTCATTCATTTCCGAGTCATGTTTGAGTAGACTACGTCTGGGTAGTGCTACTAGTTGTGAGCCTTATGTCATTGGCCTACCTGATGGTAGACGAATTATCGGTAATCGTGAGATTCAGAATTGTCCGATTTAGTTTCATGGTCGTGTATGGCCAGCAGACCTAATCGTAGTAGATTTGCCGAGGGACGACGTCATCTTGGGCATTGATTGGATGGATCGTCATGATGCCATCATTAGTGTCCGTAAGCGTATGATCACTGTCTTTTCAGACGATGGGGTAGAATGTGTGTTTCAGGGAGGTAATCCTGGCTGTTTGGGTAAGGTCATTAATCTGATGAAAGCAGTAAGATTACTCAATCAGGGATGTGTCGGTTATTGGTGCTATATGGCCAAAACCGAGAAGTCATCAGTAATGTTGACGGATATTCCGGTAGTGAGGGAATATGCCGATGTTTTTCCGGACGAGTTACCTGGTTTGCCTCCACAGAGGGATGTGGAATTCACAATTGAGTTGGAGCCTGGTACGTCCCCGATATCAAAGGCACCGTACCGGATGGCCCCGACCGAAATGCAAGAATTAACGAACCAACTTGAGGAGTTGTTCGAGAAGGGTTATATTCGACCGAGTGCGTCCCCGTGGGGAGCACCCGTGTTATTTGTCAAGAATAAGGATGGTTCTTTTCGCTTGTGTATCGATTATCGGGAGTTGAACAGGGTGACAATCAAGAATAAGTATCCCTTACCCCGTATTGATGATCTCTTAGATCAACTTCAGGGAGCTTCAGTATTTTCCAAGATCGACTTAAGATCTGGATATCATCAGCTGCGGATTCGAGAGTCGGATATCGCGAGGATAGCGTTTCGTACACGCTATGGTCATTATGAGTTTGTGGTTATGCCGTTTGGATTGACTAATGCACCTGCGGTATTCATGGAGTTAATGAATTGGGTTTTCATCGACTTTTTGGATCAGTTTGTTGTTGTCTTCATCGATGACATTTTGATTTATTCTCGTGACTGAGAGGAACACGAGTTTCACCTTCATCAAGTGCTTGACGTGTTGAGACGAGAACAACTTTATGGGAAGTTTTCCAAATGTGAGTTCTGGATGTCCGAAGTGACGTTTCTCGGACACGTAATTTCTTCAGATGGAGTTCGTGTCGATCCTCAGAAGATGGAGGCTATTCGTGATTGGCTACCTCCGAAGAATGTTAAGGAAATCCGAAGTTTCCTCGGATTAGCGGGTTATTATCGGCGATTTGTGGAGGGATTTTCTAAAATCGCTCAACCCTTGACGAGCCTTTTACGGAAGGATAAGAAATACACGTGGTCCTACGCGTGTCAACGGAGTTTTGAGGAACTCAAGAGCCGGTTAATGTCAGCACCTGTACTTTCCTTGCCGCAGGGGACGGAAGGATTTGTGGTTTATAGTGATGCGTCCGGACAGGGTCTTGGATGTGTGCTCATGCAGAATGGAAAGGTTATTGCCTATGCTTCACGGCAATTGAGACCTTACGAGGTTAATTATCCGACTCACGACCTGGAGCTAGCAGCCGTGGTGTTCGCTTTGAAGATTTGGTGTCATTATCTTTATGGCGTTACCTGTCAGATATTCACCGATCATAAGAGTTTAAAGTATATATTTACTCAGAAGGAGTTAAATATGCGACAGAGACAGTGGTTGGAATTAATCAAAGATTATGATATCGAGATCCTTTACCACCCGGGCAAGGCGAACGTTGTCGCCGACGCCTTGAGTCGTAAGTCCATTCAGGAGCAGATGCTTGCTCGTTTAACGGTTCAGAAGGAGCTTCAGCAGGAATTCCTTAGACCCAAGATCGAGGTCTGGCTTCAGCGAGTTCAGGGACAACTTTGTATGTTAGAGATTTCATCGTCACTCGAAGAGGCAATCCGAGAGAATCAGAGTTCAGACCCATCGTTGTTACGCATCCGTGAGGATGTGGTTCAGGGGAAAGCCCCTGGATTCGTGGTCCACGAGGATGGGCTTTTGAGATTTAAGAATCGGTTGTGCGTACCGGCGAATGACGAGTTGAAAAACTCGATTTTGAAAGAAGCTCGTGCTACCCCTTATTCTGTTCATCCGGGGTCCAGCAAGATGTACAAGGACTTGAAACAAAATTACTGGTGGAGTAATATGAAGCGAGAAGTCGTAGAATTTGTTTCGAGATGCTTAACCTGTCAACAAGTCAAGATTGAACATCAGCGACCGGCGGGTATGCTGAAACCTCTTCCTATTCCCGAATGGAAGTGGGAAGACATTTCTATGGATTTCATCACGAGTTTGCCGACGAGTCGTCGTGGCATGAATACGATCTGGGTAATCGTGGATTGCTTAACTAAATCAGCTCATTTTCTTGAGATCAAGGAGACGTGGGGTCCCGAGAGACTTGCTCAACTGTTCATCAAAGAGATAGTGAGACTGCACGGTACTCCTAAAAGTATCATTTCCGATCGTGACGGACGGTTTGTGTCGCATTTTTGGAAATCAGTTCATCGTGCTATGGTAACTCAGCTTAATCTCAGTATCGCTTTTCATCCTCAGTCCGACGGACAATCAGAGAGAACCATTCAGACATTAGAGGACATGTTGAGGGCATGCGTCCTCGATTGGAAAGACGATTGGGAAGCCCAACTACCATTGATCGAATTCACGTATAATAATAGTTGGCATGCTTCGATCAAGATGGCACCTTACGAGGCCTTGTATGGTCATCGTTGTCGATCTCCGTTGTGTTGGGACGACCTATCAGAATCAATCGGCACCGAGCCCGATATGCTTATAGCCGCCCGTGAGAAGGTAGCTTTGATCAGGAGTCGTTTGTTGACCGCTCAGAGTCGACAGAAATCATATGCATATAACCGTCGTCGACCATTAGAGTTCGAGACGGGTGACCACGTTTTGGTCAAGGTATCCCCGAGTCGAGGTATTTTCCGTTTCGGAAAACGGGGGAAGTTGAGTCCGAGGTTTATTGGACCGTTTGAGATTTTGGATCGAGTAGGCGAGTTAGCTTACCGATTGGCTTTACCTCCGGCGTTGAGCCGAATTCATAATGTGTTTCACGTCTCTCAGTTGCGGAAGTATGTTTCCGACCCGAGTCACATACTTCAGTTCGACGAAATCGAGGTCGCCGACGACCATTCTTATGAGGAGCGTCCTATACGAGTTTTAGAGCGGTGAATCAAACAGTTGAGGAATAAGACGATTCCTTTGGTTAAGATTCAGTGGTCTAGGCACGGAATCGAAGAGGCTACTTGGGAAACCGAGGATATTATGCGGGAGAGTTATCCCGAGTTGTTCGACCCTTAGTTTCGGGGACGAAACACTTTTAAGGGGGGTGTATGTAATACCCAGTTGTAATTCAGTATTTATCATTCAGTAATTATCATTCAGTATTTATCATTCAGTATTTATCATTCATTAATTATCATTCAGTGGTTATCATTCAGTTATTTCACTCGTTAATGATCATTTGTCACTCATATTCAATCATGGTATTCATCGTTCAGAGTAATTGTATCGTGTATCAATCGTCGTTCATCACTAGTATAATTGGAGTTTCGTGTCGTGTTTATCATCATTGTCATTTTCGTTGTGGGCTGTGCGTGAGGAGTAGCGCACGCTACGTACTCTTTCTAGCGCATGCTAATTGAGTACAGGTAGCGCACGCTACCACTCAGCATTAGCGCACGCTAATGTTACCCTGGCAGCAGTCCAGAAGGTACTGGACTGCAGGTGAGTTATATGTAGCGCACACTACGATTGGTAAGTAGCGCACGCTAGTGGGTTGTAGTAGCGCACGCTAATATGTGGTGTAGCGCGCACTAAGGACGGATCAGGTTGAGTCCAGTGGCTACTAGACTGCACTGGATTAATTCATAGCGCACGCTATGAGTAATTTTAGCGTACGCAAACGGTGTAGTAGCGCACGCTAAATATTGGTTGTAGCGCACGCTACCGAGGTCAGATCAGAGGATAGACGGTTTCTGGATTCCAGTACTGGGCATCTAATAATTCGTTAGCGCACGCTAACCATGGATATTAACGCACACTAATGGTATGGTTGTAGCGCACGCTACAAAAGGTACGTAGCGCGCGCTACCGTTTTCGGTCAGTGGGTACTGGACTACCCAAATTACCCGTTAGCGCACGCTACGCACAAGGGCTAGCGCACGCTAACCTGGAGTGACTATATATCGATGATTAGCACGAGTTTCGTCATTTCTCATTTCCCTTCGTTTTTGGAGCAACTTCGGGCGATTTCGGGTGACTTGGAGTGTTCTCTTCGAGCTGCTATCACCTATCATCATATTCAAGGCTTTGAGTTGGATTATCATCACTTCATCATCTCCTTAACATCAAATCAAAGGTATTAATCTCTTGGATCTAGAATTTCGGATTTTTGGGTTTTTCCTTCCGATTTCTTCGTGTAAGCTTGGATTGTTGTTGGAATACATTAGATATGGATTATCTACCTTGGATAAATATATTCCTACGGATTTAATGGCTATTTTCGGAATTATTTCAAGAACCCTTAGGGTTGACTTCGGTTAATTTGGAGATTTTCCGATTGTTGTTGTTGTAAACTTGAATTGTGGATTTCTATGAGATTATTGATGTCATTGATAGTGTTTTGCTGGTTTGAATCAATCATTTAAAGTTGGTTCGATAATTTGGGTTTGGTTATAACCAACGGGAAGGATATTCTCAACGTTTTCGTTAGAGTACATCTACGAGTTCGGATATTGTTGTATCGATGTTTGAGTCGGTTATGATCGTATTCAAGGTTGTTCGAGCGACCGACATTTCATTTAGGACGTTGTTCGTGGACGGACATTCTTCATCGTTGTTGTGTAAGTTAATTCTTACTCGGTTAAAGGATACTCATTCCTTTTTGTTGTTGATTACTCATAATCATAACTCATTCATCATGGTATTAATCATATTGAGACTTGTAATTGTCGAATAATCATTTCATTCACGAGGAACGACGGTTCCAAATCATTTCATCGGGTTATCAATCACGTCACTATTATTTTCATCTCGGTAAGTCATCTTGGCCTTGTCGAATTTTTGTTCATTGATATTCATTGTGGTCATTCTCGTTCATATGACCTTCTGGGTTCATATTGCGTGGTCGGGTGTGGCTGTGTGGAATTTTTAGTCGGGCACACGATGGTCATGTATTGGGTTCACCGATACATTGGACCGTGCACACGGTAAAGCTTAACTCCGTGAGACTAATTAGGTACAAGGACGGGTGTGTCCGGTCATTCGTCTTGTACACTTGCACAGGACATTACGGGCGTACTATGATACTCCTCTTGGCGTAATTCATAACTAAGGATATTTCATAACTTCGCTTAAATCATGATTGTGTATTTTCAACCCTTGAGGATTGTTGTTACGTGTATCGACCCCGTTGGGGGATTTTTGTTTTCAGGTCACGGCAAGGCAAAGGCACGGGAAGAGCATGTTGACGGCGAGGAGTCCCAGTGATACTAGTAGGGGGCCCCAGTCATTCCGTTTGTTTCAGTCATTTCAGTCATTTCCGTCATTTGTATTTTTCCGCTGCAAAATTCCGTTTGAGATGTTTATTTGTTCAGGGTGGTGTATTTTATCTCCATATAAAATATACTAGTATTCTGTTTTGTCCTGGTGTATTGTACTTAAACTCCTCATCGGAGTACTTAGTAATATAATGTGGTTCGGTACTACAATTATATTATTTTATTCATCATTTTCATTGCCTGGTGGGTCCCAGTCGGGGATTCACGGCACTGTAATATCCGCCTAGTTTGGGGTGTTACATGGACCGCGACCTTCTATGAAATCTGATAACTTGCTTTTATCTCCGGTCATGTGCCGAGAGCATCCACTATCGAAGTACCAGATGTCCTCCTCTAGGATGTCCTGTATGCAAAGAGATTAGGTAGATTTAGGTCCCCTTTGATTTTTGGGTCCATGAATGTTAGTGCCTTTAGGTACCCATATTTTCCTGACAGCAATTGGTTTACTGTAGGTCACATTTGATATAGTGTTGTGGTATCTACGTGGGGCATATACGTAGTCGCTATAACCATGATAATTGTTATGCATGTAAAATTCAGGGTTATTATTATTAGTCCAGTATGAGTGCCGTCTTGGAGGTGGAGCCATTTTCTTTGGCCTTACAACTTGCTTTGTGGGTCTCCAGTTGGATTCCCAACGCTGTTGTTGATACTGTGCGGACACCTATTTTCTCGAGGAATAACAGGGCTCCTGTATCCAATACCTAGGCGCGTTGTACTGATAGTACTGCCGTGCGGGCCTTTGATGTTTGGATATAGCCTTCCTTCTGAACGGCTATTGGCGCTGTTGATATGCTCGGGGAGCATGCTTTTGAGTGCGCCCTTCAGGTCTGAATGGCTGGTGATTCCGCTGTCTGGAGTATGATTGAGGTGGCGGAATGGCAGCCTTTGTCGCTCATTGGGCAATGAGTTCCTTCACAGGACTCGAAGTTTCTTTCGACACAGGAATGGGTTCCACACCCCTGACAAACATTGTACTAGTTTTCCCTTTGTTTGAAAATGAGTTGTATCCTAAGCCACTTTTATCATGAGCATGTTGCCCAGTGCTTAGAATTTCTTCCATTCTTTTGGACGATCTCTCGAAAGATTTCAGAATGGTCTCAAGTTCATCTTCTCGTTTTTCGAGAGTTTTGACTTTGGCTTGAAGTAGAACAAAATCATTTGTCTTGCTCTCATTGTGAGTTTTAACCTCACTTAGTTCATGAGCAAGTTGATGATTGCTCTCCATGAGTTTTTCATGGTCGACTTTGCTGGTTTCATAATCAATAGACCTATTTTCATAATTTATTTTCAGCAAGTCATTTTCATCTTTCAGCTCTAGGTTAGACAGTTGGAGTTGTATATTCTCATTTTTCAGTGTCTCATGGGCCTTTTGAATGTTTTTAAACTCATTCATCATGTTTTCAAAACTATGAGATGCATTTACTGGAGTAATTGAGGTTGAGCTTACCTCATCATCGCTATCTTCATCTTCTGGAATGTCCTTGGCCATAAAGCACATATATGCTTTATCATCGAATTCGTCATCAGATGAATCACTGTCCGTGACCACTTGTAGACATTCTTCGGATTTGGATGGTGTGGGAAGGCTTCTGATTCTCCAATTAGGGCCTTGAGCTTGTTTTTCCAAGCACGTCTTCGTTCATCCCTCTCTTGTTGCTCGGCTTCTGGCAACCTTTGAACTTTGGGATGAGGACATTTGTTTGCATAATGTCCTGGTTTCCTGCAATTATAGCACAAGTTAGCATCACTGGATGAAGTTTTGGTACTTACCTTGTGGACAGGTTTGGGCCTGTAGGGAGTTTTTCCCGATTGTTTGATGAACTTCTTGAACTTATGCATGAGAAGCGCCATTTCATCTTGAGATAGGATGTCGTCATCACTGTCAGCATTCTTGTGACTAGGCTTCGACGAGCTGGACATGCTGTGTCGATAGTTCGATACAGCGGCTAGTGTTGTAACCTTTGAAGGAGATTCTTCAGCTTTCTCTCTTCTATCAATATCATACTAAAAAACTTTGAGGTTAGAGAAGAGATCAAAAGTAGATATTTCATTTAGATTACACGATACACGCATAGTTGTGGTCTTAATGTCCCATCGGGCAGGGAGAGATCTGAAAATTTTTAAATTCTTCTCTTTTTGGGTATAAATTTTGCCCAAAGCTTCAAGTTCACCAACAATACCAGTGAATCTGAGGTCAAGTTCCTCAAGTGTCTCTGTTGGTTTCATTTCAAAAGATTCAAATTGCTGAGTGAGTTTTGAAATTTTGTTTTCTTTTGAGAGCTCAGTTCCCTCACAAATCAACTTGAGTTTATCCCAGATTTCCTTGGCTATTTTACAGCTCTTTACCTTCGAGAATGTGCCTTTGTCGAGGGTGACAAACAACGCATTCTTCGCAACATTGTCGAGGTTGGTGCGCTTTCTTTCATCTGTGGTCCATTGTTCGCGCTCCTTCTCGAGCATCTCAGCATGGGCTTGGTCTTCAATCCTTACGGCCGTATTTACCTTCATGATCTTAATGGGGCCATCCTGTATAACAAAAATCATTACTTCGTGCATTGCTGCAAGATGAGCCTCCATCCTGATTCTCCAATCAACAAATTCATTAATAGAGAACATAGGCACTTTGTTGATCATAGATGTATCTACGTGAGAATAAAAGAATGAAAAAGACTGTTTTAAAAATTAAGTGATTTTGGATCTGATTCGGTTAAAATACGACTAATTCTTTTTAGAATCAACCGCTCTGATACCACTTGTTGCCACTAAGTATACTGGATACAGCTTGGAAAGTATTTTAAACTACAAGCTGTACGGTTTTAAATCTGAGTGCGTAGCGGAAGTCTTAAATACATTAAGTTGCTGAGGATACAGCAACTCGATATGCAGAGTATACTTAAATAATCACAGTTATTAAAACGATAAAGGCAGAAGGTAAATAACACAATATTTAAAGTGGTTCGAGGTAAACCCCTCTACGTCCACTGGTCCTCCACACAGGAGTAAAAAGTTTATTATAATTACTGCGTACACAACTACGTAATTATAACCTTTCCTAATCAATATATCATTCACACAGATTGATATAATGATCTTAGCTTTCAACCGTTCACACATATTGGTTTGAGCTAACACTTTGACTGGCTTCTTCACACACAGTTCTGAAGCTTCGCCTTCTTCGATGTAAGTCCTTCACACACAGTTCGGGAGAAGCAAAGATTCCTCAGTCCACACAGGGCTGATATGGGTTTGTTCAAAGATAGAACAGGGTTGAACAACAGCTATGACTTTCTGGGCTATAAGCTGATGATGTGTTTTTCAAGGTTTGAGCACTGTATATCTCTTATATCTGAATAGCAGAAAGCTTGGGTGAGATATGTTTTGCTCTGAATATTTCTTGTAAGCTTGATCGTTTGTAAGTCTTTCAGTCGTTCAGTTGTTGATGATCTTCAAACTCTGGAGATATATATAATCTCTGAAATATATCCGTTTGAAATCTATCCGTTGGGCAAGATTCTGTGACAACATACATTTGACTGAGATCCGGATATTGCGGGATTTGTGAAGATCTTCTGACTTACAGTATTTAAATACTTTATCCTTTAGTATTTAAATACTTCTTTATCAACGGGACTTGACTTCTAGCGAATACTGAAGATTCCTTCTTGTCCTGTTGAGAGCTGTATGGAAGGATCATTGTATTGTCGATTCGAGACAGCTTCCATACTTAGTCTTTATGAGACTTCTTTGCTGTATGATAGGTTCCATTGTATGCTGGATCTACGAGAGGTCTTCGATACAGGTTGACACTTTTGATCAAATTTTCGATACAGTTTGCTTACTGTATGCTGGATTGGAATATTGTCAAAACATCTTATCACCACTATTCGATAAAGGGATTGTTTATCCTAACTGTTTCGATACCGGGTATTGTTATCCCAACAGAACAGGCCGAAGATTGACTAACTTCTTGCACCACTACCGAGTCGCTTCCCCTTGCCTCATTGAAAAGTTCAAAAAATACCTATTTCACCTCTCCTTAATAGCAACATCGTCCACTAACACTTGGCCCAAATCATCCTTAATATAATTAACGGAACCCAGGTCGCGCTGCCTACTCTCCCTAGCTTTCGCTAGTTTAAAGATAGCATTCGCTCCGTCTTTGGTGTCTAGGCGCTTGTACATCTCCTGGTATGCCTCACCTTTCCTATATAAAAAACCAAACCAAACATACCCAGTATATCCCGCTCAGAGCAAGGTCTGGGGAGGGTAAGATGTACGCAGACCATGCCCCTACTTATTACGGTAGGGAGGCTGTTTCCGTGAAGACCCCTAGCTTAGTGCACAGCAAAATATTGTGTGAAAAATACAAAAGGCAGCATATGATTCGAAAAAGCTCAATACCATACCTGAGCCCATGGCTTAATCCACATGGAAGTTACCTAAGAGGGATTTGGCTACTTCACTCCCGATGAACGCTGCTCAACCAGAAGAGAGGTTGACTCCGCGCACATATTCCTTTCAAAAATACACCACACGCAAAAGGCAAAAGGATAAAATATACATTAAAAGTAAAAATGCAAAGCTCTAGGTCAAAGCTAACCGAGACAACCCAACCAAGAGGCTCTCAACTACAACACCACTCCCAACTAAAGAATCCACAACTCTGATCTGGCGCCTCCAAGCGCACCTATCAACCGTCATGGTCTCAGAAAGGTTTAAGGCCTTCAAATCTAATCTCAGCTGCTCCTCCCACGTCCTCCTCAGTCTGCCTCTCCTCCTCTCCCCGACAACCAATAAACTCTCGACCTTCCTCACCGGAGTAGATGCCTGCCTCCTGCGGATGTGGCCAAACCATCTCAATCTCCCTTCCCTAACTTTCGCTGAAATGGGCGCCACTTTTAGCGCTCTCAAGACCCTGCTCGAGATTCTATCTAACATTGTGACCACACGACCAACAGAATAATCTCATTTCACCGGCCTAACTCGCTTTCCAAGAACTTCTTCATCGCCTAACATTCGGAGCCATACAACATTGCAGGTCGGATTGCAGCTCTATGGCACAATCCCAAATCAACCAGACTGTTGTTGACCTAGTCCGTTTGAGCGGTCCAACCCGTTTGTCAGGTTTACGGCGTCTGCGCAATAATTGAGAGGGGAGGGAAAAAAAAATACTAATAAAAAGAACTTTCGTAAAAGTAGACTCGCTTTCAACGTCATTTCTTAGTATTTTTCTTCATTATTATTGTTCTTGTCTCGCATCCGTTTTGATAAGGCTGCGTGCTCCCGTCCGAATATGCAAACCCCAAATTGAACACGCCTTTTGTTTTTCTTTCAGGTTTTGCATCAAACAGGTGGGTTACGATGTTTGATTGTTTTCGAAGGAACACGTAATTTTAGGTGTGGGTGTGCTGTAATGATTGATAGATTTAACTCCATATATAGGCGGCTTCCATTTTCTGACAGATCGTTAAGTTTGTATCTATAATTCTTTCAGTACTGCATACATCCACCACAGCTCCAATTTTGACCTTTTGCTGTGGTTTTATATTTATGTTTTCCTTTTTCCTTTTTACTGTTTTTTTTCTCTTCATTTTTTTCGCGTGTTTGTGTTAAATTGGATTATATCTAGTCGTGTGTATGATGATATTATTCCATTTTAGGCTGGTTGATTTCTATACTGATTGACATATTAGGTTTTTATGCCCGTAATTTTTCGGGTATAAGGTTTATGGCTGGTCTTCCTACTGGAGTTTTTTGTTCTTCCTAGCTCTAGTTGAGAAGATTATTTAATTGGTTTAGTTTTCTGACTTGAACTACATTTTAACCATATTTTTGTCTTACTGCATAACATTTTTAAAAACTTCAATGTCAAATATAACAATCTGTTTCTTCATGGTGGATTTTTGAGTTTGTGAACTATTGTTGTTAAAACCTGAATAGCTTCTTCATTAATTTCCCATCGTTTCTTGGCAAAATATTTTGTCTCACATGTTTGAAATAATTTATTGTAACTTGTAAAGTAGAATTGTTTACAAGGATAATGATAGCAAGAGTGGAAAAAGAACTATTGAAGGCTAAGGATTACATAGTGTGTGTGTGTGTGTGTTTCTAGCACTTCGCTCACGCACATACATACACACACATGCATGCATCTATAATTTGGGTCTCAATTTCTAACTTTTTTTTTTTTTTTTTTTTTGTCTCAGCAGTATGTTTAATAAGAATTCGTTAGCTAGTAGCAAATATCTCTATTTGCTCACTGAAAGGCCCCATCCCTTGATTTTGTTGTTTAGACAATTTACTCGGAAGTTCTTTTTCTGTTAGTAGAATGGTTATGAATCGTTATATTGTATTCCCTTTTATATCCCTCCATTATCATGTTTTTACCATTTTTTTTGGTCTTTCTGCAACGTGTTAATTGCATTTAATATGAATAGCTCATTTTATTACCCGTCCATATGTCAGATTGACATAGAAAAGCTGGAGTTCATTAAAATCAAGGATTAATTTTTACCTCTCCGCGTGATTGACTCAAATGTAATGGCAACAACATTTATTTTTGTGGGTGTTTTTGACTTATATTTAGTGCAAAATACTTGCATGTTAGTCGGCTAAATGAATTTTGAATGTATCTTCTACCCATCTGCTCCAGACAAGATCCAGTATGTTTTTTGGTTTCTCATTACTTGCTAAGCCCATTCAAAATAAATATCATTCTAGACTTTTTTAACTTTTACTAAACAGATGTCATTTTAGCTTTTCCCCTCTCCTCATTCCACTATTATTTCAAATTAAGTCATCTGGTTCACTCGTCATCAAATTCAATCCATTATTCATGAGGGGTAAATTCTAGCAATTTTTTTTTTCCTAATTTGTGTAGACGAGGTTAGATTGACATATATTTTAAACAGGAGGGAGTATCTGTTTGTACATTCTTATTGGCGGCATGAGTGAATGTCTTTCCTAATATCCTGAAGATATAAGCTCCATGTCTGTGTGCGCCTTTTGTTGTTGTTGTTGGTGGTGGATGGTGGGGTGGTGGTGGGGATGGATAATGGAAATAGTTAAAACCGGCAGTTGAATTTATATATTCTTCTATGATAAGTAGTTGCACAAAGAGGCTGCCTTTTTTTGACGGTCTCAGTGCTTTGTATCTTTCCTTGTATTTGAGAAGGTGGCCATGCCTGTAAGATTACATTGCCGTTATATGTTTTTGAAGTTTTTAATCATTATATATCTGAATTATACGTTTAGGCACCATGATTAAGTTGTTTAAGGTAAAGGAAAAGCAAAGAGAACTTGCTGAAAGTGCCAATGGGAAGCCAGCGGTCAAGAAGCAAAGTGCTGGAGAATTACGTCTTCAAAAAGGTCTGTCATTCTTATGTACTGAGGAATATTTGAATATCCTTTTACGTTTGTATGTGAGTGCATGCCTGTCATTGTTGTGTTTCTTCATTTTTTTTTTAAAAAATATTTTGCTAGCATAGTTGTTAAAGGTGAAAGGCGCACCAAGGCGATAAGGGCTCCTATTGCCTGAGGTGCAAGGCGCAAGGCGATGTTTGCCTGACAAACGTGAGGCGTAAAAAAATGAAAAAAAAAATCGAACTATAAAACTCATAAACACATAATAGAGAGAAAGCATAACTATCCAAAAAAGCGTAAAAGTTAACAATAATAATGTGTCAAAACAATAGAAGACAACCTTCAGACGTGTTAAAAGAAAACAAAAAATAAAACAAGAAAAATCCAATGATACAGAGGAGCGCCTAAGAACAGGTAAAAGGCCCACCGAGGCACGCGCCTGACCTACATCACACGCCTTTGGTCTGGAGGGGCGATGATGTTTTTTTTTTCCCAATAAGCGCCTAGTGGCCATTTCCTGAAAATTTTGAGGTCGAGATTTCAGTGAGCTGCTCCGGGGAGTAGCCGCGTAATCGGCGTGCCGGTACGTGGGTGTTCGATAACCTTGGTGGTCGGGCAAGCATGGTGAGGCGGTCGTTTGTTTGGGCAGAACATTGTAGTGGAGAGCTATGTTCTTCGAGTTGATGCATCACTAGTGAATTGAGGCGGGCCTTTAATAACTATGTTTGTTAGTTGTGTATAGAAAACTGTGCATAATGATATTAAGAAAAATGATGTGCCTAATCTTCTGACTGATTTGTCCGAGTTGGGTGACGCTGTGTTGGTGGTATTATATTATTAAGGTGGACATGTCACCTGAAGTCCTGCTTCAAGGAGATAGATAAAATATGGGTTCAGTACTTGGATGACGCAATGTTGGTGGTATTATATTATTAAGGTGGACATGTCACCTGAAGTCCTGCTTCAAGGAGAGATAAAATATGTTGTTCAGTACTGGGTTGCGCGTACCTACTATAACTAAACAATTAAGTGTACTGTAAGCATTGTTACTTAGGCGGTTAGGCCTATTTGATAATAATCATTTTTTTTCGTTCCCTTTTTTGGATAAAGAGTGGATTGGTCATTATAATTGCGAGGAGAGGGCACGTGTGTGTTTTCGCCCATGTGATTGGGTTATCGACATTCATGTTATACTAATGCTATTCTTCCATTTATAGAGAACTTTATACTTCAGGCTCCAATGTTTTAAAAGGCGTGAGGCGTGTTTGAGGCATTCTCAAAAAATGAGGTGAGGCGTAAGTCTCGAGGCGTACCAAGGCGTAAGCCTCAATTTTTATAAAAAAATATATTTATATTTTTGGAAGCTTCATCATTAACAAAGGAACATAGCCAAATAGTAATGTTTTGAATTACTTTGCAATTACACCAATGTAACAAACATAAAAACGCATAAAATAAAGTTTATCATCTCAAACAAAAAAAATAAGATTATAATATCACGATGAATTTAAAATGGGATCATCGGTATCTAGTAGTTTATCATGCCGGGTCCTTCCGCTTGCCGGATGTCATATTCCTACATGATCAATTAAACAATATATGAAGAAAGCCAACAAAAAGAAAGTAAAAAAATAAAGGAAAAAAATTAAAAGGAGAAACGATTTTACAAAAAAAAAAAAAAAACTGCTGCCTAAAAATCAGATAAAGCAAAATACGGGGGAAGCAAAATGAAGCAAAAAAAAAACGGCTGCCTAAGATTTCACCAAAAAAAAACTGCTGCCTAAGAATCAGACAGCAAAATACGCGGAAAGCAAAATAATCAAAATAAAGCAAAAAAAAACTGCTGCTAAACAAAAAACAGAATAAAGAAAAAAGAAAGGAGGTCGTTGGAAACGTACGGGGGGTGTCGGAGGTCACTGGAAGTCGGAGTCTCGGAGGACGCTGGAGGTCGGAGTCGCTGACGGACTGGAGGTCGGAGTCGCCAGTCGTTGGAAGTCGGAGGTGAAAGTCGTGATGGAGGCTGAAAGAAATTAGGGCTGGAAGTCGCTCTGGAAGATCTTTTCTCTATTTTTTGCCTGGGCCGCTCTCTTTATATTTTTTCATTTATTTAAAATAAATAAGAAAAAAGGCGCCTCGGGACGTTTTCTCAGCGCCTCGCCTCGAGGCGGCGCCTCGTTCTGCCTTTTAAAACATTGTCAGGCTCTGATAAGCTTTATTTGATTGCTCATAGGAGATAAAGCTTAAAAAGAACTAAAAGTTTGGAGACTTCGGCTCTGTTCTTTTGGACTGAATGGAACTGAGCTGAACTGAATGGAACTGAGCTGAACTGAACTGAGAACTATATATTAAGGGTAAATAATAATAATAATAATAGTAATAAAAAAATAGAAATAATAAATATAAGAAAATAATATTAAAAATAATAATATAATAAAATATAAATGGTAAGTTGAGATCTATTTGATAAGGGTAAATTATAATAATATTAATGATATTAATAACAATAACGATAATAACTATAATAATAATAATAATAACAATAATAATAACAACACTGATAATAATGGTAAATAATAATAATAGTAATCAACAACGATAATAATAAATATTATTAATAATAATAGTAAATATTATTAGTAATAATAACAATAATAATAATTAAGATTAATAATAATAATAACACTGATAATAATGGTAAATAATAATAATAGTAATCAACAAGAACAACGATAGTAGTAAATATTATTAGAAATAATAACAATAATAATTAAGATTATTATTAATAATAATAATAATAAAATAATAATAATAATAAGAAAAACAGAATCGAATCGACTAATCAATCGAATCAATCAATCGAATCAAAACTGAAAAATATGTCCAAAAGAATAGGGCCTTGCATTGTACATGTTTTGTCAACCTACTTGATGATTTTTGAATGCATGAGCATGTCCATCATATATATTCTATGAAGCTTGGGGTTACGGGAGGTTGCCGTACTAGGGACGAGATGTTGCGGGACGGCCTGGAATCGTCCCCAGTGCCATTCTGGATTAGCAGGGACGGTGGGAGGAAATGGGGACGGCTGGATAGAGTTTGGGGAGAGGGTTCAGGGATGGATTTTGGCGTTACACAGTGTCGCCACCAATTAATTGGGTTTCTTTTGCCCAAAAAAATCAGAAAAACTTACCCGAATTCTACAATTCGGGGCTTAGGGTTTCTTTCATCAAATTCAGTTGCTGCCTGCTTCTCTCTCTCTCTACAACCTCTGAGTCTCTCAACAAGGGTTCTTGAGTTTTTCAACCTCTGTGTTTCTAATCATGTTTGTACGTTTGTAGATGGGGAAAAAAAGGATCAGGTAAGAAGGAAGACTGAAGAGAAGGTGAGAGGGAGGGAGAGAGAGAAGAAAGAAAGATGCATCGAGAGAATAGGAAAGGAAAAGAATAAAAAGTGAGAAAAAAGAAACGAAAAGGAAATTGAAACGGAATTGAATGATAAAATTGGGCCATGAATTAAACAGGAACATAAATTGAAAAATGTTCCATCTGGGCTTAAGAGTCTGATTGGGCTATTAATTGGGATAATTCTTTTTGGTTACCATACCTATTTGTAATCTTTTGCCGTACCACATGCCGTACCCATATTTTTTTCAAATTTTAATTTTGACATTTTTTGTCCATGTTCCTGTTTCCGCCTTTTGTCCATGCATCCGTCTCGGTGCTACATAGTATATTTCCCACGTGAAGTTTTTATACTCGACAATCATGGAAGGAAGTTGAAACTTGGAACAGACTTCTCCTGGTATAGTAGAGGGAAAATTTTTTTGACCATTTTTTTCTTTGTCAAACTAAATTATCTATGCGTAAGGTTCTTGATAAGAACAGTGGCAAGATCAATAAAACAGTAACAGAAATGAAAATACTAGCAATGGAGGAGAAGGGACGGATTATATTTCTGCTCAAAAGATAAACGAGCAAACTCCAGCAATGGAGTCTTACTGTCAAAGCCAAAGGGCCGATCACAACTAAGATCAAATCTGGAAAAGAAAATAATCCCCCCACTATCAAAACAACCGTTCCCTAAATAAGATTCTCTCACAAAATAACTAACTGCTGCAATCATTCATCTCTACGTGTCCTGGGCCTGCACTGGTAGAATTTCCAAATTGTGGGCCTAGAGGGCCCTTATTCTAGAATGGGCTGACCACGATCCTTATCAATGGGCACGTGTTGAAGATAGGCTTGTCCTCAAGCCTAAAGTCAGGATACTGGATCTGGAAGGCTGGACGATCCTTCCATGTGGCGTCTTCCACAGAGCTGGATGAGACATTGCTAGATATTCTCATTGTCCCTGGAGTTTGTTCGGGTACGGAGGCAGCGGATTGGGAGGTGAGGCAGGTCCGTTTCCAACCCTTCTGGTAGAGAGGGCTCCACAGGGGCTTTTCCGACCGGGAGAGGTTTCAAGTAGTTGGAGCTGCCGATTTGGGGGAAGTGGCTGATGTTAAATATCGGGCATTAGGTTAGAGGTGGTATCTGGGCCGGTCGCAGAACAGCCCGGCACGCTTAAAAACCGGCCCGGACCGGCCCATTTACTATTTGGCCCGGACCGGTCCGTGTACATTTAGGTTATGTGGGCCTTAGGGGCCTTTGTTTTAGAGGCCCGGCCCGGACCGGCCCGAGCCCGTCTAAAACCGCTGGCCCGGCACGGACCGGCCCGAGCCCGTGTTAGCCTGTGAACCGGGAAGACCCGATCCGTTTAGCCCGCCTAAAGACCGTGAATTGAGAAGGCCCAATAGGGTTTTTTATTTCTTTCCTATCAATTTATAGCCTGAAAAAGGTACAAAATCCAGTTTTCATTTAGTAAATCACATCCTATTATGTCCAAGAGGCATGCAGTAGTGAGGGTACATTTCAGCATTCTATGGTAAGTTTTCTAAGACAAAATTAAGAAAAGATACAAATAACACAAACACCTACTCTACACAATTATTATAGAAATATATTTTTGTTCCCTGCCACAGTTAAAGTTATCAAGGTCCAACTCCAAAATGGATGTACGGCATCAGACATGTCAGGTTATTGCATCTTTTCCACTAACATTTCACACCCGACGACAATAGTCCGATGCACTATAGGAGCACTCTGCAATTAACTTGAAGAGGAGTAAAATGAGAGAGAGAAAGAGAGAGGGAGAGAGAGAGAGAGTTTTTCTTTCTTTATAATAAATTTCAAGTTCATTTTGTTGGTTTTTGTAATAAAATTTCTGTCGTACAATGAAGAAAAAAAAATGTTCAGCCCGGCCCGGCCCGGCTCGGCTCGTGAACTGCCCGGACCGGCTCGTGAACAGCCCGGCCCGGGCTATGAACACAATGGGTTGTGGGCCGTGCCGGGCCTTATGTTTGTAAAAAAAAAGACCGGCCCGGCCCGCCAAAATAGAAGGACCGGCCCGGCCCTTAAATGGAGCGGGCTTTAGCAGCCCAGCCCGGCCCTTAAATGGAGCGGGCTTTAGCAGCCCGGCCCGGCCCCGGCCCGAATGCCACCTCTACATTAGGTTGGGTTAAAAGCGGTGGGGTGGGCTTATAAGAGAATGGGCTAACGAGTGGTCTATTTTTAGTAAATTAGGTATTAGGTTTCCAGGTATTAGAAGTGTGGTATAAGAACCCGACCCGATGTGGATTTTGATTGTTGACCGCGAAGGCGGTGGGTGAGTCGGTGGTGATGCAAACATGGCGTGCGTACTCCATGGCCTTGTCGCACGTGTCTGGATTGAGGGTCCGGACCCAGTTATGGACGTTGGATCTCAAGCCACGTAGAAACATTCCGATTGCCTGTTCTTCCGATTGATCTGGGATTAGAGCCAAAAATGCCTCAAATTCTTCAGTGTAAGTTTCAATATCACCTTCTTGGAAAAGAGAGCCGATAGCCTCATGTGGATTCCGAAACTTGGTTCCGCTGAATCTGGTCAAGAGCTTGGTACGAAATTGGTTCTAATCAGTAGCGGGTTGCTTGAACAACAAGGTTGTGCACCAGTTTAGGGCCACTCCATCCATACCCATCTAGCAAGATGTAATTTCTGGTCTGGTGGTGTGTGGTGGACCTGGAAATAGAGGTTGGCTTTAGTCAGCCATCCTCGAGGGTCTACACCATCAAAGGCTGGTAGCTTCACCTTCGGCATAGAGAAGAGGGCATCGTCAAAATGATTGGGGCGGAAGACAAACTGAGGTATGGGTTTTCCACCAGATTTGGGAGTAGGACCATTGGAATTGCCATCTGAGGGAGTTTCTTGGAGGAGAATGGGGTCTGGTAAAAAAGAAGTGCCCTCAGCTTGATATCGTTTTGAGGGTTTTTGGGTGGAGGGTGCAGGAGTTTTTCGATGGCTTTTGGTAGGTCATTGACAATTTCTTTCATGGAATGAACAACAGAAGTTAGGTCAGAGAGCTGGGTGTAGAGGAGATTGATTTTCTCC
This sequence comes from Orobanche coerulescens, assembly GCA_033398695.1. NCBI lineage: Eukaryota > Viridiplantae > Streptophyta > Magnoliopsida > Lamiales > Orobanchaceae > Orobanche > Orobanche coerulescens. The sequence goes on from CM065812.1 coordinate 100,443,021, forward strand.
TCATGAACATCAAGTTTGGATTGTAATCTGGTGGTGATAGAGGGTTCTGGTTGCACCATGGTGGTGAAGAAGGGCAACGGAGCCAATGATAAGAACAGTGGTAAGATCAATAAAACAGTATCCGGAAATGAAAATACTAGCAATGGAGGAGAAGGGATGGATTTTGTTTCTGCTCAAAAGAATAACCAGCAAGCTCCAACAATGGAGTCTTACTGTCCAAGCCAAATGGCCGATAACGACCAAGATCAGTAATAATTCCCCCACTATCAAAACAACCCTTCCCTAAATAAGATTCTCTCCTCACAAAATAACTATCTGCTGCAATCATTCATCTCCACGATCCACGTGTCCTGGGCCTGCGCTGGTAGAATTTCCAAATTGTGGGCCTAGAGGGCTGTTCTTCTAGAAGGGTCTGACCACGATCCTTATCAGTTCTTCTACTGACATTTTATTATTACAAGGGACCAACTGCAGCCTTGCCTCCCTGATTTTGTTTTTCACAATTATGTAAATTATCTGCAACACATATCCATTCTATTTTTGCTGATTATATGTATTTAAGTCTGGTGAGTATGTGTTCTACGCATAGAGTATGTTGTGTTTAAACTGGAATCAGATTAGAGACTTGGAAACTGCTTCCTCATAATTTGAGGGGGAAAGAATATCATGGCTTCAATTTTCTTACTGTGAAGTTACTTTCTTAAACCTTTAATACTTGATTATATATATATCCCCATGAAAGATCTTTCAGCTGCAAGTATTTGGGAGGAAAAATCATTTTTTCAGTAGAACGAAGTGTCCAGTTTATTGTACAAAGGTTTTTAACGTCTCTGCACTGCAATGTTAAATACTTTGTTCTTGGAAAATTCTTCGTTGATATACGCATAACTTGAATTTTAAAACAGGGTTATTTTTTAAGCTGAAACCAATTCTCTTTTGAGTCTATTAAGAGTTGTTACTGCTAAATTTTTATAAACCTGTTGCTGCATATGCAACAGTCCATGGTTTGCAATCTGAAGTGTTGTTTTTTTGTTTCACCTAAATCTGACATGCCAAAGAGATACAAGCTTGGATTCTATCTGGTTTTTGAAAATGAAATATAGAAGTTAAAATAAAAATCGTTACCGGTTTATGCGAGACTGTTCGCATATGCAAATGGGAATGAGATGCTTTACGTTGATCTCTATCATGCATTATATGAACGATGTAAGAGGGAGGGAGGAAGGGAAGGGCTGTTGGAGGGATAGGGGTGTTGCTGCATGAGTTTGCTTTAGGATAGCTTTGTCATTGCCAGAAAATTGTTAGTTGAATTGTTCTACACATTGAAGAGAAAAATTAGATGTTTGGATTTAGAGGTACTTTTTCAGAGACCCATTCAATTATGGTGAAGGTTAAAGGATTGTGTAGGATTGAGCATTCTATGATTAGAAAATCTTGCTATAGAAACATCCAGCACTTTGGGATAGATTATTTTAATCAAGATGTAATCTACAATGTTATGTCTTATTTGATAACAATAATACCGCACCATTGGTATTTAATTAGATTATGTTAATTTGTTTTTGGTTTCAGATTTCATTTCTTGCATTTTCTCCTCCTGCACCTCCCTCTAACCTACCTCCCCTCCCACTCCTCTTCATTTTTCTTTAGAATATCTGTTTCAGTGAGAATCTTCTTTACAGTGATGTGATACAGTGAAGAGCATTTTCTGAATGGGATACATGCTCTCTGTTGTTTCTTTATGTTCTTTCTTTGGTTTTGAGCCTCTTTAATCCCTTTGCTCATTTAATGTAAATATCTTTCGTTTCACTTTTGACGATGTAGATATTAGTGAACTGAACCTGCCGAAAACATGTATCATATCATTCCCTAATGGCAAGGATGACCTCATGAACTTTGAAGTTACCATACGCCCTGATGAAGGATATTATCTGTAAGTACTTGAAGTGTGGAGAAGGTTTTTTTGCTCCCCTTTTGTCATTTCCACTGACATTATTATGTTGTTCTCAGTGGTGGAAACTTTGTTTTCTCGTTCCAAATCTCTCCCATCTATCCCCACGATGCACCAAAGGTTAAATGCAAGACAAAGGTAATAAAGTCCATAAATTTTCATTTCCATACATGTTGTGGCTGCATTTATCATCTAGTGAGTTTGCAAAAATCCTGATAATGTCTGCCATGTGAGGCTTGTTGGGAATATAAATCTTGTATGCTGCAGGTTTACCATCCCAATATCGACTTAGAAGGAAATGTTTGCCTAAACATCCTTAGAGAAGACTGGAAACCTGTGCTGAACATAAACACCATTATTTATGGACTGTACCACCTTTTCACGGTACTCATCTATCGTGTTTTGCTCGAAATTCCATTTTTTTCCTTTAGTGGCTCTAGAATTCTCTAATAAGATGATGTTCTACCCAGGAACCAAATCACGAGGATCCTCTGAATCATGATGCTGCTGCAGTTTTGAGAGACAACCCGAAAATGTTTGAATCAAATGTTAAGCGAGCGATGAGTGGTGGCTATGTGGGACAAACTTTTTTCCCACGCTGCTTATAATATGTGAACTTTGTAAGGTCAGATGACTGTACTGTACGTTTCGACCCTCCTCTATCTCTAGTCTTTCTGCTTCAAAATCTGAAGCTCGTTCGATTTTTCGCAGTAATTTATATATAAGAAGCAGAAAGTTGTTTGTAAGCTTCTCTGTAACTTTGTGCTTTATGTCGACATTCATTTTGCACTGAAATTTCGACTTTGATGATGGACTCCTGTTGGTTCTCACTTTCTAATATGTATGGAAGTCTCGTCTTAATTTGTCTTTTGTTTGTTAATTGCGCTTTTTGTCTGGTAAGTGGATCAGTTGTATTGGGAATTTCTTGGGGAGCTCATACATGTGGCAGCAATCAAGTATATCTAATTAGGACCCACTCATCAAATAATAACCATACTAGCCACTTGTATAATGGTGCTCCTTGGAGCTCCTTGTAAACTGCAATAGCAATGTTCTATCAATATCCCTCTAATGTAACTCAATGTTAGGGCCCACTTAGAGTATCGCCAAGGCACTGGCGGGGGCAAGTGTGTAATTGGAATTAATCGCGCACGAACAGGTAGGAACCCATCCGACGAGTGGAAACTAAATCGCATGTGGGGAAGGGAGTGGTGCCACACTGCCACTCTGTTCATTGTTTTTTTTTTTTTTTTCTTCTTTTTAGAGTTGGGATCAACAGCGTCAATTAGCAGATGATGTTCCGTGGATAAGTGAGTATTTTATTTGTATAGGAATAGAACCAGCTCCTGCTTTTTGAACATATGAAGTAGAATCGTAATCTAAAGCTAGCAAAAGCAAAAATGTGATTTATTTTTTTTTCCCGTGCAGAGTTGAGGAACACTAAAATGTGATTTCTCCTACTTTCTAGTACAGAGTTGAGGAAAACTAGAGAACCACTTTCTCAGATGTTTGCAAATGCAAACACTCTTTGTTAGAAAAATTGTATAGCAGCTCGTTCTCCGAACTAGTCGGTCCTTGGGTTGTATATCGAGTCATCAAAAATTATTTAGCAGCAGTTTAACGTATTAAGGGTTATAACGTATTGGGTTTTGCGATTGAAACGTGAAGTGATATAGTCTAAGAAAAGGGTCATCACTGTTTATCATCGAGACACCCTGAGAAGATAAAATTGCTCACCCAATTCATTTTAATATTCAATTTTGATCATTGATGGTCCCAAATATAATGTGATTTTTTTTCCTTTGCAGAGTTGAGGAACACTAAAATGTGATTTCTCCTACTTTCTAGTGCAGAGTTGAGGAAAACTAGAGAACCACTTTCTCAGGTGTTAGCAAATGCAAACACTCTTTGTTAGAGAAATTGTATAGCTGCTCGTTCTCCGAACTAGTTGGTCCTTGGGTTGTATATCGAGTCATCAACAATTATTTAGCAGCAGTTTAATGTATTAAGGGTTATAGCGTATTGAGTTTTGCGATGGAAACGTGAAGTGATATAGTCTAACAAAAGGGTGATCACTGTTTATCATCGAGACATCCTGAGAGATAAAATTGCTCACCCAATTCATTTTAATATTCAATTTTGATCATTGATGGTCCCAAGTATAATGTGATTTATTTTTTTTCCCGTGCAGAGTTGAGGAACACTAAAATGTGATTTCTCCTACTTTCTAGTGCAGAGTTGAGGAAAACTAGAGAACCACTTTCCCATGTGTTTGCAAATGCAAACACTCTTTGTTAGAGAAATTGTATAGCAGCTCGTTCTCCGAACTAGTCGGTCCTTGTATATCGAGTCATCAACAATTATTTAGCAGCAGTTTAACGTATTAAGGGTTATAACGTATTGGGTTTTGCGATGGAAACGTGAAGTGATATAGTCTAAGAAAAGGGTCATCACTGTTTATCATCGAGACACCCTGAGAAGATAAAATTGCTCACCCAATTCATTTTAATATTCAATTTTGATCATTGATGGTCCCAAGTATAATGTGATTTTTTTTCCTTTGCAGAGTTGAGGAACACTAAAATGTGATTTCTCCTACTTTCTAGTGCAGAGTTGAGGAAAACTAGAGAACCACTTTCTCAGGTGTTAGCAAATGCAAACACTCTTTGTTAGAGAAATTGTATAGCAGCTAGTTCTCCGAACTAGTCGGTCCTTGGGTTGTATATCGAGTCATCAACAATTATTTAGCAGCAGTTTAACGTATTAAGGGTTATAGCATATTGGGTTTTGCGATGGAAACGTGAAGTGATATAGTCTAACAAAAGGGTGATCACTGTTTATCATCGAGACATCCTGAGAGATAAAATTGCTCACACAATTCATTTTAATATTCAATTTTGATCATTGATGGTCCCAAGTATAATGTGATTTGTTTTTTTTCCCGTGCAGAGTTGAGGAACACTAAAATGTGATTTCTTCTACTTTCTAGTGCAGAGTTGAGGAAAACTAGAGAACCACTTTCTCAGGTGTTTGCAAATGCAAACACTCTTTGTTAGAGAAATTATATAGCAGCTCGTTCTCCGAACTAGTCGGTCCTTGGGTTGTATATCGAGTCATCAACAATTATTTAGCAGCAGTTTAACGTATTAAGGGTTATAACGTATTGGGTTTTGCGATGGAAACGTGAAGTGATATAGTCTAAGAAAAGGGTCATCATTGTTTATCATCGAGACACCTTGAGAAGATAAAATTGCTCACCCAATTCAATTTAATATTCAATTTTGATCATTGATGGTCCCAAGTATAATGTGATTTTTTTTTCCTTTGCAGAGTTGAGGAACACTAAAATGTGATTTTTCCTACTTTCTAGTGCAGAGTTGAGGAAAACTAGAGAACCACTTTCTCAGGTGTTAGCAAATGCAAACACTCTTTGTTAGAGAAATTGTATAACAGCTAGTTCTCCGAACTAGTCGGTCCTTGGGTTGTATATCGAGTCATCAACAATTATTTAGCAGCAGTTTAATGTATTAAGGGTTATAGCGTATTGGGTTTTGCGATGGAAACGTGAAGTGATATAGTCTAACAAAAGGGTGATCACTGTTTATCATCGAGACATCCTGAGAGATAAATTGCTCACCCAATTCATTTTAATATTCAATTTTGATCATTGATGGTCCCAAGTATAATGTGATTTATTTTTTTTTCCCGTGCAGAGTTGAGGAACACTAAAATGTGATTTCTCCTACTTTCTAGTGCAGAGTTGAGGAAAACTAGAGAACCACTTTCTCAGGTGTTTGCAAATGCAAACACTCTTTGTTAGAGAAATTGTATAGCAGCTCGTTCTCCGAACTAGTCGGTCCTTGGGTTGTATATCGAGTCATCAACAATTATTTAGCAGCAGTTTAACGTATTCAGGGTTATAACGTATTGGGTTTTGCGATGGAAACGTGAAGTGATATAGTCTAAGAAAAGGGTCATCATTGTTTATCATCGAGACACCTTGAGAAGATAAAATTGCTCACCCAATTCAATTTAATATTCAATTTTGATCATTGATGGTCCCAAATATAATGTGATTTTTTTTTCCTTTGCAGAGTTGAGGAACACTAAAATGTGATTTCTCCTACTTTCTAGTGCAGAGTTGAGGAAAACTAGAAACCACTTTCTCAGGTGTTAGCAAATGCAAACACTCTTTGTTAGAGAAATTGTATAACAGCTAGTTCTCCGAACTAGTCGGTCCTTGGGTTGTATATCGAGTCATCAACAATTATTTAGCAGCAGTTTAACGTATTAAGGGTTATAGCGTATTGGGTTTTGCGATGGAAACGTGAAGTGATATAGTCTAACAAAAGGGTGATCACTGTTTATCATCGAGACATCCTGAGAGATAAAATTGCTCACCCAATTCATTTTAATATTCAATTTTGATCATTGATGGTCCCAAGTATAATGTGATTTATTTTTTTTCCCGTGCAGAGTTGAGGAACACTAAAATGTGATTTCTCCTACTTTCTAGTGCAGAGTTGAGGAAAACTAGAGAACCACTTTCTCAGGTGTTTGCAAATGCAAACACTCTTTGTTAGAGAAATTATATAGCAGCTCGTTCTCCGAACTAGTCGGTCCTTGGGTTGTATATCGAGTCGTCAACAATTATTTAGCAGCAGTTTAACGTATTAAGGGTTATAACGTATTGGGTTTTGCGATGGAAACGTAAAGTGATATAGTCTAAGAAAAGGGTCATCATTGTTTATCATCGAGACACCTTGAGAAGATAAAATTGCTCACCCAATTCATTTTAATATTCAATTTTGATCATTGATGGTCCCAAGTATAATGTGATTTTTTTTCCTTTGCAGAGTTGAGGAACACTAAAATGTGATTTCTCCTACTTTCTAGTGCAGAGTTGAGGAAAACTAGAGAACCACTTTCTCAGGTGTTAGCAAATGCAAACACTCTTTGTTAGAGAAATTGTATAGCAGCTAGTTCTCCGAACTAGTCGGTCCTTGGGTTGTATATCGAGTCATCAACAATTATTTAGCAGCAGTTTAACGTATTAAGGGTTATAGCATATTGGGTTTTGCGATGGAAACATGAAGTGATATAGTCTAACAAAAGGGTGATCACTGTTTATCATCGAGACATCCTGAGAGATAAAATTGCTCACCCAATTCATTTTAATATTCAATTTTGATCATTGATGGTCCCAAGTATAATGTGATTTATTTTTTTTCCCGTGCAGAGTTGAGGAACACTAAAATGTGATTTCTCCTACTTTCTAGTGCAGAGTTGAGGAAAACTAGAGAACCACTTTCTCAGGTGTTTGCAAATGCAAACACTCTTTGTTAGAGAAATTATATAGCAGCTCGTTCTCCGAACTAGTCGGTCCTTGGGTTGTATATCGAGTCATCAACAATTATTTAGCAGCAGTTTAACGTATTAAGGGTTATAACGTATTTTGGGTTTTGCGATGGAAACATGAAGTGATATAGTCTAAAAAAAGGGTGATCACTGTTTATCATCGAGACACCCTGAGAAGATAAAATTGCTCACCCAATTCATTTTAATATTCAATTTTGATCATTGATGGTCTCAAGTATAATGTGATTTATTTTTTTTCCAGTTCAGAGTTGAGGAACACTAAAATGTGATTTCTCCTACTTTCTAGTGCAGAGTTGAGGAAAACTAGAGAACCACTTTCTCAGGTGTTTGCAAATGCAAACACTCTTTGTTAGAGAAATTATATAGCAGCTCATTCTCCGAACTAGTCGGTCATTCGGTTGTATATCGAGTCATCAACAATTATTTAGCAGCAGTTTAACGTATTAAGGGTTATAACGTATTGGGTTTTGCGATGGAAACGTGAAGTGATATAGTCTAAGAAAAGGGTGATCACTGTTTTGTAATACCCGGATTTTCAGTATAAATTTTTCGCGTTATTTTATCTGAGGTATATTGTATAGCTTGGTGTCTATGCAGTATGGATAAAATAAATTGAGAACCGAGTCGGTCGTATTTGCATAACTGTCGTATTTGGTAGACAACTACATTTGAGAATATTGTATATCGGGTTATTTTAATTTTGATATCAGGTATATCATATGAGAATATTATTGGATCCAGTATCTGTATTATGTATGCCGTATGTTCGTATCCAATATGTCGAGTCGTCGGACAGGAACAGTTGGATTTTGGCCAAGTATAGAAGGCCATTACGTACGCTAAGCTTAAGGGCTTACGTACGCTAAATTATACGCTTTACGTACGTTATGCATAAGGCATTACGTACGTAACAGAGAGAATCGGACAGGATCCGGATATGATCGATAGGTGGGCCCGGTGTCGGAAGTTTTTCGGCGTGGATGTGGACAGGTGAGTCAACGGATGGATTTACGTACGCTATACAGGGTGTATTACGTACGTAATATGAGTATATTACTGTAGCAAGTCAACGTACGTATTACGTACGCAATGGATTAAGTGTTACGTACGTTAGGAGGCAGCTGGCCGAGTCGTGGCCGAGGACTCGCTGGATGGCCGATCACGGTCGGCAGTGACTCGCAGGGATGGACGATCACGGTCGGCAGTGACTCGCTGGGCGTAAAGACTGGCCGATAACGGCCGTAAGGTTGTGGCCGGGTACGACCGTAAGGGCCTATTACGTACGTAAGGCTGGTGCCGGTAACGGCTGTAAGGCTGTCGGATGAATTGGACATGCCGGTAGCCATGGCCGGTTACGGCCGTAAGGTACCGACAGGTCCCGGCTATTTAAAGGCCTGGACCGGGTCACTTGGCATTTTCACCATTTTTCTTCGTTCTTTTCGCGATTCTTCATCTGAGATCGATGAATTTGAGTGGGAACATCATAGATCAACATGTTTTGGAAGTTGGATTCATGTCTAACATCATCTTTCGTTCGGATTGAAGGTAAGAACACTTGACCTTTTGGTTTTGAAGATTTTTGAGGTTTCATGGTGTTTTGGCCGATTTCATTCGTTTTAAATCAGATTGTTGTTAGAACTTGGTTGTATTATTGAGATCATTCATTACTCTTGAAGTTTTGTGGAACAAATTCGAGAATTTCTCCGTTAAATCCATTAAATTGGACTATGCCCTCAAAGTGTCCGATAAAATGCTTCAATGGGTAGAACTTGGGAAGTTCTATATGTTTTCGTAGAATTGTGATTGAATTGATATCGTTGTGATTTAGGAACGAACTTTTTGAAGGAGGTTGGATCGGGACTCTTTTCTTTCGTCGATTTCTTCGCACCGTATTAATCAAGACGAGTGTTTACTTGTGTATTCACCTTCTCAGAGGTATGCTGGATAATCCTCTCTTTGAATTTGGATTTTTGGATGTTGTTGTCGATGATTAATTCGTATGGTGCTAGTTTATGAGTTGTGGTGATGATTCTTGGTATTTACGAGAATTTTATTGAAGGAAGATAATGAATTGAGGATCAATGTCTTGATTATGTTGTTATGATTATGGAATCATAGTATTCTCGATGTTGTTTGTAATAATGTTGCGATTCTTTATGTTAGGAAGGTCGTATATTGGAGGATATGGTAATATGCATCTTGAATTATGAATAAGGATTGTTTAAATGTTAGAACACATCGGATTATGTCGTTTGAGGATTTTGAATGTGATTTCGGAATAAGTTGTGTTCTTAAGGAACTTTTGGATTATATGAATTGATGAATATGTTTAAGAGGTGTTGGTGTTTTGGATATGAATATGGAATATTCATATCTAGAACTAAGTTATGTGTTTTGATACAATATTCGTATAGGAATACGAATATGGTTCCAGGTTTGATAAGATTATGATTCACTTTTGAGTTTGAGAATTCATACATAATTGAACAAGTGTTCAATTCGGATAATGGAATTATTTGACACCTTGGAATATGATTACCTACAATGTCGAACTTGTAATACCCGGTTGTAATTCAGTCATTATTCAGTATTCATCATTCAGTAATTGTCACTCAGTAATTTTGACTCATTATTAATCATTTGTCACTCAGATTCAGTCATGGTATTCATCATTCAGAGTAATTATATCGTGTATCAATCGTCATTCATCACTAATCTGATTGAAGTTTCGTGCCGTGTTTATCATCATCGTCATTTTCATGGTGGGTTGTGCGTGAGGAGTAGCGCACGCTACGTACTCTCTTTAGCGTACGCTAATTGAGTACAGGTAGCGCACGCTACCACTCAGCATTAGCGCACGCTAAGGTTAATTTTGCCGCGATCCGTAAGGTACCGACCGCAGTGAGCAGTAACGCACGCTACGAATGGTAAGTAGCGCTAGTGGGTGATAGTAGCGCACGCTAATATTTGGTGTAGCGCGCGCTAAGGTCGGATTAGGTTGAATCCAGTGACTACTGGACTGCATTGAATTTATTCATAGCGCACGCTAGGAGTGGTTTTTAGCGTACGCAAGCGGTATTGTAGCGCACGCTACTTGTTGGTCGTAGCGCACGCTATCGAGGTCAGATCAGAGGACTGATAGTTTCTGGATTCAAGTACTGGGAATCAAATTATTCGTTAGCGCACGCTAACTATGAGCATTAATGCGCGCTAATGATATGACTGTAGCGCATGCTACAAAAAGGTACGTAGCGCGCGCTACCGTGTTCGGACAGTGGGTACTGGACTACCCAAATTACTCGTTAGCGCACGCTACGCACAAGGGCTAGCGCACGCTAACTCGGATCGCTATAAATTGGACAGTTTAGTCAGACTTCGTCATTTGTCATCTTTTTCTCTTCCTCCCGTCGGTTCTTGGCGATTTGGGCGATTTAGAGAGTGTTCTTCAAGGTGTAATCATCAATCATCATCTTCAAGTATTTGAGTTGGATTAATCATCACTTCACCATCTCCAAAACACCAAATCAAAGGTATTAATTTCTTGGATCTAGAATTTCGGATTTTTGGGTTTTCCTTCCGATTCCTTCGTGTAAGCTTGGATTATCATTGGAATATGTTAGATATGGATTATCTACCTTGGATAAATATATTCCTATGGATTTAATGGTTATTTTCGGAATTATTTCAAGAACCCTTGGGGTTGACTTCGGTTAATTGGGGATTTTCCGATTGATGTTGTTGTAATCATGAATTATGGATTCCTAATGGGTTATTGATATCATTGAAAGTGTTTTGATGGTTTGAAATACTCATCTTGGAGTTGGTTTCGATATACTCGAGTTCGAATATTGTTGTATCGACGTTTGGATCGATTATGATCGTTTTTGCTTGATACGTGTATTGAACGATTGTCGGTACTTATTGTAATTCAAGGTTGTTCGAGCGACCGGCATTTCATGACGTTGTTCGTGGACGGACATTCTGCATCGGTATTGTGTAAGTTGATTCTTACCCGGTTAAAAGGATATTCATTCCTTTTGTTGTTGATCATTCATAATCATAACTCATTCATCATTGTATTAATCATTTTGAGACTTGTAATTGTCGGATAATCATTTCATTAGCGAGGAACGGCGGTTCCAATCATTTTATTGAAAACTATCAATCACTTCATTATCACTTTCGTATCGGTGAGTCATTCTTGACTTTGTCGGATTAGTATTATTCATTGATATTCATTATGGTCATTCTTGTTCATATGACCTTCTGGGTTCATATTGCGTGGCCGGGTGCGGATGTGTGGAATTTTTAGTCGGGCACGTGATGGCCATGTATTGGGAGTGATACATTGGGATGCACACGGTAACGATTACCTCCGTGAGACTAATTAGGTACAAGGACGGGTGTGTCCGGTCATCCGTCTTGTACACTTGCACGTAACACTACGCGTACTATGATGCTCCTCTTCGTAATTCATAACTAAGGATATTTCATAACTTGCTTAAATCATGTTTGTGTATTTTCAACCCTTGAGGATTGTTGTTCTTTGTAATCGACCCGTTTGGGGATATTGTTTTTCAGTTCATGGCAAGGCAAACGCACGGGAATAGCATGTAGATTTCGAGGAGTCCTAGTGATACTAGTAGGGGGCCCCAATCTTTCAGTTATTCATGTTATTGTCCTTTATTTTCCGCTGCAGACTTTCATTTGAATACTCCGTTTCATTCAGTGTTGTGTATTTTATCTTCATATAAAATACACTAGTATTCGGTATTATCCTGGTGTGTTGTAACAAAACTCCTCATCGGAGTAATTATTGTTGTAATGTAGTTCGGTACTACATTTATCTTGTGTAATTCATTCATTTTCATTCGCCTGGTGGGTCCCAGTCGGGGATTCACGGCACTGTAATATCCGCCTAGTTTGGGGTGTTACAGAGTTGGTATCGGAGCGTGGTTTTGAATACTACCCTCCAAGTCATGTCTCATTTGAAATCATCGTCATCGGACTAGTATCATTGGACTTTCGCGTCACGTGTGACCTGTGCAAATGCCGAGCCAATCAGACCAAGAACTGTAAGATTTCTAACGCCATGGTATAATTTCTGGCAATAATCATTCATTCATCAGTTATCAATTAACAATCCTCAAACATCATCATTCATTATGATCATGACGATCATGTTAACTCATTAATCACTCAATTCATTCATTACTCAATTGATGATCAGGACGATCATGTTAACTCATTAATTACTCAATTCATTTCATTACTCAGTTATTGATCTGGAAGATCATGTTATTAATCTTGTTGACTTATTCAAGGTACTCATTTCAAGAATTTCATCAGATAATCATGTCACCTCAGTTAATCATTCATGTAATCACTGTGTTAGAGCGCATATGCTCATTTTCATCATCTCATGACATAATCATAACGTGATATTCATGCGGGGTATATAATCATTATGCGACCTTCCTACTTCAGTATGGAGAGAGATGTCAGAGGATGCACGGGGAGAGGCCGCGGTGCGGGCCGAAACTCGGGAAATAATCACTCGCTATCGGGAAATCGTACCCAGGACTCGGCTCGATCAGAAGATGTTCGGGTTGATCCACTCACTTTTATGCAGGTCATGATGACCCATATGCAATTGCTTAATCATCATTGCGCCTCTCGCCGAATTAATCGAGAGGACTCTCACGTATAAGCCTGCCGCTAAGGAAATTGCGGAGCAACAACCTTCATCTGTCTACAAGAAATCAACGGCGTAATCGGTCCGAAGGCGGTCGGTCAACCTCCAAGAAACCTCGTGCGGGTCCTAACGCTTCGGCGACCTCCTACGGCGCCTAATCTCGCGGATCTCGATCCCGAGCGGCCGGCCTCGCCATCATCTGTTTCAACCGTGGGGGCGCCGGCCATTTCAAGATACTAGGTGTACGACGCCGTCTATCACATGTCATAATTGTGGGAATTCGGGCATAAGGCCCGTTTTTGCCGAAAGGACTCTAAGTCGGCTCTGGCGGCATCTCGTGCCCCAAACAATCGGCGATTCGAATCGATCGCTTTGTCAGCGTCGTTTAAGACAATGGAAGCAATCAAAGGTGGAGCTCATATTTATCAGACGGGAGCGTCCGGTTCGGGGGCCGGCAGGTCCCGGATTCATGTGATGAAGAGGATCGACGATCCGGTGGCCCGAACGATCTCAGGTATACTCGCAACTTTATTTCAACCTGTGTGTACCTTTTGATACTGATGCACCGCATCCATTCATTTTCAAGTCATGATTGAATAGACTTAATTCGGTTAATCATATTGCTTGTGGACCTCATACCATAGGTGTACCTGACGAGGGAAGATTTTCGGAAATTATACCAAGGTAAGCTTAATGACCGCGATTGGTTAGTGGACCTAATCGTGGTGAACTTATCTAAGGACGATATAATATTGAGTGTCACTTAGATGGATTGTCACGATATCATTTTCAATGTTCGTAAGCATATGGTCACTATCATTTCTGTCGTTGGATGTCGAATGTGTGCTTCAGGGAGGTGATCCCCGTTGTTCCAGAGGAATTTTTAATATGACGGAAGCAGAGGAATTCCACAATCGAGATATTCAATCATTCATTATATCATTGTCATCGATTGGCCGTTCATGGTCAATCGAGATATTCAATCATTCATTATATCATTGTCATCGATTGGCCGTTCATGGGCAATCGAGATATTCAATCATTCATTATATCATTGTGATCGATTGGCCGTTCATGGTCAATCGAGATATTCAATCATTCATTATATCATTGTCATCGATTGGCCGTTCATAGGCAATCGAGTTATTCAATCATTCATTGTATCATTTTCATCGATTGGCCGTTCATGGGCAATCGAGTTACTTAATCATTCATTAGATCATTGTCACCTTTTGGCCGTTCTTAGACAATCGAGGTGTTCAATCATTCGTGGTATCATTGACATCGATTGACGATGTATTTCCCCAAGGGGTTACTTGGTTGCCTTCACACAGAGTTGTGGAATTCACGAGTGAGTTGGAGCCCAGTACGCCCCCGTTATCGAAGGTACCATATCGGATGGCCCCGACCGAAATGCAGAAGTTGGAGACTCAACTTGAGTAATTGTGCGAGGAAGGTTATCTCCAACCGAGTGCGCCCCCGTGGGGAGCACCAGTGTTATCTGTCAAGGAGAGGTATGGTTCGTTCGTGTGTGTATTATTACCAGGAGTCGAACAGGATGATGATCAAGGATAAATATCCTCTACCCCGTATCGATGATCTTTTGGATCAACTTCAGGGAGCTTCAGTATTTTCCAAGATCGACTTAAGATCTGGATATCATCAGTTGCGGATTCGAGAGTCGGATATCACGAGGACGGCATTTCGAACACGCGATGGTCATTATGAGTTTGCGGTTATGCCGGTTGGGTTGATTAATGCACCTGCGGTATTCATGGATTTAATGAATCTGGTTTTCATCGACTTTTGGATCAGTTTGTTGTTGTCTTCATAGACGACATTTTGATCTTCTCGTGACCGAGAGGAACGCGAGGTCCATCTTCATCAGGTTCTCGACGTGTTAAGACGAGAGCAACTTTATGGAAAGTTTTTCCAAAGGTGATTTCTGGATGTCCGAAGTGACTTTTCTCGGATAGGTAATTTCATCAGATGGAGTGCGGGTTGATCCTCAGTAGGCGGAGGCTACCCAAGATTGGTTACCTCCGAGAAATGTTAAGGAAATCCGAAGCTTTCTCGGATTAGCCGATTACTATCAGCAGTTTGTGGAAGGATTTTCTAAAATTGTTCAGTCAATTCATTCATCACTCAGTTAATCTCATTGTTCAGTCAATTCATTCATCACTCAGTTAATCTCATTGTTCAGTCAATTCATTCATCACTCAGTTAATCTCATTGTTCAGTCAATTCATTCATCACTCAGTTAATCTCATTGTTCAGTCAATTCATTCATCACTCAGTTAATCTCATTGTTCAGTCAATTCATTCATCACTCAGTTAATCTCATTGTTCATTCATCACTCAGTTAATCTCATTGTTCAGTCAATTCATTCATCACTCAGTTAATCTCATTGTTCAGTCAATTCATTCATCACTCAGTTAATCTCATTGTTCAGTCAATTCATTCATCACTCAGTTAACCTCATTGTTCAGTCAATTCATTCATCACTCAGTTAATCTCATTGTTCAGTCAATTCATTCATCACTCAGTTAACCTCATTGTTCAGTCAATTCATTCATCACTCAGTTAATCTCATTGTCCAATTAACTCATTCATCACGGAGTCAATCTCATTGTTCGATTAATTCATTAACCATCCAGCCCATCTCACGGTTCAGTTGTTGATCTTGTGAATTAAATTTTTCAACCTTGTGAACTTGTTCAAGGTAATCATTTCAGGAATTTCATCAGATAGGCTTGTCACCTCACTTGATTTTTCATGCGATCTTCTCATATCGCGGCGTCATGTCGACGATCGTTTTATTGCATTATTAATGCATTCATTTTGTTAGAGCGTGTATGCTCATTGTTATCATTCCGTCTTGGAATCATAATGCAATTTTCATACGAGATCTGTAATTATCACGTGACTTTCCTGCCTCGGTATGGAAGGAGTTCAGAGGGACATCGGACTCCGACGTCCAAGAGATCGTTCTAGTCGTATTCGTGCTGGGAGAGCATCTTCATCTCAGGCGACGAGTTCAACTGTTGTATGCTTTAACAGTGTTGCAACAGGACATTCATCACTGGTGTTGAGCAAGTTAATTCTTGCTCGGTAATAGGATAATCATTCATTTCGTCGCCGTTCAACTATTCGCTTAGGTCATTCATCATATATCAATCCCGTTTAGACTTATATTTATCAACCAATCATTCGCTTCACGGGGAACAATGGTTCCAATAATTTCATTCGAGTTATCACTCATTTCGTTATTAGTTCACCTCGGCGAGTTATTCTTGATCCTTGTCGGATTTCTAATCATTTATCGTTCATCATAGTCACTCTCGTTTTGGTAACCTTTCGGGGTCATATTAAGCGGTGAGTTCAGATTTAGGTCTTCGTTGAATCGTTGTGATCGAGGAGATCGATGGTATGGAGGATATCGATGTTGGGTACAGTTGATATATAGCCTTGCCTTTCAGATGACTATAACTCAATCCGTTTTAATGTGTCGTAGTTGGGGATCATTTATTGTTGATCTATCTTATAATGATCGTATTTGAGAATCTTGAGATTTTGAGATCGTTTGATGCATTCCTTTTGGTATCGTACCGAGACTTCGTGATATATTGGGAAATCGTTCATTGTGATCCGAGACGTCAGGACTTGGGGACTTGGGCGTGCGATTGATTTAGTCCCGAGAACTATTTGGACATTATTGTTTGCAGATCGTGATGGATAGTTCATATCCCGAGTTGTTTACCCTTAGTTTCGGGGACGAAACTCTTTTAAGGGGGGGTGTATGTAATACCCGGTTGTAATTCAGTCATTATTCAGTATTCATCATTCAGTAATTGTCACTCAGTAATTTTGACTCATTATTAATCATTTGTCACTCAGATCCAGTCATGGTATTCATCATTCAGAGTAATTGTATCGTGTATCAATCGTCATTCATCACTAATCTGATTGAAGTTTCGTGCCGTGTTTATCATCATCGTCATTTTCATGGTGGGTTGTGCGTGAGGAGTAGCGCACGCTACGTACTCTCTTTAGCGTACGCTAATTGAGTACAGGTAGCGCATGCTACCACTCAGCATTAGCGCACGCTAAGGTTAACCTGGCTGCAGTCCAGAAGGTACTGGACTACAGGTGAGTTATAAGTAACGCACGCTACGAATGGTAAGTAGCGCGCGCTAGTGGGTGATAGTAGCGCACGCTAATATTTGGTGTAGCGCGCGCTAAGGTCGGATTAGGTTGAATCCAGTGACTACTGGACTGCATTGAATTTATTCATAGCGCACGCTAGGAGTGGTTTTTAGCGTACGCAAGCGGTATTGTAGCGCACGCTACTTGTTGGTCGTAGCGCACGCTATCGAGGTCAGATCAGAGGACTGATAGTTTCTGGATTCAAGTACTGGGAATCAAATTATTCGTTAGCGCACGCTAACTATGAGCATTAACGCGCGCTAATGATATGACTGTAGCGCACGCTACAAAAAGGTACGTAGCGCGCGCTACCGTGTTCGGACAGTGGGTACTGGACTACCCAAATTACTCGTTAGCGCACGCTACGCACAAGGGCTAGCGCACGCTAACCTGGACTGGCTATAAATTGGACAGTTTAGTCAGACTTCGTCATTTGTCATCTTTTTCTCTTCCTCCCGTCGGTTCTTGGTGATTTGGGCGATTTAGAGAGTGTTCTTCAAGGTGTAATCATCAATCATCATCTTCAAGTCTTTGAGTTGGATTAATCATCACTTCACCATCTCCAAAACACCGAATCAAAGGTATTAATTTCTTGGATCTAGAATTTCGGATTTTTGGGTTTTCCTTCCGATTCCTTCGTGTAAGCTTGGATTATCATTGGAATATGTTAGATATGGATTATCTACCTTGGATAAATATATTCCTATGGATTTAATGGTTATTTTCGGAATTATTTCAAGAACCCTTGGGGTTGACTTCGGTTAATTGGGGATTTTCCGATTGATGTTGTTGTAATCATGAATTATGGATTTCTAATGGGTTATTGATATCATTGAAAGTGTTTTGATGGTTTGAAATACTCATCTTGGAGTTGGTTTCGATATACTCGAGTTCGAATATTGTTGTATCGACGTTTGGATCGATTATGATCGTTTTTGCTTGATACGTGTATTGAACGATTGTCGGTACTTATTGTTATTCAAGGTTGTTCGAGCGACCGGCATTTCATTTAGGACGTTGTTCGTGGACGGACATTCTGCATCGGTATTGTGTAAGTTGATTCTTACCCGGTTAAAAGGATATTCATTCCTTTTGTTGTTGATCATTCATAATCATAACTCATTCATCATTGTATTAATCATTTTGAGACTTGTAATTGTCGGATAATCATTTCATTAGCGAGGAACGGCGGTTCCAATCATTTCATTGAAAACTATCAATCACTTCATTATCACTTTCGTATCGGTGAGTCATTCTTGACTTTGTCGGATTAGTATTATTCATTGATATTCATTATGGTCATTCTTGTTCATATGACCTTCTGGGTTCATATTGCGTGGCCGGGTGCGGATGTGCGGAATTTTTAGTCGGGCACGTGATGGCCATGTATTGGGAGTGATACATTGGACTGTGCACACGGTAACGATTACCTCCGTGAGACTAATTAGGTACAAGGACGGGTGTGTCCGGTCATCCGTCTTGTACACTTGCACAGAACACTACGGGCGTACTATGATGCTCCTCTTCAGCGTAATTCATAACTAAGGATATTTCATAACTTCAGTTAAATCATGTTTGTGTATTTTCAACCCTTGAGGATTGTTGTTCTTTGTAACTGACCCCGTTTGGGGATTTTGTTTTTCAGGTCATGGCAAGGCAAACGCACGGGAATAGCATGTTGATGTCGAGGAGTCCTAGTGATACTAGTAGGGGGCCCCGATCTTTCAGTTATTCATGTTATTGTCCTTTATTTTCCGCTGCAGACTTTCATTTGAATACTCCGTTTCATTCAGTGTTGTGTATTTTATCTTCATATAAAATACACTAGTATTCGGTATTATCCTGGTGTGTTGTAACAAAACTCCTCATCGGAGTAATTATTGTTGTAATGTAGTTCGGTACTACATTTATCTTGTGTAATTCATTCATTTTCATTCGCCTGGTGGGTCCCAGTCGGGGATTCACGGCACTGTAATATCCGCCTAGTTTGGGGTGTTACAGAACTAATCGGATCATTCAGATTGATGATGATAATTGGTATTTTTTTATTATGAATTTGCAAGGAAGAAACTTGTATCCGTATTTAAGATTGAATGTGGAATCGGTAGTGCTTAGACACTTGGTTAAATTGATTATTGATATGATCTTCGGATTGTGAATCGTGTTGTGGTTTTGAGTTCATGATCGATTGATTTGGTTGTTCGGATTTGTGTTTAATTGGGATATTGTAGAACCGTTGTGTTTGTCCAGGGATGTTGGTTCGTGAAAAGGATATTGTCTTCGACTTTGAGGTAATGTAAGTATTGTTCAGTTATGAAGATAATTATTATGTTGAGTTGTTGTATATGTTGTACGATGATATTTCGTATATTGGGATTCGTATTGATTATTTCGTTGAGGGATGATGATCCCAGGGCTGATTGTATTGAGATCGTTGATCGTGTTGATCGTTTGTCGGGGGTGATGATCCCAGGATTGTTGTTTGGATATTGATTAGTCGTGTCGACTTTTCTTTGTCAGTTTGTCATTGTTCACTTCGGTGAGTCTTTTGATCCTTATTGGATATGTTATTCTTTGAGTTTCGTTGTCATGTTGCATCGTGACATATCTGGAGTCATATTTGCGTGCCGATTGGTTATTGTCTAGAATTTTTAGCCGGGTACATGATGGTTATGCGTGGATGTTTCCACATTGAACCGTGCACACGAGACGTAGTTCGTGAGGCTAATTAGGTACATGTCCCACGTATATCCTGGATTCCGTATACGGGGTGAACATGTGCACGGACACATTTCCGGATCGGGCGTACTGTGACGTCCATCTTTTGAGCCATATTGTTGGGTCGTTCATAGTCTATGTATGATTGGATATTCGACGGTTTGCGACTGGTTGTTCATACGCCCGAGGGGTATGTTCGATAGTCGGGGTTATTTCTTTGAGATCCTTTGTTGATCATTTAGAGTTTACCTTGTTGAGGGTATTCTCGGTTATTGTTGATCTTTGTTGATCGTGTTTGGAGTTTACCACGTTGAGGGTATTCTTAGTTATTGTTGATCCTTTGTTGATCGTGTTGGGAGTTTACCATGTTGAGGGTACTCTTGGTTATCGTTGATCCTTTGTTGGTCGTATTGGAGTTATCATGTCGATGATACTCTCGGTTGATGTATTGGTTGATCATTATTATTGATCGTATGAGCATTCGGACTGTACGTCGAGGTTTCAGGATTTGTTATCATTATCATGTGGTAGTTGATCTACAAATATATTGTGTATTATTGGTTTATCCAGGTTGAGATTTGATTGTGTAATCCGACGGACAGGATTTGACACAGATTGGATTATTCCGCACTTGTGAGTTATGATGATATTTTGAGGATACTTGGTATTGTTTGAATACAGTACAGATGATTGTTGTTGAGTTCATTTTGTCATTTTGAGAATGCGAAATGTGGAATATGTTAAGGATTGGTTTGGTATGGATTTCCATGGATTGTGTAATATCCGGATTCTTATGGAAGTATTTTATCTGTACATTGAACCCTGTATTGTTTTGGGAATGATGATATTAATAATGGAGTATGGTAATTATCATATTTGTATCTTTTTACATGGGTGTAGCAACATGTAAATTTTCCTCCATGCACATACGTGGTAACGTACGTTAAGAATGTAACTTAACGTACGTAACCTGTTAATGTTAACGTACGCTACGGATGAAGCGTAGCGTACGTAATGCGGTCAATTATTGGGTGGGCCGGCTAGCACATGGAGTACACGGTGGTGGGCTCGACCAAGATGCCCACCAGATTCGCACGGCATGAACCTGGACACCTTTTGAAGTCAACGGACTTTAACGTACGTTATGGACATTGTGTAGCGTACGCAAATTATATGGGTTACGTACGTAACACGTTTAGTGTAGCGTACGTAATGAAGTACATAAATCGATAAAGGTGAACTATTTTGGACGATAACGACGTTATGAAGTAACCCTAGCGTACGTAACACTCGAAAGTTATAAAAGGAGCAGCACCCCATCTCATTTCAGCTCGTCCTTTTGCTCCTAAACTTCACCATATTCGTCCCTTAAGATTTCCAGCCTCTTTTAACACCTTTAGATCAATTGTTACTGAATCATTGAGCTTGTATGACACTACTTGATCATTGAAGACAACTTATATTGGACTTTGGAGTAGAAATCATCACGAGTCGGCGTTGAAGCAACCGAAGTTGGATTTGTACTTATAGTCTCAGTATTATCTTCATCTTAAGGTATGTTATACTACTTCCAATTTTGAAGTTATGTTGATTAAGACAATATGATCGCATTACCAAGAACAGTAGATCACTTTGACGACGTATGCGACCTAGTATCATATTTAAACTATAATGATCGAACTATTATGGTTTAGAACACCGTAGTTGAACCTGGTTATGACATAGATGAGAATAGTGAATTATTAAACCGTATCAAATGTTATCGTCATGTTGATTGTAAACTTAGTGTCGATTTCCACTTTTACCAATGGATTTTGGAGAGAATCATCATAGTTGTAATCTTGCTTGCTTAGATGGAATAAGTAGTTCGCCATCAGTATAAGCCTGGATTT
This sequence comes from Orobanche coerulescens, assembly GCA_033398695.1. Lineage (NCBI taxonomy): Eukaryota > Viridiplantae > Streptophyta > Magnoliopsida > Lamiales > Orobanchaceae > Orobanche > Orobanche coerulescens. The sequence goes on from CM065812.1 coordinate 100,464,863, forward strand.
AATGACGATATTAGATTGATTACATCAACCTTAGACCAACCGAATTTTACATGAGTATTTCGATCAAGATTGAAAATAGTATTACGATGATACCCGTATCCTTGAAATTGAAGATATTAGCCCGTAGATCATTCATGAGTATGATATATATATTTGAAGGTATGTTAGATTACTCACTAAGGATTTCGTAATACTTCATCACTAATCGAGACAGTCATCTGCCCAGTGAGAACTGACATGCATGATTAACGTACGTTAAGTTTGGTTACTAACGTACGTTATATGACGTTGTTAACGTACGCTACGTTTGGTACGTAACATACGTTATACTATCAGACGAGTCAAGTCGACTGATCAGAGAGGAACTGTTGGTATATGTTTAGCGTACGCTATACTTCATAGTTTACGTACGCTAACAATTAAGTTTAACGTACGTTACAGAGGACATGTAACGTATGTTATTTAGGTCAGACAGATGTTGTTTTATAGACTCTCAACCGTAATTCGGATTGTTAGATGTTGTTCGACCTAAGATGAATTCCATGTTATTTCTCTTATTTAAGGTTCGAACTTTGCTACGTGATTGATCGAGAGGGGCGACCTTCGAGTGTTCATTTTCGTGGAAGTATTATTATTGTCTTCAAATCGAGGCAAGTACTTTATTTGTTTTATGTATTGTTGTTATACATATTGTCGTGCATGTATGTCGTTGTTGTATGTCCACCTCGTGTTGGTCCGACGGGATCATCGGGGGATCTATGCTAGCATGCGCTGGATCATCGGACGGGTTTTTCCACCATGGGTTGGTCTGACGGGATCATCGTGGGTTCTAGGCAGTGAACGCTGGATCGATGGAATTACCATGTGTATGTTATGATATCATGTTGTGATTATCAGTCGTGTATGTTATGTTTGAGTTTCTCGTAGGAGAAGACTCGTTGGTATTTTGTCGTTTACGTTATTATTATTCTTCGTGAGATATGAATAATATGTTGTGGTACTTGTACTAGCATCGTTGTGCTAACCCCTTCGGGGGTGAACATTTTGTTTGTGTTCAGGATCCAGGAGAGCGGGGAAACAACCACTGGAACTGTATGACGACGAGGGTGCAGAGTGATGTCCCGACCGGGTTTATTTATCTGTTGTTTATTCGTTATTTCAATAAGTACTCGAGTACGAAGTCATTTGTGATGGATTTGAATTTGGTGATGTATTATTGAGTTCTGTTGAACAATTGTACTATTTCTATATTTGGTCAGAACTGATGTACTGTAATTCCGTTATTTCCATTCGTTAGTACCTTTTTATGCTTGTTCAATTCTTCAGCCTTGTAAATCCTTATGTAAAGGATTTACGGCGCTGTAATATTCCCGAATATATAGGGGGTGTTACAGAATATGGTATCGGAGCTAAGATTATGGATATCTTGGCCGTTGGGTTAAAATAGGGGTCATTTATGTCTTTTGAGGTAACCGGCCGTAAATGACATCACTGCACTGCCTACGTCTTCATGCGAACGGTGGTTGTAAGTTCCTAAACTCTATCTTGTTCTTTACATGTTGTGTCTCTTTATACTTGAATATTAGAACGATGTTGTTTCCTGTATATTGAGTATTTATGCTTACAGTATGTTGAGAGGCGGACGTGTGCGTGGTCGCGGTCGTGGACGCGGACGCAGAAATGCTGAAAGGGAAGCGTCGCCTTCTAATCAGGCCAGTCATAGCACAGGCGAGCCGCAACGATCCATCAATAACGAACCGGAACCTGGTGTACCAGAAATCCTTCGTCAAGTTGTGAACCAGATGACTCAGTTCGCTCAGGTCGTGGACCGAATGCAGGTGGCAGCAGGAATGCAGCAAGGAGATGGACAACAAAGGATTCCAGAAATGGGAAATCGAGGTGACCGGTGGCTGCAAGAGGTGGCGAAGATGCAACAAACCAAATTCGACGGTATTTCTGAGACTCCCACTTGGGACCATTGGTTGAAGGAACTGGAGAAAATTTTTGCTGGAATTAATTGCCCGGACGACAGGAGAGCTCCTATTGCCCAGTACCTTCTGATAGGGGAAGCATCCGAGTGGTGGGAAGCTATCCGACCTGCAGATCATAATGCCGATTGGACGGAATTTAAAACGATGATGGAAGCTCAGTATTGCCCTCATCCTGTGAGGGAAGCCAAAATTCGAGAATTTTTCTCCGCTCAGCCATCAGATGGACCCGTATCCCAGACGATTAAGACGTTTAACCAGCAATTAGCATTTGTCCGACATCTGGTCGAGCAGATGCGAAATGATGATCCATTTTGAAATGAGAATGAAACCGAAATCCAGGTACATGTCCGGTTTTGAATGTACCACTCTCCGCCAATACCAGGATAAGGCGTTGGCGTATGAAATGAAAGAAGCACCATGGAGAAATTTGCGAAACCAAGAAACAGAAAGTCTCGGTACTTTTACAGAGCACAAGAATACGGGGCCGTAAGGCCCACCATCCTTTCACTCTTTCAAGAAACCTCCGCACCTACCTAGGAGCGGAAAGAACTTCTGAGCGACATCAACTATTACCGATGTTACCAAGAATGCTTTAATCGCCTGTGACGGGCACTATCGACGGAATTGCCCCTTCCCCGCCGTGACTTGTTTTGATTGTGGACGAGAGGGACATCGGGCGGTGTTTTGTGAAGAGGCCGCAAAGTCTTTTAGAGCCCGTACACCACAAATACCCGTATGAGGCCAAGATTCCACAAACGCAGAAAGTGTTCGATGCCTCGAATTTTGGCCGCGGGCGAGGCAGAGGACATTGGGACCGAAAGGGGACATCGAGTGCCGGATCTGCTCCCCCACGTCTGCACGAGATGAGAAGGACAGACAATCGTGATGTCTTGCCGCATCGTGCATCGGCCCGCATCCTTTCCCGGCCAGCTAGCGTTTATTCGATACAGAGCTACACATTCTTTCATATCTTTGTCTTGTGTAAATCGTTTGAATATTTCCGGTTTTCATACTTGTGAACCTTATGTTGTTGGTTTACCGAGTGGAGAGAGAATTGTCGGAAATTTAGAAACTAGAAATTTCCCGTATCATTTGGAGGTAGAGAGTGGCTCTCAAATCGATCGTGATAGAAATGCAAGGAGACGACTGATACTCGAGACGATTGGCTTAATCGATATGGAGCAATTGTGAACTACCGAAGGAGGAATATCTCGCCGATCGCCGACGATGGTTCTCAAATTGTTTGAGGGATGGAAACCAGAAGCTCAGAAAATTGATCAAGGCGATAAAGGTCACAAATTGTTGAAACAGTATGCACTGGCACTGGTGTTACGCTATGAAGAAAGAAGACGAAATTGTGTAACTTTCATCCATTCCTGTTGTGAACGAATTTCCAGATGTATTTCCTGACGAGTTACCTGGACTACCTCCACGAAGGGATGTGGAATTTACCATTGAGCTGGAACCCGGAGCTACACTGATTTCCAAGGCGCCGTATCGTATGGCACCTACGGAGATATACGAACTGAAGAAGCAGCTGGAGGAGTTACTGGACAAGGGCTATATTCAGCCAAGTGTTTCACCCTAGGGAGCGCCAGTTCTTTTTGTACGAAAGAAGGATGGATCGCTTCGACTGTGTATTGATTATCGAGAGCTGAACAAGATGACGATTAAGAACAAGTATCCGTTGCCACGGATTGATGATTTGTTTGACCAGTTGCAAGGGGCAACAGTATTTTCTAAGATCGATCTGAGATCAGGATACCATCAGCTGAGGATTAGGGAATCTGATGTTCCGAAATCAGCGTTCAGAACTCGCTACGGACATTATGAGTTTGTAGTGATGCCGTTTGGTCTCACTAACGCACCTGCTGTATTTATGCAATTGATGAACCGTGTGTTCATTGAATTTTTGGATAAATTTGTGGTCGTGTTTATTGATGACATTCTGGTGTATTCTAAGAGCCCGGAAGAACATGCGCAGCATTTGCGGATTGTATTGGAACTTTTGAGAAACGAATAATTGTACGCCAAACTTTCTAAGTGTGAATTCTGGCTAAAGGAAGTAATGTTCCTCGGCCATGTGGTGTCAGCTAAAGGAGTCCGAGTAGATCCTCGAAGATCGAAGCAATATTGGATTGGAAGCCTCCAAAGAACGTGAAAGAGGTCCAAGCTTCTTGGTACTTGGCCGGATACTATCGTCGATTCGTGGAAGGGTTTTCTAAAATCTACCGCCCACTTACTCGACTCTCGTAAAAACTCAAAAGTTTGAGTGGAATGAATTGTGTCAGATTAGCTTTGATGAATTGAAGAAGAGATTGACGACGGCACCGATTCTATCACTTCCGCAGGGAATTGGAGGATTCATAGTTTACAGTGATGCTTCGAACCAAGGACTTGGGTGCGTGTTGATGCAGAATGATAAGGTGATCGCTTATGCGTCGCGACAACTGAAACCTTATGAAGTGAATTACGCGACACATGATTTGGAGCTAGCAGCAGTGGTTTTTGCCTTGAAGATCTGGAGGCATTATCTCAGACGGACTCACCGCCGATCTTTACGGATCATAAGAGTCTCAAGTACATATTTAGTCAGAAAGAGTTGAATATGCGGCAAAGAAGATGGTTGGAACTGATTAAGGACTATGACTTGGAGATTTTATATCATCCAGGCAAAGCAAATGTAGTGGCCGATGCACTTAGCCGCAAGCCTGTCTCTATTCAGATGCTGGAGACGCTGACCTCCCAACTTAGCCTTCAGCGAGAGATGATTCGTGAAGGAATTGAGGTATGGTTACAAAGAGTCCAAGGACAACTGTGCGTGATGGAGATAACTTCATATTTAACCGAAGAAATCAAATCTAGACAGGTAGATGATCCTCTGATGATTCGGTTACATGATGAAGTGATCAACGGAAAGGCCCCCGGATTCATAATTCATGACAATGGAGTTTTGAGATTTCAGAACCGACTCTGAGTTCCCGATGTTGACGTTCTGAAACAGACGATTATGAAGGAAGCTCACAGTTCACCCTATTCTATCCACCCGGGCACCAGTAAGATGTATAAGGACTTGAAGCAGAATTTCTGGTGGGGCAACATGAAGAAAGACGTAGCGGACTATGTTTCGAAATGCTGACTTGTCAGCAGGTTAAGATCGAGCATCAACGGCCTGCTGGAATGTTGAAGCCGCTCCCGATTCCTGAATAGAAGTGGGAGGACATATCGATGGACTTTATCACTAATATGCCGAAAACCAGGACAGGAATGAACATGATTTGGGTGATAGTTGATCGTTTAACCAAATCGGCTCATTTTCTAGACATTAAGGATACGTGGGGACCAGAGAGGTTGGCACGAGTATTTATTTCGGAGATAGTTCGATTGTATGGTACGCCGAAAACCATTGTTTCTGATCGAGAGGGCCGTTTTGTGTCTCACTTTTGGAAAGCAGTTCATAAGGCCTTGGGGACCGAATTGAACTTCAGTACGGCTTATCACCCGCAGACTGACGGACAATCTGAGAGAACTATACAAACGGTGGAAGACATGCTAAGGGCCTGTGCCTTAGATTGGTCAACTGATTGGGAAATTCATCTACCGTTGATTGAATTTACCTACAACAATAGTTGGCATGCTTCCATTAAGATGGCACCGTTTGAGGCATTATACGGGAGGAGATGCAGATCGCCCCTATGCTGGGACGATTCGTCAGACTTGATCGGGACAGAACCAGAGTTGATCGTGTAGACTCGAGAGAAGATAGCCTTGATTCGTGAAAGGCTGTTGACCGCCCAGAGTCGCCAGAAATCTTACGCAGACGTATGCCGTCGCCCTTTGGAGTTCAGTATTGGAGACCACGTACTTTTAAAGGTTTCACCTACTCGGGGAATATTCCGTTTCGGAAGGAAAGGAAAGCTAAGTCCGAGATATATCGGACCATTTGAGATCCTTGAGAGAGTTGGAGAGTTGGCATATAGATTAGCATTGCCACCGTCATTGTGCCATGTACATAACGTGTTCCACGTATCCCAATTATGGAGATATGTACCAGATCCCAGTCATATCATTGATTTCGGCGAGATCGAAGTCGCGCAGGATGGGACGTTTGAAGAAAGACCGATCAAGATACTCGAGAGTCGAGTTAAACAGTTGAGAAACAAACCCATCATTTTAGTCAAAGTTCAATGGTCACGCCATGGAGTGGAAGAAGCCACATGGGAAATGGAAGATGGCATGAAGTCCAGATATCCCGAGTTATTTTCGTCTTGAGTTTCGGGACGAAACTCCTTTTTAGTAGGAGAGTATGTAATATCCGGATTCTTATGGAAGTATTTTATCTGTACATTGAACCCTGTATTGTTTTGGGAATGATGATATTAATAATGGAGTATGGTAATTATCATATTTGTATCTTTTTACATGGGTGTAGCAACATGTAAATTTTCCTCCATGCACATATGGTAACGCACGTTAAGAATGTAACTTAACGTACGTAACTCCGTTAATGTTAACGCACGCTACGGATGAAGCGTAGCGCACGTAATGCGGTCAATTATTGGGTGGGCCTAGCACATGGAGTACACGGTGGTGGGCTTGACCAAGATGCCCACCGATTCGCACGCATGAACCTCGACACCTTTTGAAGTCAACGGACTTTAACGACGTTATGGACATTGTGTAAGCGACGCAAATTATATGGGTTACGACGTAACACGTTTAGTGTAGCGACGTAATGAAGTACATAAATCGATGCAGTGAACTATTTTGGACGATAACGACGTTATGAAGTAACCCTAGCGTACGTAACACTCGTAAAGTTATAAAAGGAGCAAAGACCCCATCTCATTTCAGCTCGTCCTTTTGCTCCTAAACTTCACCATATTCGTCCCCAGAAGATTTCCAGCCTCTTTTAACACCTTTAGATCAATTGTTACTGAATCATTGAGCTTGTATGACACTACTTGATCATTGAAGACAACTTATATTGGACTTTGGAGTAGAAATCATCACGAGTCGGCGTTGAAGCAACCGGAGTTGGATTTGTACTTATAGTCTCAGTATTATCTTCATCTTAAGGTATGTTATACTACTTCCAATTTTGAAGTTATGTTGATTAAGACAATATGATCGCATTACCAAGAACAGTAGATCACTTTGACGACGTATGCGACCTAGTATCATATTTAAACTATAATGATCGAACTATTATGGTTTAGAACACCGTAGTTGAACCTGGTTATGACATAGATGAGAATAGTGAATTATTAAACCGTATCAAATGTTATCGTCATGTTGATTGTAAACTTAGTGTCGATTTCCACTTTTACCAATGGATTTTGGAGAGAATCATCATAGTTGTAATCTTACTTGCTTAGATGGAATAAGTAGTTCGCCATCAGTATAAGCCTGGATTTAATGACGATATTAGATTGATTACATCAACCTTAGACCAACCGAATTTTACATGAGTATTTCGATCAAGATTGAAAATAGTATTACGATGATACCCGTATCCTTGAAATTGAAGATATTAGCCCGTAGATCATTCATGAGTATGATATATATATTTGAAGGTATGTTAGATTACTCACTAAGGATTTCGTAATACTTCGTCACTAATCGAGCCAGTCATCTGCCCAGTGAGAACTGACATGCATGATTAACGTACGTTAAGTTTGGTTACTAACGTACGTTATATGACGTTGTTAACATACGCTACGTTTGGTACGTAACGTACGTTATACTATCAGACGAGTCAAGTCGACTGATCAGAGAGGAACTGCTGGTATATGTTTAGCGTACGCTATACTTCATAGTTTACATACGCTAACGATTAAGTTTAACGTACGTTACAGAGGACATGTAACGTACGTTATTTAGGTCAGACAGATGTTGTTTTATAGACTCTCAACCGTAATTCGGATTGTTAGATGTTGTTCGACCTAAGATGAATTCCATGTTATTTCTCTTATTTAAGGTTCGAACTTTGCTACGTGATTGATCGAGAGGGGCGACCTTCGAGTGTTCATTTTCGTGGAAGTATTATTATTGTCTTCAAATCGAGGCAAGTACTTTATTTGTTTTATGTATTGTTGTTATACATATTGTCGTGCATGTATGTCGTTGTTGTATGTCCACCTCGTGTTGGTCCGACGGGATCATCGGGGGATCTATGCTAGCGTGTGCTGGATCATCGGACGGGTTTTTCCACCACGGGTTGGTCTGACGGGATCATCGTGGGTTCTAGGCAGTGAACGCTGGATCGATGGAATTACCATGTGTATGTTATGATATCATGTTGTCATTATCAGTCGTGTATGTTATGTTTGAGTTTCTCGTAGGAGAAGACTCGTTGGTATTTTGTCGTTTACGTTATTATTATTCTTCGTGAGATATGAATAATATGTTGTGGTACTTGTACTAGCATCGTTGTGCTAACCCCTTCGGGGGTGAACATTTTGTTTGTGTTCAGGATCCAGGAGAGCGGAAACAACCACCGGAACCGTATGACGACGAGGGTGCAGAGTGATGTCCCAGGGTTTATTTATCTGTTGTTTATTCGTTATTTCAATAAGTACTCGAGTACGAAGTCATTTGTGATGGATTTGAATTTGGTGATGTATTATTGAGTTCTGTTGAACAATAGTACTATTTCGTATTTGGTCGAATCGATGTCTGTAATTCCGTTATTTCCATTCGTTAGTACCTTTTTATGCTTGTTCAATTCTTCAGCCTTGTAAATCCTTATGTAAATGATTTACAGCGCTGTAATATTCCCGAATATATCGGGGGTGTTACATATTGATAAGGTTATGACGGTAAGATTACATTGGTAGTATTCTTACTTTGTTATTACATTGGTGTGTAATTATTTATGATGATGTGATCGATATCATTATTGAGTATTGTGGCTGACCCCATCGTGGGCTTTATTTTTAGGTACTCGGAGATCGAGCTAGTAGCGGTCGTGAAGGGATGAGCTTCCCGGGTGATACTGGCTGTGGCATATTTTTGAGTATTGAATATTCCTTTGTGGTTGTTTTTTTTTCCGCTGCAAATGTGTATTTTGAACTGTGTCTTTTTTCGCTGCGTGTGTATATTTTAAAATGGCTTTTCGGTATCTTTACCAACTCGTGTTTAACTTCAAAATGGCCTTTTGTCATTTTGTGAACTTGGGGTATTTCGTTAAAACCTTTTTTTCTAAATTATTTTATCGGTACGTTTAAGTGGTGGCTTAACGTACATTTTGAAACTGTCAAGATTTGGCATTTTGCCTTGTATTTTCAAATGGTATTTTATGACGGTATTTCAGAACTATATTTTGGAAAATATTTGAGTATTTAAAATATTACCGTCATCGGTCTTTTGGCATTTTTTAAACGTTTTTGAATTGGTTTTTAGCCTGGTGGGTTCCGTCGCGGGACCCACGGCGCTGTAATATCCCGGATGGTTTTGGGGGTGTTACATGTTTATCATCGAGACACCCTGAGAAGATAAAATTGCTCACCCAATTCAATTTAATATTCAATTTTGATCATTGATGGTCCCAAGTATAATGTGGTTTTTTTTCTAGTGCAGAGTTGAGGAACACTAAAATGTGATTTCTCCTACTTTCTAGTGCAGAGTTGAGGAAAACTAGAGAACCACTTTCTCAGGTGTTCGCAAATGCAAACACTCTTTGTTAGAGAAATTGTATAGCAGCTCGTTCTCCGAACTACTCGGTCATTGGGTTGTATATCGAGTCATCAACAATTATTTAGCAGCAGTTTGACGTATTAAGGGTTATAACGTATTGGGTTTTGCGATGGAAACGTGAAGTGATATAGTCTGAGAAAAGGGTGATCACTGTTTATCATCGAGACACCCTGAGAAGATAAAATTGCTCACCCAATTCATTTTAATATTCTATTTTGATCATTGATGGTCCCAAGTATAATGTGATTTTTTTTCCAGTGCAGAGTTGAGGAACACTAAAATGTGATTTCTCCTACTTTCTAGTGCAGAGTTGAGGAAAACTAGAGAACCACTTTCTCAGGTGTTCGCAAATGCAAACACTCTTTGTTAGAGAAATTGTATAGCAGCTCGTTCTCCGAACTATTTGGTCCTTGGATTGTATATCGATTCATCAACAATTATTTAGAATCAGTTTGACGTATTAAGGGTTATAACGTATTGGGTTTTGCGATGGAAACGTGAAATGACATAGTCTAAGAAAATGGTGATCATTGTTTATCATCGAGACACCCTGAGAAGATAAAATCGCTTACCCAATTCATTTTAATATTCAATTTTGATCATTGATGGTCCCAAGTATATTGTGATTTATTTTTTTTCTAGTGCAGAGTTGAGGAATACTAAAATGTGATTTCTCCTACTTTATAGTGCAGAGTTGAGGAAAACTAGAGAACCACTTTCTCAGGTGTTCGCAAATGCGAACACTCTTTGTTAGAGAAATTGTATAGCAGCTCGTTCTCCGAACTAGTCGGCCCCTGGGTTGTATATCGAGTCATCAACAATTATTTAGCAGTAGTTTGACGCATTAAGGGTTATAACGTATTGGGTTTTGCGATGGAAACGTGAAGTGATATAGTATAAGAAAAGGGTGATCACTGTTTATCATCGAGACACCCTGAGTAGATAAAATTGCTCACCCAATTCATTTTAATATTCAATTTCGATCATTGATGGTCCCAAGTATAATGTGATTTATTTATTTTCTAGTGCAGAGTTGAGGAACACTAAAATGTGATTTCTCCTACTTTCTAGTGCAGAGTGGAGGAAAACTAGATAACCACTTTCTCACGTGTTAGCAAATGCAAACACTCTTTGTTAGAGAAATTGTACAGCAGCTCGTTCTCCGAACCAGTCGGTCCTTGGGTTGTATATCGAGTCATCAACAATTATATAGCAGTAGTTTGACGTATCAAGGGTTATAACGTATTGGGTTTTGCGATGGAAACGTGAAATGATATAGTCTAAGAAAAGGGTGATCACTGTTTATCATCGAGACACCCTGAGAAGCTAAAATCGCTCACCCAATTCATTTTAATATTCAAATTTGATCATTGATGGTCCCAAGTATAATGTGATTTATTTTTTTTCCAGTGCAGAGTTGAGGAACACTAAAATGTGATTTCTCCCACTTTATAGTGTAGAGTTGAGGAAAACTAGAGAACCACTTTCTCAGGTGTTCGCAAATGCAAATACTCTTTGTTAGAGAAATTGTATAGCAGCCCGTTCTCCGAACGAGTCGGTCTTTGGGTTGTATATCGAGTCATCAACAATTATTTAGCAGCAGTTTAACGTATTAAGGGTTATAACGTATTGGGTTTTGCGATGGAAACGTGAAGTGATATAGTCTAAGAAAAGGGTGATCACTGTTTATCATCTAGACATCCTGAGAAGATAAAATTGCTCACCCAATTCATTTTAATATTCAATTTTGATCATTAATGGTCCCAAGTATAATGTGATTCATTTTTTTCAAGTGCAGAGTTGAGGAACACTAAAATGTGATTTCTCCTACTTTCTAGTGCAGAGTTGAGGAAAACTGGAGAACCACTTTCTCAGGTGTTAGCAAATGCAAACACTCTTTGTTAGAGAAATTGTATAGCAGCACGTTCTCCGAACTAGTCGGTCCATGGGTTGTATATCGAGTCACAACAATTATTTAGCAGCATTTTAACGTTTTAAGGGTTATAACGTATTGGGTTTTGCGATGGAAACGTGAAGTGATATAGTCTAACAAAAGGGTGATCACTGTTTATCATCAAGACACCCTGAGAAGATAAAATTGCTCACCCAATTCATTTTAATATTCAATTTTGATCATTGATGGTCCCAAGTATAATGTGATTTATTTTTTTTCTAGTGCAGAGTTGAGGAAGACTAAAATGTGATTTCTCCTACTTTCTAGTGCAGCGTTGAGAAAAACTAGAGAACCACTTTCTCAGTTGTTCGCAAATGCAAACACTCTTTGTTAGAGAAATTGTATAGCAGCTCGTTCTCGAACTAGTCGGTCCTTGGGTTGTATATCGAGTCATCAACAATTATTTAGCAGCAGTTTAACGTATTAAGGGTTATAACGTATTGGGTTTTGCGATGGAAACGTAAAGTGATATAGTTTAAGAAAAGGGTGATCACTGTTTATCATCGAGACACCCTGAGAAGAAAAAATTGCTCACCCAACTTATTTTAATATTCAATTTTGATCATTGATGGTCCCAAGTATAATGTGATTTTTTTTCCAGTGCAGAGTTGAGGACCACTAAAATGTGATTTCTCCTACTTTTTAGTGTAGAGTTGAGGAAAACTAGAGAACCACTTTTTCAGGTGTTCGCAAATGCAAACACTCTTTGTTAGAGAAATTGTATAGCAGCTCGTTCTCCGAACTAGTCGGTCCTTGGGTTGTATATCGATTCATCAATAATTATTTAGCACCAGTTTGACGTATTAGGGGTTATAATGTATTGGGTTTTGCGACGGAAATGTGAATTGATATAGTCTATGAAAAGGGTGATCACTATTTATCATCGAGACACCCTGAGAAGATAAAATCGCTCACCCAATTCATTTTCAATTTTGATCATTGATGGTCCCAAGTTTAGTGTGATTTTTTTTTCCAGTGCAGAGTTGAGAAACACTAAAATGTGATTTCTCCTACTTTCTAGTGCAGAGTTGAGGAAAACTAGAGAAACACTTTCTCAAGTGTTCGCAAATGCAAACACTCTTTGTTAGAGAAATTGTATAGCAGCTCGTTCTCCGAACTAGTTGGTCCTTGGGTTGTATATCAAGTCATCAACAATTATTTAGCAGCAGTTTGACGTATTAAGGGTTATAACGTATTGGGTTTTGCAATGGAAACGTGAAGTGATATAATCTAAGAAAAGGGTGATCACTGTTTATCATCGAGACACCCTGAGAAGATAAAATTGCTCACCCAATTCATTTTATTCTTTTTAATATTCAATTTTGATCATTGATGGTCCCAAGTATAATGACAAATTTTAAAAATTATAAAATGGAATAATTCTTAATATGAATCTAAATATAACTCTCTACTATGATTATCTTTTATGAAATAATCTATGATTAAACTTTGACTTGAAAAAAATAAAATAAAAATTAATATGAAATGGATGAATTATTGTAGAGGAAATGCCAGAGGTACAAAGTAGAGGGTGCATTTCTCCAAAATCTTATCCCTTTATTTTTTTTATTCAAAACACATTTTATCTATGTATTACCAAAAAACCCCTCCCTTTATATATCCCTCTTCTTATGAGTTATTGAAATGCGCCCTTCTCGAAGTGCGTAATAAGATAATATATTATAATATGTGAATGACTATTTATGCTATTGATGTAATTATGTAATTATAATTGTGACATCTGAAGTTTTCCTATAAATAGGACTTCAGTTATTAATGAAAAACATACCTGAGAATCATTCTTTCTATTCTCTCTCTAAATTCTCTCTACAATATTTCGGTTTTATAACACGTTACCAGCACGACTCTAACCATTTGAATAATATAACGAGAGTGATATTGTCGATTAGTTTTGGATCCTGCCGGTTGATCAAATCTTCCGCAGTTCAAATACCAAAACTAATGCTAGAACCTCTATATGGTCGGTCCAGCTCAAGGGCCAGAATTTTTGTTAAGAAAAAAAGAAAAAAAATCGAGATGGGTGGTCGGAGTGATTATCCACCGAATACAGGAGACTGCTCCAGTCTTCCTCCATGATGTCAGACACGGTGGTGATGTTGGACGGGAAGCTATTTGCATCTATCCATGAGGTATGTGTATATGTATGGTTTTCGATGTTGAAAAAAAAATAAAAAAAGGGGTAGAAAGTGATCGGTAGCAGAAGAACGAAATAGGAAAAGAAAACAAAGAAGACAAAAAAAGGGAGGGGAAGAGATAAGGTCACCAGTAGGATTGTAAACAAATCAAATAATTTTGATCCGATTCGTGATTGGATTTGAAATTTGGTGATTCGGATTCAAATTTTTATGATTCGAATTCAAATACAAATAGTTTTTCTGATTCGATTAATAATCAAATACTTATAAGTATTTACGATATTCGATTCGATATTCATAAAGATTCGATTAAATATCTAAATATATAATATAACTAAAAATATATTTTGTATATAGTATATTTTCTTAATACAATTAGGAATTATACTCTTAATCTTTAAATACATATCAAATGTGTTGAGTTTTGGTTCATATTGAAGCCGACTTCACATTAAGGTGACATTGTTTATCATAAATATATATTGCAATAACTTTAATCTCGACGAGTCATTCTTCATCTCCTTTATCTATAGATTCGAGTACTCTATTCGAATTCGTGAAATTGTTCAAGTATTCAAATTCAAATCAAAACTAATATTCGAACACGATTCGTATTCGAATTCGTAAATAAATTTATTGATTCGATTCGATTACAACAATATTCGCTTCGATTCGATTCGTTTACAACCCTAGTCACCAGGTCACGTTAGGTGAAAAGAGAAAAAAAGGTGATTCACGGGAAATAACAATGGAGGAAGAGAAATAATAAAATATGAAAATGAATTATTATTCCTTTTAATTCATTAAATCCTATATTTATATTTTCTCAATTATAATAAGTATACATTATCAGAATTAATTTTTCTTAATATCATCGTGATCCATTTTACGAGAACTTCAATTTGACACCAATATCGATATAAGTAATAATTTTCAATATATATCATTATCAAAATTCATTAAAAATATATGAATTAGTACCTTGATTTCTTCAGAAATATTGAAAGCACTTGTGGATATATATCCTTGTACTGTGGAAATTACAAAGTGGTATGTGTAATATTACGTGACGGCTAGGCGGCACTGATACCGGCAACTGGCGTCGATGATGACTTTTAGTGATTCATCCTACTACCACATGATTATACTTTGAGAAAATGGTTGGACGAACCTGCTCCAGAAGAAGCATGTTAAATATTTTGTAATCTAATTCCTGACTTTATTGCAATTATCTTCAAGTGGTGGTTGAAACCATCTATTTGTTGAGATTATATTATATAATTTATATATTACAATACCTCCCATGTGATAAGTATAATTATCATAAGATGGATGGTGACCTCCCATGTGATGAGTTTAATTATCACAAGATGGATGGTGATACCTCCCATATGATAAATTTAATTACCACAAGATGGATGATGATACCTCCCATGTGACAAGTTTAATTATCACAAGATGGATGGTGATACCTCCTATGTGATAAATGTGATTGTCACAAGATGGATGGTTTTACATATTTACTATACCTCATATGTGACGAGTTTAATTATCACAAGACGTATGGTTTTACATATTTGCTATACCTCCTATGTGATAAGTTCAATTGTCACAAGATGAATGGTTTTACGTATATGCAAGGTATATATTATATATCACCGTCGTGGTTGGTTATACCACATGAATAGTTCATAAATCCCGAAGAAGCAGTTGATAAGTATAAATCCTACTCTGAATAAGTAGTTGATCGATTATTTAAATCCTGCTTTTGAAGAGCAGTTGAAAGAAATAAATCATACTCTGAAGAAGCAGTTGATAGAAATAATATTCGATCTCCATGATTATTAAATACAAAAGGAGAATATTGAGCAAGTAATACCAGAAGTTATAATCGATCAAATTAAAGAAAATCCCATGCAAATACACCGCATGGTGGGATCATCTGACAAGTGATATGAAAAACTATCACCGAAAAATAATTGCTCAATAAATCCCATGTTGATTATATCACATGGTGGGATCATTGAAATCATATTGATATCACAATGAAGAAGCATATGTCACATATTCGTGAGAATAATGTATTTGCATAAAGGCAAAAGATGATCTTATTATTGTTGGAAGAAGCACAAAACGGTCGAAGTGAAAAATATTGAAACTAACCGAAAAGGTAATAAACACTCGACAAATATGCAAAAAAAATACATATGAAACCCATAAAAAGGGGTGCGTCTCGAGAGTATAAAACTCTGTAACTCTGCCACCCCTGACTGGCATCAGGGTTTATAATGAAAGATCTAAAGAATCTAAACTTCTTTTTCGTTTGGCGCCAATAGTCTGTGGCTGATGAGCTTTGACTTCCAAATTTTTAACTGAAATATATGCTTGAAACTTTATAAGTAGATCAGCAACTGTGTCAGCGCATATAAGAATATCTCTTGATGGCCGAGAGATGAACTTGTGATCTACTCCTTGATCCAGAAAGACAAGCAAATTGCTGAAGAAATTATTAATATTCAACAAACCTATATATTTGGTATGTAAGTCCCGCTCAGCCCATGGCGTGATATTGAATATCTCATTGAGTGTGCCATAGCCACCTGGAAGAATAATAAAGGCATCACTATTATTCCCCATATACATTAAACTATCATGCACAGAGTGTGCTTGAAGCATCAACCCAGTTGAACCTCCTATACTACTGGCTGTAACGGTGGGAAAGTGTAAGGCACTTGTTACTCTTATTCTTGTTAGGTTTTTATCGAACTAATAAGATTTATGATCTCATCATATATCGAAATAGAGCATCGAAAGTATAATATAATATGTAAAAACCCTCCGAGGATCCAAATATATTATCAAAGTACGAAGAACAAGATTGTTACCTCTTGTAGCGTGTTTTCGATCGAGCCTTCTAGAGACGTTGCAAGAAGCGAGCGTCCTCTACGGTATCCACACAACGAACAAGTCCTGAGCGTCTAACGGATTGCTAGCTCCGATTCAACAAAGATTTCACTTAAATCAATTTGAATAAAGGTATGTTCTTGATTAGGGTAAGAACAAGAACACCAAGAATATTATTAAATGTTCTTGAACTTTGATCTAAAATAACAACTATGAATCTTATTCAATATGTTATTAAAGATCAAACTCACAAGATTATATGAAGATTAGAAGAGTATTCTAAATACTTTCTTGGTCAAAGAATCAACCTTCAAAGATATGAAAATATATTCTTGATCCTTTTGATTATTCAACTTTTGAATATATCTTCAAGACTTTTGAGAGAGAAATATCAAAATCAGATTTTTGATTCTCTCTCCACAAATATGTCTTCACTTGTGATTAAGTCTTATGTGAGGGCTATCACAAGACATTCTTTTATAGTCCTCAAAATGGCTAAGGGTTCACCAATCTTTTCACCAACCATAATTAACCGGAACAAAATAGCTGCTCTGCTCGTTTAAGTGTGTGACCCTGTAGGTTCTAATTAATACGGCAATGAGTATAAAAATAATTTTACAACTCATAAATCATAAGCATCCTCTAGCTAGACATTATGACTACCCGTATTAAAAGAATTAGTTCGACGGCACGAACGAAATCCCGTTACTGTATAATATTTAATTCTCTCGTCGCGCGATATCCTAATTAAGCATAAGGCATGGATAAGTCGACCTTATATAGCTTAATTAATATTCTTGATCTTAAGTTACAATTGTCCAATTCAAATATTTACCAATAACTCTTTATTGATCAATTGAGCATGGCCACGCATTTAAACAATTTAACTTATCAAGGGCCCGTGGATATCTTCTCCGTTTTATAGGAGGGACAAGTCCCCTCTGGACAGACTACTTCCCTCTGCATAAATCGTACCGTATCCAATCACAAACTGTATGGTCTCTTGTTACAGTAGACGTTGGTATGGTGTTAAAATACGATACTCATTATGTAGGTTAGGTAATAAGGACTTAAATAATATATAACAACCAGAGAAATTATAATGACTTAATCCATATATAGTTCTCTTTTTTAGGTCATATCCAATACGATGTCTCTACATATATCTATGACGTGATATAACATCTCATGTTCATGACCAGTAAAACATAGTCATCGTATCATCATCATACTAGTAATCATATTACTAGGGATATCTAGAATAAATATTCTTTAATGCTTTAACGAGCTTTACTATCAAGTCACATACTTGATGATCGTAAGCAAAATATTAATTCAATAATATAATCAATATTATATAATAATAAATGTCTCCACATTATTATTAAACAGTAGACTTAGAGCATTATACTAACAACCTCCCACTTGCTCTTAGTCCTATACAGACATAAATTGAAGACCCATAGCCTTTACATGACCATCATTATTCGCTTGAGAAAGCGGCTTGGTTAAAGGATCCGCTATGTTATTATCCGTGTGAACTTTGCATATCTTCATATCACCACGAGTGACAATCTCTCGAATGAGGTGAAACTTTCTAAGTACGTGTTTGAATGCTTGTTGTGATCTTAGTTCTTTAGATTGTAAAATAGCTCCATTGTTATCACAGTGCAAATTTACTGGATCAACAATGCTAGGAACCACATCCAGTTCACCAATGAACTTCCTCATCCAAACAGCTTCTTTAGCTGCTTCCGAAGTGGCTATATACTCGGCTTCCGTTATAGAATCAGCTGTGGTTGGTTGTTTGGAACTCTTCCAGCTAACAACACCACCATTCAAGCAAAGTATATATCCCGACTGCGATTTTGAATCATCTTGGTCTGTCTCAAAACTGGCATCGACATAGCCATTAAGGACCAAATCACTATCTTGACCACCATATATCAAGAACATATCTTTAGTCCTTCTCAAGTACTTAAGTATGCTTTTGACTACAGTCCAGTGAGCCTCACCAGGGTCAGACTAGTATCTACTGGTTGCACTCAATGCAAATGATACATCCGGTCTAGTACATATCATGGCATACATGATAGATCCTATAGCCGAAGCATAAGGCATCAAGCTCATTCTATCTCTCTCTCTTCCTTTGAACAAGGACTTTGAGTTATACTGAGCTTTATGCCATGTGACATAGGTAAGAACCCTCTCTTACTATTAAGCATACTGAACCGTTTCAGTACCTTGTTAACATATGTACTTTGACTTAGGGCAAGAAGCCTTTTAGATATATCTCTATAAATCCTTATACCCAGTATATAGGTAGCTCCCCCTAAATCCTTCATTGTAAAACATTTACTTAGCCAAAGCTTAACACTTTTCAAATAGAGATGTCATTTCCAATGAGTAGGATATCATCCACATAGAGTACTAGAAAAATAATTGCGCTCCCACTAATATTCTTGTATACACAAGGTTCGTCTTGATTTCTAATAAAACCAAACTCTTTGATTTTTTCATCAAAACGAAGATTCCAACTCCGGGATGCCTGCTTCAAACCATAAATGGCTTTTAGAAGCTTACATACTTTATTAGGATTATTAGGATCGACAAAACCTTCGGGCTGTATCATATACACATCCTCATCTAACTTTCCATTAAGAAAAGCGGTTTTGACATCCATTTGGCACATCTCATAGTCATAATATGCTGCTATGGCAAGTATAATTCTAATTTATTTAATCATTACGACTGGCGAAAAGGTTTAATCATAGTCAATACCATGAGTCTGTCTGTATCCTTTCGCCACGAGTCGTGATTTAAATGTTTGTACAATGTCATCTATGTCCTTTTTATTTGTAAAGATCCATTTGCAACCAATTGCTTTGGAACCTTCAGGAAGATCAATCGAAGTCCATACTTGATTATCATACATGGATTGCATTCTTCAAGCCAACTTTCACATTAAATGCTAGTAGTTGCTTCATTGTAGGTTGTGGGCTCATCTAGATCCATGAGTTCCACATTTTTGTCATCTGTGATGAGAAATCCATATTTCTCAGGTTCACGGTGATAGCGTATAGACCTACGTGGAGTTGGTATTGTAATATTCGCAATTTTTGATTTTCGGTAAATTTCTTTTTTCGGCCGGAGTCCGTTTTGACGACTCGCTCATGACCTTTTCGTCATTATGAGAATGATTAATTCTACACTTTTTGACATCCGAGTTCGTTTCGATGTTGTTTTATTGAGTTCCGTGCTTTTTAGCGACTTTTCCGCACTTGAGTTCGATTCTTGCGAATCTCGTTCGAAACTGCTGTTTCGAGTTTCACGTAAGTCCGTTTAACTTTGTTAGACGTGTTGTGAACTTCGGTTTGGTTATTCGATCACGTATCGTGATTTTTGGGCGTTTTGGGCCATTTTGTGATTTACCCAAAGTTATGGGTATCCGTATCTGTAATTGTTGTCTCGACCCGTTTCTTGGTCGCGTATGATTAATTATTGCATTATGTTTTCATTTCGGGTCGTTGATGTTGTCCGTGAACTTTTCGTCGTGTTCGTTCCGTACGTTTTCAGAAATCGAGTCGTCGAGCCCTGACGGTTGCGAGTTCTGGCCGGACGGTTGCGGGTTCTGGTCGGATGATTTCGGGTACCGGATGGACGGGTGCGGCAGGAACCGACGTAGCGCACGCTACGGCCGGAAGGTAGCGCACGCTACGGCCGGGAGGCAGCGCACGCTACGCCCGGTTGTCTGCTCGCGCTAGCGGGCCGAGGCAGTAGGGCAGTGGGGGTACTGGACTCGGTGGATCGGCAGGTAGCGCACGCTACTGCCGGACACTGCGTAAGCTATGACCGGCAGGTAGCGCACGCTACGGCCGAAAGGCTGCGCGCGCTACCTGGCCGAGCAGTGTCTCTGGACTGCGGCCTGGGTCGATAGCGTACGCTAGCTCGGCAGCCTAGCACACGCTAGTCCGGCCCAGTATAAATGTGGCAGAGCAGTCGCGTTTTCATTCATTTTTCACTTCCTTCCTTCTCTGTCCGCGGCTGGCGATTCGGAGGTGATGAAGCCATTTTGTTTAACAACAAATCCATGAAGTTCTTGAGGTTATAACATCAATCAATCATCCGTTATCATCCTTTGATTCAGCGAATCAAGGTAATCTTTCTTAGAACCCTAGTTTCTTGAATTTTGGGGTTTTTGCGTTTTTGTCCGATTCGTTCCGTATTGTTGATTAATTCATGATGGGTATGATTAATCCTGGTAGTATTCTTGTGTTTAACATCATTTAATCCATTGTTCTTCGTCGAATCGAAGTATACTTCTTGATTTCTTTCGAATCGACTTTTTAGGGGATTTGTTCTCGATCTCGTTTTTCATCCATTTTTGATGGATCGATTGTGGTTAAATGATCTTGTTAAACATATTCTATGGATTGTATATCCATATTTCGACTTGGAATTCCGTTTTCGTATTTTGTCGGGACGAATCGTGTTCTTGGCCGTTTTGGGGGAAACACTTGAACTTTCGTCATTCATTCTTTGAATTCAACGACTTTGAGTCGTGCTATGGAATTCATTTTCATTTTTGTTATTATCCTTCGTAGTTTATTATCGCGAGTTGGCGTTCGGTGGAGTCGGCGGGTTCGTAGTCGGTTCGTGCCAACCTACTTCGGTCGATTCTTCGCGTTGTGGTTGTTCGAGGCAAGTACCTTGTCCATACTTTATTTGTTTTGTGGATATGATGATTGATGATCGTCTTGGTATGTTTGTTTGTTTGTTTGAAATGAGTTTTCAAAAGATTCGGCTAGCCTCGTTAAAGGCTCACTTTCAAAACGCGTGTGTTTTGTAAATTGTGTGGGTTGTAAGTGACTACGTGAATTCTTCGGATATGTTTGGTGATTGATGTTGCGCTTGATAATGAGTGTGTACGTATATTATCTCTTTTCGGTGCGTTATGGTTTGACGTGGTGTTTTGCTAAGTGTTTGATGCCTCTGGGTGAATTTGTTGGATGTCTTTGGTGTGATATGTTATTTGTTGCGATATTTCTTTACACGCAAGTGCACGTCATCGTTTACAAGTAATAAAGTGATAAGTAGAGTATCGTTCCCACGAGGATTGAATCTCTAACTACCGATTTTTTCGTATTCCAATTTTATCTGAACAATCGAATTTGGGTTTTGCGATTAATAACTAAAAGAATTACTAAAAGACTAAGCAGTAGAAAACAATATCTTGGATAAAAGAAATCAAATGATGAATAAGTCTAGGGTTCTGAATCCACCTTAGTTTATCCGAATTTACTCTCGATTATCCGTGATAAATAATTTTCCCAATTTATTGAAGGCGGAGATTGCTAATATATTCTACCGCCTCTCCCGAGGTCAATAGATTTATCTAAAGGCGCATAACGCACTCTATCCCTAGGTGAATTAATTCGTCGATAGGCAAAAAGCATGAAATCTCCTAAAGGCCACGTAGTTCCTGTTGTTGCCCAAAATATTTATCCGAAGATTAATACTGCTGGAAGACGGACAACAAACAACAATTGCGGGAGCACTTCGGAGAGAAGATAAATAATACAAGATTTGCCGGGTTTGTTAGGCCCGGGCTTGAATGCTCTCGCGAGATGTTATTAATACAAATATTCGTGGATACAAGTATTAATGTGAGAAATCTAAATACAATGAGTGTAAAAAGACTCTGTTAATCCGGCTCTTGAGCGAAGCTTGGTGTTCTTCGTCCCGCCGATAATCTGCTCGAGGAGAAAAGGCCGGGAGAAGTAAGACCGAAAGATAGTCATGCCAAGAGTTGGAGATTAGCCAAGTGCTTAATGTTTGCTTCTGTATTGCGTATGTATTGCAAGAATGTCCGAGAGAAACTCAAGGAAGCTGAAGAAGTGTCCAAGTGCAGGGTGCCTTGCTTATATAGGGGCAGCCGGGTCCTGTTCTGTAGTGGCCGATCGCCTACCGACCATTATAATAATGTGCCGATCGCCCGCCGGCCAATATTATAATGGGGCGATCTCCTGGGCTGTCGGGCTAAAGTCCAAGGAAGATGCTGGCTGTCGGGCTAAAGTCCAATGCAGTGACTGGCGCAAAATGGGCGGTCCAATTAGGAGCCATCACGTGTCCTAATCGACCAACATGTGGCCCTACTGACAAGCTTTCGGCGGCTTGTCGGCTGGTGGAGAGATTCTCTCAGACTGTGGTCCATGGCCCGTGATTCGCGGATCTTGTCCCGGATCTTGCACGTGGTGTCAGTCTTGAGGCTCGGCCTTCGCCGACTGGGTGTCCGTCGGTGGTGATCGACATGAGCGGTCGTCTCTAGCTGATCATCCGAGGTCGCCATCGGCCAGTGTATGGAGATCGCCAATGGTCGGTCACCAAGGGTAGATCGCCAGGTGCCGAGAGACGGTCGGTCGCCAAGGGTCGGTAGACTTGCCTTGGTCGCTCGGCAGTAAGTTGGTCGCTCGGCCTCGGAGGCGATCGCCGGTCGGAAGGTGTTAAATCTTGACACAACAATTGCCCCCCAGCTTGCTCCTATGTTGAAGACATGGGGCGAGGTGGTTCTTGCTGGTGATCGTGTATGGATGAGGACGGGCGATCTGAGCTGATTTAGGACTCGGACTTGGGCTATCATGGTCGATTGGCTTAGCTATCTTTCGGTCTTGTACCTGCAAGAAACAACATTGGCCGATCCCCCATGGAAACTTGGTGGTTTCGCTTTGTTTGAGGAATCGTGCACAGTCGCGGAAATCGATGGACCGACTCCATGACCGTGTCTTGGTGCGCGAAGACATTGAGTGTCTCGTGACTCACTTTATTATGAGGGTCCTCTGTTAGGCTGCGCCTCGCCTCGTATTTAAACGAAGGGCGTGCGGTCTCGGTCTAGAGGAGTCCTTGCGCAAGCGGCGTCGGATGAATCAACTCCACGCCCGCGGCTTGTTAGCTCTCTTCCACCTCGGCCACCATGGAGATGGCCGACCTCGACGGTACGTTGAGACGGGGTTGTGGCATGTGTCCACCGATTAATGTTGGAGAGCCCTTAGACTACGCCGGCCTCGTATTTAAACGAAGGGCGGCGATCTCGGCCGAAGGGACCTTGCATGGCCGGGCTGGTTCCATCGACTGCCAGACCATGGCTTTATGATGTGCGGTGGAGGCGATCTTATGCCTTAGTCCGTCATGTTATATCTTTGGATCGTAGATGGCGATCGTGTCCACCGGGTTCTTGGCGATGTTGCGATCCGGCGGAAGATCGCGATCGTCGCTGCGGCCGATCGCTTTATTCGTAGGTCGAAATTGGCGATCGGGCGGCGGCTAGTCACTCATGTTAGAATGGATGTAGGCGGGATCGAGTCCTCCGGCTCCGGGTAGTAGCGACGGGCCGAGATCGGAGGTCGTCGCTGGGTGCCGATCGTTCTACTCCTGTGCCAAGAAGAAGCCTTTGCACAGACAGAAATCTGCGGCTCTAGCCGGAAGGCTGCGTAGGTCGTCGGTAGGGTCTTCGTGAGATGCCCGAACATAGGCGAGAAGCCCCGAAAACCTCCTAGACCGAGTAGAGGGCGGTCTCATCGCTCACGGCTCGCCGTTGAGGATGATCATGTCAACCTGGCCGATGTAGTCCGAGTCGGACTCCTGTCCCTTGCCCGATCCGCCACATGCGATGGGGACCTTCGGCCGAGCGGCCCCGGTGGCGAAGTATTCTCGTGAAGACGTGCGCCACTCGTTAAAGGAGCCAATGGACCGAGGTGGCAATGAGGTGTACCACCGTGGGCGAGGTCGTCTAGCGTCGAGGGAACATTCGGCACCGGTCGCGTCGGATGCCCCACACCCGGTCATGTAGATGTTGAACTTGTGCAGTGTGTTTGGGGGTCCGATCGCCCGGTACACGGTGTCCGAGGAGGGGCGATCTTGTGCCGCACCGGGCGAGCTCGATGTCGATCGCGAGCGGCTCGCTGCGCGCGATCGTCTTCACGGCGCCCGCCCGACCGCAGGAGCGCCTTCACGCTGCCGATCCGACGTTGCATTGCGGCGATCGCCGCGCTCGGCCGCTATGGATCGGCTTTGGGAGCGGGGCCGAGGCGATCGTGTACCGACCTCCGACCCCACCGCCGCCGACCTCGGGAATCGGGCGAGCGGAGCCAGCGGCCGGATCGCCTTGTGGGAGCCGGGTAGGCCGAGCTCACGGTGACAGACACCAACTCCGCTGCCTCGTAGGCCGGGCCGGACGCCTTGGCCGCTGTCGGGTCACCGCCTGTGCGATCGAAGACAGACGTGCCCCGGCTGCCGTGCGCCTCTTCTTGCGGGCGAGAGCCTCCTGGCGCTCGCTCGGCCAGTAGTGCCTTGAGCTTCCGCTTGAACTTCCGGCGGGAGACCGAGGGGGCGGCAGCAGGAGGCGCGTCGAGAGCACTCCGTCGTTCCTGAAGGGCGGCGGCCTCTTCGATCCGTTCATTGTTCGAATCGATCGAGCGAGAGGCTCGGGCCGCCGCCCCGGACGGATCGAGCGTCTCGATCGCGGCGGCGCCTTCCACCATCGGGCCGCGTGACCGGGACGGAACAGGGGTCCGGCCGGCCGGCTTTCTTCGACGCGAGGCTAAGACATGTTTTCTCAAGGATTTCTTTGAAGTGCGGTGAGTGTCACTTCAGTATCCGCCCGAGAACAGTGAGTGTTCTTCGACGGTAGGTATATAAAATCGAGGGTGGATCCCCTTCTTCTAGCGCCAATTGTTGTTGCCCAAAATATTTATCCGAAGATTAATACCTGGAAGACCGACAACAAACAACAATTGCGGAGCACTTCCGAGAGAAGATAAATAATACAAGATTTGCCGGGTTTGTTAGGCCCGGGCTTGAATGCTCTCGCGAGATGTTATTAATACAAATATTCGTGGATACAAGTATTAATGTGAGAAATCTAAATACAATGAGTGTAAAAAGACTCGTTAATCCGGCTCTTGAGCGAAGCTTGGTGTTCTTCGTCCCGCCGATAATCCGCTCGAGGAGAAAAGGCCGGGAGAAGTAAGACCGAAAGAAAGCTGTTGCCAAGAGTTGGAGATTAGCCAAGTGCTTAATGTTTGCTTCTCAGCGTATGTATTGCAAGAATGTCCGAGAGAAACTCAAGGAAGTGAAGAAGTGTCCAAGTGCAGGGTGCCTTGCTTATATAGGGGCAAATGGGTCTGTTCAGTAGTGGCCGATCGCCTACCGGCCATTATAATAATGTGCCGATCGCCGCCGGCCAATATTATAATGGGGCGATCTCTGGGCTGTCGGGCTAAAGTCCAAGGAAGATCTTGTTTGTCGGGCTAAAGTCCAATGCAGTGACTGGCGCAAAATGGGCGGTCCAATTAGGAGCCATCACGTGTCCGGAATCAGTCAACATGTGGCCCTACTGACAAGCTTTCGGCGGCTTGTCGGCTGGTGGAGAGATTCTGTCAGACTGTGGTCCATGGCCCGTGATTCGCGGATCTTGTCCCGGATCTTGCACGTGGTGTCAGTCTTGAGGCTCGGCCTTCACCGACTGGGTGTCCGTCGGTGGTGATCGACATGAGCGGTCGTCTTTAGCTGATCATCCGAGGTCGCCATCGGCCAGTGGATGGAGATCGCCAATGGTCGGTCACCAAGGGTAGATCGCCAGGTGCCGAGAGACGGTCGGTCGCCAAGGGTCGGTAGACTTGCCTTGGTCGCTCGGCAGTAAGTTGGTCGCTCGGCCTCGGAGGCGATCGCCGGTCGGAAGGTGTTAAATCTTGACACAACAGTTCCTATGAGTATATTCCTATCTCACAGAATAAAACGGTCCTCACCAATAGTTCCTCACCAAATCTCCTCTCCCGATACGAAGTGAATGATTAAATCAATACAACTATTGGCCAGATAATTGCAAGCATTAAACATAATTGGGAAAACTCAATAAAAAGGTAATAAATTGGATAATCTCAATCAATTCGTCAAAACAAAGGTTTCATCAAAACCCTAGATTAGGGCTTTAGCCTGACATACTAAAAGCGAAAATACGTAATAAATAAACGAAAGCATAAAATTCAAACGCAGATGAAGCTCGGATTCCTCCGTTCTTCAGCTTCCGCCTTCTGCCCTTGAAGTCTTCTGCTTCCCTCTTCTTCTGCCGTCTCCAAGCTTAAGCTCTCCAATATTCAAGATCCACAAGTTTCCAAGATGATTTAATTAGGGTCTTAAACCCTATTTATAGCTCAGCACATCCTCCAAATCGCGTCCGTATTAGTCGAAAAAAGCTTCAAAAGGCTCAAAATCCGCGCGGGCATACAAAAACCGCCAAGTGTGCCGCGGCGCACTAAACCTGTGCCGCGGCACATCGCCTTCAGCTGAATGCCTGGGCGTAAATTAATTCTTCTGTTCCGCGGCTCACCTGGGCTGTGCCGCGGCACAGAGTACAGGTTATTCTGCCCTTCGGCTGGTATCTTCCTGTGCCGCGGCTCAGCTTCCTTGTGCCGTGGCTCATAGTCCAGATTTGCCGTTTTCGCCCGTTTTGCCTCGGTTTAGCTTCCGGACTTCAATTTCCTGTCAATCATACAAAATTAAGGCATTAAAAGCTCATTTAGACGATTTCACTCTCAAAAATACTACAGAATAATGATAAATAAGCGTATAAAAATACGCCTAACAAATACCCCCAAACTTAAGCCTTTGCTTGTCCTCAAGCAAAGAGAATTAAATTCAATAAAAGAATGTCGTGAATCATCGTGCAACTCATAGTGTTCAACCTAATCAATACTATCCTGTAATTCTCTCTAAATAATACGAGTGTCATAAAAGCGGTGAACTCGAATAATGATTCCGCAAAGTAATCAAATTCATCTAATCACTCGTTCATGAAGAAATTCCACCAAAGATTAACAAAACGTGAGTCTAATCGACCGTCAATATGAAAGGCTAACACAACCAAGCTAGTTTGTCCCGTTCCACAGTCGAAAGGCACAATTTTCACGAGTTTCATAACAAATAAACCTCGGACAGTATCCCCTTATATATATGCTCAAGAATTTGATTCGAGTTGACCACTAGGTTAGGATCTCAGGATGTTTCATTGGGATAATCCTAGGGTGGAAACTCCATTCTCATGTATTAGGAAACCGTTTGACGTAAAAGACACTCATGGGGAACATGGATGCTTCTAGTTACTAAGTTCCCGTCTACAGCGGAGATACAACTCGAATATATAATTTCCGCATGTCCGAATCAAGGTTGCCGTTTTACGCGAGAGTAAACAGCGGGTCACGCGAATACCCCCGGTTACTAGGCTTCCTCTCATTGGCACATGTGAAATATCTAAATCACTAGTCTAATCAGGGTCGCTGCTTTACGCGAGAGTAAACAATGGTCACGCGAATACCCCTGTTACTAGACTTCCCTTCATAGAACACATTATCTCGACTTTTTGGGAAAAACTGACCAACTCTAAACTCCATCTAAGTGCCAAAACGACTAAAGAAACAGTACGACTCACTATCCGGAAGATGTAACCAAACGTATTGACGATGATTTTAAAACAAGTATGTATCGTCTCTTATCTGCCAAGACCTCTACAATCACGAAAAATTTCGGACCTAAATGAATACTAAGCAGAACAGAAATAACTGACTACAACTCGACTAGAACTCGACCGCTTTTTCAGAGAGAAAAACAGTGTCGTAACATCAGTATCACACAAATAGAAGCACGAAAAATTCACGGATAAAGAAAAACTACGACAAGCAAGGCTATCTAAAAAAAAATTTTACGCAAAGAAATGAAAAGTGCAACGAAATAACATACAACAATAAAATAAAGTACAGCAATGAATGTAGAAACTGAAAGTAAATCCCCCCCAAACTTAGGACGTACATTGACCTCAATGGACAAAAATGATATGCAATAAAAGTAAAAGGTCAAGTACTCCCCTCCAGTATGCTCAGGAGCTGGTGCCGGCATCGTCCGGTGAGGAGGGTGGTGTGGCTGGCCGGGCGGGCGCAATAAATGGCCCGTCGGGATGCAGGATATGGGCCGTCCATGCGGCGAGGTGCTCCTGATGATAAGCATCCCTCGCAGCAAGACGCCGCCGCCGCTCGTCACTGCCCGGCAGGCCTGCTCTCGCATCTCGGCTCTGACGGCCGCAATAACGCTCTCCCGCTCCGCCCGCTGCTCCTCCCGCATGGCAGCCATCAAGCTCTCTCTCTCTCTCATCATCTCATCTCTCTCTCTCCTCGTCTCCTCTCTCAGCTCCTCTCTCTCTCTCCTCAGATCCTCTCTCAGCTCCTCTCTCTGTCTCCTCAAATCCTCCCGCAGCCCATCAAACAACTCCTCCAACCTCGCTCTCGTCTGCCGCGGGCCGCATCTCCATGCGTCAACAAAGCGGCTCTGGGATCCCTCGTGAGCCTCCTCTAGCAAAAATCCTCTCCCCCGAGCGTGCGCCGGCGCTCCTCCCCACTGGTCAAAGTGCGATATGATGCGGTGGTCGATCGGAGCCTGGGGGGCAAGCATCGGCTCGTCGTCTGACCAAGTCAGCCCCGACTGCCGGCATAAAGCGCAGATGAGGGAGGGGTGCTTCAACCCCGTCTTGGACCCCCCTGGATACTCTGGAAGATAGATCGGACCAGGATGGGGGCCACATCAAACGCAGCCTAAGTGATAGCAAAAGTGTCCGGCGCGGAGAGAAAGACATGCGGATTCGGGAGGTGGGGTCAATGCGTGCGCAGATAAAATAAAGCTGTGCACGCCCGAGCGGGCCGAGGCGCGAGCTCAAGTGAAAAGTGGAAGAACTCGTGCTCGCCGCTCCTGCCGGTACGGCCGTGCAATGGTCTCAAGCGTGGCCTCCTTAGTGAGGCCGGGTCATCACTCGGTCATAGATCGACTCGTCAACCACCGGAAACCCAAAAGCCTCCGAATAGCAGCCGTGGAGAAATCAATCGTAACCCTCGGACGTCAACCCGAGTCCGAGACTCTAAAGACGGCAACGTATGCCCCGCCCGAATGTGCTTCAGCAGTGCACTGGCGTAAAACTCTGCACGATCGAGATAATCAGCTCGGGAGGTGCGGTAACCGCCCACCCCATCTCGTCAATCATCGTGAGCAATTCCCTGTCCTGAGGAGCTGGAGTAAAACCCCTCTCTGGAATAAGTGGTCGTGGCCGGATCTTTTCATTGAATATCCTGTGAATTTCGGGGTCCGAAAATTGGTGCCCCTCCGCCTCGGCCCGACCACGAGAGGTCTCCCCTCGAGTGGGGGATGACTCGGTCCTAGCTCTCTTGCTCAACTTCTTGGTTCTCGCCATAATCAGTCCTGAAAAGTAAGACACGAGGGTTTATTCACGCAAAAATAATAACACTGATTTATGCTCGGCTAACGATGTCCAGCCAGAAATTCCGAATTTAAGAAAATAGCGCATACGTGAGAGAAGGATGAAATTGGATTTAAACGTTTAACCTGGATGTAAGGGTTGGGCTCGCTGTAACTTCAAAACGTATACGTTGCACGAAAATTCAAAACGATTGCTTTTCCAAAGAAAATTTTTCATTTAGGCAATTTATCAAACACCTTGAGGGCACAAGTTTACTTGAAGAATAAACATAGTTATCGCTCGATTCATCCCCCAAAAACCGAAACATAATTCAATCTTCATCAACTCAACACATCCAACTCATTGATATTCCGATTTAACCATGAAAATTCGATAAAACTACCATGTTATTCTCTAACAATCCTAAAACTTTCGAAGGAGCATAAGCATGTTCCATTTATCCAAAGCAAAAACAACTTCCAAAATAAACCATAAGCAAGTCAAGATTAAAGATTAAAACGTACCTTTTGAAGATTGCAAGAAGAAATCGCAGGAAAAAAAAATGGAAGAAAACTTCGTACGGACTCGCGCTGGGGAGGGAAGAAGAAAGGAAGAAGGCGTACCTGGAAATGCCGGCCGAACGCGTGTTATATGTGACCTGGGCCTTTCAGATTCCGCATAGTGTGCCGCGGCACAGATAAAGTGAGCCGCGGCACAGGGTACAATCCCTTTACCTGTGTTCTCGTTTTCTCGTGTGCCGCGGCACAAATTTCGTGTGCCGCGGCTCATTGATCATGTGTGCCGCGGCTCATTTATGCCGTGCCGCGGCACAGGGTACAGTTGGTTTAGCCTCCCCTTGCGATTGATGTGTGCCGCGGCTCACAATACTGGGCCGCGGCTCATACTTGATTTCTTCCACAGGACTTTCCCATTAATTTTGAGAAGAAAATGTTAAAGCGAGAGGCAGAAGCAATTTGAAGCACAAAAATGATGAAAAATAAGAATCACGAATGCAAGAAAAATAAAGAAATGCAAAAATCTACAACTACGAACTCGGGTTGCCTCCCGAGAAGCGCTAAGTTTATAGTCTTCAGCCGGACCTATTGGAAAACATTAGTTCGCTTTTCGCAAACTCCATTTGGGTTCCGCCCCGTTCATCGAACCGTTCATATTTTTGTTAAAATTATGACCATTGGTCATTAGCGGTTCGACTTTCGGTTCGGTCATCAAATGTTGTTTTCGAAAAGGTTTCGACGTGAATAACTTCCCGAAACACCCGGTTTTTCCATGACTAATTGTCCGCTTGGCTTCCGGCTCACTCTCCTCCTTCACAAACGCACTCAAGATCGCAATGATTTTTCCTTATGCTCGAGGAACGCCACTCGGTCTACATCCTTCTTAAGACTTGGACCATTTAACACAAAATCTGAATTTTCCCACCGACGATATTTTCGGTGCTTTCCTCTTTCAACAACATCCACACTTTCAATTTGTGACCCTTTATCAACACTTCCAGGACATGGGAACGATTTGAATACTTGAAAAGTAACTTGCTCGTCTTGGACCCTCAGAGTTAACTCCCCCTTTTCCACGTCTATAAGGGTTCGGCCCGTCGCTAGAAATGGTCGTCCCAAGATGATTGGAATATTTTCATCTTCCTCCATGTCGAGTACGATGAAATCGGCCGGAAAGATGAACTTATCAACTTTAACTAAAACGTCCTCGATTACTCCCCTCGGATACTTTATCGATCGATCCGCCAATTGTAAGGAGACTGTTGTTGGCTTGGCTTCCCCAATATTCAGCTTTTTGAAAATCGTAGAGGCATGAGGTTGATACTCGCACCAAGATCGCATAGTGCCTTATTAAACGAAAGATTCCCCATGGTGCACGGTATGTTGAAGCTTCCCGGATCTTTCAATTTAGGTGGGAGCTTCTTTTGAAGAATTGCACTGCACTCCTCTGTCAAGGCGACCGTTTCAAACTCCTCAAGCTTTCTTTTCTTCGATAATATCTCTTTCATGAACTTGACATAACTCGGCATCTGTTCCAACGCGTCGGCGAACGGAATGTTTATGTGAAGCTTTTTAAACACATCAAGGAACTTAGAAAATTGTTTGTCCGCCCTTCTTTGCTGTAATCTCTGTGGAAACGGAATGGGGGACACACATGTCTTCGAGTTATCCGGCTTCAAATCCTTCGACTCCTCTGGCTTTAAATCCTTCTCTTCCTCAATTTCCTTCTTCTTTTCACACCGCTCGGGCTGATCCAACACCTCTTTCCCACTTCTTAAGCTGATTGCGTTTAGACTCTCTCTAGGATTTGTCTCTGTTGTACTCGGCAATGCTCCCTCCGGACGAGCTGTTAACACATTAGCGATTTGGCCCAGCTGGACCTCCAAGTTCCGAATGGAAGCAGAATGATTTTGTAATGTAGCTTCCGTACGGGTCATAAATTGACTCGTATTTGCCGCTAATTTTGCAAGTGCTTCCTCGAGAGATACTTTGGGAGCGGGAGGGGGCTGCTGTTGATTCTGGGCGAACGGGGGCTGGTGTGAGTTCTGTCCGTTTCTCCATGAAAAGTTAGGATGATTGCGCCACCCCGGATTATAAGTATTGGAGTACGGGTTATTCGGCCGATTCCCATTTCCCACGAATTGAGCCTGCTCCATCTGATGTTGCTCGAACGGATTTCCAACTTGACATTCCGCGCTCGGGTGTGATCCGTTACACCAATTGCATGTCTCAATGGTAACGGGGGAAGGTGCGTGCGAGAATGCTCGAGTCATGGTCAAAGCGGCGACTTGAGCTGACAAAGTGGAAATCGGGTCATTGCTTGAAACTTCCATGACTCTCTTCGGTGTCAATCTTTCCGATGGCCATTGGTATGCGTTTTCGGCCATATCTTCCAAAAGCACGTGTGCCTCGGCCATAGATTTTCCCATGAAGATCCCACCAGAGGCCGCATCCACGAGAGTGCGTGTAGAAGCACTCAAACCATTATAGAACGTATGAAGCTGAAGCCAATCAGGAATGCCGTGATGAGGGCATCTTCGTAGCAATTCTTTATATCGCTCCCACGCCTCGTGGAGCGATTCCATATCGTACTGAACAAAGGTGGTTATTTCGTTTCTCAACCTTGCCGTCTTAGCTGGTGGGAAGAATTTGGCAAGGAAGGCTTGCGCTAACCTCTCCCATGTTGTAATCGACCCACGGTAAGGAATTTAACCAAAACTTTGCTTTATCCCTCAAAGAGAAAGGGAAAAGCCTCAATCGGATGGCATCGTCGGTGACACCATTAGTCTTGAACGTGTCGCATATCTCAAGGAAAGAAGCAATATGGGCATTCGGGTCGTCATTCGGTAGTCCACAGAATTGGCTACTTTGCACCATCCGAATAATTGCGGCTTGATCTCAAAATTGTTAGCTTGGATAGTGGGACGCCGAATTCCCGAAAAATTAGCGTTGACCTGCGGCATGGCATAATCTCGAAGAGCTAGTTCCGGTTGAACTTGCCGCACTTGGTTATCTCCTCCTTGGACTTCGATATTCTCGGCCATGTTGAAATCGCAACTCTCTTTTCTCCTTTTTGTTCCTTCTTAGCGTGCGCTCGAGCTCGGTATCCAAAGGTAGTAGGCCTTCGTTACCGAGTTTTCTCATGCACTACACGAAAGGTCCTGAAAGGAAAAACAAATAAACGAAATTAAATACACAAAAATAAAAATAAAACGTTCAAATTAAGACTGGAAATACTTAAATCGATATTAGAAAATTTCATTCCCCGGCAACGGTGCCAAAAACTTGTTGCGATATTTCTTTACACGCAAGTGCACGTCATCGTTTACAAGTAATAAAGTGATAAGTAGAGTATCGTTCCCACGAGGATTGAATCTCTAACTACCGATTTTTTCGTATTCCAATTTTATCTGAACAATCGAATTTGGGTTTTGCGATTAATAACTAAAAGAATTACTAAAAGACTAAGCAGTAGAAAACAATATCTTGGATAAAAGAAATCAAATGATGAATAAGTCTAGGGTTCTGAATCCACCTTAGTTTATCCGAATTTACTCTCGATTATCCGTGATAAATAATTTTCCCAATTTATTGAAGACGGAGATTGCTAATATATTTTACCGCCTCTCCCGAGGTCAATAGATTTATCTAAAGGCGAATAACGCACTCTATCCCTAGGTGAATTAATTCGTCGATAGGCAAAAAGCATGAAATCTCCTAAAGGCCACGTAGTTCCTATGAGTATATTCCTATCTCACAGAATAAAACGGTCCTCACCAATAGTTCCTCACCAAATCTCCTCTCCCGATTCGAAGTGAATGATTAAATCAATACAACTATTGGCCAGATAATTGCAAGCATTAAACATAATTGGGAAAACTCAATAAAAAGGTAATAAATTGGATAATCTCAATCAATTCGTCAAAACAAAGGTTTCATCAAAACCCTAGATTAGGGCTTTAGCCTGACATACTAAAAACTGAAAATACAGAATAAATAAACGAAAGCATAAAATTCAAACGCAGATGAAGCTCGGATTCCTCCGTTCTTCAGCTTCCGCCTTCTGCCCTTGAAGTCTTCTGCTTCCCTCTTCTTCTGCCGTCTCCAAGCTTAAGCTCTCCAATATTCAAGATCCACAAGTTTCCAAGATGATTTAATTAGGGTCTTAAACCCTATTTATAGCTCAGCACATCCTCCAAATCGCGTCCGTATTAGTCGGTCGAAAACTGGCTTCGAAACAGCTCAAAATCCGCGCGGGCATACAAAAACCGCCAAGTGTGCCGCGGCGCACTAAACCTGTGCCGCGGCACATCGCCTTCAGCTGAATGCCTGGGCGTAAACTAATTCTTATGTGCCGCGGCTCACCTGGGCTGTGCCGCGGCACAGAGTACAGGTTATTCTGCCCTTCGGCTGGTATCTTCCTGTGCCGCGGCTCAGCTTCCTTGTGCCGCGGCTCATAGTCCAGATTTGCCGTTTTTGCCCGTTTTGCCTCGTTTTAGCTTCCGGACTTCAATTTCCTGTCAATCATACAAAATTAAGGCATTAAAAGCTCATTTAGACGATTTCACTCTCAAAAATACTACAGAATAATGATAAATAAGCGTATAAAAATACGCCTAACATTCTTCGGATATGTTTGGTGATTGATGTTGCGCTTGATAATGAGTGTGTACGTATATTATCTCTTTTCGGTGCGTTATGGTTTGACGTGGTGTTTTGCTAAGTGTTTGATGCCTCTGGGTGAATTTGTTGGATGTCTTTGGTGTGATATGTTATTTGCGCATGATTTGTTTTGC
The DNA here is from genome assembly GCA_033398695.1 of Orobanche coerulescens. Classification (NCBI taxonomy): domain Eukaryota; kingdom Viridiplantae; phylum Streptophyta; class Magnoliopsida; order Lamiales; family Orobanchaceae; genus Orobanche; species Orobanche coerulescens. The sequence goes on from CM065812.1 coordinate 100,500,168, forward strand.
TAGCCAGCGCGGGAGGGTCCTTCGAGGCCTCGGGCGGGATCAATGGTATTACCCTGATCCCAAGGCGATGCATGTATGTGATTTGTTTTGCTAGCCAGCGCGGGAGGGTCCTTCGAGGCCTCGGGCGGGATCAATGGTATTACCCTGATCCCAAGGCGATGCATGTATGTGATTTGTTTTGCTAGCCAGCGCGGGAGGGTCCTTCGAGGCCTCGGGCGGGATCAATGGTATTACCCTGATCCCAAGGCGATGCATGTATGTGATTTGTTTTGCTAGCCAGCGCGGGAGGGTCCTTCGAGGCCTCGGGCGGGATCAATGGTATTACCCTGATCCCAAGGCGATGCATGTATGTGATTTGTTTTGCTAGCCAGCGCGGGAGGATCCTTCGAGTCCTCGGGCAGGATTAATGGTATTACCCTGATCCCAAGGCGATGCATGTATGTGATTTGTTTTGCTAGCCAGCGCGGGAGGGTCCTTTGAGGCCTCGGGCAGTATCAATGGTATTACCCTATTCCCAAGGCGATGCATATGTGTATGTTTGGTGATTGTATTTTACTCACCGTGGGTTGGTTCGATGGGGCCACGGCGGGAATTCCAATGGGTTGAGTCCGGGATTCACGAGTAAAAACTTCACGAGTTGGTATTGATTTTATGTCCGTCGAGGACACGTGATGTTGATCTCTGGCCCTGTGAATTGTTGTCGGTTTTCTATTTGCGAAAACAAAACTTTTGGGCTGTGACCCTGTTGACTTTTTGGAAAGATAAGGATTCGGTAATCCTAAATTGTTTTCTATTCAAACTCTCGATGGCATTTTAAACTGTTTTATAAATTGGTTCCTTTTAATTGTGATCTTTTGGTTTTGGAATATTTTTCTCAAACTCTTGCCTCGGGAAGTACTTTTCGTTTCGTTTGGATCTTTGAGGATTCCTGGTTATTATTGTTATTGGAACTTGTATTGTATGGCTCGTATTTGCACTTTGTTCTTGCACTAGCAAAACAGTGGAGTTTTGCTAACCCCCGAGTATTCGGGGGGTGGATGTCTGTTTTTACATTCATGTTTTGGAGCATAACACATGATCGGTACGAAGGATGATGAAAGATGATCGATACTAATCACATGAGGAACCGTACATTGTTTATTGGTTCAGTTGTACTTTATTTTCCGCTGCTATATTTTTCCCATTGTATGGGTGTGGTTGTGTTTTGACCCCTGCGTGGGCATGAGTTGTATTTGAGTTGCATGTACTTATTGAAAGACCAAATCGGTCTACTGAGTCATTTTAGCCTTAAAGGCATGATTGAGTTGTTATATGTTGTTACCAGCCTGGTAGATCCTTGAGGAAATGTTCTACGGCGTGTAATATCCCTGAGCGGATTGGGGGTGTTACATAAATGGTATCAGAACTTAGGCTGTGAAAACCTAAGCTGTCGGGTCAGTGGTGTCTGTTGAGTTTTGTTTCGTCGGATTTTATCTGATTGAGTCGTGTCGCGACGCGTCGTCTGAGTTTGTTGGTCGTGATTAGTATCGTGGGGCGATCATCATCTTCGTGCGACCTGTGGCTGTAAGTCTCCCTTCTTTGTGTTGTGCTTATTTTTATGATTATTTGTTCAGTGACGGAATCCTCTTATGGATTTTGATTTCTTGATATGTGGGTAGTTGACCCTCATATTTCGTTCATATGAGGAGTAGTGTTGCTGGATTGTGCATGTTTGACGTTATTTCTTTTATCCGCTGCGTGAGTTCTTTTGTAATGGCTTTCGGTATTTTACCGACTGAGCCGGTTCCCTAAAATAAGTTTTTGGCATTTTGGCCTTGATCGTTTTGGCGAAATTTTTATGATGGTATTTGGTATTTTGTAAATGGCTTTTGTAAGTTTTGAAATATTACCGTCATCGGCCTTTTTGATGTTGTAAATGATTTTTAGCCTGGTGAGTTCCGGCGCGGGACCCACAGCGCTATAATGTTTCGTGTAATTACCTGACATTTTTGGGCATTCTAGCCCATTGAATTATTTTCGAAAACCTTGAGTATCTTAGAAAATAAATTTCGAGACATACTTTTAAAATGAATTATTTTCTCGTGGTACATCCAAGGTGCCATAATATGTTTCAAAATTCTTCTACCTCGAGGACCAAAATATTTTGAGATATTTTCAATGTTTTGGAAACACTTTTATTTAGACCCGAGGGTCGAATATTCTGAAAGTTTTCACTAAGAGAAAGTGTCCTCATTTTTATCAAATGCGAAATGGTTCTCCAAAGTCTCGATAACGATGCTTCACGTTTGTACTTTTTGAAAGGTGATACTCAAGATCAACCGGTGTTCTTCTAAAATTATTTTCAAAATGAGGTTTTCGTTTTTAAAACCTATCCATTCCCGTTTGAGGGCTGGGTATGTATGTATGATGTTCGCGTTGTCATTATGATGTTTGCTTCCGAGTATGATCGAATTGGCGGTGTGAGCGTTGAGTCGTTTTCCACACATTTGTTGTGTTAGTCCCCTGTGAGAGGCGGGATGTTGGTGTTGAATGTTGCCGCCTCGTGGTGATTTCTGCATTGTCGCGCATGTGCGAGATGTTAGAGCTTGGTTTGGTATGACCGTGTGCATCGGTGATGATTCCGTTATGTGTCGGTTGTTTAATGTCTTGTTACCTTGCTCCCGTTTTTGTGAATTTCGTGGACGAGGTCGGAGGTAATGCCCGTACTATTTTGACTTCTGTATTTTCTCTTTCTCCAGTCTATCGATTTGCTCATGTTCGTTGATACTTTATGAACTTGTTCTGTATTTCGGTTTCGGCGTTCGAACGAGCTGTGATCTTGTTTTGGGTCGATCTGATTATCACTGTGATTTTTTTTTAGTTCGGTTCGATTCTTGTGAACCTTGTTCGGAAGTGACATCAATTGGTTCTATTAACCCTCCTATTCAAAGTGGATCGGATTTTGAACTTCTGTATTTTCGACTCTGTCGACTCGTTTATGCTCGTTGACATTTTCTGAGCTTGTCCTGCCCCTTGCTTTTGTTGATCAAATGGGTGTGGTATTGTTTCGGAATAACTCGTTTGTCGACTTTTCGATCGCTATTCCCTTTCCTGTGGATCTTATGGGAATGCATGTCTTGTAGTTCTCACCAGATCATCCTGGGAGTTGTTGTTTGAATTTTATTATCCTTCGTGTTTCGGACATGATTGTTCGATTTTTGTTGTCTCGATCGTTTGTTTGTTCGGTTTTTGTTCTCGTTTCGTGATTGTTGAGTGTTCAGGCTCCTTCCTAATTTCCTTAAGTTCGGGAAATTAGTCTCGTTTTTGATCTTCCAACCCTTGGGCGGTGGGATTCCGTATTTGTTCAGCGGTTGGCTCGCGTTTTGATTGATGTACCGTTGGGTTGGTCAATCATATTGATTTTCGTTCGTTGTGTTTTGTGATTGTCGGATAATTGACTTGGCTATATTATCCGTTTGATGACGCTTGTCATTTGTTGGTTTTATTATATCCCTAACGGCGATGTTGTGTTGGTCGCCGTGGAGCGTGTTTTCACGCCGTAGATTCCGTTGCATTGTTTGTAACGTTTCGCCGTTGGGCGTTAGTTACGCGTTTCTTGCGTATCTCGTTGAGTTTTCCTGGCGGGATATTGCTTCTCCCTACTTGTTTTAAGTTTCGGGACGAAACTTCTTTTAAGGAGGGTAGAATGTAATATCCGCAATTCGATTTTCGGTAAATTTCTTTTTTCGGCCGGAGTCCGTTTTGACGACTCACTCATGACCGTTTCGTCATTCTGAGAATGATTAATCCTACACTTTTTGACATCCGAGTTCGTTTCGGTGTCATTTTGTTGAGTTCCGTGTTTTTTAGCGACTTTTCCGCACTTGAGTTCGATTCTTGCGAATCTCGTTCGAAACTGCTGTTTCGAGTTTCACGTAAGTCCATTTAACTTTGTTAGACGTGTTGTGAACTTCGGTTTGGTTATTCGATCACGTATCGTGATTTTCGGGCGTTTTGGGCCATTTTGTAATTTACCCAAAGTTATGGGTATCCGTATCTGTAATTGTTGTCTCGACCCGTTTCTTGGTCGCGTATGATTAATCATTGCATTATGTTTTCATTTCGGGTCGTTGATGTTGTCCGCGAACTTTTCGTCTTGTTCGTTCCGTACGTTTTCGGAAATCGAGTCGTCGAGCCCTGACGGTTGCGGGTTCTGGCCGGACGGTTGCGGGTTCTGGCCGGATGATTGCGGGTACCGGCTGGACGGGTGCGGCAGGAACTGGCGTAGCGCACGCTACGGCCGTAAGGTAGCGCACGCTACGGCCGGGAGGCAGCGCATGCTACACCCGGTTGTCTGCGCGCGCTAGCGGGCCGAGGCAGTAGGGCAGTGGGGGTACTGGACTCGGTGGATCGGCAGGTAGCGCACGCTACTGCCGGACACTGCGTACGCTACGACCGGCAGGTAGCACACGCTACGGCCGAAAGGCTACGCGCGCTACGTGGCCGAGCAGTGTCTCTGGACTGCGGCCTGGGCCGATAGCGTACGCTAGCTCGGCAGCCTAGCGCACGCTAGTCCGGCCCAGTATAAATGTGGCAGAGCAGTCGCGTTTTCATTCATTTTTCACTTCCTTCCTTCTCTGTCCGCGGCTGGCGATTCGGAGGTGACTAAGCCATGTTGTTTAACAACAAATCCATGAAGTTCTTGAGGTTATAACATCAATCAATCATCTGTTATCATCCTTTGATTCAGCGAATCAAGGTAATCTTTCTTAGAACCCTAGTTTCTTGAATTTTGGGGTTTTTGCATTTTTGTCCAATTCGTTCCGTATTGTTGATTAATTCATGATGGGTATGATTAATCTTGGTAGTATTCTTGTGTTTAAAATCATTTAATCCATTGTTCTTCGTCGAATCGAAGTATACTTCTTGATTTCTTTCGAATCGACTTTTTAGGGGATTTGTTCTCGATCTCGTTTTTCATCCGTTTTTTGTGGATCGATTGTGGTTAAATGATGTTGTTAAACATATTCTATGGTTTGTATATCCATATTTCGACTTGGAATTCCGTTTTCATATTTTGTCGGGACGAATCGTGTTCTTGGCCGTTTTGGGGGAAACACTTGAACTTTCGTCATTCATTCTTTGAATTCAACGGCTTTGAGTCGTGCTATGGAATTCATTTTCATTATTGTTATTATCCTTCGTAGTTTATTATCGCGAGTTGGCGTTCGGTGGAGTCGGCGGGTTCGTAGTCGGTTCGTGCCAACCTACTTCGGTCGATTCTCCGCGTTGTGGTTGTTCGAGGCAAGTACCTTGTCCATACTTTATTTGCTTTGTGGATATAATGATTGGTGATCGTCTTGGTATGTTTGTTTGTTTGTTTGAAATGAGTTTTGAAAAGATTCGGCTAGCCTCGTTAAAGGCTCACTTTCAAAACGCGTGTGTTTTCTAAATTGTGTGGGTTGTAAGTGACTACGTGAATTCTTCGGATATGTTTGGTGATTGATGTTGCGCTTGATAATGCGTGTGTACGTATATTATCTCTTTTCGGTGCGTTATGGTTTGACGTGGTGTTTTGCTAAGTGTTTGATGCCTCTGGGTGAATTTGTTGGATGTCTTTGGTGTGATATGTTATTTGCGCATGATTTGTTTTGCTAGCCAGCGCGGGAGGGTCCTTCGATGCCTCGGGCGGGATCAATGGTATTACCCTGATCCCAAGGCGATGCATGTATGTGATTTGTTTTGCTAGCCAGCGCGGGAGGGTCCTTCGAGGCCTCGGGCGGGATCAATGGTATTACCCTGATCCCAAGGCGATGCATGTATGTGATTTGTTTTGCTAGCCAGCGCGGGAGGGTCCTTCGAGGCCTCGAGCGGGATCAATGGTATTACCCTGATCCCAAGGCGATGCATGTATGTGATTTGTTTTGCTAGCCAGCGCGGGAGGGTCCTTCGAGGCCTCGGGCGGGATCAATGGTATTACCCTCTTCCCAAGGCGATGCATATGTGTATGTTTGGTGATTGTATTTTACTCACCGTGGGTTGGTTCGATGGGGCCACGACGGGAATTCCAATGGGTTGAGTCCGGGATTCACGAGTAAAAACTTCACGAGTTGGTATTGATTTTATGTCCGTCGAGGACACGTGATGTTGGGCTCTGGCCCTGTGAATTGTTGTCGGTTTTCTATTTGCGAAAACAAAACTTTTGGGCTGTGACCCTGTTGACTTTTTGGAAAGATAAGGATTCGGTAATCCTAAATTATTTTCTATTCAAACTCTCGATGGCATTTTAAACTGTTTTATAAATTGGTTCCTTTTAATTGTGATCTTTTGGTTTTGGAATATTTTTCTCAAACTCTTGCCTCTGGAAGTACTTTTCGTTTCGTTTGGATCTTTGAGGATTCCTGGTTATTATTGTTCTTGGAACTTGTATTGTATGGCTCGTATTTGCACTTTGTTCTTGCACTAGCAAAACAGTGGAGTTTTGCTAACCCCGAGTATTCGGGGGGTGGATGTCTGTTTTTGCATTCATGTTTTGGAGCATAACACAGGGTCGGCACGAAGGATGATGAAAGATGATCGATACTAATCACATGAGGAACCGTACATTTTTTATTGGTTGAGTTGTACTTTATTTTCCGCTGCTATATTTTTCCCGTTGTACGGGTGTGGTTGTGTTTTGACCCCTGCGTGGGCATGAGTTGTATTTGAGTTGTATGTACTTATTGAAAGACCAAATCGGTCTACTGAGTCATTTTAGCCTTAAAGGCATGGTTGAGTTGTTATATGTTGTTACCAGCCTGGTAGATCCTTGAGGAAAGTTTCTACGGCGTGTAATATCCCTGAGCGGATTGGGGGTGTTACAGGTATAGAAGAAGTGGTCTCAACATCTCTATGTGAGTTTAAATCAGTTTTATTTAAAGGTTCAGTATCTATTTGTGGCTCTCTCATCTCATGAAGAGTTATTTTGCTCCCACTATTTTTCTTGGAAATAAATTCCTTCTCAAGGAATACTCCAGATCGAGAAACAAACACTTTGTTCTCTGATGGGATGTAAAAGTAATATCCTTTAGTTTCCTTAAGATATCCCACAAAAAGATATTTATCCGATTTGGGTGATAATTTATCAGCGATAAGTCGTTTCACGTAAGCTTCACAACCCCAAATCTTAAGTAACGACAAAACAGGTTGTTTCCTTGTCCATATCTCAGATGGTGTGCTTTGAACTGATTTAGATGGTACTCGATTTAAAGTGAATGCAATAGTCTCTAAGGCGTAACCCCAAAAAGAAATTGGAAGATCAGCTTGACCCATCATCGATCTAACCATGTCTAACAAGGTTCGATTTCTCCATTCCGACACACCATTCTATTGAGGTGTTCCAGGTGGAGTTAGTTGTGAAACAATTCCACAATTTTTGAGATGATTGTCAAATTCATGGCTCAAATATTCACCACCACGATTTGATCGTAGTGTTTTAATAGTTTTGCCTAACTGATTTTGTACTTCATTTTGAAATTGCTTGAATTTCGTAAACGACTCAAACTTATGACTCATTAAGTAGATATATCCGAATCTGCTTAAGTCATCCGTGAATGTTATGAAGTATTTGAAGCCTCTTCTAATATTTGTATTCATTGGTCAACATACATCAGTATGTATTAAGCCCAATAAATCTGCAGCTCTCTCAGTATGGCCCGTGAAAGAAGCTTTGGTCATTTTGCCTAATAAGCAAGATTCGCACGTATCATGTGATTCTAAATCAAATGTGTCCTAGATTCCATCATTATGGAGTTTGGTTATACGTTTCTCGTTTATATGGCCCAAACGACAATGCCAAAAATATGTTTGGTTTTAATCATTTGACTTAAGTCTTTTGACATTCAAGTTATAGACAGGTTTGGAACTTTCAAGATTTATGGAATATAATATCCCACTCAACAAGGCATCTCCATAAAAATACCTTTATTAAATATGGACATTACACTATTCTTAATAGTAAAGTCATATCCTTCCAAATCAAGGCAATCAACTGATACAATATTTCTACCCATAGCAGGAACGCAATAAAAATTATTAAGTTTCAATACAAGTCTGCTAGGTAGCTTTATATCACAAGTCCATACGGCAATAGCAGCAACTCTTGCTTTATTTCCAACACGTAGGTCCATTTCACCTTTTGCCAGTTGTCTACTCTTTCACAGCCCCTGCGCATTCACACAAATGTGAGCTTCACTACCGGTGACTAATACCCATGATGAAGAAGTAGATAAATTGACTTCTATAACAAGAATACCTTAAGCAGCAGTCTCACCGCTCTTCCGCTTCCTCATTTCTTCCAGGTAGACCTTGCAATTCCTTTTCCAATGACCAGTTTCATTGTAGTGGTAGCAAGTCCCCTCTTTGGGTTATTTCGATGACTTCTTGAAAGGTTTAGGTTTGGGTTTAGGCAACATTTGCATTTTACCCTTACCTTTATCTTTCGGGGCCATCTTATACCCTTTCCTTTTATTCTTAGTTTGTTTTAGCATCCCATGCAACTCAGTAATAGTCTTCCCCATGTTGTGCATGTTGATGTTTACTACAAACTGATCATACTCTGAAGGCAGTGATAGGAGCTCCTAGCCTTTCAAGATGCTCAATGTATCCCTTCATCTTAAGGACATGAGCACTTACAGAAGTACCCGAAGACATTTTACAACCATTCAATGCCTTCGTAGTGCAAACCTTTCCTTACGGGCTTGCTCTTGGAACATTTCCTTAAGCTGACCCATCATTTCATAAGCTTCCATGTTCTCGAACTGTATCTGCAGCTCCGAGCTCATGGTTGCTAACATAAGGCATGTCATAAGCATCTTTTTGAGCTTTGGTGGCGATTGGTTCCGGTTCATCAGGAATTGGGCTTTTCAGAATGTACTGCTTCTTTTCAGCTTTGAGAACAATTCTCAAGTTCCTTGACCAATCAAGGTAATTAGTGCCAGAAAGTTTTTCTTTGTCAAGAATTGATCGCAACGAGTTTGTATTGATTGACGCCATTGATTCTACAATATTAATATGCAAAGTTATTCGTGAGATATATTGATTTTAAAATCTAACGATCAAGTAAATACAAGCACAACTTTGGCAAGTCCCTCGCAAATAAAAGAAATTTAGTTTTTATCAATAGAGATGACATTTATGTCAACATGTTAGTCTCAAATATTATGTATCACATACATATATATGAATTATAATCTAACGATCAAATAACCACAGACACAGCTTTGGCATGTCCCCTGTAATTAAAAGATGCTTTAGATTATCATTTGGGATGCCATCTTATGTCGTTTTAATCGTATTAATTCCAAATAAGCCATAGGTCCAAACCCGTTTTGTATAACCTATATAAGTCTTAACCATTTAAAACATATGTATAAGCTTGTTTATTCATCTCGCCTCCTTAAGATAAAATCCATACACCCTGCTTTGGCAGACCCATATTAGAAATGATTGAAAGTTTGACGAGTATTTTGAAATGGTTGTCTCTCAAGATTATTACCATGTATCTCATACATGTAAACATTTTAATGAGTTTGATTTATTTGGAAATAACGATTATTAAGCAAATAAAATAAATATGATGCATCTCATATAATCACATGCAATGTAAATATGATGCATCTCATACATTCACATGAACAATATGGTGTGGTGTGGTATAGCCATAAATCCTATTATGATATTCGTTAACATCAATAGGTCGTTCGATGTAATCTTCGATAACGCCATTCTTCTTGAATTCCTTGTAAGTTGCTCGCCTCATTCGTCTTCTTTTTATAGCTAGAACTATTCTAAACTATATCTTTACATTTAGTAATAGAAACCTCGAGTTGCATTCGAGGGGAGTAAGATGAGAAGAGAAATTACAACAAGATAATAAGAAGGCACGACCTACAAGTCGTATTATGAATATTACAACCATAATCGAATCATCAATCTAATTGATCTAGTACGTCTATACCACCGATGATGCATTAACCATTTAAGCATTCATAAGCACATATAATATATAAAATGTACTAAATATCGACTATCGATAAGTTATATAATATAGAAAATATGCCAAATATCGACAATCGATAAATTATAAAGTTATGAGGGCCAAAATATCAAACCGGGTAAAATGGGAAACAAATTTCCAGAAATACACGAAGAAAACGAGGCCAAAACGGGTTTGGAAGTGGCTGGACCGCACAGGCCGGGACTCGCCGGCACAGTCCAGGACCTGCCGGCATAGGCCAGGCACACTGGCCGGGACCTGCCGGCACATCTCGGCACACACAGGCTGGGACCGCGCGACACACAGGCCAGGATCGCGGCCCCTTCCCGAACCGCGCGGCAGGGGCCTGCTCCAGGTATAATTTTTTTTTTTCTTCGAGTATACATCTTATGTATACTACATGTATACATCTTATGTATATCATAACTAATACCTTTTGAGCAATATAAATGTATAAATCAAATAGATAAAATCTATATTTATACAACCTTGGAATCAAAATATAATTATGTTCATATGAAAATTTTAAAGAAGTATAATCTTTACATAAATAAATTTATGTTCATATGCACCTCTTAAAATTCATAATCCTAACATAAAATTATATGTAGATCAAATCATATGTTCTTTGATTCTTGAATTATTAGTAGAACTAAATCATCACATGAATCTCCATATATCAAAGAACCATATATGTCAAGATCAAATATATAAATCAATATATATATATAACCATATACATATTAAGATAGGCATTATATATATATATAGATCGAAACACAAATCTATTAAAATTATATATATCTCCATATATATATAGTGTAACTTTATTTTCAGAACCCTGTTAAGTGCGAGAACTGAGAGAACCACCTTTTGTACTCCTAATAATACATAATGTACATCATGCCAATGCATACAACCCCTACTGATTATAACCCCTACTATATAGTAGGGGTTATAGATATAGTAGGGGTTATTATCAGTAGGGGCTATTGTGTTTAATAAAAAAAATTCAAAAATAATATAAAAATTGTATTTTACTATAATACCCTTTGAATTAAAAATATTTTTTAATATTTAAAAAAATCTCATTGGTTTAGAGGAGTTCTCGCAGTTCTCGCACTTAAGAGAGTTCTGAAAATAAAGCCCCCCTATATATATATATATATAGATAAAATTTATATATCATATATATACACATCATACATCACATATATGAACATCATATATCAACATATATTAAAATCGAAACAATGAAAATATACTAGTCGCTCTGATACCACTGTTGGGTTTTTATCGAACTAATAAGATTTATGATCTCATTATATATCGAAATAGAGCAGCGGAAGTGTAATATAATATGTAAAAACCCTCCAAGTATCCAAGTATATTATCAAAGTACGAAAAACAAGATTGTTACCTCTTGTAGCGTGTTTTCGATCGAGCCTTCTAGAGACGTTGCAAGAAGCGAGCGTCCTCTATGGTATCCACACAACGAATAAGTCCCGAGCATCTAACGGAGTGCTAGCTCTGATTCAACAAAGATTTCACTTAAATCAATTTGAATATAGGTATGTTCTTGATTATGGTAAGAACAAGAACACCAAGAATATTATTCAAATGTTCTTGAACTTTGATCTAAAATAACAACTATGAATCTTATTCAATATGTTATTAAAGAACAAACTCACAAGATTAGATGAAGATTAGAAAAGTATTGTAAATACTTTCTTGGTCAAAGAATCAACCTTCAAAGATATGAAGATATATTCTTGATCCTTTTGATTATTCATCTTTTGAATATATCTTCAAGACTTTTGAGAGAGAGAAATATAAAAATCAGATTTTTGATTCTCTCTCCACAAATATGTCTTCACTTGTGATTAAGTCTTATGTGAGGGCTATCACAAGACACTCTTTTATAGTCCTCAAAATGGCTAAGGGTTCACCAACCTTTTCACCAACCATAATTAACCGGAACAAAATAGTTGCTCTGCTCGTTTAAGTGTGTGACCCTGTAGGTTCTAATTAATATGGCAATGAGTATAAAAACAATTTTATGACTCATAAATCATAAGCAACCTCTAGCTAGACATTATGACTACCCGTATTAAAAGAATTAATTCGACGGCACGAACGAAATCCCGTTACTATATAAATTAATCCTCTCGTCGCGCGATATCCTAATTAAGCATAAGGCATGGATAAGTCGATCTTATATAGCTTAATTAGTATTCTTGGTCTCAAGTTACAATTGTCCAATTCAAATATCTATCAATAACTCTTTATTGATCAATTTGAGCATGGTCATGCATTTAAACAATTTAACTTATCTAGGGCCCGTAGATATCTTCTCCGTTTTATAGGAGGGACAAATCCACTCTGGACAGACTACTTCCATCTGCATAAATCGTACCGTATCAAATCACAAAATGTATGGTCTTTTGTTACAGAAGACGTTGGTATTGTGTTAAAATACGATACTCATTATGTAGGAAACTGTAGTGTCTTTAGGTAATGAGGACATAAATAATATATAACAATCAGAGGAATTATAATGACTTAATCCATATATAATTTGTAATACCCGCGATTTTTGTTCCGGTTATTTTGGATTTTTCTTCGGATAATTCCCGGTTGTCGAGCGCTGATATTATTTTTCTCTACTGCTAATTTTGGATTTATGGCCATATGGGGTGAATTGTTGTCCATTGTTTTCATTTCGGATCGATGTTATTATCCACGAGTATTTTGTCATGTTCGTTCCGTGTGTTTTCGGATAATCGAGTCGTCGGGTCATGGCGGCTGGGCACTGGCCGGAAAGGTGCGGCAGTGTAACACCCCCAATATATTCGGGAATATTACAGCGCCGTAAATCCTTTACATAAGGATTTACAAGGCTGAAGAATTGAACAAGTATAAAAAGGTACTGACGAATGGAAATAACGGAATTACAGTACATCAGTTCTGACCAAATACATAAATAGTACAATTGTTCAACAGAACTCAATAATACATCAGCAAATTCAAACCCATCACAAATGACTTCGTACTCGAGTACTTATTGAAATAACGAATAAACAACAGATAAATAAACCCGGTCGGGACATCACTCTGCACCCTCGTCGTCATACAGTTCCAGTGGTTGTTTCCCCGCTCTCCTGGATCCTAAACACAAACAAAATGTTCACCCCCGAAGGGGTTAGCACAACGATGCTAGTACAAGTACCACAACATATTATTCATATCTCACGAAGAATAATAATAACGTAAACGACAAAATACCAACGAGTCTTCTCCTACGAGAAACTCAAACATAACATACACAACTGATAATCACAACATGATATCAATACATACACATGGTAATTCCATCGATCCAGCGTTCACTGCCTAGAACCCGCGATGATCCCGTCAGACCAACCCGTGGTGGAAAAACCCGTCCGATGATCCAGCGCACGCTAGCATAGATCCCCCGATGATCCCGTCGGACCAACACGAGGTGGACATACAATAACGACATAAATGCACGACAATATGTATAATAACAATACATAAAACAATTAAGGTACTTGCCTCGATTTGAAGACAATAACAACACTTCCACGAAAATGACCACTCGAAGATCGTCCTCCTCAATCAATCACGTAACGAGACCAAACCTTAACAAAAGAAATGATATAGGGTTTATCTCACGTCGTATGAATGTTTAACAATTCGATTCACAGCCAAAAGTTCATAAAATGCAATCTGCCCGAACTGCTTAGCGTACGCTAAGTACTCTGTGTAGCGTGCGTTACGTCTGCCCGATAGCGCACGCAAACATCAAAGCCTAGCGCACGCTAACGATGCATGGTCAGTACTTCACTGATCAGCCAACTGACTCGTCTGATGGTCTAGCGTACGTTACGTACCAAACGTAGCGCACGCTAACTAGTGCTCGATAGCGCACGTTAAACTGCATAGCATAGCGTGCGCTATCTATGCATGGCGATTTCTTCTTTGGCGGCGATAGCTATTCTTGCCATGATCGAAACAATAAAATCTTTCGTGATAATTCATGTTACTTCCATGAATACCATGTTCACACCCTTGTGAATGATTTTACGGATAAGACAACTTCGGATTCAAGGATATGCATACCAATATAAAACCATATTCCATTCCGACTTCAAATTTTCATACGACAATTCGAAAAGCTTAACGGTTGATATCAACACCTCTATATCAATCCATATTATCATACTGAAGTTGATAAACGTCCTATATATACTAGATAAATCCTTCCATGATCAAACCTTTAGATTTATCTAACAATAAGGATTGTTAAAGTCAAGTCCAAGATTACTATGAAATCATCTATTAGATTCGGTTTACCAATGATAGAAGCTTCTCTTCACATATTCAGTGTACTAAGATTCGAATCATGATGATTATAATCAAGGTATTTAAGGCTTAATCATCTCACTATTCCAAACATGATATACTTGGATAATTCATCTATGAAAATCCATATCTTGTTAACATGATCATCCAAATCGTTAGAATCCAACTCTAAGTCTGGAGATAGATTGAACATACCTTAAAATGACGAAAATCACTGAACCGTAAGGTAGAATCCCACTCCGGTTGGTTGTATGCCACTCCAAGGTGCTATTCCACTTCCATGAACATTCCCAAGTGATAACCAATGTATAACACCAAAAATATGTGTTCCAAGTGTATAGGAGTATTACTACAGCTCTCTTAACTCTCAAAGATGAATAAAGGGCGAAAGAAATGAAAGCCAAAACGGTTGATGTCCCATTTATAATATTCTGCATTATTGACAAGTTAGCGCACGCTACTAAGCATCCCTTAGCGTGCGCTAATAATGGTTGACTTCAGAATTTGTCCGGGTGCGTCAGCGGGAATCTTATCCGGACCCATGTCCCGGCTGGCGCATGTGTTAGCCGTCCCGCTCAATAATTGAGTTCTTAGCGCACGCAACTCCTATCTTCATAGCGTGCGCTAATAATGGCCCGATAGCGCGTGTTAAGATACATTCTTAGCGTGCGCTATCACGAGGTTGCTTGAGCAATTTTGCAAGTTTCTATACTTATGCATAATGATATCAATGCACGAAATATCATACTCCAATAATCAAAATCACCAATCCGAAATAATACATGGTTTGAATACAGATGAAATACACTGTAATAAATCCGGATATTACAGGCAGGAACCGGCAGGGTGGCTGGGCACAAGCCGGACTATTGCGGCGAGAACGGCATGGCGGTGAGCCTTTGGCACCGGCGAGTGCGCGAGAGCAGACATAGCACACGTTACTGTCGGAAGGCCGCGTGCGCTAACTCGGCAGGAGTAGCGCACGCTATTCGTCCGACCAGCGCATGCTATCGGGCTGGGTAGAGAGGTTTCGGAGGTTCTGGACTCGGGGAGGATCGGCAGGTAGCGCACGCTACTGTCGGTCGTTGCGCGTGCTAATCGGTAGGTGTAGCGCACGCTATTCGGCCGACCAGCGCACGCTACCTGGCCGAGCAGTTTAGTCTAGGGGGTTCTGGACGGGTTGGCTAGCCCACGCAAGCGCCCGCGCAGTGCGCACTGCCGCGGTCGGACATGATGGTTCTGTACAGTAGGACAGGTCAGCAGGTTAGGTCAATGCCGGCCCCAGCCGAAGGTTCTCGACCGAGACTGCCTATTAGCGCACACTACTCGGAACCCGTAGCGCACGCTAATGCGCCTGTCTATAAATATGATCGAGCAGTACTGTTTGCACTCGTTTTTCATTTCCTTTCTTTCCTGTCCACGGCTGGAGTCTTGGAGAAGTCGAAGGCATCTTGTTAAGCAATGAATACACGAAGTTCTAGAGTTCATATCATCGATTAATCATTCCAAAACATCCTTTGATCAAGCGAATCAGGGTAAGTTTTCCTAAAACCTTGAGTTTGGGAAAATTGGGGATTTTACTTGATCTTGTCTGTTTAATCCGTATAAACCCAGATTAGTGATGGATTATTGATTATTAAATTTTATTCTACCAATTTCCTTGTTGATCCATGGTTCGGTTGCTATAGATTCGTTGTTTTGTTGAGTTCCTAATCAACGCCTTGAAGGTGTCTCGTGAAAGTTCTTGGGGGGGGGTGTTCTACGATTATTCTTCATCGTACGATCATTGATAATTGATGACATGATGTTAGGGTCAGGATCCTTGCGAAGAACTCGAGTCGGAACTCTTCTGTTCGTCGTTTCCCGATCGGTTGTGTTACCATTGTTTCTACCGGAGAATTTTAGATGTTCTAGGTTTCCCGGTTGAGCCGTGATCGTCGGAGGTTTCAGTATCGATTATTAAGGCAAGTATCTTTCCCATACACTTCATGTTTCGTAACCGTAATAGTTATTAATTGACTATGTGAGCGATTGGAATGTTTTTAATGAACTTATAAAAGAATTGGTATAATCTCGATAAAGGTTCTCTTTAAAAATCTACTTGGGTGTTTGTGAACGAATGTGTTGTTCTGAGAATGTATATTAGTGTTGTGCATTGGAATATCTTCTTTGCGTATGGAACCGTTGTGTGTGTGTGTGTGGACATATGTATGTTATTGATGAGTATGTGATGTTGTGTGATGTGAGTATGTGTCGGATATACTGGCCATTTCTAACAAGTACCTTGAATGACACTTGATGTAATTCGGGGTAATGAATTTGCGAAAGTATGTTGTGGAAAGTGATGGTTTCTGAAAGTGCGACTCGTGGTCGTGTGCCAAGTAAAAACCAGTGTGGGTCCCCTGGGTTCCGTAGACTGAGGCCTCTGCGGTTCACTTGGCAGGGTTTGTACAACCAGGGAGGCCTGACGAGGACTTTCTGGGGAGAGGTATGCATCTCGCGTGAGGTGCAGTACCTGTACAGCCCCTGTTGTTTTGTGATGATGCTGTTTTCGATAATTGTGATATGTCCGGAGTATCACAAGGCTATAATTCCCGATGTGAGCTACGTCATATGTAGGGTCTTGGTACTTGGCTAGAATGTCACCAATATAGTGTCGTATTTGATTCGTTTCTTGGTTGAGATATTTTTGACATAAGGATGCGGGCCCAGTGATTTGTTTCCGTGCATTGTGGTTTGGTTGTGTATCGAGTGTGACCATTGAGTTATTCACCCGAGTATGTGATGTGGATGATTGTAACACCCCCAAAACCATATGAGAATATTGCACGCCGTAGACCCCTTTTCACGAGGATATACCAGGCTAAACCTAACAAAACGACCAAATGTTTACCCGGCCAGGTCAAACAATAAAATAATACAGACCGTTAAGGTCACTTACACATGAATACACAGACCGATGAGGTCACACAACTCAACCAACAAAACTGACTTATACGACATTACCCACACAGGGGTCGAAACACAATACATCGGAAGACTGAAATCAACTCTGACAACACAACGAAAATAAAACATCTCTCAACTCTTGATTAGTATCGCAGCTCCTCTTCCTCCTGTGCCAATCCTGTGACTGCTCCCTTAAACCTGCATGTACCTGGATGCAAAACAGACATCCACCCCCTGATTACTCGGGGGTTAGTAAAACTCCACTTTTTTACTAGTGCAAGTATCAAATCATACGAAATGTAACGAGTAAACATTAATCATGAATCAAATTTAATAACCAAATACCAAAATATTCCCGGGAGGTTTTAACAAAGAAAAATAAGCTATGAAGCATTTGAAACTAAACTTATCATCATCTCGGGAATTAATTTCAAAACCCTTAAGACCTCAAGTCCTGATTCACAAAACCTTTCGAAAAACTTTAGGGTCTTAACCCAAATCTTGTTTCATAACTCAACCGTTCTCCATAAAACTTTGATTGTCAAAACATATTCATGACACTGTGATCCACTATCACGTGTCTCCGTAGGATCAACAACACGCACGGACTATTCCACACACAAATAACCAAACATAACCAATTCCGACACCGTGATCCAATGTCACGTGTCTCCGTAGGTTCAACAACCCACACAGACTATATCAATCACAAAAATCACACACACAGTCCCAACACCGTAGTCCACTGCCACGTGTCACCATAAACTCCATCGAGCTCACCCGGTTGGACGCACTGTGCCCTAAACTCATGGTCCACTGCCATGTGTTATCGTAGGACTCGTCAGACCAGCACGATTGGACCTCAGTACCTCACTAAGTTCTTGACTCCGTAGTCCACTGCCACGAGTCCTCGTAGGTCCCGTCGAACCATCACGAGTGAACTTAGCGGTCACACAATATTCATATTCATAATTCATCAACAACATCCACGGTCAATCAATCACAGCGATTACCACGTCTTACGGGACTAATGTATTCAAGGCAATTTCGACAATCAACAACGTCATCGACATTACATAATTAGCACACCATACGGTACACCTCCAAGGGTATAATCAAGCCATCACAATAAGCATATCGAGTACGAACGTTTCACAATGAGCATTCAAGTATATTATAATCAATGCAATACATTTATCATCACTTAACGGAATATCATCACGTTGAACCATTAAGAATATCAATAATTCCACCAAAATTTAAAATATCCATCTCATTATCAATTCACATTAATTAAAAATAAAGAAGGCAAACCAATCATCGTAGATCTAACGCCTGATTTCTATTTACAAGACACAAGTCCTATAAGTAAGATACTTGCCTCGATTGTCGGCGCCCGAATATTCCTACGAACACGGCACAACTCGGAAAGAAACCCCGAACACCTACAATCCTCCGGAAAAAACAATGAGGATACGATTACAACGAGAATCACGGTCAAAACAACGGAAATCCCACCAAACTAACGAAAGGAAACTCATTGGGACATTTAATCGAACACTCAACGTTCACTAACTCCCAAGAACACTAGAATTACCAATCGAGTTGAACAAACTCGAAATATGGATATACAACCCATAGAACATGATTAATAATATTCAATAACATCAACCGATTCATGAAAATCGGACGAACCATGAAAATCAAGAAGGAAATCTCAAAAGTCAATTCTAGGAGATTTCAAGAAATTACTTCGATTCGACGAAGAACAAGGATTAGATGTTGTTAATCCACACAAAGAACTTGAATAAGATGAATTCCCTGAAATAAACCGCCCAAAAATCGCCCACAAATCGCCCAAAGAGGAGAGGAAGAAGGAAAAATGATGAAATGGGCTTGATCCTCACAAAATCTGCAGAAATAGGCTATTATGCACTGTATGCCGTGGCCCACGGCCACAAAACGCCCAGCATATCAGCTTAGTGCCGCGGCCCGGCCAGCAGGGCCCGCGGCCCGCGGTACAGCCCGCTCCAGCATCAAAAGGCACACGGTGCAGTCTTAGCTATTTCGACCATAACTCTTTCGTCCGGACTCCGATTGACTCTCTGTTTGAACCATTGGAAAGCTAACTTTATGCTCTATAATATTACAGAGATTCAGAATTTTTGGAGTTTCCAAGAATTAATGGTGATTTTACAAAGTCGAACTCACACGTGGAAAAGTCGTTTAAGGACACGGAACTCAACAAAACGACACCGAAACGAACTCGTATGACAAAAAGTGTAGAATTAATCATTCTCGAAATGACTAAACGGTCATAATAGAGTCGCTAAGATTGACTTCTGCCAAAAAAATAAAATTATCGGAAATCGAAATTGCGGATATTACATACTACCTTCCTTAAAAGAAGTTTCGTCCTAAAAGAAGTTTTCCCACCAGGAAAACTCAACGAGATACACAATAAATGCGTAACTTTCACCTATCGGCGAAACATTACCAGCAACGCGAAGGAAAATACGGCGTGAAAACACGCTCCACGACGACTAACACAACGCCACCGGCTATGATTCAAAACATTAACGAGCAATTAACGACACATCACATACCACATGCCATGCACACATTTAATCAAAGAAACGCATGCGACAACTAGTCGCACCCGATTAAAATGGCTATGCGATAGAAACAAATAGAGTATCACGATAGAAATCACTCTGATTCTCATCAACAAGAAAATGTCCGACGTCAAAACACAAACAATTAAATATAACGGAAAATGAGAATACCGGATATTACATTCTATCCTACTAAAAATAAGTTTCATCCCGAAACTTAAAATAAAGTATCAGGGTAGAATACAAACAAAACCAAAAAGTTCACGCAATAAATATCAATATCTACACGAATTACAGCACAAAGTACGACACACAACTACATCACTGGACACCACTGGGCCCTCCCCGAGTCGGAACGAAAACCCGATTCCCGAACATCTTAGCAACGGTCTCACAATGCACCGCTTGGTGCCCCAGTTGACCGCACTTGAAACAATTAACCGGTGGCGAACGACAGTTCTATCTCACATGGCCCACACGACTGCAGTTGAAGCAGGTCTTCACACCGATCGTCTTACTCGCCTCCGGAGTAAGGTCCTTAGACTGGTCAACCGAACGAGGAGTGCTCCCAGAAGGAAAATGCGAAGCAACACGCTCACAGATCTCACTTGTCTGGCCTCATGAAAAGTTACTCGAGGTCTTCTGCCTCTTGCTCTCTGAACCAAATTCCGTCAAAGAAATGGCCATCTCAATGGCTAAAGCTCGGTCATGATATTCCTTCAGAGTGGTACACATAAGCGGAGCCATACTCTCACGGATATGGGGCTTCATGCGCATATTGAAGTATCGGACCTTGTCCGCTTCACTTCTCACTTGATCACGAACATAAGCCAGCTATCGATTATAATCGACTATCGCCTGGGATATCGACACATCCTGGGGCGTAGCCGATAAAAACTCAACGATCCTGCGCTCACGGACAGGCAACGGGCAATACTCTGCCTCCATGGCGGTCTTAAACTCAGCCCATGTAGGTGCACGATCTGCAGGCACTACAGCCTGCAGCTTCTTTGTCGAGCAAGTACTGAGCAATGAGTACCCTCCTTTCATCCGGACAAGCTACAACATCAAATGTTTTGTCCAACTGGAAGAGCCAGTTCTCCCAATCTAACAAGTTGGAAGAACCTACAAAACGGGGCGGCTACATCCTCATCACATCTCGTAACCACTTACTAGCCCCGTTATCCCCATCGGGGTTCTCATTCCGATGTGCGGTCTGATTCATCTGCACTTACCGGTCAACCACTTGACGAAGGATGGCAGTGGCGCCAACGTCAACATTAACGCTGGCTGATTGTCCCTGATCTCGCGACTGGTCATCACGACCATCTGTACTGAGCTGATTGGTACTCGACAAGGAGTGTGTCGCCCTCTCATGCTCCTGATTACGACCACCACCACGACCACGACCTCGGCCTCGACCCCTCAGCATACTGAACGGACAACCATTCAGAATAACAGGATAAAACGAACCTCACATAATCAACATAAGCCCACAAATAGCAACACAATACAATATTCACACCAATTCACTACTCGAATACACGAACTAACACTTGCAATAATAGGACTTAAATTTAAAAGTAATTCACACGTTCACATCGACAGAGATATACGACTTATACCTCAGCATACACGGTTAAAACATTAAGCATACCATGGTGGTCCAACATGGATAATATTCTTAAAAACAAGTTTTTCGAGGTATTTAATCGAATGATAATATTTTAAAATTCGCGAGTTTGAAAGATTTTGCTGGGATGAAATTTTGAAAACACTTTGTTTAATACCTCGGTCATTTGCTAACAAGAAGGGTAACGATCGTTGACATGTCAATAATATCAAAACAGGATAAACAACCGAGCGTGACATTGCTGATGCAATAGCTAAAGTTCATAATTCGTCATCTGCAGACCACACGACTATATTCATAGGAATCGAACGACCGGTAAAGTGTACAGATATGTCTATAACAATAAGATTACGGTTGTGACAGCAATAAGCTTACGACCGTGACAACTAGAAGATTACGGCCGTAATACCAACATCTTACGGCCGTAGCAACTACCAACTTACGTCCGTAGCACAGATTGCGTACGGCCGTAACTATTGGCTGTTAGACGGCTGAAGTAACCCAACAGCCCCAAAACGGCTCTGAGAGTTAGGGAACGATACCTAACAACGTATCCCAACATCTAGAAAGTACTACAAAATTCTCCGGCGAGCGCAACAACACAACAAACTTACCGCAACTACTAGACCCAACACGCAAACACATAACGTTTAAAATTCCGAAAACCCATATCGTTTTGCAAAATAATATTTTCCAAAATCCTTTAGTTCATAACCAAAAACGACGATAATATTTTACTTCAAAACACATTTTTCAAATACCGTCTGATGGTGTCATTTGAAAATACACGACCATTTGTCAAAAATTAACCGATTTTAAAATCCATACAACCCGTGGTTTGACCGCACCACCAAAATATTTTTCAAAAATCGATTTCTACAAAAATGCTCAAACCGTAAAGTCCTTCAGAAAATATTCTCAAACCTACCCTTAGCGGGCAAAATTACAACATTCCAAAAATAGTCGAATTTAAAACCACATGCTCAAATGGCAACCAGGGTCGCCAATTCAATCAAATGCATCTCGTGGCACCAAGTTTAAACACACAACAAAATCATTCATCGGAGTTTCTCGCAAACTCTACCGTCGATACCTCTTCAAAACCCTTAAGGTTTACAACTTTCACCCCATACCACCCCACACGGTGGTTCAAAGGTAAAACAACAATATGTCCAGTTTTATACATATACTGTGTGCCACAATTATTAAATACAACTATATTATACAACACCGAGCAAATAAAATTATGCACCGCAATTAACTCACTTAGAAAAAATCATGATACACAGGTACCTCGCATAAAAGAGGAGACTCACGTCCACAGGCCGCACGGAGATGACGGTCGCCCACGATACTAATCTCATCTGACAACATATCCGACACGTTGTGACTACGCACAACTCAACTTGTCACCCGACATCTCGACTGACAAAACCACACAATACTCGACAAATCACGACTCGAATTGACCCGACAGCCTAGGTTTCCGCAACCTAATCTCCGATACCATAAATGTAACACCCCCAAAACTATATGGGAATATTACATGCCATAGGCCCCTTTTCACGAGGATCTACCAGGCTAAACCTAACAAAACGACCAAATGTTTACCCGGCCAGGTCAAACAATAAAATATTACAGACCGTTAAGGTCACTTACACATGAATACACAGACCGATGAGGTCACACAACTCAATCAACAAAACTGACTTATACGACATTACCCACACAGGGGTCGAAACACAATACAGCGGAAGACTGAAACCAACTCTGACAACACAATGAAAATAAAAACATCTCTCAACTCTTGATTAGTATTGCAGCTCGTCATCCTCCTGTGCCAATCCTGTGACTGCTCCCCTGAACCTGCATGTACCTGGACGCAAAACAGACAACCACCCCCCGATTACTCGGGGGTTAGTAAAACTCCACTGTTTTACTAGTGCAAGTATCAAATCATACGAAATGTAACGAGTAAACATTAATCATGAATCAAATATAATAACCAAGTACCAAAATATTCCCGGGAGGTTTTAACAAAGGAAAATAAGCTATGAAGCATTTGAAACTAAACTTATCATCATCTCGAGAATTTTTAGAATTTCAAAACCTTTAAGACCTCAAGTCGTGATTCACAAAACCTTTCGAAAAACTTTAGGGTCTTAACCCAAATCTTGTTTCATAACTCAATAGTTCTCCATAAAACTTTGATTGTCAAAACATATTCATGACACCGTGATCCACTGTCACGTGTCTCCGTAGGTTCAACAACCCGCACGGACTATTCCACACACAAATAACCAAACATAACCAATCCGACACCGTGATCCACTGTCACGTGTCTCCGTAGGTTCAACAACCCACACGGACTATATCAATCACAACAATCACACACACAGTCCCAACACCGTAGTCCACTGCCATGTGTCACCGTAAGCCCCACCGAGCTCACCCAGTTGGACGCACTGTGCCCTAAACTCATGGTCCACTGCCACATGTTATCGTAGGCCTCGTCAGACCAGCACGATTGGACCTCAGTACCTCACTAAGTTCTTGACCCCGTAGTCCACTGCCACGAGTCCTTGTAGGTCCCGTCGAACCATCACGAGTGAACTTAGCGGTCACACAAATATTCATATTCATAATTCATCAACAACATCCACGGTCAATCAATCACAGCGATTACCACGTCTTACGGGACTAATGTATTCAAGGCAATTTCGACAATCAACAACATCATCGACATTACACAATTAGCACACCATACGGTACACCTCCAAGGGTATAATCAAGCCATCACAATAATCATATCGAGTACGAATGTTTCACAATGAGCATTCAAGTATCATCACTTAACGGAATATCATCACGTTGAACCATTAAGAATATCAATAATTCCGCCAAAATTTATAATATCCATCTCATTATCAATTCACATTAATTAAAAATCAAGGAGGCAAACCAATCATCGTAGATCTAACGCGTGATTTCTATTTACAAGACACAAGTCGTATAAGTAAGATACTTGCCTCGATTGTCGGCGCCCGAATATTCCTACGAACATGGCACAATGCGGGAAGAAACCCCGAACACATACAATCCTCCGGAAAAAACAACGAGGATATGATTACAATGAGAATCAAGGTCAAAACAATGGAAATCCCACCAAACTAACGAAAGGAAACTCATTGGGACATTTAATCGAACACTCAACGTTCAATAACTCCCAAGAACACTCGAATCACCAATCGAGTTGAACAAACTCGAAATATGGATATACAACCCATAGAACACGATTAATAATGTTCAATAACATCAACCGATTCATGAAAATCGGACGAACCATGAAAATCAAGAAGGAAATCTCAAAAGTCAATTCTAGGAGATTTCAAGAAATTACCTCGATCCGACGAAGAACAAGGTTTAGATGTTGTTAATCTACACCAAGAACCTGAATAAGATAAATTCCCTGAGATAAACCGCCCAAAAATCGCCCAAGGAGGAGAGGAAGAAGGAACTTGATCCTCACAAAATCTGCAGAAATAGGCTATTCTGCACTGTGTGCCGCGGCACGGGCTGAGTGCGCCACGGCCCACAGCCACAAAAACGCCCAGCATATCAGTTTAGTGCCGCGGCCCAGCCAGCAGGGGCCGCGTCCCGCGGTACAGCCCGCTCCAGCATCAAAAGGCACACGATGCAGTCTTAGCTATTTCGACCATAACTCCTTCGTCCGGACTCCGATTAACTCACTGTTTGAACCATTGGAAAGCTAACTTGATGCTAAATAATATTGAAAAGATTCAGAATTTTTAGAGTTTCCAAGACTTAATGGTGATTTTACAAAGTCGAACTCACACGTGGAAAAGTCGTTTAAGGACACGGAACTCAACAAAACGACACTGAAACGAACTCAAATGACAAAAAGTGTAAAATTAATCATTCTTGGAATGACTAAATGGTCACAATAGAGTCTCTACGATGGACTTCTGCCAAAAAAAGAAAATTACTGAAAATCGAAATTGCGAATATTACAATGATTGGGTCGCGGACCCCGTATTTTGTGACCGAGTTGGTATTTTTGAACAAAAAAAATTCTTTGACCTGTTTCCCTATGTGGTTCTCTCAAGTTAAGGATTCATTACTCCAGAATTGTTTTTCTAAAAACTCCCGAGAATATTTAAATTCTTTCTAAAGATCTACATGTCTCAATCCAACTTTTACAGTTTGAACTATTTTATCCAATGAAATCTCTCGGGAAGCCTTCGTTGGGCTGAATTGTGGAATTACTCAAGTTATTATATTCTTAGAGTGTGTTGTGTATAGCTCGTATTTGTACATTATACTTGCACTAGCAAAACAGTGGAGTTTTGCTAACCCCCGAGTATTCGAGGGGTGTATGTCTGTATTGCGTCCAGGTACTTGCAGGTCGCTGGGAAGCAATGTAATACCACCAGTATTACATGCTGTTTCACATTGAGCGATCATTTCTACTTCTACTATTTAATGAATAAATGTACTCCGTCACGATAAACGTATTTTGAATGATATGTTCGTACTGTATTATCATGAATAAAGCTTGTACGCACCTGTTATTCTTGTAATGTGATTGTATGATGGTTGATGATTTGTCGGTGACATACCTTGATGTCGTTGGGCAATTATCGGTGCGAATATGATGGTGGCCAACGTCTTGTTCCCCGAGAGATTACTCGACGAGATTGAGAGGGAGCCGCATTATAAGGAATCAATGTGATTATAACTTAGTGAACAAACTGAACCTTACGTACGTTATAAAATATGTATTACGTACGCTAGCTGTGTGATATTACGGATGCTAAGGATAATACCTTACGTACGTAACACGGTCTTCGGTCTTTGGATAGGGAATCTTCGTCGGATGGTGCATTGTCTGACCAACTTTCGGCGCGATAGCGACAGGTGAGTCAATGGGTGTTACGTACGTTAGCCGACTTTCTTTATGTACGTAACGATGTGTGTGATTTAGTCCAGTTAATTCTGAGTTTTCCTTACGTACGCTAAGCTTTCTGCGCTAACGCACGTAACATGGATTATGTACGTAAAGCTTCATGCCTAACATACGTAAAGCCATTCCGGATTTATAAAAGGACACCCTCCCTTTCATTTCTTCCGACCCAAAACTCACCCTTACTCTTGTATACTATCCTCTACCTTCCCTAAGTCGATTTTAGCTTCCCTAATCAAGTGTTATCCTGTTCGAGTGAGTTGATCAAGCTCCGGAGGAGGTTTTGAAGGTGCTACCCTCTCATTCTTCGTCGTCCTTCGTCGTTCTTCATCCTCTTTTCTCAATTAAGGTAAGTTTATCGAACCTTGGACTCATTTCAGTGTTGTTATACGAGTCATACTAAATTTCAAATGCCTTGGGTAGTTTAGAACTCTCGATAATGGTCGGAACGGTGAAAACTATCATAAATTGTTAATCGATGCCTATCTAGCTAGTAATTGGAATGGATGATGGTAGTACTCGTAGTTGGATAGGAACTCATAACCGAATTGTTAATCACCAACACCTTAGAATCATCTTGTTGAAGATTTCAATTATAATCCTATTACCATATCATAAAAACGTTAATAAATTCCTTGAAGAACTAACTAACGACTATCAATTCGGATAGGTATTCAAACATGTTAGGACTTCGGAGAATTAGTGATTGATCATTCCATTCTAGTTATTTAAACTAAAATTAGTGATGTAACTACGGTGGTCTTGAGCCATAATCACAACGTAGGAATATTATATTAGAACATTGATCAACGAGATGACAAATTGTAAAATGGCGAACCGAGGAATTTAGTGGTATGCATTACGGTCAAAAGAGAGAATTTCGATTTTGGCGACATGAACAACCAAGTTTAGGATCCTAATGGGTCGGGGGGGGGGGGGGAATTGCCATTAATCATCATTATTACCATAAGATGTTAATCGACGAGCATGTAATAGGTTGAGCTTTCGGGTGTGGTCGTTCGGGTCGTTGTGTTATCAAGGGAATAACTCTCGTCGGATTTGAGGCAAGTGAATCTTGCTCGGACTTTACGTCTTAAAATTTCAGAATATTGCATGTGTTATTTTCTATGAAATGGTGTTCGTCTTATCTATCTCATCCGGAGTATTCCTGTGTAGATACTTCCGTGACCCTTGGCTGCGGTCTTGGGAGTTTATATGTTGATATATCTTGTGGAACTGTGTTGAGGGATAAAACCTGAATGGTACCCACGTCCAGAGTATTCCTGTGTAGATACTTCCGTGACCCTTGGTTGCGATCTTGGGAGTTTATGTGCTGATAAAAGAAATGACGTTGAATATTCGGTGATAACCTTGTTTCCTGAATTTATCTGATTCTATCTATGAAAATGGTTCGATTTATATGACCTGGTTTGACTGACACGATACGTCATGTCAGGCAAATTTGTATGTGCAGGACATTCTCGAAGGTTCCGGTCAGGCTTGAGCAGTGTTGGGAAGAAGACTTGTTAATTTCTTAAACTAAATTTGAATAATCCACGTTGTGTAATAACCGTATGAACGGACATTTTTACCATCTGTATTTCGGTTGAACGAACGCTTTCATTAGAACATTTCCGCAAACTACTTGTTGAATAAATTATTTTAAAACCTCTTTTAAAACTAGCCTTGTGGGTCCCACATGGGATTCACGGCACTGTGGCGTCCAGTTTATTTTGGGGCGTTACAGAAAATGGTATCAGAGCCGAAAAACTCACGTGGAAAGCTGTATCAAAATATTTTGGATACGTTTTGCCTTCAAAAGTCCAACACTCCTGGCGACCGTAACTCCTCGAGGAATGTCGAGGTAAAATACACGTAAACTCTTGAGAATCAGGTATAATGTTTGAATTCAGTAAAAACTCAGAGACTGTTTGTGCTACACTAACCTTCTAGATCGAACAATCATCACTAATGGCACGTCGCGGAGCTAGAAGGAACGTAAACGCTGCACAGGGTTCCGCTATGAATCAATAGGAAGACAGGAACACCGGTGAAACTAACCCAGCCGGAAATCAGCCACCGCCCGTTAATCAGAACGACCAGGAGGCGGAAAATCAGAACAACGGGGGATTTGATCCAGCCTTCGTCCAGAACCTCGCCCAGGCCATTGCTATGGGGATCGCTCAGGTCAACCGGGCAGAACGGGTACCGGTCATTGACATAGAAGAGAACACTGGGAGGGGTCGTTGGCTGGGAGAGATGCTGAAGGCCAGACTGCCATTATTCGATGGATCAGGGGATAAGCACGTGGACGATTGGATCTCCGAGATGGAGACATCCTTCGAGGTGATTGGTTGCCCCAGGAACCGAAAGGTACCGCTCGGAATCAACCAGCTCCATGACACCGCAGGCCGATAGTGGAGGACCTATAAGCCGGAGGACAAAGTAGTCGGATGGACCGAGTTTTCCAAACTATTGAGAGACGAGTACTGCCCCCAGTCAGCTCAGACTACTCGAGCGTGGAGTTTCTTCAGTGCAGGACCTCAGGACTTACCAGTACCCGAAATCATTCGAGCCTACAGGACCGAACTAAGCTATGTCGCACAGATGGTTCCATCGGAAGATCAACGAATTTGCCACCTTGCTCTTGCCGGAAGATGTTCAACGTTACGCGGCCGGGTTTCACTGCACCACTCTAAGGGCATATGAGGATGTAGTCACAGCATACGCCGGTACGGTTGTCAGTTCGGATACCGGGCATAACCAGAAGAAGAAAAAGACATCTAATCAGTCCGGGAGCGCCAGCAGAATGAACTCGGTAACTGGGTTCTCCTCTAAATCAGCAGCTTCGTCCCAACAGAAAGGAGCATCTGACGGGCCCTCTCGCCGAAGCTATTTCAATTGTGGCATAGTGGGGCATACCATGAGTCAGTGCCATAAGGCGTCTACAAAGTGTTTTTCATGCGGAAAGGGTGGGCACATGTCTCGCTACTGTTCACGGATCAAACCTACACCAAATTCAGCTCCTCAGAGTCAGCAAGGCTCGGTCCAAACATCCAGAGCATCCTACATGTCCGACTATCGATCCCCACCTTACCAAACTCCTCCATACGGTGCTGGAAGAGGACGTGGGCGCGGGGGAGGCAATGCACCCTCCTCGGGGACACAGCCATCCCGCGTGTTTGAACTAAGAGCTACTGATAATCAGACTGCACCTGCTGTCTCAGGTACACTTCTTATTAATTCCCAGCCTGTTCATGTACTGTTTGATACTGGAGCGACCCATTCGTTCATATTCGTGGAATGTGTTAACCGTTTGAATCTTCCTTGTGTACCTTGTGAATCTTTTACTGTTAAGCTACCTGAGGGTAATAGGGTGGGGGGTAATTTGGAAGTTCGAAACTGCCCGATCCGCATCGATAATCAGGGCTGGACAACAAATTTTATGGTTTTTCCACTCAAGAACGAAGACGTTATTTTGGGTATGGACTGGATGACAATGCACAGGACGGTATTAGACACCTATCACCGGACAGTTTCCATTGCAACTCCTAACGGTGCCACTCACATAATCAAAGGCCGAGAACACTTTAGTACTAAGGG
Organism: Orobanche coerulescens; assembly: GCA_033398695.1. Lineage (NCBI taxonomy): Eukaryota > Viridiplantae > Streptophyta > Magnoliopsida > Lamiales > Orobanchaceae > Orobanche > Orobanche coerulescens. The sequence goes on from CM065812.1 coordinate 100,530,353, forward strand.
GTCTCTCAGCCTCCTTACAGCAGAAGTACCTTGTGACGATCGAGGAACATACTATTTGGGTTATATTCTGCAAGAGGACACATCACAACTGTCAGTTGCTAATATCCCTACGGTGAGCGAATTTCCGGACGTTTTTTCCAATGAGTTACCAGGATTGCCTCCACGACGGGAGGTCGATCTCTCGATTGAACTTGAGCCAGGAACGACGCCTATCTCCAAGGCACCATACAGGATGGCACCAGCCGAGATGAAGAAATTAAAGTTATAACTCGAAGAATTGCTAAGGAAGGGGCTCGTTCGTCCGAGCACCTCACCATGGGGTGCGCCGATCCTTTTTGTTAAGAAAAAATACAACTCTCTGTGCTTGTGTATCGATTACAGAGAACTTAATAAAGTCACTATTAAGAACCGTTACCCGCTTCCGAGAATTGATGATTTACTGGATCAACTACAGGGAGCGACTGTGTTTTCAAAGATCAATTTACGTTCTGGATATCATTAATTGAGAATTCGAGAGGAGGATATTCCAAAGACCGCATTTCGATCAAGATACGGCCACTATGAGTACATGGTGGTGTCGTTTGGCTTGACTAATGCTCCAGCCGTTTTCATCGAATTGACGAACAAGGTTCTGATAGAATTTCTCGATAAGTATGTGGTAGTTTTTATTGACGACATTTTGATCTATTCCCGGAGCCGACAGGAGCATGAGGAACACTTGAGGTAGGTGTTGAGTGTTTTGAGGCAACACCAACTTTATGCCAAACTTTCTAAATGCGAGTTCTGGATGCCGGAGGTGACCTTTTTGGGACATGTAATTTCAGCAGAAGACGTTAAGATAGACCCCCAGAAGATCGAGACAGTTCTAAGTTGGGAACCACCTAGAAACATCAAGGAAGTGAGGATTTTTCTGGGTTTGGCAGGATATTATCGACGGTTTGTCGAAGTTTTTCTAGTATTGCCCGACTATTGACGAATCTACTAAAGAAGAGTACCAAGTTTGTCTGGACAATAGATTGTCAGGAGAGCTTCGACGAATTGAAAAGGAAGCTGACTACCGCGCCAGTACTGGTACTACCGCAGGGCACAGAAGGATTCGTAATATACACCGATGCGTCTAAGCATAGACTTGGATGTGTATTCATGCAAAATGATAGAGTTATTGCATACGCCTCTCGACAACTTAAACCATATGAGGTGAACTATCCGACACATGACTTGGAACTGGCTGCAGTGGTCCACGCCCTCAAGATTTGGAGACACTACCTTTATGGGGTTACCTGTAAGATTTTTACGGACCACAAGAGTTTAAAATACATTTTCACCCAGAAGGAGTTAAACGTGAGATAGAGGCGTTGGCTGGAGCTGATCAAGGATTACGATGTGGAGATTTTATATCATCCTGGAAAGGCCAATGTCGTAGCAGATGCACTGAGTCGGAAAAATGCACAGGAGTTGGCACTATCTGGTTTAACGGTACAGTCGGAATTGCAGCAAGATCTAAGGAGAAATGACATTGAAGTATGGATACAACACCGCCAGGGACAGTTATACTCAATTAACATTCATTCATCCTTGCCGGACGAGATACGCCTAGCACAAATGGAAGACCCGGAACTTCGTGCGATCGGCGCAAGGGCCAAAGGGGGAACTATTTCAGACTACAGGATCCAAGGGAACTTGGTGAGGTTTAAGAATAAAATTTGTATTCCGCCTAATGACGATCTTAAACAAACTATACTCAAGGAAGCTCATTCTACTCCCTATTCGGTACATCCCGGGGCGAGCAAAATGTATAAGGATCTGTGGAAGAGCTTCTGGTGGAAGAACATGAAACAGGAGGTAGCGAGGTTCGTTGATCGATGTATGACATGTCAGTAGGTGAATATTGAACACTGCAGGCCGGCCAGAATCATGCAACCCTTACCCATTCCGGAATGGAAATGGGAGGGCATATCAATAGATTTTGTAACCAAGTTACCAGTGACGGCGGTAGGAAAAGACACGATATGGGTCGTTGTAGAATGACTGACAAAGTCGGAACATTTCATTCCAATTCAGGAGGCCACCGGGATAGAACAGCTGGTCACCATCTTTATTCGGGAAATTGTGAGACTACATGGCGTTCCCTGGGGAATCGTATCAGATAGAGACACTAGATACGTGTCCCGCTTCTGGAAGGCTGTCCACAAGGCTATGCGTACTCAGTTACATTTCAGCACGGCCTATCACCCTCAAACAGATGGACAGACAGAACGTACTATACAGACTCTGTAGGATATATTAAGAGCGTGTGTGCTTGATTGGGGTAAGGATTGGGCCAGACAACTCTGCTTGGCGGAATTCTCGTACAACAACAGCTGGCATGCAAGCATAGGCATGGCACCTTTCGAGGCCTTGTACGGTAGGAGGTGCAAGTCTCCTCTGTGTTGGGATGATGCGTCCGATGTCGTCGCTACCGAGTTGGATCTGATCCAGGAATCCATTAAGAAGATTTCCATCGTTCGAAAACACATGTTGGCAGCTCAAAGCCGCCAAAAGTCATATGCTACGGACCGCCACTGACCGTTGGAATTTATGGTCGGGGACCACGTTTAGATCAAAGTATCGCCGATGCGGGGTGTTTGGCGCTTCGGACAGAAAGGCAAATTGAGCCCGAGATTTATTGGCCCCGTTCGAAATATTAGATCGAGTTGGTAAACTCGCTTATCGACTGGCGTTGCCACCTTCATTAGACGGAGTGCATAACGTCTTCCACGTTTCCCAACTGAGGAAATACGTGTACGATCCAAGTCACAAGATTAATTTTAAAGGAGGTAGAGATTTCTAATGATGCTACCTTTAGAGAAGTCCCAACCGCGATTTTGGATCGACGCGTAAAGACACTGAGGAATAAGGCCATACCTCTCGTAAAAGTTCAATGGTCGCACCATGGCATAGAAGAAGCGACTTGGGAGACCGAGTCGAGCATGAGGGAGAATCATCCCGAGTTATTTTATTAGTTTCGGGACGAAACTATTTTTAAGGGGGGTGGTATGTAATACCACCAGTATTACATGCTGTTTCACATTGAGCGATCATTTCTACTTCTACTATATAATGAATAAATGTACTCCGTCATGATAAACGTATTTTGAATGATATGTTCGTACTGTATTATCATGAATAAAGCTTGTCTGCACCTGTTATTCTTGTAATGTGATTGTTTGCTGGTTGATGATTTGTCGGTGACATACCTTGATGTCGTTGGGCAATTATCGGTGCGAATATGACGGTGGCCAACGTCTTGTTCCCCGAGAGATTACTCGACGAGATTGAGAGGGAGTCGTGTTATAAGGAATCAATGTGATTATAACTTAGTGAACAAACTGAACCTTATGTACGTTATAAGATATGTATTACATACACTAGGTGTGTGATATTACGGACGCTAAGGATAATACCTTAAGTACGTAACGCGGTCTTCGGTCTTCGGATAGGGAATCTTCGTCGGATGGTGCATTGTCAGACCAATTTTCGGCGCGATAGCGATAGGCGAGTCAACGGGTGTTACGTACGTTAGCTGACATTCTTTACGTACGTAACGATGTGTGTGATTTAGTCCAGTTAATTCTGAGTTTTCCTTACATACGTTAAGCTTTCTGCGCTAACGTACGTAACATGGCTTACATACGTAAAGCTTCATGCCTAACGTACGTAAAGCCATTCCGGATTTATAAAAGGACACCCTCCCTTTCATTTCTTCCGACCCAAAACTCACCCTTACTCTTGTATATCATCCTGTACCTTTCCTAAGTCGATTTTAGCTTCCCTAATCAAGTGTTATCCTGTTGGAGTGAGTTGATCAAGCTCCGGAGGAGGTTTTGAAGGTGCTACCCTCTCATTATTCGTCGTCCTTCATCGTTCTTCATCCTCTTTTGTCAATTAAGGTAAGTTTATCGAATCTTGGACTCATTTCATTGTTGTTATACAAGTCATACTAAATTTTGGATGCCTTGGGTAGTTTAGAACTCTCGATAATGGTTGGAATGGTGAAAACTATCATAAATTGTTAATCGATGCCTATCTAGCTAGTAATCGGAATGGATGATGGTAGTACTCGTAGTTGGATGGGAACTCATAACCGAATTGTTAATCACCAACACCTTAGAATCATCTTGTTGAAGATTTCAATTATAATCCTATTACCATATCGTAAAAACATTAATAAATTCCTTGAAGAACTAACTAATGACTATCAATTCGGATAGGTATTCAAACATGTTAGGACTTCGGAGAATTAAGGCTTGATCATTCCATTCTAGTAATTTAAACTAAAATTAGTAATGTAACTACGGTGGTCTTGAGCCATAATCATAACATAGGTATATTGTATTAGAACATTGATCAATGAGATGACAAATTGTAAAATGGCGAACCGAGGAATTTAGAGGTATGCATTATGGTCAAAATAGAGAATTTCGATTTTGGCGACATGAACAACCAAGTTTAGGATCCTAACGGGTCGGGGGGAAATTGCCATTAATCAACATTGTTACCATAAGATGTTAATAGACGAACATGTAATAGGTTGAGCTTTCGGGTGTGGTCGTTCGGGTCATTGTGTTATCAAGGGAGTAACTCTCGTCGGATTTGAGGCAAGTGAATCTTGCTCGGACTTTACGTCTTAAAATTTCAGAATATTGCATGTGTTATTTTCTATGAAATGTTGCTCGTCTTATCTATCTCGTCCGGAGTATTCCTGTGTAGATACTTCCGTGACCCTTGGCTGCGGCCTTGGGAGTTTATATGTTGATATATCTTGCGGAACTGTGTTGAGGGATAAAACCTGAATGGTACCCACGTTCGGAGTATTCCTGTGTAGATACTTCTGTGACCCTTGGTTGCGACCTTGGGAGTTTATGTGCTGATAAAAGAAATGACATTGAATATTCGGTGATAACCTTGTTTCCTGAATTTACCTGATTCTATCTATGAAAATGGTTCGATTTGTCTGACCTGGTTTGACTGACACGATACGTCGTGTCAGGTAAATTTGTTGAATATGTGCAGGACATTCCCGAAGGTTCCGGTCAGGCTTGAGCAGTGTTGGGAAGAAGACTTGTTAATTTCTTAAACTAAATTTGAATAATCCACGTTGTGTAATAACCGTATGAACGGACATTTTTACCATTTGTATTTCGGTTGAACGAACGCTTTCATTAGAATATTTCCGCAAACTACTTGTTGAATAAATTGTTTTAAAACCTCTTTTAAAACTAGCCTTGTGGGTCCCACATGGGATTCACAGCACTGTGGCGTCCGATTTATTTTGGGGCGTTACGAATCATAGGATCGGTACGAAGGGTGATGGAATACGACGATACTAATCACACGAAGTCCTGTGTTTAGTATTTGGTGAAGTCTTGTTGTTTTGTCTTTCCGTTGTGGTATTTTCTGGAAATATTGATGTATTCTCACCCCTGCGTGGGTACGAGTTGTGAGAAAGAGTTATGTATGTCTCATGTGTTTGATGTGGTAAAAGACCAAATCGGTCTAATGGTTCGTTATTGGCCATGTTGGTATGTATTGATACGTTGTATTTTCTGTTTTTAGCCTGGTAGATCCTCGTGGAGAGGGTCTGCGGCACTGTAATATTCCCGAGTGGTTTGGGGGTGTTACAGAATATGGTATCATAGCTTAGGTTGCGGAAACCTAGGCTGTCGGGTCCAGTCGTATATTGTCGAGTCTTGTCCTGTCAGATTGTGTTGACTGAGTCGTGTCGCGGCGCGTCGTCTATGATGTCGGTCGTGATTAGTATCATGATGCAGCCATCATCTTCGTCCGATCTGTGGATGTAAGTCTCTCTACTATATGTTGTGCCTCGAGCTATACGAGTTAGTTGTGTGATTTAGTATTTCAGGGTAAAGTTTAAGTGTATGTGGCCTATGCTTGTTTGATTCTCGAATTGTGCTAGAATGAAAAATGGTGTCGGTGTATATGTGTGTGTATATATATATATATATATATCCTTGTATAAATCATTTTTACGGAAGAAATGGTTTTGGGTGTGGTTACACAAAGGGAGTTTATCAATGAGATATTTTATAATTTTGAACGCTTTCGGGGAGTCACGTAAAATTTCATTTTAAAACACGCTTCACAGGGAGGAAAAAGTTTGATTTTCATATGATGACCTCAAGGCCGAATTTTTTTTGAGAATTCAAACTACCGATTTCATTTTCATCTTGTATTATAAGTTTTCAAAACACGATTTTTTTGAACTCCAATGAGGTCTATAAATGTACTCAAGACGTGACTCTCGCTTTTAAATTTTCGGTTTTAAATGACAATTGTCTTTTGATGGTTGCTCATGAGGTGTCGTAATTATGTAAATCGATGGCTTTGAGATTCGTATGTTATTCATGACCTTTGATTCTAGTAATGTCGTATACATGTTCGCGATCATGATGCTGAGTTGGAGCAGTTAGCGCACACTAAGTGTGAGGCTAGCGCGCGTTAATGCAGCATGGGTAGCGCACGCTAAATATTTGTTGTAGCACGCGTTAGTTAGCCTGGACAGAGGCTAGAGAACCGTATTTATTTTAACCGTTAGGCCTAACCTTTGCAGTCAATCACCCGTGACTGTAATATATGTGTGTTGTCTAGTAATGACAACTGTTTTGTATGAATGTGTGTTGTGACTTTTCGTTGCGCTAAGTGATAATTGATTTTGTTCAGTGAATTGATAAATTATGTCTGCTGTGTGTATGTTCGAAAATGCTTTCCTGAAACTTTCATAAGTCTGTGCAAGTTGCGAAAAATCAATTTTCGAAACTACTTTGACGTTGCGATTAGTCGGCGGCTTCGTATGAGCTTTGGCAATTGTTTGAAATTCGCGAGCCGGCCTAAGATTCTCAAATAAAACCTCGACGGTATTCGAAAGAGTTGTTTTAAAGTGCCTTTGGATATTTTGTAAAGTGTCACCGTCGTTGATTTTTGAAGAGGATTTTCGAAAATGATTTTTGACGTATTATTGTATTTTCAAATAATTCGAGTACATGATTTTCAAAAATCTTTCACACCATAATTTTTTTTTCAAAAAACCAATACAATTTATTTTCAAAATATATAGTGAAGGATGAAAAATCTCACTCGATTTAAACTTCAAAATTTGGAAAATTTTCCCGTACTGATTAAAGTATGTACGAATGGTTTGATGACCTTGCATGGTTACCTTGTTTGTTATTAACGGTGATGCTGGTGTGTAGTGGCGTGGTGATTGGGATAATGGCGGTTGCACAGAAAATATTGTTTTGCGAATGATTTCAAAATAAGACGGTTAAAGTCTGTTGTTTACAAGTTTTGATGAAACAACCCGAGGTACCAAAAATTTTAAAGTTTTATTTTGAATAGCATACAAATCCAAGTATTTTCAAATGATATCATTTAAAAAAAGATACCTCGTGGATTTTCTTATCGAGTTGTTATTAGTTACCTTATGTGATATGTCGTGCTGAGTTGGTACTTTAGCATATTATTTTTGCGAAGTTATGCCATCGTATTGAGTGAGAATCCGCTTAGTATGCCGAGGGACAGAGGACGCGGTCGTGACCGCGGTACAGTTGGTCATGGAGATCAGATGCGGGACGAAGAGGATATGGCCGGGAAGGTTGCTATTCCAGCACTTCATTCTCGTTGTTTAGGTTTCGGGGATGAAACCTCTTTTAAAGGTGATATGATGTAATACCCATATTTTTTTCACTTCCATTTCGTTCGAAAGTATCGACTTGATTATGTTCGTTGATGCTTCTGACCTTGTTTTGTTTCTCACCTTTGTCATTCGAGCAAGTTCTGATATTGTCCCAAATTGATCTATATATCGTTGTGATCTTTCAAAGTTCGGATCAATTTCTTGTAAACCGTGTGCGAAATTAACACCTCGTGGTTCCTACAAGTTTATTGATGTCTTGATTTGGGGTGTGAACTTCAGAAATTGTGTTTTATCGTTATTGTTCGATCATTGCTATTCGTTCATCGTTGTCCGATCATTATTGTTTGATCTCGTAATTGTGATTGTTAAGCGTCTGGGTACTTCATAATTTCCTTAAGGGTTGGTAAAGTCTTCGTATTTGATCTTCCAAATCCTCGAGTTATTGAGATTTCATACTTTTTCAGCATTAAACTCGTGATTTGATTGTTCTACTACTCGGTTTTTCTATCAACCGCAGTGATTCATGATCGTTGCTTTTCGTAAGCATTCTTGCGTATTGAATCGGATCGTAGTAGCTTTATATTGCATGGAGCTCTGGTGTGTTGTCGAGATTCGCCTTGCTTTTGTTTTAAGTTTCGGGACGAAACTTATTTTAAAGGGGTAAAATGTAATACCCGCGATTTTCATTCTGGTTATTTTAGATTTTTCTTCGGATAACTCCCGGTTGTCGAGCGCTGATATTATTTTTCCCGACTACTAATTTTGGATTTATGGCCATATGGGGTGAATTGTTATCCGTTGTTTTCATTTCGGATTGATGTTATTGTCCACGAGCGTTTTGTCGTGTTCGTTCCATGCGTTTTTAGATAATCGAGTCGTCGGGTCACGACGGCTGGGCACTGGCCGGACAGGTGCGGCAGGAACCGGCAGGGTGGCTGGGTATAGGCCGGACTATTGCGGCAGGAACCGGCATGGCGGGTGGGCACTAGATGGGCAAGTGTGGCAGGAACCGACATAGCGCATGTTACTGTCGGAAGGCTGCGCGCGCTTACTCGGCAGGAGTACCGCACGCTATTCGTCCGACCAGCGCACTCTATCGGGCTGGGTAGAGAGGTTTCTGTGGTTCTGGACTCGGGGAGGATAGGCAGGTAGCGCACGCTACTGTCGGTCATTGCACGCGCTAATCGGAAGGTGTAGCGCACGCTATCGGACGACCAGCGCACACTACCTGACCGAGAAATTTAGTCCAGGGGGTTCTGGACGGGTCGGCTAGAGCACGCAAGCGCCCACGCAGCGCGTGCTACCGCGGTCGGACAGGAAGGTTCTGGACAGCAGGACAGGCCGGCAGGTTAGGTCAATGCGGGCCCCGGCCGAAGGTTCGCGACCGAGACTGCCCATTAGCGCACGCTACTCGGAACCCATAGCGCACACTAATGCGCCTGTCTATAAATATGACCGAGCAGTACTGTTTGCACTCGTTTTTCATTTCCTTTCTTTCCTATCCGCGGCTGGAGTCTTGGAGAAGTCGAAGGCATGTTGTTAATCAATGAATCCACGAAGTACTAGAGTTCATATCATCGATTAATCATTCCAAAACATCATTTGATCAAGCGAATCAGGGTAAGTTTTCCTAAAACCTTGAGTTTGGGAAAATTGGGGATTTTACTTGATCTTGTCCGTTTAATCCGTATAAACCCAGATTAGTGATGGATTATTGATTATTAAATTATATTCTACCAATTTCCTTGTTGATCCATGGTTCGATTGCTATAGATTCATTGTTTTGTTGAGTTCCTAATCAACGCCCTGAAGGTGTCCGGTGAAAGTTCTTAGAGGGGTTTTTTTGGGTGTTCTACAATTATTCTTCATCGTATGATGGTTGATTATTTATGACATGATGTTAGGGTAAGGATCCTTGTGAAGAACTCGAGTAGGAACTCTTCCGTTCGTCGTTTCCCGATCGGTTGTGTTACCATTATTTCCTCTGGAAAATTTTAGGTGTTCGAGGTTTCCCGGTTGAGCCGTGATCGTTGCAGGTTTCGATATCTATTATTGAAGCAAGTATCTTGCCTATACACTTCATGTTTCGTACCATAATAGTTAGTAATTGACTATGTGAGCGATTGGAATGTTTTTAATGAACTTATAAAAAAATCGGTATAATCTCGATAAAGGTTCTCTTTAAAAATCTACTTGGGTGTTTGTGAACGAATGTGTTGTTCTGAGAATGTGTATTAGTGTTGTGCATTGGAATTTCTTCTTTGCATATGGTACCGTTGTGTGTGATTATGTCAATAGTGGACTTAAGGTTATGTCTTTTTGGCAAGAGGTGTGTGTGTGTGTGTGGACATATGTGTGTTATTGATGAGTATGTGATGTTGTGTGATGTGAGTATGTGTCGGATATAGTGGCCATTTGTAACAAGTACCTTGATTTACACTTGATGTACTTCGGGGGAATGAATTTGCGAAAGTATGTTGTGGAAAGTGATGGTTTCTGAAAGTGCGACTCTTGGTCGTCTGCCAAGTAAAAACCAGTGTGGGTCCCCTGAGTTCCATAGACTGAGGCCTCTGCGGTTCACTTGGCAGGGTTTGTACAACCAGGGAGGCCTTATGAGGACTTTATGGGGAGAGGTATGTATCTCGCGTGAGGTGCAGTACCTGTACAGCCCCCGTTGTTTTGTGATGATGCTGTTTTCGACAATTGTGATATGTCTAGAGTATCACAAGGCTATAATTCCTGATGTGAGCTACATCATATGTAGGGTCTTGGTACTTGGCTATAATGGCACCAATATAGTGTCGTATATGATTCTTTCTTGGTTGAGATATTTTTGACATAAGGATGCAGGCCCTGTGATTTGTTTCCGTGCATTGTGGTTTGGTTGTGTATCGAGTGTGACCGTTGAGTTATTCACTCGAGTATGTGATGTGGATGATTGGGTCGCGGACCCCGTATTTTGTGACCGGATTGGTATTTTTGAACAAAAACAATTATTTGGCCCGTGTCCCTACGTGGTTCTCTCAAGTTAAGTATTCATTAGTCCAGAATTGTTTTTCTAAAAACTCCCGATAATTTTTAAATGCTTTACAAAGAGTCTACATGTCTCATTCCAACTTTTACGGTTTGAACTATTTTATCCAATGGAATCTCTCGGGAAGCCTTCGTTGGGATGAATTGTGGAATTAATCAAGTTATTATATTCTTGGAGTATGTTGTGTATAGCTCGTATTCGTACTTTATACTTGCACTAGCAAAACAGTGGAGTTTTGCTACCCCTCGAGTATTCAGGGGTGGATGTCTGTATTGCATCTAGGTACTTGCAGGTTGCTGGGGAGCAAATCACAGGATCGGTACGAAGGATGATGGAAGACGACGATACTAATCACACGAAGTCCTGTGTTAAGTATTTGGTGAAGTCTTGTTGTTTTGTCTTTCCGTTGTAGTATTTTCTATTTTCTGGAAATATTGATGTATTCTCACCCCTGCGTGGGTACGAGTTGTGAGAAAGAGTTATGTATGTCTGATGTGTTTGATGTAGTAAAAGACCAAATCGGTCTAATGGTTCGTTATTGTCCATGTTGGTATGTACTGATACGTTGTGTTTTCTGTTTTTAGCCTGGTAGATCCTCGTGGAGAGGGTCTGCGGCACTGTAATATTCCCGAGTGGTTTGGAGGTGTTACATAATTTTCTTTGTTAGGTCATATCCAATACGATGTCTCTACATGTATCTATGACGTGATATAACATATCATGTCCATGACCAGTAAAACATAGTCATCGTATCATCATCATACTAGTAATCATATTACTAGGAATATCTAGAATAAATATTCTTTAATGCTTTAACGAGCTTTACTATCAAGTCACATACTTAATGATCGTAAGCAGAATATTAATTCAATAATATACTCAATATTATATAATAATAAATGTCTCCACATTATTATTAAAGAGTAGACTTAGAGCATTATACTAATAATTCTCCCATTTTGTGCAGCCTCTAAAAGATAACCCAAAAATCTATGATTACACCCACCATACAATATTTCGATTTCATGTTTTCTTAATTCTTTTACGAATTGATATGACATATCTATATGCTGGATATGACCTATCAGTTTGGATCCACCTAAAATACATACATTTTTAATTAGATGAGATCTATATGAGGACTCTGAGAACTCCATCTCTCTACATTAATTTTTCAAAGTACTTATATGAGATATGCAGTTTCTGATTTATGGATCCCAAATTTAAAGAACAAACTTCTTACTAGAAGACAAGTGACTTCACTATTTTCATTGAAAAATGAGCAGCAGATAAGTCACTACTTTTACTATTTTCTTTTGACAAAATTGCAGAAGAAAACGAAATATATGATATTATATTTTTCAATGAAAATGACGTTATCGATCTGCAGCTGAGAAATTTAAATATTGAAAAAAAATATTCATCAACTTGCATTATTTTGCTATTTACCTTATAACAACTTTTACAGAACGAACTTACAAACTGGATCTTTTGAGACTAATTTTTCATGATTATAGCGTTCTAGTTCATCCTTAAATTGTGTCCACATAGCCAATAGTTCACGATGAATGTATCCACTGGGATGTGTATCTTTCTATTAGATTTTTCTTCTTGGGGATCCTAGGTGGGGAAATCTCAATATATCATGATCCATGGATTCCTTACTCAATCCATCCTTGATAAATGCTATTTTATCTTCTCGATTTTTAGATACAAACCCCCCAGATTTGCATTGTGTGTCACATGTCCACCGAGCACATTTATAGCTTCCACCTAATCTTTTTTCTCTCCGTTTCTTTGCAAAATTACTCATACCTGTACCTGGCATGTATTTAAATGAATTTGAAAATTCGCCAGATAATCGAACTTATGCTTCGATCAACCATCAAATATCTTTCGGGATGCCATTTCTCATTAGCACCCTTAATCTTTCGAGTCGAGCTCGATAAATTCTTTTTATTATATTCACTGGAACAGATGGGTAATATTTATGAAGATTCAAAAGCATTGAATCCATTATGATCAAACCTTCGGTATGGGTGATTGTGAATACAATGATAATCTATTTATCAATTGGAATGACGCGTATGAGGTTTGACTCCGTGTTTGAAATAGTTCATATCCCGAAGCGTATGAACTACGGTTCTATATTTGAATAATTAACATAATATGACATGTGGGAGAGGCGACTCCATGTTGATAATGATGTGCAATAATGGCACCGAAAGATGATGTGATATGTCGGTATAATATCAATATGGTGATATAGACACATCATGTCTTCAAATATTTGTTCTCGATTAATATCACTACTAGCCAATATTGAAAATGAATTCCTAATAAATTTGGAATATATTAAGGGGGAGTATGGGCCCACTTCCTCTACATGTGAACTACTAGATATTATGGATCCACTAGATAGTCACATATGTATATGACTCGTAATCGGAAATTTACGAGATAATTTGCTCACGGTTTGAGCATATATTCCAGATCAGATAAAGTTAGTAATATATCTCAAATAAACTTGAATAGATCCTAGAAACTATTAAGATATGTGCAAAAAGGGATATCAATTGGCATACTATTCGAAGTCCTCCAGCCAATATCGAGAACATAATATATAAACTTCCATGGCTGAAGATGAAAACTGAGATACTGGCTTATGAGTTTAGTGCTCAAGAAATCTCTTAGCATGAGGGGGAGTATTAGTAGTTGGAAATATGTAAAATTCATCACTCTGTATCCTCACAATTGAAATATGAAGTTGAAGTTCAAAGATGCATGATAAATTATTAATCTTTGGTACCAACTACAAATGCTTTGATAAATACATAATAATTTCCCGAATATAAATCAAAGTAATGATAAAAGGAGGCATATACTTTTGAGAAGTATATAGACATAACCACCATGTGTAATCCCAATGGATGATTGATAATGAGATATCTCGCCAAGTTATGTTGCTACAGAAAATAAATGTTAAAATGTGTCGACCCAAAATAGTGCTATGAATGAAATGACGATATTAAAATCCATGATTATGAAATATGGATATTGGAAATGAGGATATTGAAATCCATCGAAATTGAAATATATGTCCTTATAATAAAACGAAACATAGAAAGTGACTTCTGAAGAGATTTTAAACATATTATCAGTGCGTGCAGTCACTCAAAATAAGGTGTTGTGAAAGAAAATTATATACTGTACTCTTTTCCTTGACTGAGGTTTTATCACACTGGGTTTTCCTTACAAGATTTTTAACGAGACAGCTTAATCACAACTAATATGGAACCTCCAAAAGAGATTCGGAATATATTGCAAAGAATATGAGTTTGATATTACAAACTACATTGAATATGATACTCTTACTAATCCTTGGAGAATTATTGAAATGCCTGGGGCATATTTGTGTGTACGTGTTACACTCTTTTTCCCATGACTGAGGTTTTATCCCATTGGGTTTTCCTAGCAAGGTTTTTAATAAGGCAACATGAATGGCATATTAGTATGAATAATATACTCTTTTTCCTTCATTAGGATTTTTTCCCATTGGGTTTTTCCTAATAAGGTTTTAACGAGGCATATTCATGGCAAAATGAGGAACACTACAAAGATCAAGATTATTCCTAAAAGATTTGAAAACAGAAGGAGTAGTTGTACTCTTTTTCCTTCGATCAAGTTTTTTCCCACCGGGTTTTATTGACAAGATTTTAATGAGGCAACACGTGGATACTCCAACAACGAATGATATACATGACATATTCACTCAGTTTTTGTCCCACGAGGTTTTACTGAGACGGCACAAGAATACTCATACAAGAACTATCAAGATAAGGAGGAGTAAATTTACGAGATTATAGATTGCTGAAGTTTTATCCAACAGAGATTTTCTACCAACATTATGATGCAACATGATATGATTGCCACAAGCTCCAATACAAACAGTTTGAGAGTTTTTGTCCCATTGGTTTTTTTTTCTTCAATCTAGTTCAGCAGATATTTATATGAATAGTCATTCAAGGGGGAGTGTTATGAGTTATTGAAATGCACACTTCTCGAAGTGCGTAATAAGACAGTATATTATAATATGTGAATGACTATTTATGCCCCTGATGTAATTATGTAATTACGATTGTGCCATCTGAAGTTTTCCTATAAATAGGACTTCAGTTATTAATGAAAAATATACCTGAGAATCATTATCTCTATTCTCTCTCTAAATTCTCTCTGCAATATTTCGGTTTTATAACACCTCTATTTTTCCCTCATTTTTTAACTCTCTTTTTCCTTTTTTTTTTTTTTTTGTTTCCTTTCCCTTTATCTCCTTTTGTCTTTGTTTCCCAATCTCCATAAAAACCCAATTCCCACTTTTTTCTCTTGATTCTCTCTGTCTCTTACCATCTCTTTCTGTGTTGTGTTTCTCTTTTTTTTCCTTTTTTTTTCTTCGTTCTTATTTCCCTCAAGAACCAAGGGAAAAATATTGGAAAAGTTAGTCAAAGACAGTGAGCGTAGTTAGATTTGAGCGCGACAGAAGTTCCGGCTGGGAACTAGGCGACCTGACGACGGCTTGTGTGTTCAAAAAAATAAAGCAACATTTTTGTCATATATGGATTAAACAACTCTCTTTCACGTCAGATTTATAGAAACTAGAACTGGTAGAGGGTTTCTTTGTGAGAGCGTTTTTTTTGTATTTTACAAGTATCTAGAGGTACTGTCACTGAGAGGAAGAAGACTGAGAATTTTTGAAATCTCGCTGGTATTATGTTGAAGGACCAACTTCTTTTCTTCGTGTATTATGTTTATTTGTATTTCACTTTGCTTTTGTAAAAATAATTTTATGGATAAATATTTCTTGTGTTTTGGTTTATTTTTTGGTTGGTTTGTGATATGACATCATATTTCGGTCTCTTAAAATCCCGATCCACTAAACCTGGCTGTTAACAAACCTTACTGAACTACCGACCTGAAGTAGGTTGGGTAGTTGTGGACGAGCTCGGACATTTCCAGAGAGGAGCTCTCTCGTAAATAGGGCCCGACCTCTAGCCTAGAACATTGGCGGTCAGTGAGCAAACCCGTCGTGAACAGGACAGAAATCTGGACGGAAACTCACCCGAAAACTAACGAGTTGATTCGAGTTCTAAATATTGAGCCAAACCGATATAAGACCGAAATAAAACCGAAAAGAAACCCGGTAATACATTTAAAAAAGTTTGTTATGTATATTATATTTTATATATTTTATACATATATTATTAATATATTTTGCGTGTTTAAAACACAAATAGCATCTTTGGTCAGTAGTTAAGGCAATGCGGCTTTGAACAAAGGTGCAGAGTTCGAATCATGTAACCCCCATTTATGTGATTTATTTTGTTGCTCTTCCATTATTTTCCTAGTAAAGATCCATCCCACATAGGGCTGTTAGCGGTCCGAGTGAACCCGAAACCCGGTCATGAACCGGACCGAAATACCCGGGACCGAAACTCACCCGAAAACTAACGAGTTCGGATTCGAGTTCTAAACATTGAACCGGAACCCGTTTTGATCCGGACCAGATCTACCCGGTAACCTATCGGACCGGATCCGAATCTGAAGAAAACCGGTCCGAACCGGACCGATAACAGCTCTACTCTAGCCTAATTTGAGTTCATAATCGATAGTCTTCTACATCAAGCTGATGAGCTAAGAGGAGTTCTGGGTAGACCTCACAAATGTGGTTTGACTAAGATAAAATCCCTAAAAAGTATGGATTTAGTCATAATAGCACAATCACGGATATTAAGGGAATGATAGCTGCATCAATATCCCTAAAAATCAGGGATATATCCCAATCAGAGGTAGGATCTTAGAGAACAGGCTTTCCTCCTTCAATAAATAAGGTAAGACAATCTACTTGCAAGTATCTCTTTTAAACACACACATTCATTCTATTGGATTTTTCCCAGAATCTTACCTGGCTTGAGCTTTGGAGAGTTTTATGGTGGGACCATCCCCGACATGAACTCCAACAATTTTCCAACTTGGGTCTTTGGGGGCAGATCCTTGGTGCTTGGACACATTAAGTGGTAGCTTTGTGGGAACAACGGAATCGAGTCACCCCTAGAGTTGAGACTTGAGATTAGCAATGGCAGAAGAAGGAACAGTTCACAAATTAAAAGTAGAACTAATACCCAGAAACTTGGAAGAACAGTTAGCAGTGGCACAGAGAAGAATAAATCCAGAGAAAATGCCCACCACCCCTGTAGGAGAAGAAACCACCCCATCACAATCACCTTAACGAAGGAAGAGTTGGCTGACATCATTGCCAGCGATTCAGAACACAAGGTCGCGGGGAAGGACTGTTAGCGTATGTCCTCGAATGCCACTCTAAGGATAAGAGAGTCAGGGCATTAATATGTGAATATGAATTTATTAATAAAAGGCAGTGATTATTTATTTATTTATTATATATCATTGGCGTTCTTGATTTGGCAAATAAGTAGAAATAATATTCATGTTTTTGAGTAGAAACATTCTACTCCTTATGAGATAAGGAGTCTTGCAGTGGAAGTGTCTAGTACTCAAATTGCTTAACTTATCTGCAAGTCAATGAAACTTGTTAAACAAATTAATCTTGATGATGTATTTTCACAAAACATTTAAAGTAAATCATCAAGACTCGTACAGACAAAAACATCGTATACTGCGTCAACGATACATTCCTCATACCAATAAAATTAACACACGCTATTTATAGTTAGTAACGTACGCTACTGGGCTCACAATGGAAAGTTCTTGGAAGACAGTTAATGCATGCAAAATGCTACTCCGAGGTATCAAGTTCTACCGCACGCTAAAGAATGTTAACGCACGCTAAAGGCTCGTTACAGTAGGTTCTGCAATCTTTCAAGATCATCGTTAACACCTACAATCGTTCAATATCATCGTTAACGCATGCTGTCCTGGAATGTAAAGTATGCTAAAATATCAAGACACAAAGATATGAAGTTTCACAAGGAAGCAGATAATGTACGCTACAGCTTGGCTAACGCACACTACCTGTTACTTCATTCAAGACAGTAAGTTCTAGAAATCATACATGGAAGCATTAACGCATGTTACCCTCTTCACTTATGCATGAAAAATTACAAAGTAGAATACTTCAGATAAATGATTAACGCACGCTACGACATGAGGATAATGCATGCTAAATGAAGTTGTATCAAGCTGTCTAACTAACACTAAGCGCACGCTAACTGATGTACATAGCGCACGCTAAAGTTAAATTTATACCGTTGATCAGATGACCATTGCTTGAATTTTTGATGCGGAAATCACGCGTATTGTCAAAGATCTAGAAATCTTATGCAAACTCGTTAGTGCATGCTAAAGAGTACATTAACGCACGCTAAATTTCAAATTGTTACCATTGGAAGAATTTGTCAACACAACTGCTATAATTGACAGAAGATAGCGCATGCTAAAGGGAGTATTAGCACACACTAATAACGACATGTAGTAATGGCTATGAAGGTTTCAAAGCCTATAATACCAAGTCATTTGGTATTGATAAGACACACAACTTCAGGCAAACATACATACAATTGAGCTCTAATTATTTGCTATCTATTCACTATCTAGTTGTGACAAGAAAGACACGAGTGTTGTTTATATATTGTATTATCTCTTATACTTCTTATCTTCTTTGATTGGTGTGTTTAAGTGTTGTATCACTCCTTCACGAGTTTGAGAGAAATGATCAAGAGTTTTAATTCGGTGTTATTAGGATCATTGATCCGGCATTGTTAGGATTAAATTCTGACGATCGTAAGTGAGGATTATCTAGTTCCAATAGAATACTATAGAGGAAATTATTATTGATTGTTTGGTTGTGCTTGGACCAATCAAGTAGAGTTGAAGATATTTTAGGCTTCTCAGCCCCCTTAGACGCATCATGCTTCACTTCTTCCTCTACAATCTCGGCTTGGTCCTCTATGACTTCCTACCTTTTTGGTCTGTTGGCATCTTTGGACCTTCATAGTTCATTCTGCTTATCAAGGTGATAGCTTGACATGCTTCTTTGGGGTTTACTTCAGTATTGATCGGAAACTGTCCCCTTTGATATTGACTTCCCATGACCTTAGCCAGCTGCCCAATTTTGAGTTTCAAGATTTTTCATTTAATCTCCCATTGTCATAGCTAATTGAGTAACAAGGCCCTCGATTTTATCTGAATTTTCTTCATCTCGACTGAATTGACTCTTTGTTTCCATCATAAAAGTAGCCAAAATATTCTCTAGATTAGAAATAGGCATTGTTTCCTCCATTATTTCACCGTTTGACATTTTGAACCCAACTGGCAGTTGTCGAGAATTTTTCTCTATTAGTGCAGCTGAAATTTTCATGATTTCTGTTGGAGGGATGGTAGAAACCGAGAGGTGGGTTGTTCTGGAAATTGTTAAAATTCCAATTATTAAAGTAACAAGCTTCCTCCAAGGGGTCTGATGGTAGTGCACTTCCTTAAGGAGTCATTTTCGCATCTGCTCCCTTTATTAGGACCCCCAAACGATTAGTTAACATAGCCATTTGTGCTGTCAGTGCCTTTATAGAATCCGTATCAGATACCTCAGTCACCCTTCTAACATTTGCCCTTACGATCGGCCATTGATAACTGTTCATGGCCATCTCCTCTATTAACCCATAGGCTTCATCAACTCTTCTAGCTTGCCCCTCCAGCGGATGCATCAATGAAGTTTATCATCTCTCCCATTAGACCATTGTAGAAGAAACACATATGTTGGTATTCTCAAAAGCCATGACGAGGGCATTGTATGAGTAAATCTTTTAAATGTTCCCATGCCTCATATAATGGTTCAGAGTCTTAACTGCCGGAATTGAGTAATCTCATTTTTTAGCTTCATCGTCTTATTAGGTGGGAAAATTTTGAACAAGAACTTTTCACTCAGTTCATCCCATGTGCTTATACTTCCCAGAGCGAGGGCTCCAATCCAGCTTCATGATTTTTCTCTTAATGAAAATGGAAACAGTTTTAAGCATATTGCATTATTCGAAACCCCAATCATTTTGATAGTATCACATATCTGCATGAAATGTGTGAGATGATCATGCGATTCTTCCATAGCAAATCCCCTAAATTGATTATGATGAACCATTGAAATCAAAGCCGGCTTCAACTCGAAATTTAGAGAATTAATTGGAACATGAGTAATTCCTCTTAAGTTCCGGTCAAGCTTTGGTCGGAATCCATCCCGAATAGATTGCACCCGAGCGGCTGGTTGCTCAACCTGTGCGCCACTATTGTTCTGGATTCACACATTTTCATTTATTGTATTGGTGTTTGTGTTATCCATTCCCGTATTGTCTCATGCTCTCTCTATTTCGTCAAAAAAGGCCCCTTCTTAATTTTCTTGCGGTAGCACTTGTTCTTAGGGTGAATGCTTCTACTTCTGGAATGAATTTTTCCAAAGGTAGTCGAGATGAGCGGGTGTTCATGCACTATCTGATCATGAGAGAAATATGTCAAATATGAGTTATGCAACAAAAATAAGAAAATATTAAAGTAAGTACAAACACTTATCGTAATATCAATACTAGTAAAAATAATTAGTCCCGGACAATTGCGCCAAAAACTTGTTCGCTATATTTTTTTAACTACTCGCAAGTATACGAAGTAGATGTAGAAAGTGTCGAGCAAGGTCGTGTTCCACAAAGACTAATTTCTTCTATTATATTAAGTACTAGATCATAGTGATTCTGATTTTATCTAGACGATTGATAATTGGAAGAACGGTTATCTAAATGGTAAATATAATAAAACTAATTTAAACAAGTTGCATTACTCGAATGAAAGAGAATGTTTAGAGTTTCAATGGATAGATTCTAAGTCTAGGATTCCGACGATTGCTAGGTTTAATCGGAATTGATTTCAAAAGAGTTCTACGTGCCTTCCCAATATGATAATCACAACAATATCTTAAAGTCCCTTTCGAGATGCATTAAAATGCAGATTAAACAACTTACATATTCCATCTATTATAAATTATATAACTGCAAAAAGTTCTTAAGATCAAATATCATCATAGTTTATCACCGATTTCTCAATCTCGCAATTAATTGTGTCAAAACTCGAGACCTATTAACGTACTCTTCTATCAAATTATGATCAATTAAGTTAAAAACATTGATCAAGTATTATAATATGCATTATAACCAAGTATTTGAAAAGGAAGTCACAATATATATATATATATATATAATCGTCAATCCTACAAAACCATAGCAATTCAACGTACTCCCATGCCCGAAATCTAATAAATTTAGCAGGACATGGTGAAAAGAGAAAGATCAACCATTATTGTAATATCCGGATAATTGTTGAGTATTTTCATCTGTATTTGAACCTTGTAATATTCAAATTTGTGGTATCTATAATCGAAGTATGATTTTTCCCGTATTCGTATTCCAATCAGTCATGATCATGTTAGGAAGAATTTGCAAATTCATGCATGCAACTACGTCATAACGTATGCTAGCAGATGAGCGTAACATACGTTATGAACTAAGGATAGCGTACACTATGGACGAATCATAGCGTACGTAACGTACAGTCAGGCAGATAACATTGGTCGGCACATGGGCCATATTGGGGCGGGGATAAGGATAAGATTCCCCGCATTGCCCGAACAGCTTTTTGAAAAAGCAAGTCAACGAGGTTTAACGTACACTAAAGGACTTAGATAGCGTACGCTAAACAGAGCATATTACATACGTAAATGGTAAGGGTTAACATATGTTAAGAAGGTCAGAAATGAGGTAGTAACTACTGTCGGACGATAACGCACGCTAAAAATTTCAGATAGCGTACGTAATGTTGTGAGGTTAACGTACGTAAAGGTCTGAGTTTTATAAATATGGCAGTACCCCATTTCATTCTTGCACTTGTTTTATCCGAACCTTACCTCTTCCCAGACCTTACAACCTTACAAAACTAGTATATTGGCCTCTCTACTTGGTTGTTGAAGAAGTAAGACATCTTGGATTGGTGCTCAAACATCTGGTGTTGGATTCTACCGATTGCCTTAATGTTTTCTTCATATTAAGGTATGTTAATGCTATCTCCAACCTTGAATTCGTGTTCTTAAAAATGTTATGAACATGCTATCGAGATTATTAGGTTCCATGGGTGACTTATTTGACTGAACACACATGTTTAAGGAAGTTGGAATGATTATGCTTAGGTTTACCATTGTTAAGAGCATTATAGTTCGAGCCTCGTTATGTTGAACAAGTAGGGGGAAGTTTTCTGAGATTATAAATTTACATTGGATGATGTTTTAGAAATGATCAAAGACTTGTTATTATTATCACATTTGTTAGATGAACTTAGGAGGATAAACATTGAGGATTTTTGTCATATCTTGTAAGGGTGGGTTGATTAGCCAATCTTCATTATGGAAGTTTGAATGAAGTGATGATATTGGTAACAATTGTATCAGCCATAGATTAGCCGAACTGCATATAAGAATTTATAATCGATATTAGAGTATGGCATTGTGATGACATGTTTATCCTTGAATTCGAAGACGTCAAACATATTATCCCTATTAGGATCATTCTATTCGCATGAGAGATGTGTTCGTAAGTATAATGTACGCTAAGTGTCATGCATTATGTACGTTATAGCATCAGGTGAGACAGTCGTCTGATCAGAGAACTTTGTCAAATACAAGCTTAGCGTATGTTAGGCATAGGAGCTTACTGTAGTACCCGACGGAAATTCTTACTTGCTGTTGTACTATTCGGATAATTTAATACTGTTGTAATCTTGTTGCATTTGTGAAATGAATATTGATGTTAGAATATATCATAATAGACTTAAATTAAATGATCACTCGCACTATGTTTGAATTTTCAGTGTTGTAGAGATAAGTGCATATTGAACTATTAAAACCTGAGCCTAACGTACGTTAATAGTTAGTCATAGCATACGCTATTTTGAGGCCTTTACGTACGTAAAGGGGTACCTGTTACGTACGTAACCAGTGCAATCGTATCCGATCTCAACTTTCGGCATGTGGGGCCGGATGGGATTCGAATATCTGATCTTTTGGAGCCAACCTAGTTGACCCACATTACGTACGTAATGCTTCTAGCGGTAACGTACGTAATGAAGTTCGTATTTGATCCGGTAACCTCTAGACTTAGCTTACGTCGTAACACTTGTTGCGTAGCGTACGTAACTTGTCTTTGTTATAAAAAGACAACTTGTGTCTTTCATTTTGCACGTCCAAACTCCGATTTTCACCCATATAATCATCCCCTTCATCCCTAGAGCAAGTTTACCTTCTTCCAACTTGTGTTGGAGCTTTACATTTTGATTTTGGAGCTTGTTGATTGGAACTTGGAGACATTCTTGAAGCTTATATTGTGTTCTTGTGGTTTGGTGTATTGTTCTTCATTTCTGAAGGTATGTTCTATAATTTAACCCTATAATCTCGAATTTATTATGATAGTGATTAAGTATATTTCACCTAGTGATGAATTAATCAAAATAAACATGTTGTAGTTGAGCTTTCAACAACTTAATGATGAACATGTTGATTAGAGGGTTTGTAATGGTGTGTTCTTGGTGTTTTAATATGGTAATGATCATGTTTAGTTTAACCACACTCTCCTTGCTAGACTTATAACACCATTGGTATAATAATAATCCTTGTTCCATTGTAATGTAAATGACTTATTGGAATAATTACCATAAATGTTTTAAGAAACCTTGTTGATCATTAGAAGAATGAAATGATCTTCTTGAACCTAGGCCAAGTGAATTCAGAGGTGTGTTGTTTGAATCCCCAAGTCAGTTGGAAGAGTATAAGAGTGGTGCTAAACTTGAGATAATCTTCATAACCATGATATGGATTTACAACTAATTAACTCAACATAAGTAATTGTATGTAGTGCAGATTTTACTTTTAATCATTTGAGATGTTCTTGATAAGATTAAAGGATAGGAGATTATTATTTATCACATTATGGAATGATTCTTAATCCAACAAACATTTGGTATCATCTTGTAATCAATTGTGAGAATCGAATGGTATGAATAAGGTTCTTGAAGTAACACTTCAGAAGTTAAACTACTCAATCGGGAATTAAGATGTTATCTCGTGAAAATTCGGTGTAGATGATCATATAAACGTATTAATGAGCAAAATATACTTCATTCAAGGTTGATTGTTCGAGTACACAATATTAGTCGAGGACCGTTCGTTCGTTCCGACAAGAAGAGGACTATTCCCGTCTCCGTATTGAGGCAAGTTATCTTGATTGGTTATAATGATGATTAGATTCTTGTGATAATTATATATTTCATACGTATAAATTGTTCATGTAATGTTTGTCGCGATTTGACATTGTCCTTGACGATATTCCGTTTTCTTCATGGGGTTGCATTCCCAAGAACGTCGTTTTGAATCGTTGATCTCGTTGGTCTTTATTTTCACTTTGGTGAGTTTTCTTGATCCTTAATTGGATGAGTATTTCATTGAACCTCGTTGTCATGTTGTATCGTGACATTTCCGGAATCATATATGCGTGCCGATTGGATATTGTGTAGGATTTTTAGCCGGGCACTTGTATAGTCATACGTGGATGTTTCCGTATTGGACTGTGCACACGAGACGTAGTTCGTGAGGCTAATTAGGTACATTGTCACACGTATATTCGGATTCCGTATACGGGGTGGACATGTACACGGACACATTTCGGATCGGGCGTCTTGTGATGTCCATCTTGAGCTATATTGTTAATCGATCATAGTCCATGTGTGATTGGATGTGTTCGACGATTTGTGACTGATTGTTTCATACGCCCGAGGGGTATGATTAATAGTCAGAATGTTATCCTTGAAATCTATATACGTGAATTGTATAATGTTGGAAGAATTGATTATCATGTATATCTGACCCTGTGTTATGGGCGAAATACTTGTATTGTATTTTAGGTCGAGGCAAAGGCAAGGCACGGGAAGAGCATGTTGACGGCGAAGGGTTCGAAGGATACTAGTTCAGGGGCCCCACATCATTTGTTGTCCGGTTATGTTAAACCGTGTTATGTTATTTTATTTTCTGTTCCATTTAAATTACTATTTGGTTGTATTGACATTTGAAGTATTTTCCATCTCCATATGGTTTATACTTGTTTTCTTTCGGATCCTATGTATTATAAGGCCGTTGGCCAGAATTTCGATAAATTCCTAATCGGAGTAATGACTATTCATTGTGGTTCGGTATCACAAATAATGTTTATTTAATCTGTTTTGGATATCGCCTGGTGGGTCCCAGTGTGGGGTCCACGGCACTGTAATAGCCGCCTTTTGGGGTGTTACAGAAGATGGTATCAGAGAGTTGTTTTCTTTTTATGAGTCATTGTGAAATGAACTAGTATCAAGAGACCTTCGTGTCACGTGTGACTGTCTGGCGCCCGACCTACGAGCCAAATACGGTATGTACTTTATGAGCCATGATTTAATTACTGGCATAATATTGATATCAGTATGGTCTCCTTGTTGATCGTGTTATTTCGAGGAATTGTGACATGATTTTTCTGGTTGATAATCCGAGGTAAATGCTGAATTGATTATATGATTGAATTGTTCGACTTGACACCGATATAATATTTAGTGCGACATTCGTGGTATCGATAACCGTTTCCTTGAAATATGTGATTCCTTGTTGCTATTAACTTAGCATGAATTTTAGTATCTTGAACTATACTTATGGTTATCATTATGATTGATTCTTTCAGTATGGAAAGAAACCTGAGAGGTCGTGGCAGAGGGGGACGAGGCCGCGGAAGGGGCCGAATCCCGATACCTCGAGCCGACAGACGCGCGAATGCGGATCAGAGTTCCGCAGACAGTGGTTCACCTTCTAGGGAACAATCGCACCACAGTGGGCGCGGGGATGCGCGTGTCGATCCTTACGTCGTAATGCAGGGCATGATGACACAGATGACCCAGATGGGTCAACTAATGGAAGCTATGCAGAGGGCCGCTACTGGCCAGTAGCAGGGGGCTCATCCTCCTCCTGTGATTGGCGGACCCGTGAGTCGGATTATCAGCGACATCCCTCGCCAGCGACCACCGACTTTTGAAGGCTCCTCTGAGCCTGCTGACATCGTGCATTGGATCGATCATTTTGAGAAACTTTTCCAGATGGTGGACTGCCCGGAAGAGAATCGCGTTTCGGTATCCGCGTATTATCTTAGCAAAGGCGCTCATACCTGGTGGCTTTCAGTAAGGCCAGCTGATGGTGTTTACACTTGGGAGGAATTTAAAAACCTCATGCTAGACCGTTACTATCCAGGGCCACTCCGTGAAGCCAAGCTGTCGGAACTATTGAACCCCGACCCGTCTGAAGACGATGATGTATTATCTGTTCTTTGAAAAATTTGAGCACTCCTTCCTTTCGCCACGACAATTATCCGAGCAGAGGCCGATAAGATCAAATACTTTCTCAAGAGGCTTAAACCCCGAATGAGAATGCATCTTGAATCACCATCGTACTACTTTACGAGTTCATCGAGAAGGCTGCAGTACGAACTCACCGCAAAGGAGATTTTCAAGAAACAACCACGATCCAACAACAAAAGATCCGAGAACTGCAGGCGAGAGTAATCGGGGTACATTCAAGAAGCCCTCATTGCCAAACCCTTCCGATCGACCACCCATGGCGTCGAAGCCGGTGAATCGCACTCTCGAGCGGTCCCCTCCTCTGTGTGCTATAATCTGCGGAGACCAGGGGCATATCAGCTCCAAATGCCCGAAGCTTTGCCGTCACATGTCATACTTGTGGCAAGATTGGTTCTGAGTGCTCGTTTTTGCGAGGGTGGGCCGGACACGAACGATGGCGTCTCATGCCCCGGTTCAATCCTCTGTCTGAACCGGATGCCTCCGTCCGCTTCTATCAGGACCACCAAGGCGAATAGGGGAATGGGCCGTGGGAATCAAAGTGGTACACTGTGCGGAGCTGCGAAACCAGGATTTACGAGATGAAGAAAGGCGACGATCCCGAGGCCGGCATGATTTCAGTATACTCGAGATCCACTCCCGGCTGTGTGTGTTCTTTTTGATCGGTGCTTCACACTCCTTTATATCTTCTTCTTGTTTAAGTCGTTTGCCTCTAGACCATGTTATCAATTGTGAGCCCTACGTGATTGGTCTACACGATGGTAGAAGAATTATTGGAAATCGTGAAGTCCAGGATCGTCCGATTCATTTGAACGACCGTGAGTGGTTGTCAAATCGATTGTAGTCGATTTACCTAAGGATGATATAATCTTGGGTATCGATTGGATGGATCGTCATGATGCAATACTCGGTGTCATAGCGAATGGTAACCATCACTTCCGATGATGGTTTGAGTGTATTTTTCGAGGTGATAATCCCGGTCGTTCGGGAGAGTCATCGATCTATGAAAGCGTGGCGCTTAATCAAGGGTGTATTGGTTATTGGTGCTACATGACCAAAGCAGGTCGACGATTGAATTGGCCGACATTCCGTAGTCCGAGACTACCCCGATGTATTTCAGACGAGTTGCAGGCTTACCTCCTCATCGTGACGTGGAGTTTATTATTGAGTTAGAACCCAGTGCGTCCCGCTCTCAAAAGCACCGCACCGTATGGCTCCGGCGAGATGCGGGAATTGAAGAACCGGCTTGAGAAGTTGGTGACAAGGGCTATATTCGACCTAGTGCGTCCCTGGGGAGCACCGGTGTTATTTGTGCGGAAGAAAGATGGATCTCTACGCTTATGTATTGATTACCGTGAGTGAGCAGGGTAACCATCAAGAACAAGTATCCCTTGCCTCGTATTGATGATTTATTGGACCAACTTCGAGGAGTGCCGTGTTTTCTAAGATCGACTTGAGATCCGGTTATCATCGATTGAGGATTAGAGAGTCGACATTTCGAAGACAACATTCCATCGCTATGGGCATTATGAGTTTGTGGTGATGCCATTTGGGTGACTAATGCACCGGTATTCATGGAGTTGATGAATCGAGTTTTTATTAACTATCTGGATCGCTTTGTAGTCGTTTTTATTGACGACATTCGATTTACTCTCGTGACCACGAAGAGCACGGCGTCACCTCCACCAAGTTCTCGATACATTGAGGCGAAACTGACTCTATGGGAAATTTTCTAAGTGTGAATTCTGGATACCTGAGGTTGTCTTTCTCGGGCATGTGATATCATCCGAAGGGGTGAGAGTGGACCCACAAAAGACGGAAGCCATTCGAGATTGGTTACCACCGAAGAACGTGAAGGAAGTTCGTAGTTTCCTCGGCCTAGCAGGTTACTACCGACGGTTCATAGAAGGATTTTCTAGAATTGCGCAACCGATGACTAGCTTACTGCGAAAGGACAAGAAGTATTTGTGGACAGAAGCATGTCAGCAAAGTTTTGAAAAGCTCAAGAGTCGATTGATTCCGGCACCTGTTTTGGTCTTACCAAAAGGAACGGAAGGATTTGTGGTGTATAGTGACGCGTCGAGACAGGGTCTGGGATGTGTACTAATGCAGGAAGGGAAAGTGATTGCCTATGCATCGAGACAATTGCGACCCTATGAAGTTAACTATCCGACCCATGACTTGGAGTTAGCAGCCGTGGTGTTTGCTTTGAAAATATGGCGTCACTATCTTTATGGGGTTACCTGCCAGATCTTTACAGACCACAAGAGCCTAAAGTACATTTTTACTCAGAAGGAGTTGAACATGAGGCAGAGAAGGTGGCTAGAATTAATCAAGGACTATGATATCGAGATCCTTTATCATCCGGGTAAAGCTAATGTGGTTGCCGACGCTTTGAGCCATAAGACAGTGCAGGAGCAGATGCTGAGCCGTTTGACAGCACAGAGAGAGTTGCAATTGGACCTTATGAGGCCAGAAATTGAAGTTTGGTTACAGCGTATTCAGGGACAACTTTGCACCCTTGAGATTTCTTCATCTCTTGATGATATGATCAGATCGAGGCAAGTTACGGACCCATTCTTATCTCGAGTCCGGGATGAGGTAACCCAAGGGAAAGCCCCTGGATTCGTGATCCACGAGGATGGATTGATACGATTTAGAAATCGAGTTTGTGTACCCGCTGACGAAGAGTTAAGGAACTCTATCATGAGAGAAGCCCATGCTACCCCGTACTCTATTCACCCGGGATCTAGCAAGATGTATAAGGATTTGAAGCAGAATTATTGGTGGGGAAATATGAAACGTGAGGTTGCCGAATTTGTTTCGAGATGTTTAACCTGTCAGTAGGTTAAGATTGAGCACCAACGACCCGCAGGAATGCTGAAACCGCTCCCGATTCCCGAGTGGAAATGGGAGGACATATCAATGGATTTTATTACTAGCTTGCCGACGAGTCATCGAGGAATGAATACGATTTGGGTGATTGTGGACCGTCTGACCAAATCAGCCCACTTCTTGGAGATTAAGGACACGTGGGGTCCCGAGATCGGCCAATTGTTTATTAAGGAAATTGTGAGATTACACGGTACCCCCAAGAGTATTGTATCAGACCGTGATGGGCGATTCGTGTCACACTTCTGGAAGGCAGTTCATCGTGCGATGGGCACGCAGTTGAATTTCAGTACGGCTTTTCATCCACAGACCGATGGTCAGTCTGAGAGAACCATCCAGACTCTAGAGGACATGTTGAGAGCATGCGCTCTTGATTGGAAGGACGATTGGGAAGCCCAGCTGCCTTTGGTGGAATTCACTTATAATAATAGTTGGCACGCTTCGATTCAGATGGCACCGTATGAGGCATTATATGGCCGTCGCTGTAGGTCCCCTTTGTGTTGGGACGAACTATCAGAATCTCTGGGTACGGAACCCGACATGTTATTAGCAGCTCGGGAGAAGATCACTTTGATTAGGAGCCGGTTGTTAACGGCTCAAAGTCGACAGAAGTCTTATGCTGACCACCGTCGACGACCGCTTGAGTTCGAGGTTGGTGACCATGTGTTAATGAAGGTGTCTCCTACCCGAGGAGTCTTTCGTTTTGGGAAACGAGGCAAGCTGAGTCCGAGGTATATCGGGCCGTTTGAGGTTTTGGAACGAGTAGGCGATTTGGCTTATCGTTTGGCTTTACCACCAGCCCTGAGCCGGATCCATAACGTATTCCATGTCTCCCAGCTAAGGAAATACGTTGCTGATCCGAGTCATGTACTTCAGTTCGATGAGATCGATTTAGCGGAGGATCATTCGTATGAGGAGCGCCCCGTACGGATACTTGAGAGAAGGATCAAACAATTACGGAATAAGACGATCCCCCTACTGAAGGTTCAGTGGTCACGACACGGGGTCGAGGAGGCCACATGGGAGACGGAGCACAGCATTCAAGAGAGGTATCCCGAATTGCTTACCCCTTAGTTTCGAGGACGAAACCCCTTTTAAGGGGGGGGAGTATGTAGTACCCGACGGAAATTCTTACTTGCTGTTGTACTATTCGGATAATTTAATACTGTTGTAATCTTGTTGCATTTGTGAAATGAATATTGATGTTAGAATATATCATAATAGACTTAAATTAAATGATCACTCGCACTATGTTTGAATTTTCAGTGTTGTAGAGATAAGTGCATATTGAACTATTAAAACCTGAGCCTAACGTACGTTAATAGTTAGTCATAGCGTACGCTATTTTGAGGCCTTTACGTACGTAAAGGGTATTTTTTACGTGCGTAACCGGTGCAATCGTATCCGATCTCAACTTTCGGCGTGTGGGGCGGATGGGATTGAATATCGATCTTTTGGAGCCAACCTAGTTGACCCACATTACGTACGTAATGCTTCTAGCGGTAACGTACGTAATGAAGTTCGTATTTCAGTCCAGTAACCTCTGGACTTAGCTTACGTACGTAACACTTGTTGCGTAGCGTACGTAACGAACTGTGCTGTTATAAAAAGACAACTTGTGTCTTTCATTTTGCACGTCCAAACTCCGATTTTCACCCATATAATCATCCCCCTCCATCCCTATAGCAAGTTTACCTTCTTCCAACTTGTGTTGGAGCTTTACATTTTGATTTTGGAGCTTGTTGATTGGAACTTGGAGATATTCTTGAAGCTTATATTGTGTTCTTGTGATTTGGTGTATTGTTCTTCATTTATGAAGGTATGTTCTACAATTTAACCCTATAATCTCGAATTTATTATGATAGTGATTAAGTATATTTCACCTAGTGATGAATTAATCAAAATAAACATGTTGTAGTTGAGCTTTCAACAACTTAATGATGAACATGTTGATTAGAGGGTTTGTAATGGTGTGTTCTTGGTGTTTTAATATGGTAATGATCATGTTTAGTTTAACCACACTCTCCTTGCTAGACTTATAACACCATTGGTATAATAATAATCCTTGTTCCATTGTAATGTAAATGACTTATTGGAATAATTACCATAAATGTTTTAAGAAACCTTGTTGATCATTAGAAGAATGAAATGATCATCTTGAACCTAGGCCAAGTGAATTCAGAGGTGTGTTGTTTGAATCCCCAAGTCAGTTGGAAGAGTATAAGAGTGGTGCTAAACTTGAGATGATCTTCATAACCATGATATGGATTTACAACTAATTAACTCAACATAATTAATTGTATGTAGTGCAGATTTTACTTTTAATCATTTGAGATGTTCTTGATAAGATTAAAGGATAGGAGATTATTATTTATCACATTATGGAATGATTCTTAATCCAACAAACATTTGGTATCATCTTGTAATCAATTGTGAGAATCGAATGGTATGAATAAGGTTCTTGAAGTAACACTTCAGAAGTTAAACTACTCAATCGGGAATTAAGATGTTATCTCGTGAAAATTCGGTGTAGATGATCATATAAACGTATTAATGAGAAAAATATACTTCATTCAAGGTTGATTGTTCGAGTACACAATATTAGTCGAGGACCGTCTGCCTGCTCCGACAAGAAGAGGACTATTCCCGTCTCTGTATTGAGGCAAGTTATCTTGCTTGGTTATAATGATGATTAGATTCTTGTGATAATTATATATTTCATACGTATAAATTGTTCATGTAATGTTTGTCGCGATTTGACATTGTCCTTGACGATATTCCGTTTTCTTCATGGGGTTGCATTCCCAAGTACGTCGTTTTGAATCGTTGATCTCGTTGGTCTTTATTTTCACTTTGGTGAGTTTTCTTGATCCTTAATTGGATGAGTATTTCATTGAACCTCGTTGTCATGTTGTATCGTGACATTTCCGGAATCATATCTGCGTGCCGATTGGATATTGTGTAGGATTTTTAGCCGGGCACTTGTATAGTCATACGTGGATGTTTCCGTATTGGACTGTGCACACGAGACGTAGTTCGTGAGGCTAATTAGGTACATTGTCACACGTATATTCTGGATTCCGTATACGGGGTGGACATGTACACGGACACATTTCCGGATCGGGCGTACTGTGATGTCCATCTTGAGCTATATTGTTAATCGATCATAGTCCATGTGTGATTGGATGTGTTCGACGATTTGTGACTGATTGTTTCATACGCCCGAGGGGTATGATTAATAGTCAGAATGTTATCCTTGAAATCTATATACGTGAATTGTATAATGTTGGAAGAATTGATTATCATGTATATCTGACCCTGTGTTATGGGCGAAATACTTGTATTGTATTTTAGGTCGAGGCAAAGGCAAGGCACGGGAAGAGCATGTTGACGGCGAAGGGTTCGAAGGATACTAGTTCAGGGGCCCCACATCATTTGTTGTCCGGTTATGTTAAACCGTGTTATGTTATTTTATTTTCTGTTCCATTTAAATTACTATTTGGTTGTATTGACATTTGAAGTATTTTCCATCTCCATATGGTTTATACTTGTTTTATTTCGGATCCTGTGTATTATAAGGCCGTTGTCCAGAATTTCGATAAATTCCTAATCGGAGTAATGACTATTCATTGTGGTTCGGTATCACAAATAATGTTTATTTAATCTGTTTTGGATATCGCCTGGTGGGTCCCAGTGTGGGGTCCACGGCACTGTAATAGCCGCCTTTTGGGGTGTTACACTTACGTACGTTAAGGCACAGACTTAACGTATGTTAAATTGGGTATGTAACGTCCATTATGAATAGAATCGGACAGGATCCAAAGTTTCGACAACTTTCGCCCATAGTTTCGGATGTTAGATGTTCGTACGTTAGTTATATGACGTAAGATGAACTCTATATTATTTCTTTTATTTAAGGTCCGAGCTTTGCAACGTGATTGATCGAAGGGGATAACTTCGAGTGTATTGACATCCATCGAAGTATTATCCTTGTCCTCAATTTAAGGCATGTACCTTAATTATATTTATTCGTATTGATGTCGGTTATGCTGATTGTTGTATTGTATATATGTGTCGTGATTGTTTGTCCACCATGTGTTGGTCCGACGGGATCATCATGGGAATCTATAGTTGTGTGCGCTGGATCGTTAGAATACCACGAGTATGTTGAGATTGATATAATATGTTGTACATTGTTACTGTTTCTCGTTGGAGAGACTTGTCGTGATTATTGTTGATATTATTGACGTTATTATTCAGGAATTGTTGAATAAATCATTGTTGTATAATTATCGTACTCGTACTGGCATCGTTGTGCTAGCCCATTCGGGGGTGAACATTTGTTTTATGTTCAGGATCCAGGAGAGCGGGAAAATAACCACTAGAGTTGCATGACGATGAGAGTGAAGAGTGATGTTATGGCCGGATTGTTTTGTCGTATGTTTGTGTTGTTTTAATAAAGTACTCGAGTACATTGTCGTTTGTGATGTTGGATTTGGTCATGTATTAATGTTCACCGTTTGACGTTTGTCATTCAGTACTGTTTTCAGACTCGCGTTGTATTTTATTTCCGCTGCCGTTGTTTGTTGGTATTTGTTATTGTTCTTTTTCATTTCCTCAGCCTTGTAAATTCTTACGTAAAGGATTTACGGCGCTGTAATATTCCTGAATATATTGGGGGTGTTACAATCATGATGTTCAACATGCTCAAGCTAAATAAACAACAAAATAAGTAAAATATAGGGAGAAGATAAAACTCGGATGATTTCTTGGTCGGTCTTGATTCAAGCCTTGAAGTGTTCTTCCTCTTCCCTCAAGTGTTCTTCTTGATGCCTTGTCAAATTTCGCTCCTTTTGGTCTTGATTCCTCTGAATCTCGTGTTTTTCTTTCAACTCTCTAAAACTCTCTCTCGAACTCCCACTTCCTAATGCCTTAAAATCCTTTTCTGGTAGTGTTTTTTCCACCCCAAGACCCTTTTTTTCCTTCTTGTCCGGAAATTTCCCCCTCCAAAGTCTCACAAATCAGTCCAAAGTAGTAGGTTTGGCCAAAAAGTCCAAAAAAATATTTGTCAAAGTCCAGCGACACGGGCCATGTCAAATGATACAGCCGTGTCGTACTAGCCTAGAAAAGGCAACAACTACTGGAACATGCCCCGGCCGTGGCATTTCAAGCGGTCGTGTCGTTTGATGCGGTCGTGTCATTTGGCATGGCCCGTGTTATGTTGTTCGATTCAACTCTATTTCTTTAGTTCTTTCTCTCGTTCGTGCATCGCTTAATATATATCGGGGGTTAGGACTTCATTCATGCTTGATAATGGTCTTAAAAACACATATAAACAACAAAATATACCCAAGCATACTGGAGTCCAACTAGACGATAAAACACGATAAAGATCCTCCATTTTTGAGTTTTTGGCTGGAAATACGAAGTAAAGCCGAGAGGAAACAAGATGAGTGCATAATAAATGATATCTATAGACTATTTCTCGCGCTTACGTCAGGACGACAGTGTAACACCCCCAGAGCCATCCGAGAATATTACAGCGCTGTGTGCCCCGAAAAGGAACCCACAAGGCTAATAGATATTTTTACAAACTTTTCAAGTACGCCTAAGCGGCGATGACAGTAATATCTTTAAAAATATTCGAAGACTTTATAAAACCCGCTAAACAATACTGTCGAAAAACTCTCATTTGAAAGTACAAGGTCAAACAGCCAAAACTCAATAGTTTAAAAAACGATTTTCCAAAGTAACTTAAGTTACCAGATAATGAAAGGTCATTTAAAGATATTCACGCAGCGGAAATGACAAACAGTAAAAAATACTCTAGCAGCGGAATACAACAACTAGTCAAAGTACTCGATTCACAAACACACGCCATAGCCAGTATCCTCCGGGAAGCTCATCTCTTCACAGCCGCTACAAGATCAATATCCCAAGAACCTAAAAAGAAATCCCACGATGGAGTCAGCCATAATACTCAACAATGATAACGATCGCATCACGTCAATAATTACATACCAATGAAAATACTAAGTAAGAATACTACTACTGTAATCTTACCATCATAACTTTACCAATTCGTGATAATCCTCATCAAAATAACCCTTATCATATTGCACATCTCGTAATCTCGATTAACCAATAAACTCAAACATAACATCTATACTGCACCTCAAACAATACCCAAAATTCTCAAAACATCATCATAACTCGCAATACGGAAATATACCAACTCTGACCAATTCGATCCATTGAGTAATATCATCAAATCCCAACACGATAATCGATCGTCCATCAAAAGGCAAAAACCAAAGGAAATACGGAACATACCTCAAGATACGCAATGTAACACCCCAAACTAGGTGGATATTACAGTGCCGTGGACCCCCCCAACTGGGACCCACCAGGCGAATGAAAATTAATGAATTAAATAATATAATTGTAGTACTGAACTACATTATATCATCAATTACTCCGATGAGGAGTTTCAAGTACAACACACCCAGGAAATACAGAATACATGTATATTTTATATGAAGATAAAATATACAACTCTGAATAAAAGTAATATCCCAACGGAAATCTACAGCGGAAATAAAAATGAAGAAAACATGAATGACTGAAAAGGACTAGGGCCTCCTGCTAGTATCACTGGGACTCCTCTCCGTAAATGTTCTCTTCTCGTGCTTTTGCCTTGCCATGACCTAAAAACAATATCCCCAACGGGGGTCAGTTACACAGAACAACAATCCTCAAGAGTTGAATAAACACAATCATGACATATCTTAATTATGAAATTAAGCTGAAGAGGGGAATCATAGTACGCCCAGAATGGGACGTGCAAGTGCACAAGACGAGTGTCCGGAAACACCCGTCCTTGTACCTAATTAGTCTCACGGAGGCATGTTACCGTGTGCACAGTCCATTGTGTTGGTGAACCCTTCACATGAATATCGTGTGCCCGACTAAAAATTCCACACATAACCACCCGGCCACGCAATATGAACCCAGAAGGTCACATGAACAAGAGTGACCATGATGAATATTAATGAATAACAATCCGACAAGGGTCAAGAATGACTCACCGAGATGAAATAATAATGAAATGAATGATAGCTCACTGCAATGATTTGAACCATCATTCCTCATGAATTGAATGATTAGTTTGATAATTACAAGTCTCAACATGATTATTACACTATGAATGAATTATGATTATGAATGAACAACAACGAAAGGAATGAGTATCCTTTTAACCGAGTAAGAATTAACTTACACAACACCGGTGAAGAATGTCCTCCCCCGAACAAACATCCTAAAATGAGATGTCGGTCGCTTGAACAACCTTTAATAACACAATTACAAACAATCCGCTTAATATACGAATCAAACATGATCACAATCAACTCAAAACGTCGATACGACAAGACCAAATTTATTGGGGCATTATAACAAACACGTTGTAACCAATCCTCGATTGTTTACAAATAATCCTAAATTATATCGATACCAAACCTCCAAGGAGTAATACAATCCAATAAAACATCTCCAACACAATCAAAAATCCAATATGAATACCCAATTCGAGATTTCAACAACATCTAATCGAAACCCCCAAATCCAAATCAACATTCAAAGTATTCTTCAAATAATCCTTCAATAATCCAATGAATATTCATACATACTCATAATCATATGTATACCTCTTCATATATCATGATTACAAATCCAAAACATCATATTCCATCATAGAATCCAAATCTAAGGTTTGGAGAAAATTACCTTTGAAGATTCAACCTCTTCGATCCGTCAAAACTAGTGTTAATCGACTTCCCAAGCTCCACAAATGAATGAAGATGATTAAACTCGAACACACAAGTGTTTGATGATGAAAATCTCTCCCACAAAAACTCTCTCTCGAACCAAAATGAAGAAAGGGTGAAATGAGCATAAAAATCCCGTCCGAGCTTTTATAAACTGCGCAGAGTTACGGCCGTAACTCTGCCATCTTACGGTCGTAACTTCCCAAGTCAACGGCCTTATGTCCGTAATATCCATTTCATACGGCCGTAACAATGATTCGTCGAAAAACAACAATGCCTGCACTGATTGGGTTACGGCCGTAACCAAAGCTACATAACGGCCGTAACACAACACTTACGGCCGTATCCTGCCAAACTTACGGTCGTAAGTTGTCTTCGTCAAAACACCCTCCTGCCCAACGAATGCATGCTACGGCCGTAGTCTCCCAAAACATATGGCCGTACCTTCGTGCTTACGGCCATAAGTTGTCTTCGTCCAGAAAGACACCTATTCCACGAATGCATGTTACATCCATAATGATGATCAGTTACGGCCGTAACTCACCACTGGAAATGACAAAAATCCGACAACTCCGTCTTCTCGTTACCAATGATGAATGATTCGGCATATGATACTTTTGTGAATGTAATTGAGTCCAATAACATGCAATAGGTGATACTTCCAACACAAGACTACCCATCACGATGATTATGATAATACTCTCGTCTCAATTCTCAAACGAAGTTGAACGACGATCGACAACTGATACACGGCTGAAAATACGCCAATGATGAACACAAGTGAATGAACGTGAATGATGAATGATCATTAATGAGTGGAAAATTACTGAGTGACAATTACTGAATGATAATTATTGAATGATAATGAATGAATTTATAACCGGGTATTACATACTCCCCCCCTTAAAAAGAGTTTCGTCCTCGAAACTAAGGGTCAAACAAATCGGGATAACTCTCCCGCATACTATCCTCGCTTTCCCAAGTAGCCTCTTCGACTCCATGTCTAGACCACTGAACCTTAACCAAGGGAATCGTCTTGATATTCAACTGTTTGATACGCCGCTCTAAGACTCATACAGGACGCTCCTCATACGAATGATCATCCGTGATCTCGATTTCATCGAACTGAAGTATGTGACTCGGGTCGGCAACATACTTCCGTAACTGAGAGACGTGAAACACATTATGAATTCGGCTCAATGCCGGAGGTAAAGCCAATCGATAAGCCAGACTGCCTATAGGATCCAAAATCTCAAATGGTCGAATGAATCTCGGACTCAACTATCCCCGCTTCCCGAAATGGAAGATACCTCGACTCGTGGATACCTTGACCAAAACGTGGTCACCTGCCTCGAACTCTAGTGGTCGACGACGATTATCTGCATATGATTTTTGTCGACTTTGAGCGGTCAACAAACGACTCCTGGTCAAAGCTACCTTCTCACGGGCGGCTATAAGTGTTGGGAGTATGCCCTGGAATGCCACTCAAAGGATGTTGAGTGAGGGCATTGTACTTGTAATTATGTAATTCATTATCATAAGGCAATGGATGTTTCTTTATTTACTGGTAGTTACTGGCATTCCTAACTCGTAAATATATATATAGAAACTAGTCCGTGTATGTGAGAGCAAAATGTTCCACTCCTTATTGGATTAGGGGGTCAGCACTAGAAAGGTTTATAGCTCAAATACTTAATCATTCGCAAGTCGATGAAACTTGATTGGGCGTTAAATTTATGTGAAGACTTATATGACATATTCTTTGACATGGAGAGTGCCTGTCAAACACTAATGGTTAGTGGGAGCAGACGTTATAGGTATGCTAATTGGATTAGTATACTCGAACCGACTCACCCTCGATTCGTCACACGGATTTCACTTCGGGACAGTCAATGACGGAATCGAAAGGTTGTGAGAGGTATTCGTGAACCTTCGACCTGAGGATTTAGTAGGGATGTGCTTGTGACGTCAAGATTTTCATTAGAGTAGTTCGACCTTGTAAATCGGAAGGTGAGGGTCAACCTCGACGTTCATCTTGACGGACAAGTAGCAGGTCCTACTGAATACCAAGATAGAATTCTTTCTCCCGTTAGTGAGCGGGTTACATGTCCTATGCGGTTATTGGCAGATGAGATCATAAGTCTTTGGCCAAAGCATTGGAGATAGTTTTATTGGATACACAAGAGCTCAATGATCTCGATTTACATTAACGCATGCATAGCGTCAAGTACAGATAGGGTTTGACTGACCGTAACCCTATATCTTGATCGGGACATGTGAAAGAAGGGTTTATACATATACTGGTATTCACGACAGAATGGTTCTTGAATGATCCCATCATTCGTTCTCAGTTGGGGTACAGTATAGGCCGCCAGGCTGGCTAGGTGGTGCTACTAGTATTTGGTTCCTCCCATTGCTGACTGAGACGGACCTACCGAGTCGCGCAATAGGATTGACGACGGAATGAATCAAGCTAATTCTCTCATTATAAATATTAGATATTGGATATCTAATTAATTGGGACAATGGATGTCTAAATTGATTTATTAGATAAATTAATTTACAGCCTAATGAATTAAATAAATTACTGGGTGATTAATTTAATTCATAGATATAATTATTTCTTAGAGAAATTAATTATATTATTTTGTATTTGATATGATTAATTAATTGGATTAATTAATTGATATAAATACATCAGAACGGAATTGGAGTTTATCTATTTGGACTCACGGGAGTCCGAAACGAACCAAACTCGTCCGATTTCCTCTTTATGGCCGCCCCATATCCACCCACCTTCCCTTAGTCTTTGTCTCTAGTTTTTTAATGGAAACCAAAGACTTAAGAGATTTGAAATCTCTTATTATATTGTGAAGGGTGTCTTTATTAGGTAGAGTTGAAGAATAATAAGTAGAAAACTATCACTTGTCATGTGGAGTCTTCTCACGGCATATACAAGAGAGAGAGAGAGAGAGAGAGAGAGAGAGATTTTCTCTCCAGCTTCTTCTTCGCCATTTTTCTTCATTCTTTTTCTTACATAATTTTCTTAGAGATAATTTGTGAGAAAAGATTGAGAGATTGTGAGTTATACACTTAGAGTGTAAAATTCATATTTGATAGCTTTATCATCCGATTCTAGCCGTAACCTTGGAGGTTAATTAGGTGATCGTCGTTCCGTTCGTTTCTCCGGCGCGTGACAAGTAAGACGTGGTATTTTCGGCGTTGGATCATCCAAGGGCTTGGAGCACTTCGGATCGTAGCTTGGGGAATAGCTCAAGAGAAGAACACCATATAATCAACGGACTACAAGGGTATGATTTCGAATCTTCCTTTATTTATTTATATTCGTATATACGTAGCTTGATCGATCCTCGTAGGGATTCGGATCGAATTAATTTTCATTTTACCGCTTCCGCTGGGCCTTCGTTTTAGGCACCGAATCCCAATAGTGGTATCGGAGCGAGGTCTTGCGATCGTATATACGATATTTAGCATTTTGAATACTTTTTTTGTGATTTAGAATCACTTTGATAATCGTAGATATTTTATTGTTCATCGTAGTGTCGTTTTTCCGTGATTTTATGTTATGGTATAAATCAGGTTTTTCTTGAAAATATGATTTATATTAATAATATATATCAGGAATAACAGGATTTTAGAAATCTGCCCGAAAATGAGATGTATGCAATCGTTGGACGATATACCATACAGCTGCCTGACAGTGGCCGAGCGCTGCTGTTGGCTGCCGAGTCAGTGCCGAGTGTTGGAACATTTTGTTCCATACATAAATTAAAAGTGTTTTTATGATTAATGGCAATAAACAAAACAAAACAATGAAGAGGCGAAGCCAAGAATCGAAGAAAATGAAGCTGGAAAATAGTGTTCTGCTCAAGCCTAACGTACGTAACTCAGCATGATTAACGTACATAAATGAAGCAGTTTTACGTACGTAATGGAAGTAATATAACGTACGTAATGCAGTTCAAACCGGATGAACGTTGGACGAGTCGAAGTCAAAAAGGTGGCAACGGACATATGACGTCAGCAGTGACGTACTATTAACGTACGTAATGAAAAGTATGATAACGTACGTAAAGAAAGAAACGAATGTTACTGGACTGAATCTGGGAGAAGCTAACGTACATAACAGTGTCTGGTTAACGTACGTAAACAAGCTTACGTACGTAATGGGAAGTATATAGCGTACGTAATGAAGGTCCTGGCAGCTAACGGCTAGTTTGATCAAGAAGCCTATAAATACCATGTCTATGGTATTGATTGAATACAACAACTTCAAGCATACTACACATTCATCTGAGATTGATATTCATTGTATTGTTGTTGTAATATTAAGCTTACATTGAGTGATTGAGTGTTATACAC
This sequence comes from Orobanche coerulescens, assembly GCA_033398695.1. Lineage (NCBI taxonomy): Eukaryota > Viridiplantae > Streptophyta > Magnoliopsida > Lamiales > Orobanchaceae > Orobanche > Orobanche coerulescens. Next base: position 100,571,652 of record CM065812.1, read on the forward strand.
AAAATCATACACGAGTGGTAAAAGAAAAGATACGATTGGATTCGGTGTTATTAGGATCAAGGATCCGGCATTGTTAGAATCGCAATCGCTATCTTCGTGAGGTTTATCTAGTACCCATAGAAAGCTAGAGCGGTTGATTCCTTGTCCGATAGAAAAGGAAAACGGTTTAACTTGGACCGACGCAAAGACAAGTACGAGTGGTTTATCACGGACCAATAGAAGACGTGATTGTAAACGGTTATACCTCGACCGATAGAAGAGAGGCGTAGAGGTTGCTATCTTTAACCTATTGAAAAAGATAAAGAGAGGACGTAGGCTCGTTTATAGCCGAACCTATATAAATCCTTGCATCATTTATTTTCCGTTAAGAAGTTACTGGGTAAACTTCACGTGACACCATGTGCTGCGCTGCCTATTTTCGTTTTTATACGATAACAATAGAGCAGTAGCACATGCATAGGAGCCGAGGTTTCACAACAGTACCAAACATATTGAGAGAGAGTATCATCTCGTAAGAGAATTTATTCGCAAAGAGATACATTGTGCTACATAGAGTAGAGTCATCCGACTACGTCGCTGATCCACTGACCAAGCCACTTTCTCAGATTAGCTTAGAGCGTCATCTAGAGAACATGTGTATTAGATACCATAGTGTGTGGCATTGAGTGCAAGTGGGAGATTGTTGGGAGTATGCCCTAGAATGCCACTCAGAGGATGTTGAGTGAGGGCATTGTAATTGTAATTATGTAATTCATTATCCTAAGGCAATGGATGTTTCTTTATTTACTGGTAGTTACTGGCATTCCTAACTCGTAAATATATATATATATATATAGAAACTAGTCCGTGTATTTGAGAGCAAAACGTTCCACTCCTTATTGGATAAGGGGGTCGGCACTGGAAAGGTGTATAGCTCAAATACTTAATCGTTCGCAAGTCGATGAAACTTGACTGGGCGTTAAGTTAATGTGAAGACTTGTATGACGTGTTCTTTGACATGGAGTGTGCCTTTCAAACACTAATGGTTAGTGGGAGCACACATTATAGGTATGCTAATTGGATTAGTATACTCGAACCGACTCACCCTCGATTCGTCACACGGATTTCACTCCGGGACAGTCAATGACGGAATCGAAAGGTTGTGATAGGTATTCGTGAACCTTCGACATGAGGATTTAGTAGGGATGTGCTTGTGACGTCAATACTTTCATTAGAGTAGTTCGACCCTGTAAACCGGAAGGTGGGGGTCAATCTCGATGTGCATCTTGACGGGCAATTAGCAGGTCCTACTGAATACCAAGATAAAATTATTTCTCCCGTTAGTGAGCGGGTTATATGTCCTATGCGGTTATTGGCAGATGAGATCATAAGTCTTTGGACAAAGCATTGGAGCTAGTTGTATTGGATACACGAGAGCTCAATGATCTCGATTTGCATTAACGCATGCATAGCGTCAAGTACAGATAGGGTTTAAGTGACCGTGACCCTATATCTTGATCGGGACATGTGAAAGAAGGGTTTATACATATACTGGTATCCACGACAGAATGGTTCTTGAATGATCCCATCATTCGTTCTCAATTGGGGTACAGCGTAGGCCGCCAGGCTGGCTAGGTGGTGCTACTACTCTTTGGCTCCTCCCATTGCTGACTGAGACGGACCTACCGAGTCGCGCAATAGGATTGACGACGGAATGAATCAAGCTAATTCTCTCATTATAAATATTAGATATTGGATATCTAATTAATTGGGACATTAGATGTCTAAATTGATTTATTAGATAAATTAATGTACGGCCTAATGAATTAAATAAATTACTGGGTGATTAATTTAATTCATAGATATAATTATTTCTTGGAGAAATTAATTATATTATTTTGTATTTGATATGATTAATTAATTAGATTAATTAATTGATATAAATACACCAGAACGGAATTGGAGTTTATCTGTTTGGACTCACGGGAGTCCGAAATGAACCGAACTCGTCCGATTTCCTCTTTATGGCCACCCCATATCCACCCACCTTCCCCTTAGTCTTTGTCTTTATTTTTTTAATGGAAACCAAAGACTTAAGAGATTTGGAATCTCTTATTATATTGTGAAGGATGTCTTTATTAGTTGGAGTTGAAGAATAATAAGTAGAAAACTATCACTTGTCATGTGGAGTCTTCTCACGGCATATACAAGAGAGAGAGAGAGAGAGAGAGACAGAGAGAGAGAGAGAGAAATTTTCTATCCAGCTTCTTCTTCACCATTTTTCTTCATTCTTTTTCTTACATAATTTTCTTAGAGATAAATTGTGAGAAAAGATTGAGAGATTGTGAGTTATACACATTTGATAGCTTCATCATCCGATTCTAGCCGTAACCTTGGAGGTTAATTGGGTGATCGTCGTTCTGTTCGTTTCCCCGGCGCGTGACAAGTAGAGACGCGGTATTTTCGGCGTTGGATCATCCAAGGGCGTAGAGCACTTCGGATCGTAGCTTTGGGAATAGCTCAAGAGAAGAACACCATATAATCAACGGACTACACGGGTATGATTTCGAATCTTCCTTTGTTTATTTAAATTCATATATACGTAGCTTGATCGATCCTCGTAGGGATTCGGATCGAATTAATTTTCATTTTACCGCTTCCACTGGGCCTTCGTTTTAGGCACCGAATCCCAATAATAAGCATATCGGGCTCGGTGCCGATTGATTCTGATAAGTCGTCTCAACACAAAGGAGATCGACAACAACGACCGTACAAGGCCTCGTAAGGTGCCATCTTAATCGAAGCATGCCAACTATTATTGCACGTGAACTCGATCAACGGTAGTTGGGCTTCCCAATCGTCTTTCCAATCGAGGACACATGCTCTCAACATGTCCTCCAACATCTGAATAGTTCGGTCTGATTGTCCGTCGGACTGAGGATGAAAAGTTGTGCTGAGATTAAGCTGAGTTCCCATGGCACGATGAACTAATTTCCAAAAATGTGACACGAATCGCCAATCACGATCAGAAACGATACTCTTAGGAGTACCGTTCAATCTCACTATCTCTTTGATGAACAACTGGGCAAGTCTCTCGGGACCCCACGTATCCTTAATCTCAAGAAAATGAGCTGACTTAGTTAAGCGGTCCACAATTACCCGAGTTGTATTCATTCCACGACAACTCATCGGTAAACTCGCGATGAAGTCCATTGAAATATCCTCCCATTTCCACTCTGGAATATGGAGCGGTTTCAGCATATCCGCCGGTCGCTGATGTTCTATCTTGACTTGCTGGCAGGTTAAACATCTCGAAATAAATTCTGCGACTTCTCGCTTCATATTACTCCACCAGTAATTTTGTTTCAAGTCTTTGTACATTTTGCTAGACCCCGGATGAATGGAATAAGGGGTAGCATGAGCTTCTCTCAAAATCGAGTTTTTCAACTCGGCACCCGCCGGTACACATAACCGGTTCTTAAATCGCAAAAGTCCATCCTCGTGGACCACAAATCCAGGGGCTTTCCCCTGAGCCACATCCTCTCGAACGCGCAATTAAAATGGGTCTGAACCCTGATTCACTCTGATCGCCTCCTCAAGTGGCGATGAAATCTCTAACATGCAAAGTTGCCCTTGCACTCGCTGTAACTAGACCTCGATCTCGGGTCTCAGGAATTCCTGTTGAAGTTCCTTCTGAACTATTAAACAAGCAAGCATTTGCTCCTGAACGGACTTACAGCTCAAGGAGTCGGCGACAACATTCGCCTTACCTGGGTGGTATTGGATCTCGATATCGTAATCTCTGATTAGTTCCAACCATCGTCTCTATCGCATATTTAACTCCTTCTGAGTAAATATGTACTTCAAACTCTTATGATCGGTGCAAATATGACAGGTGAGACCATAAAGGTAATGACGCCAAATCTTCAACGCGAAAACTACGGCTGCTAGTTCCAGGTTGTGGGTCGGATAGTTGACCTCATAAGGCCTCAGTTGCCGCGAAGCATAGGCAATCACTTTCCCGTTCTGCATTAATACACATTCGAGACCTTGTCCGGACGCGTCACTATAAACCACGAATCCTTCTGTCCCTTGCGGTAACGAAAGAACAGGTGCCGAAATTAAACGACTCTTTGAGCTCCTCGAAACTCTGTTGACACGCGTCAGACCACGTGTATTTCTTAACCTTCCGCAAACGGTTTGTCATAGGTTGAGCGATTTTAGAAAATCCTTCCACAAATCACCAGTAATAGCCTGCTAATCCGAGAAAGCTTCGGATTTCCTTAACATTCTTTGTAGGTTTCCAATCCCGGATAGCCTCCGTCTTCTGAGGGTCGACACGTACTCCATTTGCTGAAATTACATGTCCGAGAAACGTCACCTCAGACATCCAGAATTCACATTTGGAAAACTTTCCATACAGTTGCTCTCGTCTCAACACGTCGAGAACCTGATGAAGGTGAAATTCGTGCTCCTCTCTGTCACGAGAATAAATCAAAATATTATCTATGAAAACAACCACGAACTGATCCAAATAATCGATGAAAACCAGATTCATTAACTCCATGAATACTACAGGTGCATTAGTTAACCCAAACGGCATCACCACAAACTCGTAATGACCATAGCGTGTTCGAAACGCCGTTCTAGCGATATCCAACTCTCGAATTCGCAACTGATGATACCCATATCTTAAATCGATCTTGGAAAATACTGAAGTTCCCTGAAGTTGATCCAAAAGATCATCAATGCGGGGTAGAGGATACTTATTCTTGATCCTCACTCTGTCCAAATCCTGGTAATCAATGCACAAGCGAAAAGAACCATCCTTCTTCTTGACAAATAACACAGGTGCTCCCCACCGAGATGCACTCGGTCGGATATAACCCTTCTCGGTCAATTCCTCCAGTTGATTCTTCAATTCTTGCATTTCGATTGGGCCATACGATATGGTGCTTTCAATATTGGAGACGTACCAGGCTCCAACTCAATCGTGAATTCCACATCTCTCTGTGGAGTCAAACCAAGTAACTCGTCTGGAAAAACATAAGTGTATTCTCTCACTACCGGGATATCCGGCAACGTCACTAATGGTTTCTCGGTCTTGGTCATATAGCACCAATAACCGACGCAACCCTAATTGAGTAATTTCACTGCCTTCATCATATTAATAACTCTTCCGGAACAGCTGGGATTACCTCCCTGAAATACACACTCGACCCCATCGTCTGAAATAATAGTGACCATACGCTTGCGGACACTAATGGTGGCATCGTGAAGATCCATCCAATCAATACCCAAAATAACATCATCACTAGGTAAATCTACCACGATCAAGTCTGCCAAAAAAAACTCGGCCATGAAGCTGAATCGGACAATTCTTAATCTCACGATCTCCGATAATTCTCCTACCGTCAGGTAGTCCAATGATATAAGGTTCACAATTAGTCGCACTATCCAGATGAAGTCTACTCAAGCATGACTCGGAAATGAATGAATGTGATGCACCAATATCAAAAAGGGTACACACAGGTTGAGATAGAATTTCGAGTGTACCTTAAGATCATTCGGGCCTCTAGATCGTCGGTCCTCTTCATCTCATAAATTCGGGGCTTGCCAACCCCGAAACTGGATGCTCCCATCTGGTAGCTGTGGGCTCCGCCTTTGTTTGCTCCCGTCATCTTGAACGACGCGGGCTGAGTGGCCTGATTCTGAACCGCTGACTGCTCCGGGGCCTGAGATATCGTCGGAGTAGTCTTGGAGTCTCTTCGGCAAAAACGGGCCTTATGCCCAGCAATCCCATAGTTATTGCACGTGATAGTCTGCCTTGGACACTTGGTGCTGAAATGACCCTATTCTCCACAGTTGAAACAGGTGATGGCCGAACTGGCTGCTCGGGACTGAGATTCCGCCGGTCTAGGTGCCATAGGAGGTCGCTCAGAAAAAGTAGGGCCCGCACGAGGTTTCTTGAAGGTTGCTTGATTGCCTTCTGACTGATTACGATTCTTGGATTTCTTGTTAGCAGATGAAGGTTGTTGTCTAGCAATCTCCTTAGCAGTAAGCTCATAAGTAAGAGCTTTCTTGATGAATTCGTCCAGAGTGGTGTAATTGTGATTAAGCAACTGCATCCGCATACGAGGTTTCAACCTCTTACTGAAATACTTGATCTTATCCGCCTCGGTGTGGATAATAGATGAGGCGAAAGGAAGTAGCTCCTGAAATTTCTCGGCAATGGCGAGAACGTCATCTTCCGCTAAGGGGTCGAGAATGAGTAATTCTGATAACTTGGCCTCCCTGAGGGGGCCCAGATAATATCTCTCCATCATGAGGGTCTTAAACTGATCCCAAGTACAAGGTCCGTCAGTGGGCTTCATAGATAACCACCAAGAGTGAGCGCTCTTACCCAGATAGTAAGCCGCGACTGAAACTTTGTGCCCTTCGGGACACTCCACCATAGCAAACAACTTCTCGAAATGCTCAAGCCAGTGAACAATATCCGCCGGCTCAGACGAGCCCTTGAAAGTAGGTGGTCTCTGGCGAGAGATGTCGCCAATGACACTGCTCACACTCCTCTCTTGCCTCTCAGGTGGCGGCGGAGGGGCCTGCTGATTTTGACCGGTTGAGTTCTGCATCGTCTCCATGAGGCGTTCCATCTGTGTCATCTGGGTCATCATGCCCTGCATAAAAGCGAGCGGATCAACCCGAACACCTTCTGATTGAGCTGTGTCCCGGGTATGACTCCCTGACGGTGAATGATTATTTCCGGGTGAATGAGTGGCAGCGTCGCTGCTCGATGAATTAGCATTATTCCTTGTGTCCGCGTGTGTATTAACACGAGCTCCTGGGTTTCGGCCCACACCGCGGCCTCTTCCCCTGTGTCCTTTGACAGCTCTATCCATACTGAAGTAGGAAAGTCACATGATGATTATAGAATTCGCATGAGCACCGCATTATGATTACGTTATGAAATGATAATAATGAGCATACGCGCTCTAATATAATGATTACATGAAGGATCGACTGAGGTTACATGGTTATGTGATGAAATTCTTGAAATGATTATCTTGAACAAGTTAACAAGATTGATGAACTGAGCAATGAAATGAACTGAGGGATTAATGAGTTGACATGATCGACATGATCAAAAATGAAAATGATGATTGAGGATTGTTGACTGATGAATGATGAATGAGTGATTCTTATTTCCAGAAATTACACCATGGCGTCAGAAATCTTACAGTTCTTTCGATCTGAGGGGCTTGGCATTTACACAGGTCACACGTGATGCGAAAGTCCAATGATACTAGTCTGATGAACAATGATTTCAAATGAGACATGACTCGGAAGCTAGTATTTAAAACCACGCTCCGATACCAACTCTGTAACACCCCAAACTAGGTGGATATTACAGTGTCGTGGACCCCCAACTGGGACCCACCAGGCGAATGAAAATTAATAAATTAAATAATATAATTGTAGTATCGAACCACATTATATCATCAATTACTACGATGAGGAGTTTCAAGTAGAACACATCCAGGAAATACAGAATATATGTATATTTTATATGAAGATAAAACATACAACTATGAATAAAAGTAATATCCCAACGGAAATCTGCAGCGGAAATAAAAATGAAGAAAACATGAATGACTGAAAAGGACTGGGGCCTCCTGCTAGTATCACTGGGACTCCTCGCCGTCAATGTTCTCTTCCCGTGCTTTTGCCTTGCCATGACCTAAAAACAATATCCCCAACGGGGGTCAGTTACACAGAACAACAATCCTCAAGAGTTGAATAAACAAAATCATGACATATCTTAATTATGAAATTAAGCTGAAGAGGGGCATCATAGTACGCCCGTAATGGGACGTCCAAGTGCACAAGACGAGTGTCCGTACACACCTGTCCTTGTACCTAATTAGTCTCACGGAGGCACGTTACCGTGTGCACAGTCCATTGTGTCGGTGAACCCTTCACATGACTATCGTGTGCCCGACTAAAAATTCCACACATAACCACCCGGCCACGCAAATATGAACCCAGAAGGTCACATGAACAAGAGTGACCATGATGAATATTAATGAATAACAATCCGACAAGGATCAAGAATGACTCACCGAGATGAAATAATAATGAAATGAATGGTAGCTCACTGAAATGATTGGAACCGTCGTTCCTCGTGAATTGAATGATTAGTTTGATAACTACAAGTCTCAATATGATTATTACACTATGAATGAATTATGATTATGAATGAACAACAACGAAAGGAATGAGTATCCTTTTAACCGAGTAAGAATTAATTTACACAAGACCGGTGAAGAATGTCCTTCCTCGAACAAATGTCCTAAAATGAGATGTCGGACGCTCGAACAACCTTGAATAACACAATTACCAACAATCCACTTAATATACGAATCAAACATGATCACAATCAACTCAAAACGTCGATACGACAAGACCAAATTCATTGGGGCATTACAACAAATATGTTGTAACCAATCCTCGATTGTTTACAACCAATCCTCAATTATATCGATACCAAACCTCCAAGGAGGGATACAATACAATAAAACATCTCCAACACAATCAATAATCTAATATGAATACCCAATTCGAGATTTCAACAACATCTAATCGAAACCCCCAAATCCAAATCAACATTCAAAGTGTTCTTCAAATAATCCTTCAATAATCCAATGAATATTCATACAAACTCATAATCATATGTATACCTCTTCATATATCATGATTACAACATCCAAGACATCATATTCCATCATAGAATCGAAATCTAAGGTTTGGAGAAAATTACCTTTGAAGATCCAACCTCTTCGATCCGTCAAAACTAGTGTTAATCGACTTCCCAAGCTCCACAAACGAATGAAGATGATTAAACTCGAACACACAAGTGTTTGATGATGAAAAATCTCTCCCACAAAAACTCTCTCGGAACCAAAATGAAGAAAGGGTGAAATGAGAATAAAAATCCCATCCGAGCCTTTATAAACTGCGCAGAGTTACGGTCGTAACTCTGCCATCTTACAGGCGTAACATCCCAAGTCAACGGCCTTACGGCCGTAATATCCATTTCATACGGTCGTAACAATGATTCTTCGAAAAAACAATAATGCGTGTACTGACCGGGTTACGGCCGTAACCAAAGCTACATTACGACCGTAACACAACACTTACGGCCGTATCCTGCCGAACTTACAGCCGTAAGTTGTCTTCGTCAAAACACCCTCCTGCCCAACGAATGCATCCTACGGCCGTAGTCTCCCAAAACATACGGCCGTACCTTCGTGCTTACGGCCGTAACTAGAATGACTTACGGCCGTAAGTTGTCTTCATCCAGAAAGACACCAATTCCACGAATGCATGTTATGGCTGTAATGATGATCAGTTACGGCCATAACTCACCGCTGGAAATGACAAAAATCCGACAACTCCGTCTTCTCGTTACCAATGATGAATGATTCGACATATGATACTTGTATGAATGTAATTGAGTCCAATAACATGCAATAGGTGATACTTGCAACACAATACTACCCATCACGATGATTATGATAATACTCTCGTCTCGATTCTCAAATGAAGTTGAACGACAATCGGCAACTGATACATGGCTTAAAATACGCCAATGATGAACACAAATGAATGAACGTCAACGATGAATGATCATTAATGAGTGGAAAATTACTGAGTGACAATTACTGAATGATAATTACTGAATGACAATGAATGAATTTACAACCGGGTACTACACGCAATGCCCCGACAATCATGTCAGTCTAATCCGATACCTGATCAAAACAACATATGGACATGGTCCTAACACAAGACCTACAAATGCATACTCATATGACAACGTCAATATGCCCACAACAATAACATCAATGTATACTCAATGGAAATCCGATGATCCAGCGCACACAGCATAGATCCCAAGATGACCCTGTTAGATCAACACGAGGTGGATAACCAATAATATATATATGCACAACAACAACACATGGTAATCCAACAATCCAGCGCACACAGCATAGATTCCCATGATGATCTCGTCGGACCAACGCATGGTGGAAATACATGTCCAACGATCCAGCGCACACAGCTATAGATTCCCATGATGATCCCATCGGACCAACACATGGTGGACATACGACAACAATGCACAACTGCATAATCACAACAATACACAAATGCACGACAACAACAATACATGAATGCACCACAACATGATCGACACAAAATGACAAAAATGATATATTACTTGCCCCAAGTCCTTCGAGAGCAATCACGATGTCAAAACCATCACCAATAATTTCGTCAATATTTGACGATTCAAAAGTACCATAGACTATAGATAACTCATATCCTCGTCTTTACCATAACGTATTCTCGATATTCAAGTATACTAATAACAATTGTAAATCATACACATTGTGATTTAATTCCCAAAATTAGAAAACAACGTACAATTCCAAATCTCCAGAGTTCACAATTATAATCATTGCTATACGAATTATAAACGAATGAAACTGAAACCATTCATTAAGTATTATAAACTGAGCAAGTAATAACTTACCTCGATACCGACCGATGATGATGAAGTCATTTCCAATTTCCTTGCCTTCGTCTACAAGCTCCTCGACCCCAGCCAAAGCAATTTCCGAACATACTCCAACTCGCCGCAACATATTATTCTCAAGAACATGAACAACACCATCAAACACCTCAAGGATCAACAATATCTTCATATCTCAAGCTCCAAATCCATGCCATCAAGCTCATAATCGACTTAGAAGAGCCAAAAGTCCATCTCCGAGGGTTGAAGGACGAAGAAATGAAGTGAAACTCTCTAAATGATGAAATGACGGAGGTCTTATATATATAAACATTCAGGCATTACGTACGCTACGTGACCTTCCTAGTGTGCATAACAACCATTATGTACGTTATCTGACCTCGATAGCGTACGTAATGACAGTCCAGAGGCTACTGTCTCAATTTGTTTGATTGCTTACGTACGTAACACTCATGACATAGCGTACGTAACATATAGTTGATTTGCTACAGTAATATACCCATTTAACGTACGTAATGAGCAATACGTTGCGTACGTTAACCTCTTCGTTGACTTGCCTTTTCGCACGCCAGCCAAAAATTGCCGACCACGGGACCCACTTGTCAGTCATAGCCTGATCCTGTCCGATTCTCTTCATAACGTACGTTATGTACTGTACGTGATGTACATTACGTTTGTGTCTTAACGTACGTAAGCTCCTATGCTTAATGTACGCTACGTTTCTATTTTGACAAAGTTCTCTGATCAAACGACTGTGTTATAACGTACGTAATGCATGATACACAACGTACGTTATACTTACCAACTTAACGTACGTAAGCTCCTTAGCTTAGCGTATGTAATGACTTCTACACTTAGCCAATTCCAACTGTTCTTGTCCGTCTCGACATACTGGTCACGTATACACATATATTGAATACATACACTCGTCCCAATAACACTCTCATATGATACACCTGATATCAGAATTAAAAAAACCTGATACACGATGTCTTCAAATGCAATTGTCGATAAAGTACGATGATTATATCAATACAGATGTCTCAGTCCTTTAATTATTTTATCCATACTGTACATATTCCACACTGTACAACATAACTCGGATAAAAAACAGTAAACAACCATAGTAGAATTTTAGGATAGTACATACTACACCACTTAAAATAAGTTTCGTCCTCGAAACTTGCAATCCCATCGTAATCAATAGTTCAATCAAGATATCCAAAACCATCACAAAACCAATCGATCGTCATCCTTAACGAATAACCAAACAATATACATACAAATGCGTGAAGTCGATGATCTCCTGTGATACGAGCAAATGACTCCCCCTTCAAAGCCTCAATACGCTTACAATCACAATTTCGCGAATTTCAACAAAATACATCGTTGTACCTCAATTATGGAATAATCCATCCGTGTCAAGTCTATTTGCCTGGTCGCACATCAAGTCCCAATCCTGATAAAAACCAATAATACATGATACATCTGTGAAACAACTGCCCAAAACAATGGCAACAAATCTCGAAACATCGACACAAAGTCCGAACGCTCATACGATCAATAACAATGATCAACTAATACTTAACCGAGAATATCATCGACATGATAAACTCCAATACGGCCAACCAAAGGTCAAAACACAACCGAGAATATCATCCACATGATAAACTCCAATACTACCAATGAATGATTAACAGTGACCGAGAATACCCTCACACGGTAAGCTCCAACACGATGAACACAGAACCATAGGGATAGATACATGAGGGAATAACATTCTCAAAACGTTACACAAATCACATACAGTGGATCTCAAAGGAACACACCCAACTGTTGACCATACCTCTCGGCGTATGATCAATCAATCACAAACCGAAGAACATACCTAAGCATATATAGAGCGGGAACGACCATTCAGTATGGCTCAAAATTCAAAAATCACAATAGCAAAATCATGCTACCACTACATTAATAGAGCCACATAGCACATATGCTCCAGTTTCACAAAACCCAAAGTTCCATAATCATATTATGTACTGAATCTACAACACGCGACATATTTCCCTTATCTGATCAACCAACCGGTCATCCCTGAATAACCAAACTACCATGCTGAAGTTCGAATCTCTTTTCATCGTACAATTGATGTGTTATCCAGTTCATGAGTCTTACTCAGGACTTCTCCATGATATGCATTATGTACTAAGTTGTACGTATACCAATCACATTTTCAAAACCAGTTTGAAATCATATAATCTTGTCAAGAAGACCAATTTTTGAGAGTTCTTTCAAGAATTTCAAAACTCAAACATAAATTTTCGTACGAGCACGAAATCAATTTTCGAAAAGTTAAACTGGCTCGCTTGTGTTAAGTTCTCTATGACAATTCTTTTCGAATACACACCATTAAATAAAATGAAATTATGCAAATGATTGACCACATCCATGCTCCTGTATACCAGTTAGGCTCATCACCAATTCCACTGACATTGCATCGGAAAACCACATGATAGAGTTCCAAAATCTTAATGTATAGACTCCGATAAAAACTCCTTTCCAATATATAACTCGCAACGCTGACCATTATCCCATCGTGGATCACCTCAACTATACTATGACAAAACATTTAGTGATCAACAAATCAATCACAGCGAAATACTACCCGAGAAGTTTCATTTGAACAAATAAACCAAAACCCCAAAAGGCAGTAATAAAATAGATAAATGATTGGTAAGTGTTCTACAAATCTCGGGAGTTTTAGAAAATAGAAAAGCTTTTTCGAAACATTAGGGTCTAAGCCCATATCCCGTTCCATATTACAAGAAGTTTATAAAGTAGAAAACCCTTTCTGGACCCAAGTCCTGAGTTATAAAACTATTTCGAAATCGATTGGGTCTCGGCCCAAAATCGTTTTCCGTAAAACATTCATTTTGAAAAGTATCATTTTCAGATGTTCAAAAACAGTTTCATATATCTCAAAATGAACTAACATGACTACATGTTCCTCTCAACAATTCACAACATTCTCCCAAATACACAACTCCGTTTCCCAAGTTTAACTGACATACTGATCTTCCTTAATCACAGTTTCTCAAGATCATTGGCTCTGTCCCGACTATTATATTTTCCTACCTCATACAGTAACACATAATATCCTTCCGAAAGTTTCTCTAGGTACATCAACTTATAACTGAAAATAACCTCAATACAATCCAAAAATCCAAATACTTACAGATCGTGAAGCCGACGATTCCCCGTGATACTAACACATGTCTCAACTCTAGAAAATACTCGATACAGATATTACAAAACATGCATTTTGCAAAATCAGTTCAACTCAAAATATGACACATCTTTATCCGAAGAAACACGTTAATACCATTTGAAAAAGTTTACAACAACCACAGTACCACACTGGTAAATCACAAAACACACAAGCCCGAGTGAACAACAAAAACCCAGGGCTCTAATATTCGTCAATCGATAACTCAAATAACGCGACCAAAACATGACTCGACTCGACCCGACTACCTAGGTTTTCTCAACCTAAGCTCCGATACCATATTCTGTAACACCCCCAGAGCCATCCGGGAATATTACAGTACCATGGGCCCCGAAAAGGAACCCAGAAAGCTAAAAGACATTTTTACAAACATTTCAAATACGCCTAAGCGGCGATGACGGTAATATCTTTAAAAATATTCGAAGACTTTGTAAAACTTGCTAAACAATACCGTCGAAAAACCCTCATTTGGAAGTACAAGGTCAAACAGCCGAAACTCAATAGTTTAGAAAACGATTTTCCAAAGTAACTTAAGTTACCAGATAACGAAAGGTCATTTGAAGATACTCACGCAGCGGAAATGACAAACAGTAAAAAATATTCTAGCAGCGGAATACAACAACTAGTCAAAGTACTCGATTCACAAACACACGCCATAGCTAGTATCCTCCGGGAAGCTCATCTCTTCACGACCGCTACAAGCTCGATATCAGAAGAACCCAAAAAGAAATCCCACGACGGGGTCAGCCATAATACTCAACAATGATAACGATTGCACCACGTTAATAATTACATACCAATGACAATACTAAGCAAGAATACTACTACTATAATCTTACCATCATAACTTTACCAATTCGTGATAATCCTCATCAAAATAACCCTTATCATATTGCACATATCGTAATCTCGATTAACCAATAAACTCAAACATTAACATCTATACTGCACCTCCAACAATACCCAAAATTCTCAAAACATCATCATAACTCGCAATACGGAAATATACCAACTCTGACAAATTCGATCCATCGAGTAATATCATCAAATCCCAACACGATAATCGATCGTCCATTAAAAGACAAACACCAAAGGAAATACGAAACATACCTCAAGATACGCAATGCCCCGACAATCATGTCAGTCTAATCCGATACCTGATCAAAACAACATATGGACATGGTCCTAACACAAGACCTACAAATGCATACTCATATGACAACGTCAATATGCCCACAACAATAACATCAATGTATACTCAATGGAAATCCGATGATCCAGCGCACACAGCATAGATCCCAAGATGACCCTGTTAGATCAACACGAGGTGGATAACCAATAATATATATATGCACAACAACAACACATGGTAATCCAACAATCCAGCGCACACAGCATAGATTCCCATGATGATCTCGTCGGACCAACGCATGGTGGAAATACATGTCCAACGATCCAGCGCACACAGCTATAGATTCCCATGATGATCCCATCGGACCAACACATGGTGGACATACGACAACAATGCACAACTGCATAATCACAACAATACACAAATGCACGACAACAACAATACATGAATGCACCACAACATGATCGACACAAAATGACAAAAATGATATATTACTTGCCCCAAGTCCTTCGAGAGCAATCACGATGTCAAAACCATCACCAATAATTTCGTCAATATTTGACGATTCAAAAGTACCATAGACTATAGATAACTCATATCCTCGTCTTTACCATAACGTATTCTCGATATTCAAGTATACTAATAACAATTGTAAATCATACACATTGTGATTTAATTCCCAAAATTAGAAAACAACGTACAATTCCAAATCTCCAGAGTTCACAATTATAATCATTGCTATACGAATTATAAACGAATGAAACTGAAACCATTCATTAAGTATTATAAACTGAGCAAGTAATAATTTACCTCGATACCGACACGATGATGATGAAGTCATTACCAATTTCTTTGCCTTCGTCTACAAGCTCCTCGGCCCCAGCCAAAGCAATTTCCAAACATACTCGAACTCGACCGCAACATATTATTCTCAAGAACATGAACAACACCATCAAACACCTCAAGGATCAACAATATCTTCATATCTCAAGCTCCAAATCCATTCCATCAAGCTCATAATCGACTTAGAAGAGCCAAAAGTCCATCTCCGAGGGTTGAAGGAAGAAGAAATGAAGTGAAACTCTCTAAATGATGAAATGACGGAGGTCTTATATATATAAACATTCAGGCATTACGTACGCTACGTGACCTTCCTAGTGTGCATAACAACCATTACGTACGTTATCTGACCCCGATAACGTACGTAATGACAGTCCAGAGGCTATTGTCTCAATTTGTTTGATTGCTTACGTACGTAACACTCATGACATAGCGTACGTAACATATAGTTGACTTGCTACAGTAATATACCCATTTGACGTACGTAATGAGCAATCCGTAGCATACGTTAACCTCTTCGTTGACTTGCCTTTTCGCACGCCAGCCAAAAGTTGCCGACCACGGGACCCACTTGTCAGTCATAGCCTGATCCTATCCGATTCTCTTCATAACGTACGTTATGTAGTCTACGTGATGTACATTACGTTTGTGTCTTAACGTACGTAAGCTCTTATGCTTAACGTACGATACATTTGTATTTTGACAAAGTTCCCTGATCAGACGACTGTGCTATAACGTACGTAATGCATGATACACAACGTACATTATACTTACCAACTTAACATACATAAGCTCCTCAGCTTAGCGTACGTAATGACTTCTACACTTAGCCAATTCCAACTGTTCCTGTCCTCTCGACATACTGTTATGTATACACACATATTGAATACATACACTCGTCCCAATAACATTCTCATACGATACACCCGATATCAGAATTAAAACAACCTGATACATGATGTCTTCAAATGCAATTATCGACCAAGAACGACGATTATATAAATACAAATGTCTCAGTCCTTCAATTATTATATCCATACTGTACAGATTCCACACTGTACAACATAACTCGGATAAAATAATATTAAACAACAATAGTAGAATTTTAGGATATTACAGATAGAGCCCGTGCCGAATGGACATGGCCGTGCTGGAAAACATAGTTTAAATTGTTGCATGCAATCTTCACTTTTTTTACCATAATTTCCTCATCCGAACTCGGATTAGCTAACTTTTTGAACTGTTGAAAAGTTAACTCAATTTTCTATCATACTTATCGTTTTCAAAATTTTATGGAGTTTCCAAGTAATGGTGATTTTTATTTAAGGTCAATCCTTGTACACTTAGAATATCACAAAAGATGAACAATTACAAAACTTTCAATGTACTCATCATGCTACCATATAATAAACCCCATGGTATCCCATAGGACTCGTCAGACCATCCCCGGTTGTATAACACGTCGAGTGATATGAGGTTCGCACCCCATCGCACCCAAGAGCCCTCGTCAGGGCATGCCCTGGCTTTACTCGACCATAAACCACAATTTTACAACATTGGTAAATATCATATTCCAATCGTATCATGCCACATTTCACAGTATGTTGTGATATAACTTTGACAATGCAAGTCTCAAATCACTATC
Source organism: Orobanche coerulescens (assembly GCA_033398695.1). Lineage (NCBI taxonomy): Eukaryota > Viridiplantae > Streptophyta > Magnoliopsida > Lamiales > Orobanchaceae > Orobanche > Orobanche coerulescens. The sequence continues at coordinate 100,589,131 of CM065812.1, forward strand.
CAAAACTTTCAGCAACTTTGCTTTTCAATTGCATTTGAATAACGTTTCGAGGCATCCCTGATAAATCATTTAAAAAATAATACTATTCTATAAAATTGTAATAAAGATCAGTCATAAAGTATTTACAGAAAATATTTCTCAAATCATTGTCAAAAATATTTTCGAAATCCTTTCGAAACACAGTTTATTTCAAAATCATTCTCAAACACTAAAAGTCGTCAATTTGATTGAAAAATCATTTTTGAATCATTTCAAAATATCAACATAGAATTGATGAATTCAAAGCATGAACAACACCATACGAAAATCATGGTTTATACATATTCAATTGTAATTTATACATAAAGCACGATCAAATACTTGTCTGGCGAATTTAGGGACATGAACGTTTCAATGGTTTGTAATTAGGATTCAAAGCCCCGAAATTTCCGACCTACAACGAGGAATTCATGATAATCGGCAATAGGGATATTCATTGTAATTGAAGTAACACCGAAAACCCTAATAGAATCTCTTAGAGAACTTTTATCGGACACTTCGCAAACGGTATACGATTACAATGATTTGAACTAAAATTTTGATTTTTGTTCTGCTAGAATCGATAAGAACAATAACTAGATACTTCGTATATAACCATATTTCGAATCCGAACAACAAACATTTAAAGATTTTGAAGAACAAATTTAAGGTTCAGGGCCAGATTACCTCCAATCCTGCGAAAATCGTTGAAATCGGCTGAAGAGGACTTGCTAATTTGATTCTCACGCGTTGACTATGCATTTAAACTGCTCGGAACTAGGCCGGAAGGAATTCCAAGATGAGGTATGAATCCCTATGTTCTTCACGCTGCTTCAAAATTTGCCATTAACCCTAAAAACCCGTAAGGTCGGTTATAAGGATAATTTAGTAATTTCATCGTGACAGACTGACACCCTTGTCTTGTCTCGATCATAACTTGCTTGTTCGGGCACGGAATAGCTCTCCGTTTGTTCCAGTGGAAAGGTAACTCAATAACATACAATATGTAAAATTTTAGAGTTTTTGGTTTTTTCTTGAATTTATGGTGACTGATCAAAGTCAGTCCTGGCGCACAGCGCCTTCCAGAAAGGTCCACGTTCGTTTCTATTGACACCCTTGTTTTATTCCATTTATATTTTAAATGGTCCAATAATAAAATACTCGAAATAAGACTTGTGAATCTCTAGGTTGATCAAATGATGCGGTCACAGTCACAGTATGATAAAAAACGTTATCAACACACGGTCATATAACGATATTGCAACTCTATTGTGTGTTGATAATAAGGTTGTGAGAAAACGGAACAAGTCTAATAGAATAATATGAAAGATTGCGTAAGTTCGACAAAAGGGACAAAAGAATCCACAAAACGGGTCAAAGATTCGAAGTTATTTGGGGGTAAAAATCCAGGGTCTCACACCCTTTCCCCCTAAAAGGAAGTTTCGTCCCGAAACTTAGGATGCAATGGGAAGTATGTTACAACTGTGTCGTACTGACTGATAACAAAATTTCAAACTCAGTTCGAAGTAAAATCACACGAAAATAGTTAAGCGAGGTTTTCGAGGCTAAAAATCAATATGGAAACAAGTTTGAATATTACCCCCTGTATGGGTCGACTCCTCATGCTTAGTACGGGATATACCATATCCCACTAACAGCTTCATTAACAATCCTGTCCATGGAAGTTCATGGTTTGATTCTCGAGTTCAAATAATTCTCAAAATGGTAAAAATGCTCTGAAGCAGTGGTCGAATGAAGAAGTAATCTCTGAGGTTAAATAGGTAAATTCAGGATATTCCAACGAGGTTATTGTTTTAAAAATATAAGGGTCGAGCTCTCGGCGCTATAGCAATGGGGGTCGAGTTTGAAACATCCGCTAAGACTCTCTTGGCAGGCGATAAGTTCTCGCAACTAGGTTTATCCCGATTCTCTAATTTACCCAGGAAAGTCTTGTATCTCCTGGTCATCAATGTCTGAGTTCTGCTAGGCGCACTTACCTCTAAAGGCTCGCAAAGATCTATCACCGAGGTTTACTCAACATACACACAAAATATGAATAAAAGAGGATGAACAATATCATGATAAGAGTCAATTTCAAATTAAAGGTTCCACCTGATATAAGAATTGGTTGGCTCCATATATGGAACGAGAAAGGCTTTATACGCACAAAAGGTAATATCGGGTAAAATGGGTCTAAATAATACATCATATTTTCACTTGAAAAATCAGACAACAAGGTCCCGATTATGAATTCTTTCCTTAGGTTTATATTCACATGTTCTTTTCAAAAAGTTTCTAACACAAGCATCAAATTTCCAAAACAAAATGTCCAACTAAAAATGCTTTATTTATCATCATATATTACTATTATTTTCCTAAAATGAATCAGGAAAGACTTTTCAATCTCGATGTCCCGGCTAGATCATCGTGTCACAGTTAAATTATCAAACCTTACATTGCATGATTAACTATAAGGTTAGTTTCAAAAAGTCCGAATAAGATTAAAATTCTTTAGGTGACATGGTTTGATTCTTGAAAAAAATTGAAAATCACGTCCTTTACCAAAAATACAAAAGTTCTTGTTGTCACCGTGAAAATAGTATCTATGAAGTTTTACATAATAATTTACTCTTATTCAGATAATATATGTTTATACTGGGTTATAGCAAGAATGGATGTGGATATTCTATTTATATCGGTACTTTAACCAGAAAATATTGTTAGATATGATCAGAAATGCCCATGTAAATACATAGTCAAATTCTCCGTCACATTGTATTCAACTTACATTAATCTGGCATTCTATTTTAACTGTTAGAGAACATAGCTAGGATCCCTTGAACTCTCCTCGAACATATCTAGTTGAACAATAAGTTAGAAAATAACCTCTTTATCCCAAAATGATATTCGTCAAATCTGGTATAAAATTTTAAGGCTCTAAACATATCTTGCACAATGTGAAGCGCTTGGCATGCTTGTCTTATTTCTTAAGTAGGTCAAGAAGTAATCAACAAATGATAACCATATGAGCTCATTGAGATTACTGGATAAGGGTTGGGTTCATCAAGTTTGCAAATATGACTGAAGTATTAGTTGGGCCAAAAAGTTATAATCACAAACTCGTGACTAGAATCCAGTATCGTTGGGCTCTACTGCTCTCGAACCTCGCCATGCGGCATCAGAAACTAGTGCAACTTCACTTTGACAATATCGTCGCTTCCGTAGCTCGCACAATCCTCCCAAGAGTGTGTAATACCCTCGCCTTTAATATTGTATTTCATGATTTAAGTTAAGTGTTTTCGCACCATATCTGTGATGTTGTAGCAAGTATCGACGAATTATGTTAAGTTGGATCCATGGTCATTCATACTATATTAGTTGTTGGGTGATATTGGGAGAATTCCATTTATGCTTGTTATAGTACTTAACGTACGTTAACATGTATTCATAACGTACGCTATGAAGGTCGCCTTACGTACGTAACATCCATACGTTAACGTACGTAATGCGGAAGATCCTCCAGCAGTCCGCCTTTTGGCGGGTGGGGCCGAGCAGGGGTAGGTGGTCAGGAGTCGATCGCGACAGCCAAGTCAACGGCTATTACGTACGTAATGGCTACATAGTTACGTACGTAACGAATTGCGTGTTTTGAGGCAGTGAGATTTGATGAAATTGGTTACGTACGTAATGATCACAAGATTACGTACGTAAAGGCTATAACGTACGTTAACCACGTTCGTTAACGTACGTAATGTCAAGTTCAGATTATAAAAGTATGACTTGCCATTCACTTCCTACTCGACCCTTTTCAACCTCCCAGCTGAGAAACGATTCTTTTCCCCTCCAACTTCAATTCTAAGCCTTCCTAACTTGTGTTGGAGCTTCAACACTTGATTGGTGACTTGGAGAGCTAGAGATTGAGGTGTATCCCTTGAAGTGTTGGTGTTGTTCTTCATTTTAAGGTTGGTCTTTCTTTAACTCATATCAATTCCATGCTTATGATGATGTTAGTAGATAAATACTTCACATAATGTTAGTTTAAACTAGTGCAAACATGATAAGTTAATTGAATCATGCTCAAACTAAGTGAAGATTAACATTGAAGGTATTAGTGTTACTTCTTGTTGTAAATAACTTCATAATGTGATTGTGTTGATAATGATATACTTAAAACCTGATGTATAACATGATAATCGGAAGTTAATTATAGTCTCAACACTAGGAACATGTTAGGGATGATATCCTTAATGATTAAAAGTGAGAAATGTTAAATTTGTCTTGAACATTCTATTGATTCTTGAAGGTAGTATGGAACCATGATTTTTGTCCTCTAAAACCTTTGTAATAAAATTGTTGGAAAGATTATGTTAACCCTTTGTAGATGATCTTTGTTAGATGGATGAAGTTACTTCAAAAATTTCAAGTATCCAATGATATAACTAGGCTTTTAATAAATTCTTCAAAGTAAAACAATGAATGTTGATAGAAGGAAGTCGTAATCTTCTTATGTTCGAATTTATCGATTTCGTTAAAGGGTGTTAATCACTACATTAATAGGTTGATAATGTTCTTAAGAGAATTGTGTTGAATATGATGATACAAATGCGGTAGATGAGTAGCCGAATTCCATTTCATTAATCCATGCGTGTTTAGAAACGTAAATTAAGATGATGTTCTTAGTTCACTCAAAACTTAAACTTATGTTTCATATAGTAATCAAGTTTTGAATGAAACCGTTGGTAAAATAATGAAGAACGTAATTAAACACAACTTATATCGTAATTGGAAGTTTCAATGATTTGAAAAGATATTTTCACGATATTGCATTGATAATAAACTAGACATCAAGAATTTGACATTAAGGTTAGAATATGTAATGAACATGATAAACATACGATGATTTGTAATAAGAACATTGAAATGATCAATAGGATAATCGATTTATTCAAGTAAATTTACGAATATTGTTTATGCGATAATACCATTATCGCATTTAATGTGTTGTTGAATGAATTATATTTCATTCAAGGTTGCTTGTTCACGTGAGTATTGTTAGACGAGGATACCGTTCGTTTGACCATTCAAAGAAGGATTATTCGTCTACGGAATTGAGGCAAGTTATCTTGCTTGGTTATAATGATGTGTGGATTCTTATGATAATTATGCATTTCGTGTATATGAAACACTTATAAACTTGTGTCTGGTGACTTGAGGTTGTTCTTAATGATGTCCCGTTTTCATCATGGGATTGTATTCCCAAGTTCGTTACTGTTGGACCCTTGATGTCGTTGAGCTTTGTTGACACTTCGGTGAGTTGTTCGATTTCTAGGTAAAAGTGTAATTCGTTGAGTTTCGTTGTCATGTTGTATCGTGACATCTCGGTGAGTTGTAACCCGATTGGTTATGTGTAGGATTTTTAGCCGGGCACTTGATGATCATACGTGGAGGTTTTACGCATTTAGATCGTGCACACGAGACGTAGTTCGTGAGGCTAATTAGGTACATCGTCCCACGTATATTCTGGATTCCGTATACGGGGTAGACATGTGCACGGACACATTTCCGGATCGGGCGTACTGTGACGTCCGTCTTGAGCCATAGTATATGGTCGTTCGTATATTTGGTTATGTTTGACAGTTGGGACTGATTGTTTATACGCCTTCGGGGTATATTCAGTAGTCGGTGGATTTCTTTGAGATCAGTATATATGAATTGTATAATGTCATGAGAATTATTTATCATGTATAGCTGACCCTGTGGTTTGGGGCGAAATACTTGTATTTCAGGGCGAGGAAAGGGCAAGGCACAGGAGGAGCACAATGGCGACGGAGGATTCTGATGTATGCTATTTCGGGGGGCCCGAGTCTTTTGGTTGTTCGGTTATGTTTTATTGTGACTTTCATTTTTATTTTGTGTCGGATGAATGTACTAAAATTTGTTAGGTACTGCCCATCGTCATATGGTCTGTACCGAATTATGGATCCTGTGTTTGTTTGCTCGTGTTTAAAGATATGAATAACTCATGCTCCACACTGGGGTTTTGATAAATGTTGTGGTACGGTGCCACGTTGTCAGATTTTAAATGTATATTGTGATATCGCCTGGTGGGTCCCAGTAGGGGTCCACGGCACTGTAATAGCCACTGTTTTTGGGCTGTTACAGAAGATGGTATCGGAGAGTGTGTTTTTATTTTGAGTCATTGTAGAATCGAAATAGCATCAAGAAAACTTCGTGCCACGTGTAACCTGTGCAAGCGCCTGACCCGTCGAATACGGTATGTTCTCATGAACCATAATTTGATTACTGGCATGATATTGACGATGTATTGGTCTCCTTACTTATCTTGGCATCTTGCTACCATGAGGCAAAATTCATCTGTTTGAGGAGAACCTAAATTAATTATGTGATTGGAATTGTTTCGACTTAATGTTGATATGATATTGAGTGTGTAACATTTGTAGTGCCAGTGATTCTTTACAACTGCTTTGTTGGATAGGAAATTCCCTGTTGCTATTAACTTAGCATGAATTATGATTGATAAATCGAACTGTACTTGTGACTTGATTCTTTCAGTATGGAAAGGAACCTGAGAGGCCGTGGCAGAGGGGGACGAGGCCGCGGAAGAGGCCGAATTCCGATACCACGAGCTAACAGACGCGCGAATGTGGAACAGAGTTCCGCAGGCAGTGATTCGCCTTCTAGGGACCAATCACACCACACCGGAGAGAATGCACGTGCCGATCCTTACACCGTGATGCAGGGCATGATGGCCCAGATGACCCAAATGGGTCAGCTGATGGAAACTATGCAGAGGAATACTACTGGTCAACAGCAGGGACAACAGCCTCCGCCTCTGGTGCACAAGTGATCGTGAGTCGGATTATTAGCGACATATCACGTCAGCGACCTCCGACTTTTGAAGGCTCATCTGAGCCTGCTGACATTGTACACTGGATAGAGCATTTCGAGAAACTGTTCGAGATGGTGGAGTGCCCAGAGGAAAATCGAGTTGCTGTGGCAGCCTACTACCTTAGTAAGAGTGCCCATACTTGGTGGCTTTCTGTGAGGCCTGCCGAAGGCGCGAGTACTTGGGAGGAATTCAAGAATCTTATGCTAGATCGTTACTATCCTGCACCCCTCCGTGAAGCCAAACTGTCTGAATTACTAAACCCCACCCATCTAAGACGAGGATGTGTTAGCAATTGCCGAAAAATTCCAAGCACTTCTCCCTTTTGCTACGTCAGTTGTCCGTTCGGAAGCTGATAAGATCAAATATTTCCTCAAAAGGCTTAAACCCCGAATGAGGATGCAATTACTCAATCACCACTGCATTTACCTTACCTGAGTTTATTGAGAAGGCTTTGGAGTATGAACTTATGCGAAGGAGATTTCCAAGAAGCCTCGCTTTTCCAACAAGAGATCCAGAACTGCACTCCAAGGAGACAGAATCGGGGTATTCAAGAAACCCCAAAGATGTACCAAATCCTTCCGAGCGGCCACCTATGGCACCGAAACCGGCAGAATGCACTCTTGGGCAATCACCACTGCCGTGTGTTATAACCGTGGGGACTAGGGCATATCAGCTCCAAGTGTCCGCCGCCGCGTACTGTCACACTTGCGGGAAGAACGGTCATCGTGCTCGCTATTGCCGGGGTGGACTCGGGCGTGCTCCAGTAGCATCTCTTGCTCCAGTACAGTCTTCTGTTCAGGAACGTGCTCCTCTATCCGCTTCTTACCAGACTACTGGGGCGAACAAAGGGATGGGCCGTGGAAATCAAGTTGGTACACCTGCTTCCGGGGTTTCAAAACCCAGAGTCTACGAGATGAAGAAAGCCGATGATCCCGAAGCCAGCATGATTGCAGGTACTCTCGAGATCCACTCTCAGCCCGTTTGTGTTCTTTTTGATATTGGTGCTTCACACTCCTTTTTGTCTAGTTCTTGTTTGAGTCGTTTGCATTTGAATCGTGTTACCGATTGTGAACCTTATGTAATTGGTCTACCCGATGGTAGAAGAATTATTGGGAGTCGTGAAGTACAGAACTGTCCGATTAGCATGAACAATCGTGAGTGGTTGTCCGACTTAATTGTAGTTGATCTACCTAAAGATGATGTAATCTTGGGTATCGACTGGATGGATCGTCACGATGCCGTGCTTAGCGTCCGTAAGCGAATGGTGACCGTCACATCGGATGATGGCGTCGAGTGTATTTTTCGGGGTGATAATCCCAATCATTCTGGGAGAGTCATCGCTATGAAGGCTATGAGATTATTGAACCAGGATGCATTGGTTATTGGTGTTACATGACTAAGACAAATGACCGGCTACCAAATTGATTGATATTCCAAAGAGTTCGAGATTATCCAGATGTATTTCCAGACGAGCTTCCGTGAATACCCCACAATGAGAGGTGGAATTCACCATTGAGTTGGAGCAGAGACGTCCCCGCTTTCGAAAGCACCATATCGTATGGCCCCGATCGAGATGCAGGAGTTGAAAAGACAACTCGAAGAACTAATCGAGAAAGGATATGTTCGGCCCAGTGCATCCCCTTGGGGAGCGCCGGTGTTATTCGTACGGAAGAAGGACGGATCGCTGCGTTTGTGTATTGATTACGGGAGCCGAACAAAGTAACAATTAAGAACAAATATCCTTTACCTCGCATCGATGATCTATTGGATCAGCTCCAAGGAGCCGCTGTATTTTCCAAGATCGACTTGAGGTCCGGGTACCACCAATTGCGGATTCGAGAGTCCGACGTCCCAAGATGACTTTTCGCACTCGCTATGGGCATTATGAGTTCGTTGTCATGCCATTCGGATCGACTAATGCACTGCAGATTCATGGAATTGATGAATCGGGTTTTTATTAATTATCCGGATCGCTTTTGTAGTCGCTTTTATTGACGATATCTTGGTCTACTCTCGTGATCATGAGGAGCATGAGTGTCACCTCCGCAGTTCTCGACGCATTAAGGCGAGAACAACTCTATGGAAAATTTTCTAAGTGTGAATTACGGATGTCCAAGTTATTTTTCCGGTCATGTGATATCGGCAGAGGGAGTAAGAGTAGACCCACGTAAGACGGAAGCTATCCGACATCAAGCTACCCTCAAGAACGTGAAGGAAGTTCGTAGTTTTCTCGGGTCTAGCAAGCTATTACAGACGATTCGTGGAAGGATATTCAAAAATTGCACAACCGATGACTAACTGCTGAGAAAAGATAAGAAGTACTTGTGGTCGGAAGCATGTCAAGAAAGTTTTGATGAACTCAAAGGTCGATTAATTTCAGACTGCTTTAGTACTACCTAGAGGAACGGAAGGATTCGTGGTATATAGCGATGCATCGAGGCAGGGCCTTGGCTGCGTGTTAATGCAGGACGGGAAAGTGATCGCCTATGCGTCCAGAAAGTTGCGTCCTTACGAGGTCAACTACCCGACTCATGACTTGGAGTTAGCAGCCGTAGTGTTTGCTTTAAAAATCTGGCGCCACTATCTGTATGGAGTTGCCTGTCATATTTTTACGGACCACAAGAGCCTGAAGTATATTTTTACCCAGAAGGAGTTGAATATGAGATAAAGGAGGTGGTTAGAGCTAATCAAAGACTATGATATCGAGATCCTTGATCATCCAGGCAAGGCAAACGTGGTTGCCGATGCCTTGAGCCGCAAGACGGTGCAGGAGCAGATACTAGCTCGTTTGACCGCCCAGAGGGAGTTGCAATTAGAGTTCATGAGACCAGAGATTGAGGTCTGGATACAACGCATTCAGGGACAACTGTGCATGCTTGAGATTTCACCATCCCTTGATGAGACGGTCAGGACGAAACAGATGACGGACCCATTCTTATCCAGAATTCGAGGAGAAATCGATCAGGGGAAGGCCCCTGGATTTGTGGTTCACGAGGATGGACTGTTACGCTTTAAAAATCGAGTGTGTGTACCAGCAGACGAAGAGTTGAGGAATACTATTCTGAAGGAGGCTCATGCTACCCCGTATTCCATACACCCAGGATCAAACAAAATGTATAAGGATTTGAAGCCGTATTATTGGTGGGGTAACATGAAACGGGAGGTTTCCGAATTCGTTTCGAAATGTTTGACTTGTCAGCAGGTCAAGATTGAGCATCAACGACCAACAGGCATGATGAAACCGCTTCCGATTCTCGAGTAGAAGTGGGAAGACATATCGATGGATTTTATTACTAGTTTGCCGACGAGCCGTCGAGGCATGAATACGATTTGGGTGGTTGTGGATCGATTGACTAAATCAGCCCACTTCTTGGAGATCAAGGACACTTGGGGCCCTGAGAGATTGGCCCAATTATTCATCAAAGAGATTGTGAGACTGCATGGCACCCCTAGGAGTATTGTATCAGATCGGGACGGACGGTTCGTGTCGCACTTCTGGAAGGCGGTTCATCATGCTATGGGTACACAGTTGAACTTCAGTACGGCTTTTCATCCTCAGACCGACGGTCAGTCTGAAAGGACAATTCAAACTCTAGAGGATATGTTGAGGGCATGTGCTCTCGATTGGAGGCCTGACTGGGAAGCCCAACTACCGTTGGTAGAATTCACGTATAATAACAGCTGGCACGCCTCGATCATGATGGCCCCTTATGAGGCATTATATGGTCGTCGTTGTAGGTCCCCTTTGTGCTGGGACGAATTATCTGAATCTATTGGTACGGAACCTGATATGTTATTGGCAGCCCGCGAGAAGATTTCCCTGATCAAGAGCCGTCTATTAACGGCCCAAAGCCGCCAGAAATCATATGCAGATAATCGTCGACGACCACTCGAGTTTGAAGTTGGTGACCATGTACTGGTCAAAGTATCTCCTACCAGAGGTGTTTTCCGATTCGGGAAGAGAGGCAAATTGAGCCCAAGGTATATTGGTCCGTTTGAGATTCTGGAACGAGTAGGCGACCTAGCCTATCGTTTAGCATTACCACCAGCTTTGAGTCGGATTCACAACGTATTCCATGTATCTCAGTTAAGGAAGTATGTTGCTGATCCAAGTCACGTTATTCAATTCGACGAGGTCGATATAGCCGACGACCATTCGTATGAAGAACAGCCTGTGCAGATACTCGAGAGAAGAATTAAACAGCTGAGGAACAAGACGATTCCCTTATTAAAAATTCAGTGGTCAAGACATGGAGTCGAGGAAGCTACGTGGGAGACCGAAGATAGCATGCGAGAGAAATACCCCGAACTGTTTACCCCTTAGTTTCGGGGACGAAACTCCTTTTAAGGGGGGGAGTATGTAATACCCTCGCCTTTAATATTGTATTTCATGATTTAAGTTAAGTGTTTTCGCACCATATCTGTGATGTTGTAGCAAGTATCGACGAATTATGTTAAGTTGGATCCATGGTCATTCATACTATATTAGTTGTTGGGTGATATTGGGAGAATTCCATTTATGCTTGTTATAGTACTTAACGTACGTTAACATGTATTCATAACGTACGCTATGAAGGTCGCCTTACGTACGTAACATCCATACGTTAACGTACGTAATGCGGAAGATCCTCCAGCAGTCCGCCTTTCGGCGGGTGGGGCCGAGCAGGGGTAGGTGGTCGGGAGTCGATCGCGACAGCCAAGTCAACGGCTATTACGTACGTAATGGCTACATAGTTACGTACGTAACGAATTGCGTGTTTTGAGGCAGTGAGATTTGATGAAATTGGTTACGTACGTAATGATCACAAGATTACGTACGTAAAGGCTATAACGTACGTTAACCACGTTCGTTAACGTACGTAATGTCAAGTTCAGATTATAAAGTATGACTTGCCATTCACTTCCTACTCGACCCTTTTCAACCTCCCAGCTGAGGAACGATTCTTTTCCCCTCCAACTTCAATTCTAAGCCTTCCTAACTTGTGTTGGAGCTTCAACACTTGATTGGTGACTTGGAGAGCTAGAGATTGAGGTGTATCCCTTGAAGTGTTGGTGTTGTTCTTCATTTTAAGGTTGGTCTTTCTTTAACTCATATCAATTCCATGCTTATGATGATGTTAGTAGATAAATACTTCACATAATGTTAGTTTAAACTAGTGCAAACATGATAAGTTAATTGAATCATGCTCAAACTAAGTGAAGATTAACATTGAAGGTATTAGTGTTACTTCTTGTTGTAAATAACTTCATAATGTGATTGTGTTGATAATGATATACTTAAAACCTTATGTATAACATGATAATCGGAAGTTAATTATAGTCTCAACACTAGGAACATGTTAGGGATGATATCCTTAATGATTAAAAGTGAGAAATGTTAAATTTGTCTTGAACATTCTATTGATTCTTGAAGGTAGTATGGAACCATGATTTTTGGCCTCTAAAACCTTTGTAATAAAATTGTTGGAAAGATTATGTTAACCCTTTGTAGATGATCTTTGTTAGATGGATGAAGTTACTTCAAAAATTTCAAGTATCCAATGATATAACTAGGCTTTTAATAAATTCTTCAAAGTAAAGCATTTAATGTTGATAGAAGGAAGTCGTAATCTTCTTATGTTCGAATTTATCGATTTCGTTAAAGGGTGTTAATCACTACATTAATAGGTTGATAATGTTCTTAAGAGAATTGTGTTGAATATGATGATACAAATGCGGTAGATGAGTAGCCGAATTCCATTTCAATAATCCGTGCGTGTTTATAAACGTAAATTAAGATGATGTTCTTAGTTCACTCAAAACTTAAACTTATGTTTCATATAGTAATCAAGTTTTGAATGAAATCGTTGGTAAAATAATGAAGAACGTAATTAAACACAACTTATATCGTAATTGGAAGTGTCGATGATTTGAAAAGATATTTTCACGATATTGCATTGATAATAAACTAGACATCAAGAATTTGACATTAAGGTTAGAATATGTAATGAACATGATAAACATACGATGATTTGTAATAAGAACATTGAAATGATCAATAGGATAATCGATTTATTCAAGTAAATTTACGAATATTGTTTATGCGATAATACCATTATCGTACGAATGTGTTGTTGAATGAATTATATTTCATTCAAGGTTGCTTGTTCACGTGAGTATTGTTAGACGAGGATACCGTTCGTTTGACCATTCAAAGAAGGATTATTCGTCTACGGAATTGAGGAAAGTTATCTTGCTTGGTTATAATGATGTGTGGATTCTTATGATAATTATGCATTTCGTGTATATGAAACACTTATAAACTTGTGTCTGGTGACTTGAGGTTGTTCTTAATGATGTCCCGTTTTCATCATGGGATTGTATTCCCAAGTTCGTTACTGTTGGACCCTTGATATCGTTGAGCTTTGTTGACACTTCGGTGAGTTGTTTGATTTCTTGGTAAAAGTGTAATTCGTTGAGTTTCGTTGTCATGTTGTATCGTGACATCTCTGGAGTCATATCTGCGCGCCGATTGGTTATGTGTAGGATTTTTAGCCGGGCACTTGATGATCATGCGTGGAGGTTTTCCGCATTTAGATCGTGCACACGAGACGTAGTTCGTGAGGCTAATTAGGTACATCGTCCCACGTATATTCTGGATTCCGTATACGGGGTGGACATGTGCACGGACACATTTACGGATCGGGCGTACTGTGACGTCCGTCTTGAGCCATAGTATATGGTCGTTCGTATATTTGGTTATGTTCGGCAGTTGGGATCGATTGTTTATACGCCTTCGGGGTATATTCGGTAGTCGGTGGATTTCTTTGAGATCGTATATATGAATTGTATAATGTCATGAGAATTATTTATCATGTATAGCCGACTGTGGTTTGGGGCGAAATACTTGTATTTCAGGGCGAGGAAAGGGCAAGGCACGGGAGGAGCACAATGGCGACGGAGGATTCGATGTATGCTATTTCGGGGCCCGAGTCTTTTGGTTGTTCGGTTATGTTTTATTGTGACTTTCATTTTTATTTTGTGTCGGATGAATGTACTAAAATTTGTTAGGTACTGCCCATCGTCATATGGTCTGTACCGAATTATGGATCCTGTGTTTGTTTGCTCGTGTTTAAAGATATGAATAACTCATGCTCCACACCGGGGTTTTGATAAATGTTGTGGTACGGTGCCACGTTGTCAGATTTTAAATGTATATTGTGATATCGCCTGGTGGGTCCCAGTAGGGGTCCACTGTAACACCCCAAACTAGGCGGATATTACAGTGCCGTGGACCCCCGACTGGGACCCACCAGGCGAATGAAAATGAATGAATTACACAGGTAAATGTAGTACCGAACCACATTACAACATCAATTACTCCGATGAGGAGTTTTATACAACACACCCAGGATAAAATAGAATACATGTGTATTTTATGTGACGATAAAATACACAACACTGAATGAAATGAGCATTCAAACGGAATGTCTGCATGGAATAAATAAAGGAAACACAAATGATGAATAAATGATCGAGCATCGGGGCCCCCTACTAGTATCAGGGACTCGCCGTCAACATGCTCTTCCGTGCCTTTGCCTTGCCGTGACTGAAACAAAATCCCCAACGGGCCGCCATACGTAACAACAATCCTCAAGAGTTGAAATTACACAATCATGAATTAATCAAGTGATGAAATATTCTTAATTATGAATTACGCCAAGAGGAGCATCATAGTACGCCCGTAATGTCCTGTGCAAGTGTACAAGACGAATGTCCGACACACCCGTCCTTGTACCTAATTAGTCTCACGGAGGTAAGCGTTACGTGTGCACGGTCCGATGTATCGGTGAACCCAATACATGACCATCATGTGCCCGACTAAAAATTCCACACCCACACCCGCCACGCAATATGAACCCTAAGGTCACATGAACGAGAATGACCATGATGAACACCAATGAATAATAATTAGACAAGGCCAAGATGACTCACCGATATGAAAGTAATAGTGACGTGATTGATAAACCAATGAATAGATTTGGAACCGCTGCTCGTGAATGAAATGATTATTCGACACTTACAAGTCTCAAAATGATTAATATTATGATGAATGAATTATGATTATGAGCAATCAACAACAAAAGGAATGAGTATCCTTTTAACCGAGTAAGATTTAACTTACTCAATACCGATGAAGAATGTCCGTCCACGAACAACGTCCTAACCAAGATACCGATCGCTCGAACAACCTTGAATAACAATAATTACCAACAATCGTTCAATACACGTATCAAACAACAAAACACGACTAACCCAAAGGTCGAAACAACGATAATCAAACTCATAGGCATTCCAACGAATACATAACCGACCGCACAACTACGAAAGTATCCAATCCCGAATATGTCGAAACCCACACCAAAATGAGTATTTCGAACTAACAAAACACTTCAATGATATCAATAATCCATTAGGAATCCACAATTCATGATTATAACGACATCAATCTGAAAATCCTCAATTAACCGAAGTCAACCCCAAGGGTTCTTGAAAACAATTCCGAAAATAACCATTAAATCCGTAGGAATATATTTATCCAAGTAGATAATCCATAACTTAACATATCCCAATGATAATCCAAGCTTACACGAAGACATCGGAAGGAAAACCCAAAAATCCGAAATTCTAGATCCAAGAGATTAATACCTATGATTCGACGTTTCGGAGATGATGAAGTGATGATAAATTCAACTCAAAGACTTGAAGATGATGATTGATGATTACACCTCGAAGAATCCCCTCTGGATCGCACTCAAAACCCCAAAAATACCGAAGGAATGAAATGAGATGAAAAATGACGAACTCTGACTAAACTGTCCAATTTATACTCAGTCCAGGTTAGCGTGCGCTAGCCCTTGTGCATAGCGTGCGCTAACGAGTAGTTTGGGTAGTCCAGTACCCACTGTCCGAACACGGTAGCGCGCGCTACGTACCTCTTTGTAGCGTGCGCTACGGCCATACTACTAGCGTGCGCTAATATCCATTGTTAGCGTGCGCTAGCGAAATATTTGACGCCCAGTACTGGAGTCCAGAAAACCATCTGCCCTCTGATCTAACCTCGATAGCGTGCGCTACAACCATTATTTAGCGTGCGCTAATATGTCGGTTGCGTACGCTAACAACAATGCATAGCGTGCGCTATGAATAAACCCTGCGATCCAAGAGCCACTGGACTCAACCCGATCCGCCCCTAGCGCGCTACTCCACACATATAGCGTGCGCTACTACGACCCGTTAGCGCGCTACTTACCACTCGTAGCGTGCGCTAATTATTTTCTCACCGCACCCAAGTACCTTCTGGACTGCAGCCAAGGTAGCCTTAGCGTGCGCTAAGGCTGAGCGGTAGCGTGCGCTACCTATACCCAATTAGCGTACGCTAAAAGGAGTATGTAGCGTGCGCTACTCCTCAAGCACAGCTTGCAACGAAAATGACAATGATGATAAACACGGCACGAAACTCCAATCAGATTAATGATGAATGACGATCGATACTCGATACAATTACTCTGAATGATGAATACCATGACTGAATATGAGTGACAACTGATCAATAATGAATGGAATTACGGAGTATCAATTCTTGAATGATAAATCTTGAATGATAATTCTTGAGTGATAATTCTTGAATTACAATGGGTATTACATACACCCCCTTAAAAGAGTTTCGTCCCGAAACTAAGGGTCAAACAACTCGGGATAACTCTCTCGCATACTATCCTCGGTTTCCCAAGTAGCCTCTTCGACTCCGTGTCTAGACCATGAATTTTAACCAAAGGAATCGTCTTATTCCTCAACCGCTTTGATTCGCCGCTCTAAAACTCGCATGGGATGCTCCTCATATGAATGATCATCGGCAATCTCGATTTCATCGAATCAAGTATGTGACTCGGTCGGCAACATACTTCCGCAATCGAGAGACATGAAACACATTATGAATTCGGCTCAACGCCGGGGTAAAGCCAATCGGTAAGCTAACCCGCCCACTCGATCCAAAATCTCAAACGGTCCAATGAATCTCGGACTCAACTTTCCCTCTTCCCAAAACGGAAGATACCACGACTGGGGATACCTTGACCAACACATGGTCACCAAATCGAACTCTAATGGTCGATTTACGGTTATCTCGCATATGATTTCGCCGACTCGAGCGGTCAACAAACGACTCCGATCAAAGCTACCTTCTCACGGGCGGCTATAAGCATATCGGGCTCGGTGCCGATTGATTACGATAAGTCGTCCCAACACAACGGAGATCGACAACGACGACCATACAAGGCCTCGTAAGGTGCCATCTTGATCGAAGCATGCCAACTATTATTATACGTGAACTCGATCAATGGTAGTTGGGCTTCCTAATCGTCTTTCCAATCGAGGACGCATGCCCTCAACATGTCCTCTAATGTCTGAATGGTCCTCTCCGATTGTCCGTTTGACCGAGGATGAAAAGCTGCTGAGATTGAGCCGAGTTCCCATAGCACGATGAATCGATTTCCAAAATGCGACACAAACCGTCCGTCACGATCGGAAACGATACTTTTAGGAGTACCGTGCAGTCTGACTATCTCTTTGATGAACAGTTGCGCAAGTCTCTCGGGACCCCACGTCTCCTTGATCTCAAGGAAATGAGCTGATTTGGTTAAGCGGTCCACGATCACCCAGATCGTGTTCATGCCACGACGACTCGTCGGCAAACTCGTGATGAAATCCATAGAAATGTCTTCCCACTTCCACTCGGGAATAGGAAGGGGTTTCAGCATACCCGCCGGTCGCTGATGTTCAATCTTTACTTGTTGACAGGTTAAGCATCTCGAAACAAATTCTGCGACTTCTCGCTTCATATTACTCCACCAGTAATTTTGTTTCAAGTCCTTGTACATCTTGCTAGACCCCGGATGAACGGAACGGAATAAGGGGTAGCATGAGCTTCTTTCAAAATCGAGTTTTTCAACTCGTCATTTGCCGGTACGCACAACCGATTCTTAAACCTCAAAAGTCCATCCTCGTGGACCACAAATCCAGGGGCTTTCCCCTGAGCCACATCCTCTCGGATGCGCAACAATGATGGGTCCGAACCCTGATTCTCTCGGATTGCCTCCTCGAGTGATGATGAAATCTCTAACATACAAAGCTGCCCCTGAACTCGCTGAAGCCAGACCTCGATCTCGGGTCTAAGGAATTCCTGCTGAAGCTCCTTATGAACTGTTAAACGGGCAAGCATCTGCTCCTGAACGGACTTACGACTCAAGGCGTCGGCGACAACGTTCGCCTTGCCCGGGTGGTAGAGGATCTCAATATCATAATCTTTGATTAATTCCAACCAACGTCTCTGACGCATATTTAACTCCTTCTGAGTAAATATATACTTTAAGCTCTTATGATCGGTGAATATCGGCGGTGACGCCATAAAGGTAATGACGCCAAATCTTCAAAGCGAACACCACTACCGCTAGCTCCGTGTCGTGGGTCGGATAATTAACCTCGTAAGGTCTCAATTGCCGTGAAGCATAGGCAATGACCTTCCCGTCGCATGAGCACACATCCGAGACCCCGTCCGACGCATCACTATAGACCACAAATCCTTCCGTCCTCGCGGCAAGGAAAGTACAGTGCCGACATTAATCGGCTCTTGAGTTCCTCAAAACTCCGTTGACACGCGTCGGGCCACGTGTATTTCTTATCCTTCCGCAAAGGTTCGTTAAGGGTTGAGCGATTCTAGAAAATCCCTCTACAAATCGCCGATAATAACCCGCTAATCCGAGGAAACTTCGGATTTCCTTAACGTTCTTCGGAGGTGGCCAATCTCGAATAGCCTCCGTCTTCGAGGATCGACACGAACTCCGTCTCGATGAAATTACATGTCCGAGAAAAGTCACCGGACATCCGTAACTCACATTTAGAAAACTTCCCATAAAGTTGTTCTCGTCTCAACACGCCGAGCACTTGATGAAGGTGAAACTCGTGCTCCTCCCGGTCACGAATAAATCAAAATGTCATCGAAGAACACAACAACAAACCGATCCAAAAACTCCATGAAGACCCGGATCAATAACTCCATGAAAACCCCACGTGCATTAGACAATCCGAACGGCAACACCACAAACACATAATGACCATAGCGTGTTCAAACGCCGTCCTCGCGATATCCGACTCTCGGATCCGCAATCGATGATATCCGGACCTTAAGTCGATCTTGGAGAATACTGAAGCTCCCGAAGTTGATCTAAGAGATCATCAATACAGAGTAAGGGTTACTTTTTCTTGATCGTCAGCCTGTTCTACTCCCGATATTCAATTCATTAGCGGTATGAACCATGCTTCTTCTTGACAAATTACTCTGGTGCTGCCCACGGGGAGGCTCTCGGTCGTATTTAACCCTTCTCGATCAACTCTTGTAGTTGGTTCTTTAATTCTGCATTTCGGTCGGGCTATCCGCACGGTGCCTTCGATATCGGGACGTACCGTGCTCCAACTCAATCGTGAATTCCACATCCCTCTCGTGGAGGCAAACCGTAACTCGTCTGGAAAACATCGGCATATTCCCTCACCACCGGAATATCCGTTAACATCTTGATGACTTCTCGGTTTTGGCCATATAGCACCAATAACCGACACATCCCCGATTGAGTAACCTTCCGCTTTCATTGAATTAATGACCTTACGAGCAATGGGATTACCTCCTGAAACACACATTCAACTCCATCGTCTGAAATGATAGTGACCATACGCTTACGGACATTAATGATGGCATCATGACGATCCATCCAATCAATACCCAAGATGACGTCGTCCCTCGGCAAATCTACCACGATTAGGTCCGCCGGCCATACACGACCATGAAACTGAATCGGACAATTACGAATCTCACGATTACCAATAATTCGTCTACCATCGTAGGCCAATGACATAAGGCTCACAACTAGTAGCACTACCCACGTAGTCTACTCAAACATGACTCGGAAATGAATGAATGCGATGCACCAAAGATCGAAAAGAGTACACACAGTTGAGATAGAATATCGAGTGTACACGAGATCATTCGGGCCTCTGGATCATCGGTCTTCTTCATCTCATAAATCCGGGGCTTGCTAGTCCCAAAGACCGACGCTCCGTCGATGGCTAAAAGCTCCACCTTTAGTCGCTCCCGCTGCTTTAAACGACGCCGATTGAGTGGCTTTGATTACGAACGGCCGACCGCTTAGGTGCACGAGATGACGTCTGAGTAGGTTTGGAGTCCCTACGGCAAAACGGGCCTTATGCCCGGCAATTCCACAATTATGACATGTGATAGTCCGCCTCGGACACTTGGTACCGAGGTGACCAAGTTCCCGCATTATAACAGGTGATGGCCGAAGGCCGCTCGCGATCGAGATTCCGCGGGTTTAGACGACACCGGAGGTCGCTCGAAAGCGAGCCCGCACGGGGTTTCTTGAAAGTGGCCTGACTCCCGTCAGACTGATTTCGATTCTTGGACTTCTTGCTAGCAGACGAAGGTTGCTGCTTAGCAATTTCCTTAGCAGTAAGCTCATATGTGAGAGCCTTCTCAATGAACTCGGCCAACGTGGTGCAATTATGATTAAGTAACTGAAGTCTCATACGGGGTTTCAGCCTCTTGCTGAAATACTTGATCTTGTCCGCTTCTGAGTGAATGATAGATGAGGCGAACGGAAGAAGTTCCTGAAATTTCTCGGCAATGGCGAGAACATCCTCGTCTGCTGAGGGGTCGGGGGTGAGCAATTCCGACAGCTTGGCCTCCCTGAGTGGGGCCGGATAGTACCTATCCATCATGAGAGTCTTGAACTGATCCCAAGTACAAGATCCTTCCGTGGGCTTCAACGACAACCACCAAGAATGTGCGCTCTTACCAAGGTAGTAAGCCGCAACAGAAACTTTGTGTCCCTCGGGACACTCTACCATCGCAAACAGCTTCTCGAAATGCTCGAGCCAATGAATGATATCTGCCGGCTCAGACGAGCCCTAAAAAGTAGGTGGCCTCTGGCGAGAGATATCGCCGATGATGTTACTCACATTCCTCTCTTGCCTCTGAGGTGGCGGCGGAGGAGCCTGCTGATTCGATTGACGGAGTTATGCATCGTCTCCATCAACCGAGCCATCCGAGTCATTTGGGCCATCATGCCCCGCATAAATGCGAGTGGATCAACCGGACACCCTCTCGACCGAGCCGTGTCCGGTGCGACTCCCGATAATGAATGATCGCGTCAGGTGAATGAGTGGCGGCGTCCGCTCGATGAATTAGCATTATTCCTCGCGTTTGCACGGGTATTCGCACGAGTTCTCGGATTCGCCCGCTCCACGGCCTCGTCCTCCACGTCCTTCCGCCCTTTCCATATCAAGTGGAAAGTCATATGATGATTATACATCTCGCATGAATATCACATTATGATTATATTATGAAATAATGAAAATGAGCATACGCGCTCATATACAGCGATTACATGAATGATTGATTGACGTGACATGATTATCTGATGAAGTTACTGAAATGATTATCTTGGATGAGTTAACAAGATTAATGATCCGATCTTCACGATCAACAATGAACAATGAAATGAATTGGTGATTAATGAGTTAACTCGACCGTCCGGCCAAAATGACAATGATGATTGAGGATTGTTAATCGATGAATTATGAATGAATGATTAATGCGAAATTATACCATGGCATTAGAAATCTTACGATTCTTGGTCTCGATTGGCTCGGCATTTGCACAGTCACACGTGACGCGAAAGTCCAATGATACTAGTCCGATGACGATGATTTCAAATGAGACATGACTTGGAGGGTAGTATTCAAAACCACGCTCCGATACCAACTCGTAACACCCCAAACTAGGCGGATATTACGGTCTGCCGTGGACCCCGACCGGGACCCACCGGGCGAATGAAAATGAATGAATTACACAGTAAATGTCGCATCGAACCACATTACAACATCAATTACTCCGATGAGGAGTTTTATACAACACACCTGTGATAAAATAGAATACATGTGTATTTTATGTGACGATAAAATACACAACATCGAATGAAATGAGCATTCAAACGGAATGTCTGCAAATGGAATAAATAAAGGAAACACAAATGATCGAATAAATGATCGAAAGGCATCGGGCCCCTACTAGTATCACGGGACTCGCCGCCGTCAACATGCTCTTCCCGTGCCTTTGCCTTGCCGTGACACGAAAACAAAATCCCCAACGGAATCGATTACGTAACAACAATCCTCAAGAGTTGAAATTACACAATCATGAATTAATCAAGTGATGAAATATTCTTAATTATGAATTACGCTGAAGAGGAGCATCATAGTACGCCCGTAATGTCTGTGCAAGTGTACAAGACGAATGTCCGGACACACCCGTCCTTGTACCTAATTAGTCTCACGGAGGTAAGCGCACTGTTTGCACGGTCCGATGTATCGGTGAACCCAATACATGACCATCATGTGCCCGACTAAAAATTCCACACAGCCCACACCCGCCACGCAATATGAACCCTAAGGTCACATGAACGAGAATGACCATGATGAACACCAATGAATAATAATTAGACAAGGCCAAGATGACTCACCGATATGAAAGTAATAGTGACGTGATTGATAAACCAATGAATAGATTTGGAACCGTCGTTCCTCGTGAATGAAATGATTATTCGACACTTACAAGTCTCAAAATGATTAATATTATGATGAATGAATTATGATTATGAGCAATCAACAACAAAAGGAATGAGTATCCTTTTAACCGAGTAAGATTTAACTTACTCAATACCGATGAAGAATGTCCGTCCACGAACAACGTCCTAACCAAGATACCGATCGCTCGAACAACCTTGAATAACAATAATTACCAACAATCGTTCAATACACGTATCAAACAACAAAACACGACTAACCCAAAGGTCGAAACAACGATAATCAAACTCATAGGCATTCCAACGAATACATAACCGACCGCACAACTACGAAAGTATCCAATCCCGAATATGTCGAAACCCACACCAAAATGAGTATTTCGAACTAACAAAACACTTCAATGATATCAATAATCCATTAGGAATACACAATTCATGATTATTACGACATCAATCGAAAATCCTCAATTAACGAAGTCAACCCCAAGGGTTCTTGAAAACAATTCGAAAATAACCATTAAATCCGTAGGAATATATTTATCCAAGTAGATAATCCATAACTTAACATATCCCAATGATAATCCAAGCTTACACGAAGACATCGGAAGGAAAACCCAAAATCCAAATTCTAGATCCAAGAGATTAATACCTATGATTCGACGTTTGGAGATGATGAAGTGATGATAAATTCAACTCAAAGACTTGAAGATGATGATTGATGATTACACCTCGAAGAATCCTCCGGATCGCTTCGGAATCGCCCAAAATACCGAAGGAATGAAATGAGATGAAAAATGACGAACTCGACTAAACTCGTCCCAATTTATACTCGGTCCAGGTTAGCGTGCGCTAGCTCCTTGTGCATAGCGTGCGCTAACGAGTAGTTTGGGTAGTCCAGTACCCACTGTCCGAACACGGTAGCGCGCTACGTACCTCTTTGTAGCGTGCGCTACGGCCATACTACTAGCGTGCGCTAATATCCATTGTTAGCGTGCGCTAGCGAAATATTTGACGCCCGATCGGAGTCGAGAAAACCATCGCCCTCGATCTAACCTCGATAGCGTGCGCTACAACCATAACTAAGCTTGCGCTAATAGGTCGGGTGCGTACGCGAACAACAATGCATAGCGTGCGCTATGAATAAACCGGTGCGATCCGGTAGCCATGGACTCAACCTGATCCGCCCCTAGCGCGCTACTCCACACATATAGCGTGCGCTACTACGACCCGTTAGCGCGCGCTACTTACCACTCGTAGCGTGCGCTACAATTATTCTCACCTGCAGTCCGGTACCTTCTGGACTGCAGCCAAGGTAGCCTTAGCGTGCGCTAAGGCTGAGCGGTAGCGTGCGCTACCTATACCCAATTAGCGTACGCTAAAAGGAGTATGTAGCGTGCGCTACTCCTCAAGCACAGCTTGCAACGAAAATGACAATGATGATAAACACGGCACGAAACTCCAATCAGATTAATGATGAATGACGATCGATACTCGATACAATTACTCTGAATGATGAATACCATGACTGAATATGAGTGACAACTGATCAATAATGAATGGAATTACGGAGTATCAATTACTGAATGATAAATACTGAATGATAATTACTGAGTGATAATTACTGAATTACAACTGGGTATTACATCCACGGCACTGTAATAGCCACTGTTTTTGGGCTGTTACAGAGTGTTCGATTACTGCTCTTCTCTAGTACACGCTCGATACCGCTGTTCATAATCATCGAAAGGATTTTCTTTCGGTGATTCATGATCGCTTTATACTTTCCAATTGGTCTTCATTGTGGATTAAATTCTCTCCCAGTACCTAAGCATCAGTAGAATTCAGAAATCAATCTTTGTTCTAGATATACACAGGTCAATCGTGAATCTCATAATTCCAAAAAATTCAATTTCTACCTGATGTGCCCATAATGAAGGGCTACCAATAAATATGTCATTGAGGTTCAACTTGACGCACATAAGACCAACGTATCAAGGAGAGGGAGGTAAAATAACAAAAGCTGGTTCCGGCTTAAA
Source organism: Orobanche coerulescens (assembly GCA_033398695.1). Lineage (NCBI taxonomy): Eukaryota > Viridiplantae > Streptophyta > Magnoliopsida > Lamiales > Orobanchaceae > Orobanche > Orobanche coerulescens. The sequence goes on from CM065812.1 coordinate 100,613,787, forward strand.
GGTTTCAATTAGGTACAAGAAAAAGAACTTGCTTCTCAAGAGAGGTAGAGGAGAAAAATGTTTAAAGCACCAAAAAGAGAAGCATCCGCAACAGGTTGGAATTTTAATATGTCGCATCTCAATTGAAGTGATGAGATCACACAGATTTAATTTGAACTCATTCTTCTAGCCGTTACACATCGACAACATCGCACGTAAATAATCCGTGCTCAACCATTCACATGACCCTCTTACATGATGTAGCTATGATGCATCTCTTACTCCCGGTACATGGGCTCGTGTATTTGCTTTTCAGAAAGAAACTTTTTACATTCACATGTTATGTTTATACGTATATACTCCCGACGAGGAGCTCTTAGTACATAAATCAATTCTCTATTTTAACCCTGAAAACATTCGGTTTGAAAAGGACAAAACCTCGCCGTCTATCATCAAGAAGTGCCGACATGTTTCCAAAATGATGCCATTTCTTAATTCTCATTATTTCTGAAAGAACTTAAATGATACGCCTCATCAAAATCATGTTGCAAGATAACTTAATCTGCATGACAAATTTGCACGTCATATATCCGAATCCAAAATCTAAAATTAAATTTACATCTTTTCATAAGAATATCTAGATCAAACTTCGAAATTAAATTTCTTTTTAAAAATCTCATGCTTTATTTTTCAAAAGTTTTCAAAACTTTTGTTGTTATCTTAAAAATAAATGGTATTAACATGGGTTGTAAAATATCTTACTCTCATTCCAACAAATGCACGAGCTGTTGGATTGGTACCGCCACTAAAAGTGGGGTTGAATAGTGCGGATTATGGTTTTGAACTCTTTTTGGGCGAAAGCTATTTATCGGAGTAATAGAAGAGCGGAAAAGAAAGAACACACGAATTTGTTCGAGAGGCTCGGCTATTAACGAAGCCTACGTCCCCTACCTAGTGTTATCAACTAGGACTTTTCTAAAACCTTGAATGCACTTTCTAGTTTAGTGCCAACTCTTATAATAACACTTTCAAGATTAGTGCCGAACTTTACAGTTTCTTGATTTTCGGGATCAACAACCTCACTATAATCTCTCTTGTTTTTAAGGATACAAGACAACCTCACAATAAAAAGTTGTGAGTAAGGAAACTCGTCTTTACAAAAGATAGCTCTCGTTGATACAAGAATGTAGATATAGAATTGATAGAATAATTCTTCTCGTATCAGAATAATCTTTTCAGAGTATGATGATAGCTTGATATGCTCATAAATTGCTTGTGTATGCTTGTAAACTCTGGTGAATTCTTGTGTGTCTCCAACACCTTAGAAGGTATGTATTTATAGCACTTGCAGGCCATTTTCCCGTTAGAATAGGGAGTGAATGTAACGTACGTTATACACCATGAGTGGCGTACATAATCTTCGATAGCGTACGTAACGTTATGTTTATAGCGTACGTTATGTTAGTCCAAAACTGTCCAGTAGCATTTTATCCTTCCTTTACATACGTTATCTTCAACCATTGTGTGCGTAATAAAGTCTTCAGATAGTCATTGGATGATATGGCATACTGGATGACGTCACTTAAGAAAATCAACAGTTAGACCATAAATACAAATTCAAAGTTTGTTACGTACATTATAGATAGTGTGTAACGTACGTTATATTTCATAGCAACATTCAATTTTGTTGACTATCTGGAATTTGACCAACGTTTAAATTAACTGAATTACGTAAACGTAGTGTAATAGCGTACGTTATATACCAAGTCTTATTAAAATGTAAATCATGTTATGATTTAAAAGACAACATCAATTAAGTGATATATTATGATTATTTTGTTCATTAAAAATATCATCAAAATGTGTATAAAAAATATTGTTTTAATAATCTCCCCATTTTTGATGATGACAAAATAATTATATGACAACTTGTTTAGAACTTTTGGAATATGGATAAAATTTAGGTAAATTTAAAAAGACTCCCCCTAAGAGTAACTTCCCCTGAGATAAACAATATATATAAAATTACTTAATAAAGTTCAGAATAAGCAAATATTATTACCCCCCCCTTTTTGTCATTAACAAAAAAAACGAGTTGATAACCTGCAAAAAGATACTCAACAACAAACGATTAGTAAAATATAAGAGAATATGAATTGATAGCATAATATTCGATAAGGAATAATCAAATAGATAAAAAATCATCCAAAGAAAGTGATAGATGCAAAATAAGAACAGGTTTAAAAATATATGGAATGTCGGTCGATATCAGAAGAGAATCATCAATATGAAAATCAATACTAATCAAGATCGGTCTCTGAAGTCCGGGGAGGAAGAGCGACCCCAAAGTGGGTGCAGAGGTTCTCTAGCATTGCTTCCAACCTTGTGACTCGACTCTTGACTTCTTGCAAATTTCTTTCCAAACTAGTCACTCAGGCATCTAGCAATGATGAGGAAGAAGAACCTGGCCAGCTCGTACGATATGGTCCTGCCTGAGATACAGGAATCTGTAGACGTGATCTATCAGCCTGAGGGCCTGTCGGAAAAATACGATCCTCAAGCCTAGGTAAGGCACTACCATCTGCAAAAGAATCTCTGTCTCTCAAATAGGCCAAATATACCCAACCTCTATTCCTAGTCTGCACATACTTCATCGACAAAATGGTTCCTTCGTGAACCATATTCCCTTCGGAATTTCTATCCCATGAAGTCCTGAGAAGTCAACTCCAGCATCCTCAAATATCCCGGTCAAGATAGATCCAAACGGCATCCCTGATTTTCTTTGACGGTCTTTTCTCACATACCCTTTCTTGTGAAAAATAGACCCTTTCTCAATGAACCACTTCATTACAACTCTGGCGAAGTTAACTTGATGATCATTTAAAATGTGATAGATCATTTCCATATCAATGTTAACAAGCTTTTGTTGTGCGTATATTTTAGGCATCAATGAACGAGTGATAGCGCCGTGTAATAAATGGATATTTAAGCCAAAATCATTGTTTTCAAATTTGTCCAAGCGGACGTCAATCACAACATGAGATTTTAGGAAATCACGGACAACAATTTCATTTAAATTATCATTAATATCCTCGTTAGTAGAATCATTTTCTGACACAAAATTCCCGTTACAAATGATTCCTTCGTTTTGTAATCCAAATAGTTCGGCAAGATTATCGGCATAAAATGAGATAGGTTTTCCACGTACTATAGAGTTTATCGCAACTAAACCATCAGTTTTAACAAATGTCGAGAAATTTGCATAAAATTCTCGCACTAAGTCCACAAAAATTGGTCTAGAAAAGCTAGCAAATCTGTCGATCCCGAGCACATCAAAAAATTCGTCCAACTGAACACCAATACTTTTCAAAGACTCAAAATCAAAGTAATGACTGGAAGTTACCTCTTCATCGATCAAAATTTCCTTGAAAATGTTTTCTGCTTGAGAGTTCACGAATTGATTTGCTTCGGCCAGATTGGAGGTAGATTCTCCCCTTCTTTTTTTTTCCTGACGGGTGTTTGTCATTATGATGAAGAACGGCTAGTGATTTGGTAAATTTGGTGGCGGAAAGATGAGAATCGCGATTTGATTTAGAGAGAAGAATCGCGGGAGAAAATTTTGGGATTTAGGGTTCGTGAAGGGAATGAGGAACAGACGGGTTTTAATAAATTGTGAAAAGGATATAATGTACGTTACGTAATGTTACGGACGTTATTTAATTGGGTTAACGTACGTTATACATGTGTATAACGTACATAGGGAGTCCTCCAGTAGATTCGGCCCAAAATCGTAGTAGTTTAACGTACGTAATTGTGAATGCATAACGGACATAATGCCCTTTAGCGTACGTTAAAATGGGTGATAACGGCCGTAGTGACTAGTCCAGTGGCTTCTGTCCAAAATATGATTTCTGCATTACGTACGTAGAATATTTCCAATAACGTACGTTGTAAATTTTAACGTATGTAGTCCTCTGAGAATAGCGTACGTAGTACTGCCTTAAAATGATGACTCAAATTAACTGATAGCGGCCGTAATTCTTTGTCCATAGCGGCCGTAATATTGACCAAATAAATAATACTAATTCTCTGATTATCTCGTTCAGATATTTATGACCATTTTGATGTATGAATATGCAAAAGTTTTAAAATTGATCAACATGTCTCATTCCTAAATTTATCCGAATAAAATTGAAAGTATTTTCGGCTAATGGTTTTGTAAAAATTTCTGCTAATTGTTCATTTATCCCTACGAATTGCAGACGAACACTCCCATTTTGGACATGATCAAGAATAAAATGATGACAGATTTCAATGTGTTTGGTCCTACTATGCAAAATGGGATTTTTACTCAAATTTATGGCACTTGTATTGTCACAAAAAATTGGAGTATTTCTAAGTTCAATGCCATAATCTAGTAATTAATTTTTAATCCACAAAACCTGTGCACATGCACTCCCCCGCAGCCACATATTCTACTTCAGCCGTGGAAGTAGCTACACAGGTTTGTTTCTTACTACCCCATAAAATTAAACATTAACTCATGAAGTGACAAGTACCACTGGTACTCTTTCTATCAATTTTGCATCCACCAAAATCTGCATCACTATATGCAAAAAGTTCAAAATCGATGCTCGGTGGATACCACAGACCTAAACCAGCAGTACCTTTTAAATATCGAAAAATGCATTTGCAAACAATAAGATGAGATTCTTTCGGATTGGCTTGAAATCTAGCATAAATAGAAGTATCGAACATAATATATAGCCTAGAAGCAGTTAAATAAAGTAAAGACTCAATCATACCTCAATACTATTTCTGGTCAACAGACTTACCTTTCTCGTCCTTGTCGAGTTTAAGAGTGGAAGACATAGGAGTAGAAATTTCTTTGCATCCTTCCATCTTAAATTTCTTTAGAAGCTCATTGACGTACTTAGATTGGTGAATGAATATTCCGTCTTTGAGTTACTTAATTTGGAGTCCGAGAAAGTATTTAACTCTCCTATCATACTCATTTCGAATTCTCCTTTCATAAGATTTGAAACTTCTAGGGACAGAGATTCGTTAGTTGCACCAAAAATAATATCATCGACATAAATTTGACATATAAGCATATTATCACCATAGTTTTTGATAAATATGGTATTATCAACATTACCTCTTTTATAACCATTTGAATAAGAAAATATCTTAGACGTTCATACCATGCTCTCATAGCTTGTTTTAATCCATAGAGAGCTTTATGGAGCTTGTATACATGATCTGGATGATCATAGTCTTCAAATCCTGGCAGTTGCTTGACATACACTTCCTTCTGGATGACACCATTTAAAAGCACGCTTTTTACCTCCATTTTATGGAGTTTGATCTTCTTGTAGGAGGCAAAGGTACACAGAAGGCCAATAGCCTCAAGACGGGCAACAGGAGCGAAGGTTTCTTCATAATCCAACCCTTCCTCTTGATTGTATCCTTGAGCAAACAATCTTGATTTATTCTTCACTGGGAGACCATTATCGTCGGTTTTTACTTTATGTACCCATTTTGTACCGATGATTGTTTTGTCCACCGGTGCCGGAACCAATTCCCATACTTTGTTTCTCTCGAATTGATTGAGCTCCTCTTGCATATCAATAGCCTAATTTTCGTCATTTATAGCTTCGTCAATGTTCTTTGGTTTTGTAAGACAAATGAATGCAATATTGTTTAGGCAATCATTCACATTTCTCCTTGTTCGCACACCATCATCGATTTTCCCAAGAATTTGCTCCATAGGATGATCTTTCACATTGGCTCATTCTTTAGGAAGGTTGAAAGGATTATCCTCCGGTTTGTCTGATCTTAAGTCAAGCTTCTCCAATTCCTTCGTTGCTTCTGACACTTCATTAGCTGGGACCATACCTGCATCATCATCAAAAACAACCTTTCTCGGAGGTAAAACTGTATCATCGAATTTGATATGAATCGACTCTTCTACAGAGCCTCTTCTATAATTAAAAACACGGTAAGCTTTACTATTAGTAGAATATCCAAGAAATATACCAATATCCGATTTAGAATCAAATTTTCCCAGATTTTCTTTACCATTATTGAATAAATACTTTACAACCAAATGGATGAAAGTAAGATAAATTAGGCTTTTTACCTTTGAATATCTCATATGGAGTCATCATCTTGTTTCTCCGAAGATGGACTCGATTAATAACATAACAGGCAGTGTTAACAGCTTCGGCCCAGAAATATTTTGGTAGCCCGTATTCATTGAGCATTGTTCGGCTCATTTTTTCTAAAGAGCGATTCTTCCTCTCGACAACTCATTTTGTTGAGGTGTCCGAGGTGCTGAAAAGTTGTGCCCAATACCATATTTATCGCACCAATCTTCAAAATCATTAGATTCGAATTCTCTACCATGATCGGATCTGATGGCGATAATTGGTAATTCTTTTTCTTTCTAGGTAACCTTACACCACTTAACAAACTCATTAAAAGCATCACTTTTATTTGCTAAGAATTTTACCCAAGTAAATCTAGAGAAATCATCAACAAGAACTAAAGTGTAAGATTTACCATTCAAGCTAGCATGCCGATATAGTCCAATCAAATCCATATGAATTAACTCAAGAGTACGGCTAGTGGAAATTTCCATTTTGGGTTTAAACGAGCCTCTAGCATGTTTTCCTTTAATACAGGCCTCACAAATGTGGTCTTTCCTGAAATTTAATTTTGGTAGACCACGTACAATATAATTTTTGGCCAATTTTGAAAGTAAAGGTAAAGAGGCATGACCCAATTTTCGGTGCCAAATAACAACATTTTCATCATAGGAAATTAAGCACTTTTCTTTAAAAGACGATTCGTCTTGAAGATCAACAATATAAATATTTCCATAACGTAAACCAATAAAAACAATTTGGTCTTTTCTCATTGTCGTGCAATGTGTAATTTCAAAAATTAATTTGAGACCAGTATCACATAATTGGGAAATACTAAGAATATTATGACAAAGGCCATCAACAAAAAGAATATTTTCTATAGTTGGTAAAGGTTTCTTACCTATCTTACATGTTCCTTTGATTTGGCCCTTTTTATTATCACCAAAAGTGACACAACCTCGATCTTTCTTTTTTAGCTCTGTGAACAGATGCTCGTTCCCACTCATGTGGTTTGAACATCCACTGTCAACATACCATTTATTTGATAATGTCGTTGTCCTTGCTTGTACCTACAAAGAAAATTTTCTTCCGTTTTATAGATACCCAGGCTAATTTGGGTCATGTAGAGTTAGACATATAAACTTGATTTGGACAAATGGTCCCTTTAGGCACCCAAATTTGTTTCACTTTTATAGTTCGTCTGGAACTTCTACAATAAGTTTCGGTATGTTGTGGTTTTAAACATTTCGGACATGATGAAATTCCCGTTTTTAAATTATCCGAATCCTTTGTGATAATATCTAAGGACCTTTTAATTGGAAATGCATTATACCCGAGTCCTTGTTTTGAAAGAGAATTTTGACCAAATAAGAGTTGCTCAAATTTGACATTACCACACGAGAATTTTCTAACATAAAGTTTGAGTTCTTTCTGAGTTTTGTGTAAATCGCCTCTCATAATTTCTCGGTTTCCAAATAATTAATATGATCAATAGACACATCTTTGCTTTTATTCACTAATTTTGAATTTTCATTTTCAAGAGACTTTATTTTCTTTTTCAAATCTTTATTAATATTGCAAACCTTTTCATACTCGTGATTTAAAGATTTAAAAGCATCAACAAGTTCTTCATGAGAAGAATCAATTACCTCGTCTTCTGCATTGCTATTTTCAGTTGCGCGGGCCATTAAAGCTAGATTTGTTTGAATTTGTGGTTCATCATCCTCATCATCATCGCTCCATGTAGCAACATCGACTTCTTTCTTTTTGAATTTCTCATGAGGTGGTTTTGATGAACTCATAGGCGCAGCAGCACAACAATCTTTAGCAAAGTGCCCTGGAACACCGCACCTTCGACAAGTATTGTCAAACTTTTTATTTTGTGGAAAGTGAATCTTTTTGGATTCATCCCTGGGCTCCTGTTTGATATCTCTCCGGTGCCTTTGTAAGAGATTTTGAATTTCTTTATATTTTTGGCATAGAAAGCCATTTCTTCATCCTCGTCCTTGATCGGTTCATCTTCTGGATCACTTTCCTCTCTGGCTTTGAAAGCGATTGGCCTTTGTCTTTTTTCGGGCTTTGGTTTCGAATTTCGAGATTTAATTACAATCTCATAATTGATAAGGGATCCAATAAGAGCACCGAATTCCATTGTGTTTAGATCTTTAGACTCCATAATAGCCATAACTGTTTCATCCCATTCTCTCGGTAGTGATCATAGGATTTTCTTAGCTTTATCACTACTTGAGATAGGTTTTCCAAATGAGGATAGCCCATTTGTAATAGCCGAGAAACGGTCAAGCATAGTAGTAATGCTTTCTTCTTCTTTCATAGTGAAAAGTTCATAATTGTGAAGAAGCATATTAATTTTCGTTTCTTTGACTTGACGCGTACCCTCGTGAGTAATCTCGAGCATCTTCCAAATTTCTTTGGCCGTTTCACATGAAGAGATTCTGTTGTGATCTTCAGGAATAAGAGCACAGTAAAGCAGGAGAGTAGCTTTACTATTGAAGTGATCGTTCTTCCAGTTGCTTTCATCGTACTCTTCAAAACTTTTGAGTGATCCATCAGTCTTCTTTGGAATAGTAGGTCCAAGAGCAATGACCTTTCAAATTTTGATATTGTGCGCTCAGATGAAGATAGAAATTTTCTTCTTCCACGTCATAAAATTTGAATCATCAAATAAGGGAGGGCGATTGAGAGCATTACCTTCAAGAGAAGAATGAATGTAGGCTATATCTGGACCTTTTCTCTAGCGGGTGTTAGACCGGTGAAAAAGAGACCACTGCGATACCGATTATTGGATTGGTACCGCCACTAAAAGCGGGGTTGAATAGTGCGGATTAGAGTTTTGAACTCTTTTTGTGCGGAAATTATTTACCGGAGTAATAGAAGAGCGGAGAAGAAAGAACACACGAATTTGTTCGAGAGGTTCGGCTATTAACGAAGCCTACGTCCCCTACCTAGTGTTATCGACTAGGACTTGTCTAAAACCTTGAATGCACTTTCTAGTTTAGTGCCAACTCTTGCAATAGCACTTTCAAGATTAGTGCCGAACTTTACAGTTTCTTGATTTCCGGGCTCAAGAACAACCTCACTATAATCTCTCTTGTTTTTAAGGATACAAGACAACCTCACAATAAAAAAGTTGCCAGTAAGGAAACTCGTCTTTACAAAAGAAAGCTCTAGTTGATACAAGAATGTAGATATAGAATTGATAGAATAATTCTTCTCATATCAGAATAATCGTTTCACAGTATAATGATAGCTTGATATGCTCAGAAATTGCTTGTGTATGCTTGTAAACTCTGGTGAATTCTTGTGTGTCTCCAACACCTGGGAAGGTATGTATTTATAGCACTTGCAGGCCATTTTCCCGTTAGAATAGGGAATGAATGTAACGTACGTTATACATCATGAGTGGCGTAATCTTCGATAGCGTACGTAACCTTGTGTTTGTAGCGTACGTTATGTAAGTCCAGAACTGTCCAGTAGCATTTTATCCTTCGTTTACGTACGTTATCTTCAACCATTTCGTACGTAATAAAGTCTTCAGATAGTCGTTGGATGATATGACATACTGGATGACTTAACTTAAGAAAATCAACGGTTAGACCATAAATACAAATTCAAAGATTGTTACGTACGTTATAGGTATTGTGTAACGTACGTTATATTTCATAGCAATGTTCAATTTTGTTGACTATCTAGAATTTGACCAACGTTTAAATTAACTGAATTACGTACGTTATACGTAGTGTAATTGTAACACCCCCAAGATATTCAGGGAATATTACAGTACCGTGTACCCTACAAGGGACCCACCAAGCTAATTAAGAAATACCGCTCGTCTAAATATCTTAGTTAGCGAGAAAACACACATCACCAGAACAGAAATAAATGAAACGCCTGGTATAACCGGAAAAACAAACATCATTGACAATCATGAATAACATATAATAATACAAACCATAATCCTGGTAGAAATGCCTAAGTACTCGCGAGTACTTTGTATAAGTTCACAAGTTTAAAGAAAACAATCCGCATAAAAAGGACAACAGAAATAAAGAGACTCAATTGGACGCGTCATCAACCCTGGCCAGCATCTTCATACTGCCCCAGTGGTCGATCGTCCGGCTGAACATAACCTGAAATTCATAACAAGAATTTCCCCAAAACGGGTCCCCAAAGGGGTTAGCAATTACGCTAGTACAAGTAACCAAATGAACAACTTACACCTTACACATATAGTCAAAGCATGCAATTGAGAAAACATCATTTGAAACACACATTTTCGGAAACGCCATAACCCAAAATACATTTATAAAATGCACCACAATTAATCGTCAATCCACGTCTCTGTGGACCCCTATTGAGACCCCGTCGGATCGAATCCGTAGTGGTTAAAAGCAAAGATCGTCGATCCACGCCTCTGTGGACCCCTACCAAGACCCCGTCGGATCTAACCCGTAGTGAGCATACACACACACGTTACTCATGCAATACTACCATGTTAAGAGTGTAAGTTCATAAGAGTACTTGCCTCGATATCACGACGAAAAGACGGAAGGAAACAATCGCGGTTGCGAGAAATTGGATACACCGAACCTAGATGATTCGTCAAACACCATCACAACCAATTCGACAAGAATAACAATAACGGAAGACACCTGAAACCCCACCTACGATTCATGTAAGTTCGTACAAAACAACGACGAGGACGGATCGCAACCGAACCCTCTCAATTTCACAAATAACACGAAACTTACCATGAATCCATAGGGAAAACAAGAATACCACCAAGATTAATCATATACATCATGGATTAATCAACAATACGGAACGAAGCGAACAAAAACTCAAAAACCCCAAATTTCCCAAAAATAGGATTCTAGGAGATTACCTTGGATTAAAGATGAAGAACAAGTGTTGGTGTTGTTAATCTACACCAAGAACTCAAGAAGAAAGATGGCTAGGAGTTGCAAGACTTCGAATCGCCGGAGATCGCCCAAGAATCGTCCAAAAACCAGAGAGAGAGAAAGAAATGAAAAAGTGACAAATCTGGGTCAACTCTCTGGTATTTATAACTAGATATTTTAGCGTGCGCTATGTAATATCCGGAATTTCTACTACTGTGGTTTAATAATATTTTATCCGAGTTATATTGTACAGCGTGGAATCTGTACAGTATGGATAAAATAAATGAAGGACTAAGATACCTGTATTGGTATTATTACCGTACTTGGTTGACAGTTGTATTGGAAGACATTATGTGTCGAGCTTATCGTATGAGAATATTGTTGGAAGGAGTATATGTATTCAGTATGCCGTATGTTCATATTCTGTATGTTGAGACGTTGGACAAGAGTAGCTGAAAATGGCTAAGTGTAACATTACTAGCGCACGCTAATATACATGCCTAGCGTACGCTATCGTGCTGGTTTAGCGCGCGCTAGAGGCAAAAGATAGCGCACGCTAGTACAAACCATATCAGAAGGAATCTGTTGTTACCCAAAATATTATCTAGAGATGATATTGCTGGAATGATCGAGTGACAAACAAACGCGAGAACACTCCCGTGGGAAAGTAAATAACACAAGATTTGCCGGGGTTGTTAGTCCCGGGCTTGAATGCTCTCGCGAGATATTATTAATATGAATACTTTGGAGTACAAATATTAATGTTAGAATACTATTACAATGAGTGTAATAACTCTAGTAATCTTAGCTATAGAGCGTGAAGATTGCCGGAAGAACCAGATATGAAGCTCTGTGAGTTCTTGATTTTTGGTGTTCTGTATACGTGACTGAATATCACTGTGTATGTGTATGTATTCGTCCAGTAATTCCACTGTTCTCTCTGTACGTATTTCACTATCTTTGGCCACTATTGGAGACCTCTTATTTATAGGAGAATAGGTTGCTAGGTCCTCTCCGGCGATCGCGGGCGACCGCCGTTTTCTATATTAGAATAAGGTGCGCGATCTTCCCATCACGTGGGACTATTCCCTTAAAGTTCGAGGCTGCTGCTGGCAGCCAGCTGTGCGAGCCAATGGGAAGCCTGCATGCGTCCTGAGTCGCTGTCTGGGGAGGACCCACTCTGTACCTTTCGGCAGGCCTGTCGGTAGGTGTGAAGGTGGTGACAGGCTGGGGTCAAAAAGCCTTATCTTGTGGCGCCTTTTGCGGATCTGCACGTGGGTCTAAGTCCGAGATTCGGTCTTCGAAGACTTTGACGGGTGTCAGATTCACGCGTGGCATGGGACGATCGTCTACAGTCGGACATTATAGGCGATCGCCAGATGTCAATAGACGATCACCTTGGACGTCGATCGCTAGGCGCTTGCCCAGTATCTATCTTTTATGGCTGGCTCTTGATCATTATGCCGATCGCCATCGAGGCGTAGAAATCGCTGCATAATAATTGCCCCCCAGCTCGCTCCGTTGTTGAAAACATGGGGTGAGGTGGCACTGTTGGCGATCGCCTGTTTTAGACGATTGACTCGTCTACTTATGACAAGGACGATCGTCGCCTGGATGATCTGATTTAGAATTCGAACGATCTCCTTATGCGCTGGAAATAGCGGGAAATGGAGTCGGTTTCTCGAAACGTTGCAGGGACACGCGTCGCGCTACCGTTGGGGGAATCCGACGGTTTTTTCAGACTTGTCGCCTGGCGTGCCCTCGAAACGACGTGTACGCGGGTTTCGAGGGCTGCATTTAATGTGTCCCCCTCCCGACGGTTGCACTTCATCCCTCGGGATTCCACCTATTTGCGCAGAGGTCCCTGTACTAGCCTATAAAAGGGCTAGGGCCACTACAGTTCAACACTTTATGCGCCCTTGCTTTTTAGACAAGACTTTGCCGAATTTCTTTGAAGATTCCTGTGCCGACCGACTTTCCTTCTAGGTAAGAACAAAAATTTTATCTCCCCCTTTACTCTTCGAAACATGTCTGGAGGAGGATCTAAAACATACGAGGCTGGTAGCTCTTCTGCTGCCGCGGCTTCGCCTGACCGGGAAGAAACCCCCGTGGTTCTTCATATGGAAATGGCCATCGAGGCCATTCGTGCGGGGATTTCACCCGCGGAGATTGAAGAGCTTTTCAATGAAGTTGATGCGGCGAGATCGGCGGCGGCGGCGGGGCAGAAGGGCTCGCCGGTGGATGAGGACGAAGCGGTGAGGCTGTACTGGGAGCAGAACAGCGTGTTCGGCCCTGCCTTTTTGGATTTTGCCAAGCTCATGGAGAGGATTGCCGGACCATGTCCCCAGTTTAACTTTGGAGCCTATTCTGCCGCCCACCCTTATGACCCCATGAAACGAACGGCGTTTCGGGCCGCGGACCGCTCCCCATGGACCCTCGGTCAGATTCGGAGTTCGGCGACCAGGAAAGACTTGAGTCGCTGGAGGGCGAAATACCATATTCCTTCTGACGTCTCGCTGCACGTGCCCTCGGAGAATGAGCGTGCCGACCAACCTCCCGAGGGTCTGGTCGCCGTCAACGAAATGATTCTGGAGGCCGGCTTGCGGTTCCCCTTGCCGTTCGCCGTGTCATATTTGCTGATCGCCTGGAATGTGGCGCCGCTCCAGCTGACGCCGAACGCCTGGATGCAGATTATTATCACCCTGACACTTTTTGGTGGTCATCGGTTGTTCCGCCTACCTTCTGCGTTGGAAATGAACTATCTCTTCAAGCTGACTGCGCAGAAGGGATCGCTCGGCAGCTACCACATTTAGGGTCGCATGGGTAGGGTGGTCCTTGGGGTGCCGAACAAGGTTCGGGGCGACCTAGAAAAATGGTGCTGGGTCGGCGGAGCGTGGAGGTCGACATCGAGCGATAAGCCAGAGGAAGAGTAGAATATCCCCACCAGTTTTCGGGAGAGGAATCCAAGTAAGGGTTTTAACTCTCCCTTTGATCGGATACCCCTTGGACTGATCTAATTTGGTTTCCTTTTTGCAGGCTTCCTTGTTCCAGCGATCGACGATCTCCCTTTCTACTTCTTGATCGTCTGGGAGTGAATTCGCGGCCTGCCGGGCTCCTATATCGACGTTCGCACAGTCAACTACGAACCTCATTGGTCGGGCGCCCGATTGTTTCGCTTCCCTCGCCATCTGAAGGTTCCAGGTATAAGTTTCCATTTCCTATTTTCTGCTTGACGATCGTCTGTTTGAAAGAGATGTCTAACTTGTCTGAATTTCTTCTTTGACAGAGATCCATTTTCCCCGTTATTCCGAGCCCGCGAAAGAGATCTCAATGTCGAACCCCGGTCTTTTGGGTCGTCTTCACCAGGGAAAGAAGACGGGTCGTGCCCCTGCAACGACGTCCTGTCCTATCCCTGCGGTGAGACATACTACGGTGCCGGTCGTCGAGCCGGAAGCTCGGGAGGAAGAACAGCTCCAGCGCAACCGCAAGAGGCGGAGGCCGTAGGAGTCCCTGCCGACTGCTGATGCGGAGGTATCTATTTTGGAGCCGCCGGTTGCCGTGCCGCCTATCTCTGCTGCTCCAATGGCGGAGGGGTCTAGGCCCTCAGCGGCCTTTCTGAAGACTGCGGCGATTGCCGAAGTGGAAACCCCGAGGGGCAAGCCCTATTTCGGCCGCGACCCTGAGTTAGTCGCCAGGTAAGAGCGGTTTGATCTTTCTGAGTTAGGCTATTTGTGTAGGATGTATACTAACTCCTTTGTTTCTTTTTGTTTGTGTTGCAGGGTCCGTCTTGCCGATCTGGACATCTCGCCGATGGTGCTGGATTTCCTGGCGAGCAAGTCCCCGCGCGAGGCTGTCGATGTCCCCTCTTACGTCTCCCGGGCCATCACCTATCTTCCTAAGGCTTGGACAACCGACCTGGACGCGATTGCGCGTCGGCGGTCTGGTGATGCTATGTAGGCGACACTCGCCCTGACTCTCCAGGCGGCGACGATGGCCGTCCAAGCTGCTAAGGATTATGAGGGGCGACCCTCTACTACTCGCCTCCATCAAGATCTTGAGGCCGTTCGGAACCAGAATGTCGAGTTCTCTAACCGGATCGTGGCCATGGAGAAGGAGTACCTGGAGACGGCCAAGCGAGCCAAACAAGGCCTCGACCGGATGAAGCAAGAACTTGGCCGGTTCCGGGAGGTGTCCGATCAGTTCCGCGACCAGATGACGGATGCTCGTCGGTTGCACGCGGACTCGCAGGAGGAGCTCACTGGTCTGAAGGAAATAGTGGACCGGCTCAACGGCGAGCTGGAGAAGACGAAGGGGGAACTGGATGCCAAGGTAGCCGAGCTTGCGGATGCGGACAAGATGACTGCGGGGCTGAAGGAGCAGTTAAAGGCGATCCCTACCTTAATGTGGAGTACGTCGGCGAGTTCTCCTACTATCTGGCTTACGCCGACGCTATCCGTGCTGCCAAGAAGGTAGGGGTCAAGGTCAGCCCTATGATGGAAGCCTTCAAAGCCTATGTACTTGAGCATCCGTTGCAACCGGACTTCTCCCTGCCGATCCTTGACCTCACCGACTTAGGGATCGATTTGAGCTGGTATCCTTTTCTGGATAAACTTATTTATCCTGAAGCAAGTGAGGGAGCGCGCGCCGATTCGCCTGCTGGGGGCGAAGTCCAGTCGGGGGCGGCCTGAGTGACATTAGAGTTTGTTTTTCCTTCGCTTTGTAATTTCTAGTTTTCTCTTGTATTGCCTTCGGGCTTGAATGTACAAACCTTTTGAATGGAATAAAGTACTTATTTTTCGTATCTGATTCTGTATATGTACGATCGTCTCTTCTGAATGTTTCCATATGAATTTATACAAGTGTTTGCACAATTTCACCTGATGTCATGTTTGTACGATCGACTGTCTGAATGTTCTGCATCACTTTGATTTTGCACAATTGTCTAAATAGATCTGATTGTACTTGTAAATTTCTTGAGTAAGATCGATCATCATGTGTGTGTTTGAACAAAGCCGATCGTGTATGGTTTCTTCCTCCTGATCGCATGTAGGAACAGCTCCACTTTGCCCCTTGTTTTTGTTTACTTAGTGTAAGTAAGGGAACGAAAATAGTATGTTTGGTGAGCTATCTTTAGTTTTGCCGATTCTTCGAGGGAGGTCGACTGTTTCGACTCCGAGGAACCATGCACGGTCGCGGAGTTCAATGGACCGACCTCCATAACCGTGTCTTTGTGTGCGAGGGACATTCTATCTGTATGTTTGTCTCGTGACTCACTTTATTGTTAGGGTCCTCCGTTCGGCTGCGCCCGCCTTGTATTTAAACGAAAGGCGAGCGGCTTGTGAGCACTTTTCTACCTCAAGTCGCCATGTTAGATGGCGACCCTCGACGGTATACGTTGTGATGGGGTAGGGACGCATCGCCTTGTCCGGGTATATCATGTTAGATGATGTACTTTTGAGGGCGCGCGAGCGTGTCCACAGATTTATTTGGAGGGTCCTTCAGCTATGCTCGCCTCGTATTTAAACGAAGGGCGAGCGATCGCAGCCTAAAGGAACCTTGCATGGACGAAGCTGTCGGTTCCATCGACCTCCAAGACCATGGCTGCACTTTTCTACCTCGGATCGCCATGTCGAATGACGATCCTCGACGGTATACGTTGTGCTTGGAGGGGCGATCACTTGCATAGGTCTGTCCAGTTAGATGACGACCTCTTTGTGGGGCGAGCGAGCCGTCCTCTTTTTAGTTGATTGTTTTCGTCGAGGCGAATCACATAGATGGGATAGGAAAATCTCATTATACTCTTTGTACATGGGGTAACTGAATACAGAGTTTTCACTGGTAGTATTTCTTCAAATGTACGGCGTTCCAGGGATATTAGTCCGGAGTGCCGTTAGGGTGTTCAAGTTCGTAGGCTCCCCTAGTTAGCCATTTAGATATTCTGGAAGGGCCTTCCTAATTCGGGCCAAAGACTCTTGTGTGGGTCTGGATCTTTTTGAGGACTAGGTCGCCCACTTGGAACCGTCTTTCCTTGACCTTCGAATTGAAGAACTTCTCGGATCTCCTTTTGTGGATTGTGTTCTTCATTTATGAGGCCAATCTCCATTCTTCGAGCATGTCCAAGTCGATTCGTCGGGCCACATCATTGTCCGTCGTCATTTCCCGTTCAGTTCGGTGGCTGAGGACGGTGATCTCCGAAGGGATCACTGCTTCTGTTCCGAAGGCGAGGGTGAATGGGGTTTCGCCGGTTGAGTTTCGGGTCGTCGTTCGATAGGACCACAAGACATTTGGGAGCTCGCTCGCCCATCGTCCTTGTCTGGATTCGAGTCGTGCTTTGATCGTGTGTTTGAGGGTTTTGTTTATAGCCTCTACCTGCCCGTTCGTCTGAGGGTGATAGGGGGACGAGAACAACTTTTTGATTCCCCACTTCTCGCAGAATTGCATGCCTTCTAAACCGTCGAACTGCTTTCCGTTGTCGGAGATTATAGCCTGGGGCAGACTGAATCGGCATATGATGTTCTTCCAAATGAACTTGATTACTTGTTCTTGGCCGATCTTATTGAGTGGCTCGACCTCAGCCCATTTTGTGAAATAATCGACCCCCACGATGGTAAACTTACACCCTCCTGGCGCCGTCGGCAAGGGACCTATGAGGTCGATGCCCCATTGGGCGAATGGCCATGGGCTGCATCACTTGACACCTGTGACATGATCTGGCGTAGGCGATCGTATCTTTTTGTAGTGTACGCCAGAAAAAACCTTGCCTGATCGTTTTGTGGATGAGAGCTCGCCCTCCAACATGGTTTCCACAGATCCCATCATGGATCTCGTCTAAAATGAGCCGGCCTTCCTCCGGCGTAATGCACTTGAGGAGAGGAAGGCTGAAAGCTCGCTTGTAAAGCCGGTCGTCCAATAGGGTGTATCTGGTCGCACGGAGCTGAAGCTGGCGAGCTTTGATACGGTCGGCGGGGACCGTTCCATTCTTCAAGTATTTAATGAACGGAGTCATCCAGTTCTCTTCGGTGATGGTAACTGTGGTAACCAGGCTTCTGTCGATCGCCGGCTTTGTTGATTTTGTGATTTGGATGTTAGAGAAATCTGCCGCCCTATCAGATGATGCTAGTTTGGATAGGGCATCGGCCTATGAGTTGTGCTCTCTCGGGACCTGTTCGATCAGCACTTCTTCAAACTTTGTGCACATTTCGGCGACCAGCTCTTGGTATTTGATCATTTGTTCACCGCGCGCCTCATATTCTCCCTTGACTTGGTTCACGACCAAAAGGGAGTCCATGAAGATGTGGAGACGGCGAACATCTAGGGCGAGGGCTAGATCGAGCCCGCCTACCAAGGCTTCGTACTCGGCTTCATTGTTGGTCGCGCGAAACCCAAAACGTACACCATTTGTGAAACTTTGGCCGTCGAGGCTGATGAGGACAATCCCTGCCCCTGCTCGTGAGTTGGTTGCCGAGCCGTCCACGTACAACTTCCAAGCAGGATGGACGACCTGGGTCGGACTCGGAGGGAATATTAATTCCACCACAAAGTCTGGCAGAGCTTGGCATTTGATCACCGTGCGAGGAGCGTATGTGATACCGTATTGGGCGATCTCCAGTGACCACTTGAGGAGTCTTCCGTTGGTATATGGCTGGTGCAGAACTTGCCTTAAGGGGAGAGTTTTCAGAACCTCCACTTGATGTTCGAAGAAGTAGGCCATTAGCTTGCGAACACTCATGACTAGAGCGTAGGCGATTTTCTCCAGAGGCGTGTAACGTGTTTCCGCGTCATGGACCGCTTGACTAACGTAGTAGATTGGCAAGTGGGCTTGCCCCTCTGCTCGCACTAATACAACACTTAGTGCGACCTCCGAGGCCGCCAGATAAAGGAATAGCTTTTCCCCAGGGATCGGCTTCGCCAGGATCTGGGGATTAGATAGATACTCCTTGATTTTGGCGAACGTTATTTGACTCTCCTTTGTCCATGCGAACTTCTTGTTCTTTATGGTCGCGAAGAATGGTTTGCTTTCATCGCCGAGCCGAGATATGAAATGATTGATGGCATCCAGACAACCTGTGAGGCGTTGCACCTGCTTGACATTCCGTGGCTCCTGCATGTCGAGGATCGCCTGGATCTTGGTGGGGTTTCCCTCAATCCCTCTTTGGCTCACGATGTGCCCCAGGAATTTTTCGGAGCTTACCCCGAAGTTGCATTTCTTGGGGTTCAATTTCATGTTGAACTTCTCGAGGATGGCGAACGTCTCGGCAAGGTCATTGAGATGATCTTCATTTTTGAGGCTTTTGACTATGATGTCGTCAATGTATACCTCCATGGTCTTGCCGATCTAGTTGGCAAACATCCCGTTGACTAATCGCTGGTAGGTCACCCCTGCATTCTTCAGGCCGAAGGGCATTCGGTATGTCTTTTTCCGTGTGGAACGATGTCTGTTTTATGTCTTTCTCCGCCATGGGGATCTGATGGTACCCGGCGAAGGCATCCATGAACGACATCATTTCGCAGCCTGCTGTGCTATCGACCAAGTGGTCAATATGAGGCATCGGAAAGTGATCTTTTGGGCATGCCACATTGAGGTCGGTGAAGTCGATGCACAACCTCCAGGAATTGCTCGGCTTTTTGACGAGCACCGCATTGGCTACCCACTGTGGCTCGTATGTAGCTACTCCGATTAGTTTGTTATCGAGTAGCTTTTTGATTTCTATGTCGAGTGTTGCGTACTTCTCCGGACCGAACTTTCTACGTTTCTGGTGAACAGGCTTCCATACCGGGTCGATCTTTAGATAGTGGCAAGCGTGTTCAGGACTTATGCCGACCATATCTTGATGCGACCATGCAAAGACTCCGATGTTCTTACATAATAAATTGATCAGATCCTCCTTTAACTCGAGGCCGACGCTCGTGCCGATTTGTACTTCCCGTTCTGGGCGAGCCAGATCTATCGTTATACTTTCCAACTCTTCAAAGGGGACGGTCGCTTCTCGTTTGGATCGATTTCCGGACTCGATCCTTAGATCGATGTCGAGGCTTGGCTCGAAACCGATTCTCGGCTCGATGTCGTCCGTCAATCGATGTGAGATGCCATCCTCTGAGTCAGGTTGGTACGAGGTGCTTGGCTCGTCGATCTCCATCGGTTGATTGTCGATCGCCTCAATGTTACAAATAGCGTGGGAAGTATTGAAAGAAGTTACGACACACGAGTCATTCAAACATTTCTTAGCCATTAGTTGGTCTCCTTTTACAGTACCGACCGTCTCATCGGTAGTGGAGAATTTGATACAGTAAAAGAAAGAAGAGGCGACCGCCTCAAAGGTTTCTAGAAACGGATGACCTAGGAACCCATTATAGATGCTGGGCCTATCTATGATTACAAAATTTAGGTTCCTAGTAATCCTAACCTTGGGATCGTAGTAACATATTAGCTCGACAGAGAGCTTGATCCTTCCATAGGTTTGGACTGTGCTGTCGCCGAACCCTTGGAGCACGGTGTCAAATGGCTTGATAAACTTGGTCAGGTTGCCGAGCTGGTCAAGATCAGATTTGAATATGATATTGCAAAAGCTCCCATTGTCAACCAGCACATGATCGACCATTTTCCCAAGGATACATGCAGAGATCACCAATGCATCCTCTTTGGGGCACTGCACTCCCTCCCTATCCTTGTTGGAGAAGGTGATGAGCGCGTCTTTGGAGATGGTCGGCACTGGGGGTACCACAACATGGACCCCGGCGAAGGCTCTCAGTTCGGCCTTCCACTTTCTATTCGACATGGTGGAAACCGGGGAAAGTCCTCCGAGGTTACCACCTCCCGCCTGAAGCATATTGATCTGGCCGCCAGGGTTGATCGTAGGGATCGATTTGTCAGAGTACTCTGGCTCGTTTTGCTCGATCATGGCGACTGGATTGGGAGGGATTCCATCGTTCTGTCGGCGCTCACGCCCCCCGGTCCTCTCTGCTCGGGGCTCTGGCTTGGTAACCAAGTTATCCAATTTGCCTTCCTCAAACAGTCTTCAGAGTTGTCTGAGGAGGTCGCGGCACTAGCTGGTGTTGTGGCCGGGACTCTTGGGGTAGGCACAAAATTTGCTGCGGTCTAGATGACCGTGGTCCCTTATCGGCTTCGGTTTGCTAAGCCACTCGTGCCCCTTGATGGCGTTGAAAATGTGGGACGGAGATAGATTGAGGTTATGGAGGAGGTGGACCTCCACATCCTCGAAAGCTTTGAATTCGCCGGGCGGCTTCGCAATCGCCTTTCTGGGCTTGGCGACCGCCTTTCTCGGGATGGAAGTAGGCGTCTTCCCTTCCCCGGAAGATCCCTCGCCTAAGCGCAGGGTGAGCATCCTCTGTCTAGCTAGAAAATCAGCGGCCCTAACGTGGAAGATTGCATAGGTCGGGGGGATGTCCTTCGTAAGATGCTTGAACATGGGCGAATGGCCATAGAATCCCCCTAGGACCGAGTAGAGAGCGAGCTCGTCGCTAATAGGTTCGCCGGTGAGGACTATTTCATCCACCTGGTCGATGTAATCTTCATCGGGCTCGTTCTTCCCTTGCCTGATTTTCATCATGCCGTGGGGGCCTTCTGGCCGAGCAACTTTGGCGGCGAAGTACGACGTGAAGTCGTTCGCCAGCTTCTCAAAACAATTGATCGAGCGAGGTGGCAGTGATATGTACCACCTATGGGCGAGGTCAACCAATGTCAATGGGAACATTCGGCATTTCGTTGCGTCCGACGCTCCACATCCGGTCATGTAAATCCTTAACTTGCTCAAATGGGTCTCTAGATCCGATCTCCCCTCATTTAGAGGTGTTTGAGGAGGAGCGATCTTCGGTTGAACGGGGGCGAGCTCGATTTGGTCCGCGAGCAGTTCACTCGGTCCGGTGATCGATCTCTTGGAGCCTGTCCCAATCTCTAGGAGCGTCTTCATTTCGTCGAGCTGGCCCTGCATGGCGGCCATCGCCATAGCCTGACTGCTCGCTGATTGGATCTCGGAGCGGGAGCCGAAGCGATCATGTACCTGGCCCCATGGTAGGTGACTAGTTATCCACCACCGGGCTCAATTCTTGGGCGAGCGGGGGGCCGTTGGCCGGCTTGTCTTATGGGAGTCGGATATGCCGAACTCCTGGTGACGGATTCGGACTCCAATGTCTCCCGGATAGGGCCTGAATGCCCAGGTCACCATGAGGGATCACTCCCTAGGCGGCTGATGACGGAATCGTCCCACCTTATGAGAGCCTTTTCTTGCGGCTCGGGGCTTTCTGATGATTTCTCGACGTATAGCCCCTTGAGTTTCCGCTTGCCTGCTCGGCAGATGGCTGATGGAGTAATGTGGGTGAGTCGCATGCCCTCCGTCGCTCCCTGAGGATGGCCATAGCCTCCTCGATCTGTTCCGCGGTTTGGAACTGATCGAGTGAGAGGCTGGGACCATCCCTCGGGGGCGGGAGTGAGAGCCTAGCGTCGCCGCGGTCGCCTTCCGCCGTAGGTTGGGATTCGGTCTGGGCCGGAATGAGATGTCTGTCAGATCGTAGGGTGGCTCTTTTTGAGGTCGTGGTAGACGTCATATTTCTGAAGGCTTTTCTTTGAAGAACAGTGAGTGTTTCTTCAAGCATATGCCTCGTAGAATAGTGAGTGTTCTTCGAGACGGTCGGAATAAAAATGAAGGTTAAGATCCCCTTCCTCTAGCGCCAATTGTTGTTACCCAAAATATTATCCGGAGATGATATTGCTAGAATGATCGAGTAACAAACAAACGCGAGAACACTTCCGTGGGAAAGTAAATAACATAAGATTTGCCGGGGTTGTTAGTCCTGGGCTTGAATGCTCTAGCGAGATGTTATTAATATGAATACTTTGGAGTACAAATATTAATGTTAGAATACTATTACAATGAGTGTAATGACTCTAGTTATATTAGCTATAGAGCGTGAAGATTGCCGGAAGAACCAGATATGAAGCTCTGTGAGTTCTTGCTTTTTGGTGTTCTGTATACGTGACTGAATATCACTGTGTATGTGTATGTATTCATCCAGTAATTCCACTGTTCTCTCTGTACGTATTTCACTATCTTTGGCCACTGTTGGAGGCCTCTTATTTATAGGAGAAGAGGTTGCTGGGTCCTCTCCGGCGATCGCGGGCGACCACCGTTTTCTATATTAGAATAAGGTGGGCGATCGTCCCATCACGTGGGACTGTTCCCTTAAAGTTCGAGGCTGCTGCTGGCAGCCAGATGTGCGAGCCAATGGGAAGCCTGCACGCATCCTGAGTCGCTGTCTGGGGAGGACCCACTCTGTACCTTTCGGCAGGCCTGTCGGTAGGTGTGAAGGTGGTGACAGGCTAGGGTCAAAAAGCCTTATCTTGTGGCTCCTTTTGTGGATCTGCACGTGGGTCGAAGTCCGAGATTCGGTCTTCGAAGTCGGACATTATAGGCGATCGCCATATGTCAATAGACGATCGCCTTGGACTTCGATCGCTAGGCGCTTGCCCAGCATCTGTCTTTTATGGCTGGCTCTTGATCATTACGTCGATCGCCATCGAGGCGTAGAAATCGCCGCATAACAGAATCTATGTGTGGACCCGATCACTTTCGGCGCATGTACCGACGAGGTCAACGAATGTTTGTTGAGAAGTGTTGGCGCACGCTAATGCATGTTGATTAGCGCACGCTAACATCAGATCTGTCCAAAGGGAATCTTATCCTAGTCAGAGCTGTCGGCGTGTGGACCCGTCTTCGGAGCATACAGACAAACTAGTCAACTATAGGTAGTGCACGCTATGATCGGAAACTAGCGTACGCTAGATAGAGGAAATTACGTAGGCTATTTCATGGACATTGCGTACGTAACTCATTGTATGCAGTAACATAGTAGCCTCTGGACTTCGATAGCACACGCTAACAAAAGACAGTTAGCGCACGCCAAGCATGTAACGTACGTTAATTTTATAGGGTAGCGTACGTTAATAATGTACAGTATATATGAGTAGTTAGCTGTCATTCCTCATTTCGTCCATTCTCTTCTTGCAACCGATAGAGAGAACCTTGGGAGGAAATTTGGAGTTCCTAAACACTGAGGGATGATCCTCTTTATCAAGATTAATGATGGAAATTATGGATTAAAGCTTTGTTCTTGAAATCATTGGTGATTCTTGGAAATGGATTCAACCTTGGAAATCAATCCATTCCTTCAAAAAGGTAATCACTCTTCATCTTTGGATTTCATTTTGGATTGAATGTTGATGTTCTTGAGTTGATGATTAATCTCTGTAATGTTAGATTAGGGAAGTGTTGTTAAGGTTCTTGGTGTTCATGATGTTGATATTTGAGGAAGAAGATGATATGTGAATATATGAATTGGATTAAGAATTGGATGATTACCTATATGTTAAAGGATATCGGATTTCGTTGTTTTGATAGCTTTGAACTTGGTTCAAGATCACTTAGTGTTCTTGATAATCGCCATATGTTGATCGGTATCCGAAATACATGCAACTGCATGTCATTAGCGCACGCTAAGCTTACTCTCTAGCGCACGCTAACGGAAGAAACTTAGCGCACGCTACGTTAAGTGATTAACGTGCGCTAAGTAGGCAGACAGTGTAGTATTTTCGTGTTGTGGTTGTGAATTCATGCCGATTTGAGTTGGATTGATCAACCTAGTGGTTAATCGGGATATTGTTGAGCCTTTGGGTTTGTGAATTGGTTTTATCGATTGTTGATTGTTGTCGAACTTGTTGTTTATCAATTATTGCAATAGGTTATGGTAATTGATCGGTGGTTAGAACCATGCTTTGCGGTCGTATTCGAGAATGTTCGTAGATTGCTTTGTTCAGGGCCGAGGGACTTGTAGATGACGGCAATGGATTTAGTAACAGCTTCCTCGTCATTGTATCGGTATCGAGGTAAGTTATTACTTGCTCAGTTTATAGTATTTAATGAATGGTTTCCATTTCATTCGTTTATAATTCGTATAGCAATGTTTATAATCGTAATCACAGGAGATTTGGGATTATAAATCACATTCGAGTTTTGGAATCATAATGTATATTATTTATTTTTGTTATTGGTATACTTGTATATCGAGGATATATTGTGATAAAGACGAAGATATGAATTATCTGCAATCCGTAATACTTTGGACCGTCGAGTATTGAGGATAATGGTTCGTGATGGTTTAGACATTGAGATCGTTCTCGAAGGACTCGGGGCAAGTACTCTAATCATTTTTATCATTTGTGTCGGTCATGTCGTGATACATTCGTGTATCGTTGTTGTCATGCATTTGTGCATTGTTGTTGTCGTGTATTGTGTACTGTTGTTTTGTGCAGTTATGTATTGTTGTCATATGTCCACCTCGTGTTGGTCTGACGGGATCATCGGGGTATCTATGCTAGCGTGCGCTGGATCATCGAACGGGTTTTCCACCTCAGGTTGGTCTGACGGGATCATCGGGGGAACTAGGCAGTGAACGCTGGATCATCGGATTGCCATGTATTGTTGTTGTGCATATGTATATTATGGGTTTGCCATAAGTATACATTGTCATTATTGTTGTGATCATATTAACGTTGTCATATGAGTATGCATTTGTAGGTCTTGTGTTAGGACCATGTCTGTATGTTGTGTTGATCTGATCTCGGATTAGACTGACGTGATTGTCATGGTATTTCGTATCTTGAGGTATGTTCCGTATTTCCTTGGTACTTGTCTTTGATGGACAATTGATTATCGTATTGGAATTGTCGACGTTATCCGATGGATTGAATTGGCCAGAGTTAGTATGATTTCCGTATTGCGAGTTATGATAATGTTTTGAGAACCTTGGGTATTGTTGAGATACCGTACATATATTTCGGTATTATCTTAATGTGTTGTTAAGGATACGAATCGTGGATTTTTGTAAAGTTACGATGGTAAGATTACATTGGTCGTATTCTTACTTAGTATTTCCATTGATATGTAATTATTGACGTGATGTTATGGTTATCATTGTTGGATATTATGGTTGACCCTGTCGTGGGCTTTCTTTTTAGGTTCTTGGATTATCAAGCTTGTAGCGGTCGTGGAGAGATGAGCTTCCCGGAAGATACTAACTAGGGCATGTATTTGTGTATTGAGTTTCCTGATCAGTTCTTGTATTCCGTTGTTAGAGTATTTCAAGTGTTTGGCTTTTTCCGCTGCGTGAGTATTTTTTTAAATGGTCTTTTGGTATCTGGTAACTTAGGTTACTTTGGCAATCGTTTTCTAAATTATTTTGTCGATACGTGTAAGCAATAGCTTAACGTATGTTTTTAAACTGTTGAGCTTTGGCATTTCGGACCTTGTGGTTTCTAATGAGATTTTACGACTGGTTTTGTTAAATGAGTTTTAAGTCTTCGAATGTTTTAAATAGATAATACCGGCGTTAGCCTCTTGGGCGTCTGTAAATGTTTGCGAAAATTTCCTTCAGCCTTGTAGGTTCCATCTCGGGGCCCACGGCACTGTAATATTCCTGGATGGCTCTGGGGGTGTTACAGAATATGGTATCAGAGCTTAGGTTGTGAAAACCTAGGCAGTCGGGTCGAGTTGGGTCATGCTTTTGTCGTGTCATTCGAGTTGTCGGTTGATAAGTGTTTGATCTCTGGGTTTTTGTTGTTCATTCGGGCTTGTGCGTTATGTGATTTACCAGTGTGGTACTGGGATTGTTGTAACTTTTCCAAATGGTATCAACGTGTTTCTTCAGATAGAGCTGTGTTATGTTCTCCAGTTGAACTGAGTTTGCAAAATGTGTGTTTTGAAAATATCTGTGTCGAGTATTTTATAGAGTCGAGACATGTGCCAGTATCACGGGGAAATCGTCGGCTTCACGATCCGTAAGTATTTGAATTTTTGAAACTGCATTGAGATTTATTGCCGTTCTAATTTGATACGCTTTGAAATTCAGCAGATGTTATGCGTTACCGTATGAGATGACAGAGTTGGGACAGGATTGACGATCTTGAGAAATTATGATTTTGGAAAATCAATATGTCGGTTAAATTATGGAAACAGAGTTGTGCATTTGGAAGAAATGTTGAGGATGGTTGAGAGAAACATGTAGTCATGTTAATTCATTTTGAGATATATGAAACTGTTTTTGAGCATTTGAAAATGATACTTTTCAAAATGAATGTTTTACGGATGTTTTACTAGAAATGATTTTGGGCCGAGACCCAATAGATTTGGAAATAGTTTTATAACTCAGGACTTGGGGTCCGAAAAGGATTTTCTACTTTTTAAACTTCTTGTAATGCGGAACGGGATTGGGCTGAGACCCTAATATTTTCAAAAGGCTTTTCTGTTTTCTAAAACTCCCGAGATTTGTAAGACACTTTACTAATCGTTTATGCATTTTATTACTACCTTTCGGGGTTTTGATTTATTTGTTCAAATGAAACTTCTCGGAAAGTCTTTTGCTGTGTTGATTTGTTTCAATGTTTTGACATAAGGTGATCCAGGATGGGTTAATGGTTGACGTTGCGAGTCATATGTGGAAAAGGAGTTTTTATCGGAGTCTATATAGTGAGATTTTGGAATTTTATCATGTGGTTTTCCGATGGAATGTCAGTGGATTTGGTGACGAACCGAATTGGTATACAGGAGTATGGTTGTGGTCAATCATTTGCATAGTTTTCATTTTAAAACTTTGAAATCGTGTGGATTCGAAGGAAACTGTTATCGAATACTTGGCAATAGCGAGCCAGTTTAACTTTTCGAAATTGATTTTGTGGTCTTACCAAAAATTTATGTTTTGAGTTTTGAAATTTTTGAAAGAACTTTCGAAACTTTGCCTTCTTGACAAGACTATGTGATTTCAAACTGGTTTTGAAAATGTGACTGATATACATACGTATTTAGTGCATAGTGCATATCATGGTGAAGTTATGAGTGTGACTCACGAACTGGATAATACATCAGTATGGAACGATGAATAAAGATTCGAACTTCAGTATGGTAGTTGGTTATCCAGGGATGATCGGTTGATTGATCGGATAAGAAAAATATGTTGCGTGATGTAGAATTCATGCACAGGATGTAATTTTGGAACGATGGGTTTTATGAAACCGGGACATATGTGCTATGTGATTCTATTGGTACGTTAGTAGCGCGATTTTACCATAATAATTTTTGAATGATTTCTTTGTAAGTGTAGATATGGGGATGGTGACCCCATACTGATTGTTTTGGACAATGAGTGGTCGTTCCCACTCCTTGTATGAATTGGTATGTTCGTCGATTTGCGATTGGTTGTTCGTATGCCGAGCGATATTTTCACCAGTCGGGTATGTTTACTGAGATCCATTGTATGTGATTGGTGTGTCGTTTTGAGAATGTTATTCTTTCGTATATCTGTTTCTGTGGTTCTGTGTTGACCGTGTGGGAGCTTTACCGTGTGAAGGTATTCTCGATTATCGTTGATCGTTCGTTGGTCATATTGGAGTTTATCATGGTGATGGTATTCTCAATTGTGTTTTGACCTCTGGTTGGTCATATTGGAAGTTATCATGTTGATGATATTATCAGTTGTGTTTTGACCTTTGGATGGTCGTATTAGAGTTTATCATGTCGATGATATTCTCGGTTAATTTATTGGTTGATCATTGTTGGTGATCATCTGAGCGTTCGGATTTTGTGTCGATGTTTCGGGATTTATTGCCATTGTGTTGGGCAGTTGTTTCACAGATGTATCGTGTATTATTGATTTTTAGCAGATTGGGACTTGATTGTGTAATCAGGCAAACAAGATTTGACACAGATAGATCATCTCATCCAAAGATGATAAATTTTTGTTGAGACTCATGGAAAGTTATTGTAAGCGTATTGAGGCTTTACAGTGAAGTCACTTGCTAGTACCTCAGAAGATCGTCGACTTTGCGCATTCGTAAGTGTACTTTTTTGGTTATTCGGTAATAATGACGATCGATCGTTGTCGTGATGGTTTTGGAATATTTTGGTTGAACGGTTTGTTTGTTTTTCTATGACGGCTTGCAAGTTTCGAGGACGAAACTTATTTTAAGTGGTATAGTATGTAATATCCGGAATTTCTACTACTGTGGTTTAATATTATTTTATCCGAGTTATATTGTACAGCGTGGAATCTGTACAGTATGGATAAAATAAATGAAGGACTAAGACACCTGTATTGGTATTATTACCGCACTAGGTTGACAGTTGTATTGGAAGACATTGTGTGTCGAGCTTATCGTATGAGAATATTGTTGGAAGGAGTATACGTATTCAGTACGCCGTATGTTCATATTCTATATGTTGAGACGTTGGACAAGAGTAGCTGAAAATGGCTAAGTGTAACATTACTAGCGCACGCTAATATACATGCCTAGTGTACGCTATCGTGCTGGTTTAGCGCACGCTAGAGGCAAAAGATAGCGCACGCTAGTACAAACCAGTTCAGAAGGAATCTATGTGTGGACCCGGTCACTTTCGGCGCATGTGCCGACGAGGTCAACGGATGTTTGTTGAGAAGTGTTAGCGCACGCTAATGCATGTTGATTAGCGCACGCTAACATCAGATCTGTCCAAAGGGAATCTTATCCTAGTCAGAGCTGTCGGCGTGTGGACCCGTCTTCGGAGCATACAGACAAACTAGTCAACTATAGGTAGTGCACGCTATGATCGGAAACTAGCGTACGCTAGATAGAGGAAATTACGTAGGCTATTTCATGGACATTGCGTACGTAACTCATTGTATGCAGTAACATAGTAGCCTCTGGACTTCGATAGCACACGCTAACAAAAGACAGTTAGCGCACGCCAAGTGTGTAACGTACGTTAATTTTATAGGGTAGCGTACGTTAATAATGTACAGTATATATGAGTAGTTAGCTGTCATTCCTCATTTCGTCCATTCTCTTCTTGCAACCGATAGAGAGAACCTTGGGAGGAAATTTGGAGTTCCTAAACACTGAGGGATGATCCTCTTTATCAAGATTAATGATGGAAATTATGGATTAAAGCTTTGTTCTTGAAATCATTGGTGATTCTTGGAAATGGATTCAACCTTGGAAATCAATCCATTCCTTCAAAAAGGTAATCACTCTTCATCTTTGGATTTCATTTTGGATTGAATGTTGATGTTCTTGAGTTGATGATTAATCTCTGTAATGTTAGATTAGGGAAGTGTTGTTAAGGTTCTTGGTGTTCATGATGTTGATATTTGAGGAAGAAGATGATATGTGAATATATGAATTGGATTAAGAATTGGATGATTACCTATATGTTAAAGGATATCGGATTTCGTTGTTTTGATAGCTTTGAACTTGGTTCAAGATCACTTAGTGTTCTTGATAATCGCCATATGTTGATCGGTATCCGAAATACATGCAACTGCATGTCACTAGCGCACGCTAAGCTTACTCTCTAGCGCACGCTAACGGAAGAAACTTAGCGCACGCTACGTTAAGTGATTAACATGCGCTAAGTAGGCAGACAGTGCAGTATTTTCGTGTTGTGGTTGTGAATTCATGCCGATTTGAGTTGGATTGATCAACCTAGTGGTTAATCGGGATATTGTTGAGCCTTTGGGTTTGTGAATTGGTTTTATCGATTGTTGATTGTTGTCGAACTTGTTGTTTATCAATTATTGCAATAGGTTATGGTAATTGATCGGTGGTTAGAACCATGCTTTGCGGTCGTATTCGAGAATATTCTTATATTGCTTTGTTCAGGGCCGAGGGACTTGTAGATGACGGCAATGGATTTAGTAACAGCTTCCTCGTCATTGTATCGGTATCGAGGTAAGTTATTACTTGCTCAGTTTATAGTATTTAATGAATGGTTTCCATTTCATTCGTTTATAATTCGTATAGCAATGTTTATAATCGTAATCACAGGAGATTTGGGATTATAAATCACATTCGAGTTTTGGGAATCTAAATCATAATGTGTATGATTTACTTTTGTTATTGGTATACTTGTATATCGAGGATATATTGTGATAAAGACGAAGATATGAATTATCTGCAATCCGTAATACTTTGGACTGTCGAGTATTGAGGATAATGGTTCGTGATGGTTTAGACATTGAGATCGTTCTCGAAGGACTCGTGGCAAGTACTCTAATCATTTTTATCATTTGTGTCAATCATGTCGTGATACATTCGTGTATCGTTGTAGTCATGCATTTGTGCATTGTTGTTGTCGTGTATTGTGTACTGTTGTTTTGTGCAGTTGTGCATTGTTGTTATATGTCCACCTCGTGTTGGTCCGATGGGATCATCGGGGGATCTATGCTAGCGTGCGCTGGATCATCGGATGGGTTTTCTACCTCGGGTTGGTCTGATGGGATCATAGGGGGATCTAGGCAGTGAACGCTGGATCATCGGATTGCCATGTATTATTGTTGTGCATATGTATATTATGGGTTTGCCATAAGTATACATTGTCATTATTGTTGTGATCATATTGACGTTGTCATATGAGTATACATTTGTAGGTCTTGTGTTAGGACCATGTCCGTGTGTTGTGTTGATCTGATATCGGATTAGACTGACGTGATTGTCATGGTATTTCGTATCTTGAGGTATGTTTCGCATTTCCTTAGTACTTGTCTTTGATGGACAATCGATTATCGTATTGGAATTGTCGACGTTATCCGATGGATTGAATTGGCCAGAGTTGGTATGATTTCCGTATCGCGAGTTATGATAATGTTTTGAGAACCTTGGGTATTGTTGAGATACCGTACAGATATTTCGGTATTATCTTAATGTGTTGTTAAGGATACAAATCGTGGATTTTCGTAAAGTTACGACGGTAAGATTACATTGGTCGTATTCTTACTTAGTATTTCCATCGATATGTAATTATTGACGTGATGTGATGGTTATTATTGTTGGATATTTTGGCTGACCCCATCGTGGGCTTTCTTTTTAGGTTCTTGGATTATCAAGCTTGTAGTGGTCGTGGAGAGATGAGCTTCCCTGATCAGTTCTTGTATTCCACTATTAGAGTATTTCAATTGTTTGGCTTTTTCCACTGCGTGAGTATTTTTTTAAATGGTCTTTTGGTATCTGGTAACTTAGGTTACTTTGGCAATCATTTTCTAAATTATTTTGTCGATACATGTAAGTGATAGCTTAACGTATGTTTTTAAACTATTGAGTTTTGGCATTTCGGGCCTTGTGGTTTCTAATGAGATTTTACGACCGGTTTTGTTAAACGAGTTTCAAGTCTTCGAATGTTTTAAATAGGTAATACCGTTGCTAGCCTCTTGGGCGTCTGTAAATGTTTGCGAAAATTTCCTTCAGCCTTGTGGGTTCCATCTCGGGGCCCACGGCGCTGTAATATTCCTGGATGGCTCTGTGGGTGTTACACGCTAAGGGCTAGAGGTTAGCGTGCGCTACCTAGTCAAAAATAGGCCAGAACCTACGGTGCTGGCCCGTTAGCGTGCGCTACCAGGAAATAGCGTGAGCTAACGGCCCCTCGATAGCGCGCTCTATCGGGCCATAGCGTGCACTACCTGAACACCAGGCCGAGTCCAGAAACATTCTGCCCAGTTTTGGACTGCCGGATTAGCGAGCGCGACCGGACACCCAGCACGCGCTAAGCCTAAACCACCGTGCGCTAAAAAAAATCTTAGCGTGCCCTAAGCTGCTCGTCCAGAGAGCAGAGAGCAGAAACAACATACTGCCGCTACTGTGCTAGAGTCTCTAACGCGTGCTACAAAACAAGCATAGCGTGTGCTACTAAGAGATACTAACGTGCACTATAAAACAGAAATAGCGTGCGCTAGGCAACAGGAAACCAGACGGTTCAAACACCCGAAACATACGAAACACGATCGAAACATCAAACGGAAGCTCACAACATGCATAATAACATAAATTGGATTTACGGCAACCCCGAAACGGTGGTTCCGAACAACGATTTCGAGAATCGAACGAAATAGCAACGGAAGGCAATAAACACGGAATTGAGTATAACAGGTCCGAAACAAGCTCGGATGACAAAAAGTCCAGTATTAAATATTCTCGAAATATTAATACGGTAACAAGCGAGTCGCTAAAAACAAAAAATACACCAAAATGAAAATACCGGGAAAAGAAAAATGCGGATATTACATTCTACCCCTCTAAAAATAAGTTTCATCCCGAAACTTAAGAAATAAACAACTCGGGGTACTTAGCACGCATGTTATCCTAAGTTTCCCAAGTTGCCTCCTCGACACCATGCCTCGACCACTGCACCTTGACCAAAGGAATGGTCTTATGCCTCAGTCGCTTCTCACGGTGCTCCAAAATCTTCTAGGAGCGATCCTCGAAGGTAATATCCTCAACAACATCAATCTCACCATAGTCGCTGACGTGACTAGGATCCGGAACATATTTCCTTAGTTGGGAAACATGGAAAACGCTATGAACGTGACTCAAGGCCGGAGGCAACGCCAAACGGTATGCCAACTCACCGACTCTCTCGAGAATCTCAAAGGGCCCAATAAATCTCGGACTCAACTTTCCCTTCTTCCCAAAGCGGAAAACTCCCCTTGTCGGCAACACCTTTAGCAAAACATGGTCTCCCACCTCGAATTCCAAAGGTCGACGACGGACATCAGTGTATGACTTCTGTCGACTCTGAGCAGTCAAAATCCTCTCCCGAATCAAATCCACCTTCCCCCTCGTCTCCATAGCGATATCTGGTTTGGTCCCGGCCAAATCAGATGCCTCGTTCCAGCAAATCGGCGATCGACATTGCCGCCCATAATGCGCCTCATACGGTGCCATTCGAATCGACGCGTGCCAACTATTATTGTACGTGAACTCGATCAACGGCAAATGCTCCTCCCAATCACTGCTCCAATCGAGAGCACAAGCACGCAACATATCCTCAAATGTCTGGATAGTCCGTTCCGACTGCCCATCTGACTGAGGATGAAATAAGTACTCAAACGCAACCGGGTACCCAATGCCTTATGTACCACCTGCCAAAAGTGCGATGTAAATCGGCCATCACGATCTGAAACAATAGACTTCGGAGTACCGTGAAGCCTCACAATCTGCGCAATAAACACACGAGACAACTTCTCCGGACCCCAAGTATACTTGATACCCAGAAAGTGTGTCGACTTGGTCAGACGATCCACAATCACCCAAACCATATTCATACCAGACTTCGATCTCGGCAAGCTCGTAACGAAGTCCATCGAAATATCTTCCCATTTCTATTCCGGAACGGGAAGCGACTGTAATAACCCATCCGGTCGCTGATGCTCGATTTTGACCTACTGACAAGTCAAAAATCTCGCTACAAATCGTGCAACCTCCTCGTTCATGTCGTTCCGCCAAAAGTTCCTCTTTAGGTCCTTGTACATCTTACTCGAACCTGAATGAACCGAGTAAGGCGTAGCATGGGCCTCACACAAAATACTCTGCCTTAGTTCCATGTAATTCGGTACAGAAAGCCGACTCTGGAATCTCAACACACCATCCTCGTTAATCACAAACCCAGGAGACTTTCCCTTAAGAACATTCTCTCGTATTTGAGTAATCATTGGATCCCCCAACTGCTTCAGTTTAATTTCATCGATCAACGACGACGAAATCTCCAAAGCGCAAAGTTGCCCGACAGCTCCTGGCAATAAAATTTCAAAATTCAACTCGATCAAATCTTGATGAAGCTCAGATCGAGACGTAAGGATCTCAAGAGTCTGCAACGCAACCGGTCTCCGACTCAAGGCATCCGCCACGACGTTCGCCTTACCCGGATGATAAAGGATCTTGAGGTCACAATCCTTAATCAACTCCAACTACCTCCTCTGCCTCATATTCAACTCCCGCTGAG
Organism: Orobanche coerulescens; assembly: GCA_033398695.1. Lineage (NCBI taxonomy): Eukaryota > Viridiplantae > Streptophyta > Magnoliopsida > Lamiales > Orobanchaceae > Orobanche > Orobanche coerulescens. Next base: position 100,648,644 of record CM065812.1, read on the forward strand.
TGAATATGAACTTCAGACTTTTATGATCGGTAAAAATCTGACATGCAGAGCCAAAAAGATAGTGACGCCAAATCTTGAGCGCAAAAACAACTGCCGCTTACTCCAAATCATGAGTAGGGTAGTTGAGCTCATACGGTCTCAACTGTCTCGATGCATACGCAATAGTCTTGCCATATTGCATCAGCACGCACCCAAGACCCTGACTCGAAGCATCGCTATAAACAGTAAAACCCTTGTTGCCAGATGGCAACGCTAGAATCGAGGATGAAGTCAAACGCCTCTTCAGCTCCTCAAAACTCGACTGTCTTTCATCATTCCAGACGAACTTCTCATATTTCTGAAGCAACTGTGTAAGTGGCCGAGCCAGTTTCGAGAACCCCTCGACGAACCTACGATAGTAGCCAGCCAAAACCAAGAAACTATGGACCTCCTTCACATTCTCAGGCGGTGCCCAATCCAACACTGCCTCAATCTTCTGTGGATCCACATGGACCCCCTCGGCTGAAATCACGTGACCCAGAAACATCACCTCCTTCAGCCAGAACTCACATTTCGAGAACTTCGCATAGAGTCACTCGGTCCTCAAAATGTCTAACACCACACGCAGATGATGCGCATGCTCCTCCTTATTCTTCGAATAGATAAGGATATTATCAATGAAGACGACGACACACTTATCCAAATACTCTATGAAAACTTTGTTCATCAACTGCATAAACAATGTCGGTGTGTTGGTTAGACCAAAGGGCATAACCACAAACTCATAATGTTCGTATCTCGTCCGAAAAGCTATTTTCAGAATATCGGACTCCTTCACCCGAAGCTGATAGTACCTCAATCTCAAGTCGATCTTTAAGAATACCACAGCTCCCTGTAACTGATCAAACAAGAAATCAATCCTCAGCAAGGGATACTTGTTCTTGATGGTCATCTTGTTTAGCTCGCGGTAGTCGATACATAAACGCAGTGAACCATCCTTCTTCCGCACAAACCGAACCGGTGCACCCCAAGGTGAAGCGCTCGGTCGAATATACCCTGACTCAAGAAGCTCACTCAACTGCTTCTTCAACTTGGCCATCTCTGAAGGTGCCATGCAATACGGAGCCTTCGAAATCAGAGCCTCACCCGGCTCTAACTCGATAGCGAACTCTACCTCACGGTCCGGTGGCAACCCTGGTAACTCGTCAGGAAAGACATCAGGGAACTCATTAATGACTGGAATTGGTGAAAAATCGACTCCACCATCCCCCGCCTTCAAGGCATAGCACCAATAACCAGTACACCCCTTCCGCAGGAGTCTCATCGCCTTCAAAGCGTTAATCACGAACTTATGGTTTCCCCACTTTCGCCCCGCGAAAGAGTGCTCGGTGCCATCCTCGGCTAACATGGTGATGATTCTCGTGCGGTAGTTCATGATTGCACCATCCCGCTCGATCCAATCATCCCCGAGAATTAAATCCTCACCCTCAAAACTCACAACAATAAGATTAGAGAGCTAAGCCCTCTCACAAATAACCACAAAATAGTCTCGGACCTCCTGATCACCAACGATCCTATCACCGCTAGGAAGCTTAACGATGAATGTCTCACAAGGCGTCAAACAGTCGAGACTCAAACGGCGCACACACTCCATAGATATGAATGAATGCGTAGCACATGAATCAAAAAGCACACTGACAGGATGAGACTGGATATGAACGGTACCTGTGGCCACGGTGGCTGCTGGATCATCGGCCCTCCTCATCTCGTAAACTCGCAGATGAGCGGATCCGACACTGGAAGCTTCCCCTCTAGCGGGCTGACCCCGACCTCTTCCTCGACTGGCACTCGGCAGAGGCTGCGGAGCAAACGACCCCTGGTTCACACTCGGTTCCGTAGGTGCTGGCAAGAAAGCCTGGGCACCAAGAGTTCTCTTTCTCAGCACAGAAAGCAGCCTTGTGGCCCGGCTGGACACACCGATTACACGTCAACAAAGGACTCAGACAGGTTTGACTGGTGTGGCCTGGTCGGCCACAGTTAAAACACTTCACATCACGGGAAGGAGTACTGGCAGCCCCACGGAAACCCCTAATAGAATGAGCTGGACCACCACCAGCGGGAAAGTTAGCAGACTGAGATTTCTGCTTACCTCCACCCTTGTGGCCCGAAATATTTCCGACAAACTTCTGTTTCTTGCTCTCACGAGCCGCCTCACTGGCCGTCAAATACATATTGTATGCAAGAGCTCTACTCTGATAATCCTTCAAGGTGGTGCAGGCAATCCCAGACATGTAGTTACGAATCTTCAGTTTCATCTGTCTGGAAAAATGGAAAATCTTGTCGCTCTCCTCTCTAACTTGGGCCTTCACGAAGCCAAACTCCCGGTTGTAATCAGCAATAGCCTGGGAAACAGGAATATCCCGAGGCTGAGCATCATAGAAAGCATGGACTCGAGCCTGTTTAACTGGCCATGGGCAATATTCGGTCTCCAACGGGTCTTTGAACTCGAACCATGAAGCAACATGGTCCTTAGCCTCAAGAGCCTCCCACCAGTCAGTAGCGTCCCCAGCGATAAAGTATTGGGCAATAGGGACCTTGGATATCTCCTTGATCTAGCCCTCCCAACCAATCGGGTCTGAAGCCCCCGAAAACTGAGGAGGATGCATCTTAATGATATCCTGAAGCCAATGATCTGCTCCGCCCTGAGTAGCATGGGCCGGAGTCGGGTTCTGAACTGCATGAGCTATCGCAGCCATTTGGTTCACCATTTGTTGCATCATAGCTGCAACACCAAGATCGGCACCACCACCGGTTGCACCCTCCTGAGTAGCACTATGGTTCTGATGACCATCAGTACTACCAGCCCCAGAATTGTGTGACGTGGCCGCCTCACAGGCTGCCCCACGTCCCCGACCGCGTCCACGACCACGGCCGCAACCCCTACCTCGGCCTCTCCCAGCATCCATACTGAAGATAAGAGGTAGCAATTGCAATTCGATGATAAGTACGAGAGGAAAAACAGTCACAATTTAAGAATCGGAAGTACGATACAAGGAAACAAGGAATCGAGTAAGGAAAACTTACGAGCACTGGAAGTACCGAGATGATGGCATCGGGGTGACGATGTGCAAAAAAAACACAACTAGACCCAAACCGACAATCCTAGGTATCCATAAACCTAGTGCTCTGATACCATTTTCTGTAACACCCCCGAGATATTCAGGGAATATTACAGCGCCGTAGACCCCTACATGGGACACACCAGGCTAATTAAGAAATACCGCTGATCTAACTATCTTGGCTAGCGAGAAAACACACATCACCAGAACGGAAATAAATGAAACGCCTGGTATAACCGGCAAAACAAACATCACTGACAATTATGAATAACATATAATAATACAAACCATAATCCCAGTAGAAATGCCTAAGTACTCGCGAGTACTTTCTATAAGTTCACAAGTTTAAAGAAAACAATCCGCATTAAAAATGACAACGAAAATAAAGAGACTCAATTGCACACGTCATCAATCCTCGCCAGCATCCTCGTACTTCCCCAGTGCTCGATCGTCCGTCTGAACATAACCTGAAATTCATAACAAGAATTTCCCCAAAACGGGTCCCCAAAGGGGTTAGCAATTACGCTAGTACAAGTAACCAAATGAACAACTTACACCTTACACATATAGTCAAAGCATGCAATTGAGAAAACATCATTTGAAACACACATTTCCGGAAACGCCATAACCCAAAACACATTTATAAAATGCACCACAATTAGCCGTTGATCCATGTCTCTGTGGACCCCTACCGAGACCCCATCGGATCTAACCCGTAGTGGTTAAAAGCAAAGCTCGTCGATCCACGCCTCTGTGGACCCCTACCGAGACCCCATAGGATCTAACTCGTAGTGAGCATACACACACACGTTACTCATGCAATACTACCATGTTAAGAGTGTAAGTTCATAAGAGTACTTGCCTCGATATCATGACGAAAAGACGGAAGCAAACAATCGCAGTTGCGAGAAATTGGATACACCGAACCTAGACGATTCGTCAAACACCATCACAACCAATTCGACAAGAATAACAATAATAGAAGACACCTGAAACCCCACCTACGATTCATGTAAGTTCGTACAAAACAATGACGAGGACGGATCGCAACCGAACCCTCTCGATTTCACAAATAACATGAAACTTACCATGAATCCGTAGGGAAAACAAGAATACCACCAAGATTAATCATATATATCATGGATTAATCGACAATACGGAATGAATCAGACAAAAACTCAAAACCCCCAAAATTTCACAAAAATAGGGTTCTAGGAGATTACCTTGGATTAAGGATGAAGAACAAGTGTTGGTGTTGTTAATCTACACCAAGAACTCAAGAAGAAAGATGGCTAGGAGTTGCAAGACTTCGAATCGCCGGAGATCGCCCAAGAATCGCCCAAAAACTAGAGAGAGAAAGAAATGAAAAAGTGACAAATTTGGGTCAACTCTCTGTATTTATAACCAGAGAGTTTAGCGTGCGCTAAGGGCTAGAGGTTAGCGCGCGCTACCTAGTCAAAAATAGGCCAGAACCTACGTTGCTGGCCCGTTAGCGTGCGCTAACGGCCACTCGATAGCGCACGCTATCGGGCCATAGCGTGCACTACTTGAACACCAGTCTGAGTCCCGAAACATTCTGCCCAGTTCTGGACTGTCGGATTAGCGTGCGCCACCGGACACCCAGTGCGCGCTAAGCCTAAACCATAGCGTGCACTAAAACAAAATCTTAGCATGCGCTAAGCTGCTCGTCTAGAGAGCATAAACAACATACTGCCGCTGCTTTGCTAGAGTCGCTAGCACGCACTACAAAACAAGCGTAGCGTACACTACTAAGAAATATTAGCGTGCGCTATACAACAGAAATAGCGCACGCTAGGCAACGGGATACCAGACGGTTCAAACACCCGAAACACACGAAACACGACCGAAACATCAAACGGAAGCTCACAACATGCATAATAACAAAAATTGGATTTACGGCAACCCCGAAACGGAGGTTCCAAACAACGATTTCGAAAATCGAACGAAATAGCGACGGAAGGCAATAAACACGGAATTGAGTATAACAGGTCTGAAACAAGCTCGGATGACAAAAAGTTCAGTATTAAATATTCTCAAAATATTAATACGATTACAAGCGAGTCATTAAAAATAAAAAATACACCAAAATGAAAATACTGGGAAAAGAAAAATGCGGATATTACAGTAATAGCGTACATTATATACCAAGTCTTATTAAAATATATATCATGCTATGATTTAAAAGACAACATCAATTAAGTAATATATTATGATTATTTTGTTTATTAAAAACATCATCAAAATGTGTAGAAAAAATATTATTTTAACACGAGCCTAAGTACCGCTGAGCATTTCAACCCTACAGTGACTTCGCTATCTCGAAGGATTTTGTCTTATCTCATTGAGATCTGGAATCTCCAGTCCAACGAGTAGAATCTCGCAGGTACTGAATTCGAGTAAAAGATCAACATGATTTATTCATGTTCGCAAGGAACTTTACTCTTGGTAACCATCACCATACACCAGTACGCACCACTTGTCAAACGTATAAGGAAAGGAAAAAATAATAAACATAGTTCGAATGAGGTCAATGACCAACAAGATGCCCTAATTCCTCACAGGACTCGAATAATATCGAAATACAATCAACGAGCACAATTTCTATGAAATACGTTCAGAAAAGAAAGTAAGGATTAGAGAGACTTCCAGCGCAGGTCGCACGAGACGACGTCAGCCAATGATATTTCTCAACACAAACAACAACCGACAACACAAAACGACAAAACAGACCCAATAACCGACGGCCTAGGTATTCAAAAACCTAGGCCCTTATACCACTTTCTATAACAACCCCATCTCGGGTCATAATTATTACAGCATCGTGGATCTATTTCGGGAATCCACAAGGCAAAACCTGTTTAACACACATACACATACACAACGACCAATCAGGTCGAACATAAAACCAAAACAATAGACATCAACTCGCAAGGACGATAATACAACACATCTAAAACATCACGACTGGCAAGGTCGAACATGACCACGGCCAGAACGAGCTCAACATACAGACAACAAACTCCAAGAGAGCAGCCACGCCCACACACAGGCATAACATCAATAATAACAGTACTCGCGAGTACATATACAAACCAAGACCAAAACACACGGATAAAATGGCAACGACTACCAGAGGCAATATCACTGCTGTTCGTCGTCCTCCTGCACCTGCTCGCCATGAAGAATTGTACCTGAATACATTAAAAATATTCACCCCCAAAGGGGTTAGCAAACATCTGGTGCAAGTACTTGATAACAGGAATATGTATAACATGCAATAAAAGAAATATTGCGATGACTGATTATATTAGTATATCCAGAAGAAGGACACTCTCACCCAGCACTAGCGCCTCAACAGTATTGTGACAATGAAATTGTCGTGCAAAAATACTTCAACATCATCACAATGCAAAAGCATAAGCAATACCATATCACATCATTATCCCAGAATAATACATATATCACATTCCAATAACCACATGGGCTATACTGATATGAGGTTTGCGCTCCATCGTATCCCAAAGGCATCATTAGACCATCCCATGTTATATAACCTGTTGATTGATACGAGGTTCGCAGCCCATCGTACCCCGGAGCCCTCGTCAGGGCCCTGGTTTTAATTGACCACAAACCACAATTTCACAACATTAGTACAGCTTCAAAATATCATATTCCAATCATATTATTCCACATTTCACAGTATGTTGTCACATAACTTTGACGACGCAAGTCTCAAATAATTATCCAAAACTTTCAACAACTTTGCTTTTCAATCACATTTGAAATAACGTTTCGAGGCATCCTCGATAAATCATTTATAAAATGATATCATTCTATAAAACAGTAATCAAGATCAGTCATCAAGTATTTACAAAAAATATTTCTCAGATCGTTTTCAAAAATATTTTCGAAATCCTTTTGAAATACAGTTTATTTCAAAATCATTTTCAAACACTAAAAGTTGTCAATGTGATTGAAAAATCATTTTTGAATCATTTCAAAATATCAACGTAGAATTACAGAATTCATACCATGAACAAAACCATACGCAAATCACACTTTATACATATTCAATTGCAATTTATACATAAAGCACGATCAAATACTTGCCTGGCGACTTTAGGAACAAGAACGTTTCGAATGGTTTGTAATTAGGCTTTAAAGCCCTGAAATTTCCGACCTACAATGAGAAATTCATAATAATCGGCATTAAGGCTATTCATTCTAATTGATATAACACCGAAAATACTAATCGAATCTCTTAGAGAACTTTTACCGGACACTTCGGGGATGGTATCCGATTATGAAGATTTGAACGAAAATTTTGATTTTGGTTATGCTAGAATCGATAAGAACAATCCCTAGATACTTCGTATATAGTCATATTTTGAATCCAGACAACAAACACTTAAAGATCTTGAAGAAGAAGTTTAAGGTCCAGGGCAGATTACCTTCAATCCTACGGAAATTGTTGAAATCGACTGAAGAGGACTTGCTAATTTGATTCTCGGGGGTTGATTACGCGTTTAAACTGCTCAAAACCGGACCAGAATGGAATTCCAAGGTGAGGGCCAAAGCCCTTTGTTCTTCACGCTGCTTCCATGGAAAAATATGGCTGAAATTCGCCATTTATCCCCAAAAACTTGTAAGGTCGGTCATAAGGGTAATTTAGTAATTTTGCCATGACAGACTAACACCCTTGTCTTATCTCGATCATAACTTGCTCGTTCAGGCTTGGAATGGCTCTTCGTTTATTTCAATAAAAAGCCAACTCAAAAATCTACAATATTGAAAATTTTGAGAACTTTTTGGATTTTTCTGAATTTATGGTGACTGATCAAAGTCAGTCCTGCGGCAGAGCGCCTTCAAAAAGATCTACGTTCGTTTCTATTGACACCCTCGTGGTACTCCATTTATATTTTGAATGGTCCCATAATATAATACTCGAAATAAGACTTGTAAATCTCGAGGTTGATCAAACGATTAAGTCACAGTCACAGTATGATACAGAAACGTTATCAAGACAGTAACAATAATAATATATAACGATAATTCAACTCTATTATGTGTTGATACTAAAGTTGTGAGAAAACGGAACAAGTCTAATAGAACAATATGAAAGATTGAGCTAGTTCAACAAAAAGGACAATCGCATCCACAAAACGGGTCAAATATTCAAAGTTATTTAGGGGTAAAATCCAGAGTCTCATACATCCCCACCAAGTGTATGCCACTATTTGTTTGAAAACACACAACACACATGTGTTTTAAACTTAAGGCTTTATATATTAATTTTAAAATCAATTTTCCAGCGTTTAAGATGTCGAATAAGAAACATGACCTCAGATTACTATAGGTGATAGGCTGCCAACGACGGCGCAAGGTGGTCGGTGATCGTAAAGAAAAAAAAAATGAAGAAATGTAGATTGTTTTAAATAAATATGGAGATATTTTTGTTATCTGAAGAAGGTCAGAATCTACTCTAAAAGAATTCTACTGCAAATAAAAAAGGTTAAAATGCTCCTAGGGTCCCTTAACTTAATTTCAAATAATGATTTAGTCCTTTATCTTTTTTTTGTCCCAACTAAGTCCTTTATCTTTCTAATTTTAAGCAAATTTAGCCTTTTCCGTTGGTCTCCGTTAACTGTTGTCCAGGTGGCTGTTAAGTTGCCTACGTGGCTATAAACATACCTGCGTGGAGAACAAAGTCAACAACCACAAAGTCTTCTCCTTAATTTCCTCAGCATAAGCATCTGATCATCATTTTCTCACGTCCAGTGCAGCGACCACCTTCGTCCCAATAGTCCTACCTTCTCTCAGAACTCATCACAGGGAACCAAACCAACCCCCCTGACCCCTCCACACGAAACCCACAACATCCTCTCCCATTGTCCATCTCTTACCCAAACCAAAAACTGTTTTCCATCCATAATACCTGGAGTGCCCTCATTATAAAAATGAGAGTTCGTCTTTCGTGAGCCCGACGAGCCCTTCCGATCTCCCAAAAAACCCGTCATTGTCCTGCCCGCATTCGAACACGAAGCCCGGAAGCGATTCCGGTCCGAAGGTTAGTGAGTATTTGCCCAAATATCCGACCGAGAAAGATTGATCGTCGTACGTCGCCGTGTAGAGACACGTGTCGGGGGACGTGAACATGGGACGGTTGAGTGTGGCCTTCTCTAAGGACCTGCATTGGATTGTCGAACACGATAGCTTTTGATATGTCGAGGAGAATGAGGGATTGAAACGTGAGCCCGTTTGTAGATGGCAGTAGACGGCACATGGATCGCATTGGATCCAGGAAAACGAGCTGCCGGTGTCCACGATCACTGAATGGTTGGTCGCCGGAGTTCCGCTTCCGATTTCCGTTTAGTAGTTGGCCACACCGATAGACTCGCCTGGTTTCAGGGGGGCCCTGATGGATTTACTGTCGATTAAACGGGAAGGATGAGTTGGTGTCGGATTCTTCTTATTGGTAAGTCTTGAGTTTAAGAATTTAACACGAGCGTCGTTGAGGTTGAGGGCTTCGGAGAAGGAGGGAGTTGTCTGGAGTGAGTTGGAGTCGGATTGCTGATGTCGGATATGATACAGAGGTAGTTTCAGAGCAGGATGTTTAGCTTCTTTACGGTTCATATTTTAGTATTTTGGTTACTTTGACCTTTATTTAATATAACACACACACATATACAGGATTTGACACGCAGGTATGTTTATAGCCACGTAGGCAACTTAACAGCCACCTGGACAACAGTTAACGGAGACCAACGGAAAAGGCTAAATTTGCTTAAAATTAGAAAGATAAAGGACTTAGTTGGGATAAAAAAAGATAAAAGGACTAAATCGTTATCTGAAATTAAGTTAAGGGACCCCAGGAACATTTTAGCCATAAAAATAAGATAAAGGGGATTGAATCATAGTAGAAATATGGATTGGTACCGATTTAAATTTAAGACTTTTTACCTAAAGCTTAACATCATCTTTTTTTTGTACTCAAATTATTGGTTATAACTTTAACTTGAATATATTCGGGTCACCTAATTACAGCCGCGTCACTTATTTTAAGTGACCTGGATGTAATTAGGTGATTCAAATAGATGACTCGAATGTATTTCGAGTGACTCGGATGCACTTAGGTGGCTCGAACAGGTGAAAGGAATGCATTTTAGGTGACTCAAACGTAATTATATAACTCGAATAGGTGGCTCGAATGTATATTGGGTGACTTGAGTAGGTTACTTGAATATATTTTAGGTTGCTCGGATGTAATTAGGTAACTCGAATAGGTGACTTGAATATATAATAGGTGATTAGGTGACTCGAACATATATTAGGTGATTAGGTGACTCAAATGTATTTTAGATAACTCAAATATAATAAGGTGACTTGAATGTAATTTAGATTACTAGAATATGTGATTCGAATGTATTTTATGTTACTCGGATATGTGACTCGAATGTGTTACTCGAATAGATGACTCGATAAATACCAAGTTTGATAATTTGAATATGAAAATAATTATTGTTAAATTTTGAGTACTTTATATTCAGCTAAATCATCATTTGAAGTGTGATTTGGGACCAAAATAAAAATAACAACTTTTTTTATTAATTACTGATTGTTGAATCCGAAACAGCAAATGTCAAGAGACTAGAGTTATGATTACACTGATTTACTCAATCCCGCTCAAAACTTTACTCGTATCCATTTTTTTATTTTTAAAAAACTTTATATTTATCACGTTACACAATCAAATCAAACAACCACATTTTACTTTTTAATCTCAACCATACACTCACTATCAATACTTTATACTCCCTCCGTCCCCTTATAATTGTCCAGTTTGACTTTTGGCCGGTCAAATTGACTAAAATTTGACTGAAATTTACGAATTTTATATAATTGATAAAATAAAAAAATTATATCATTGTAAAGTACATATAATCTATTTTAAAATGCAATTTTTACTTTCTAAAAATAATAAAAGAATTGTTCATAATCTTTGGTTAAAAATTGGTCAATTTGACCATTAAAAGTCAAAACAGAACAACTAAATAGGGACGGAGGTAGTACTTTTTAATCTCCTTCATACATTTATCATTATTATTTACACCAGTTATTATCTAATATGCACCAATTATACACCTTCTTCCGAGCTTTGAGCTTGACAAATAAAATGATTTATACTACTACGAATAGACTTGGCAAAACAGGCCCAGGCCCGCGGGCCGGGCCAGCCTGCCCGTTTGTGGGCGGGCATTGGGCTCCGCATTTGTGGTCCAAAACGCCTTTGGCCCGGCCGCTTTTGCCTCGCCTGATCAGCCGCCTTTGATTTTTTTAGTTATGAGTAATTATAATATTTAAATTTTTTCCTTATGTATTTTATTAGATTATATTACATCTATATATTAATTATTGATATAATTTTATTTTTTTATGTGACTTTGTGATTACTTTGTAGTGTATCACATCAATATATACTATTATTTTATTATTTTTTTAATATATTAGTAATAATAAATGATATAATGATCAAATAAAAATATTTGTATATTTATTTTTTGATTGTGGTAATGTAGTAAATAATGTAATTATAAAATAAAAATAGTTGTATATTCATTTTGTTTGATTATGATAGTGTAGTGAATAATATAATGATTATCGTACATTTATTCAGAATATTATATTTCTTATTTTTCTTAAAAAGAAAAAAAACTCGAGGCCCTCGAATGCTCACATCCGACACGAGTAACTCGAATTAAGATTTGGGTAACTCGAATGCTCACATCAAAACTGATATCGTATATTTTTGTAAGTTCACTCGAAATTATGTTACTCGAAATTACAATATATGACTCGAATTCATTCGAGTAAATGTCAATTCCGACAATTTGGGTATCAAAAGAAAACCAAACCAAACCAAATCAAACCAAACCAAACATACCCAGTATATCCCGCTCAGAGCAGGGTCTGGGAGGGTAAGATGTACGCAGATCATGCCCCTACTTATTACGGTAGGAGGTCAAGTTTCCGTGAAGACCCTCAAATTAGACAGTGCAGAATCTTGTGTGATAAATACAAAGGAAAACATATGATTCGAAAAAGCTCGAGACCATACCTGAGCCCATGGCTTAATCCACATGAGACTTACCTAAGCGGGATTTGGCCATTTCACTCCCGATGAACGCTGCTCTAACAAAAGAGAGGTTGACTCTGCGGACATCTCCCTGTCAAAAATACACCACACGCAAAGACAATAGGATAAAATATACAATAAAAGTAAATGTGCAATGCTCTAGGTCAAAGCTAACCGAGACAACACAACTCTGAGACTCTCAACTACAGCACCGCTCCCTACAAAATAATTCACAACTCTGATCTGGCGCCTCCAAGCGCACCTATCAACAGTCATGGTCTCGGAACAAAAGAATGTGTGCTAAATTTGAGACAAAGAAAATAATACTATATGTAAAAAGACAGTACAAGTTATTCCACCTTACTGACGTGTCATGATGCCTTTGATTTGTTGACCAGCTGATTAATCAAGGAGACAGCTCTGGTCCAATGCTGCCTGACAAAAATCAAAAGCAGAGACATAAAAAGGAGTCCCGAAACCTCTTTCGCAAGAAGAGCGTGATGGACTAACATGTCCACTATGTTGTGTCGAGAATTATACTCTTCGATCAGCAATCGTCTTAGAGACCGGGCGATCGTGCCGCAGCCGAGCATCCAAAGTAGAACTGCCGACCTCAGATCGGGCGACCTAGCCATAGCCGAGCAGTCAAGGCAGATCGGCCAGTCGAAGGTCCCAGGACAAGTCCCGGTGTCGAGCGATCGACATCTAAGACGATCGTCTCTCGGTACTTGGCGATCGACTCCTGGTGGCCGACTAGCAAGACGATCATCTCTCGGCACTTGCCGATCGACCCTTGGTGACCGACCGATGCCGACCCCTGGTGACTTGCCGATCGAACCTTGGTGACCGACCAATGCCGACCGTCTCATGCCGCTCGAAGCCGATGATCATCCAGTCGGCAAAGGCCGAAGCCCAGGACAAAACCCACGTGCAAAGGCTTTAGATCGTTAGGATTGATATCGCAAAGATACTTTATCTTGATACCTAATTTCCTATTACTACCTATGAGGATATTAATTATATTTAATCACATGTTTTGCATATTAATTTACGTTATGGTTATGCAAATGAAATGTTTAATTATTTTATATTGTAGATAATGTGGTGTGTTGGTGTCACACGGAAGATCACATTATCGGTGCCTTATAAAATAATATAATAGTTCACAACCTATATAATTATTAGACAAATTATATAAAGGGTTGTAGTGTATGCTTGAGAATAGTTGGTCTTGACTATTAGCATACATTAGCGTATTTGTATACGTTGAACAGGATCGAGGTGAGATAATGTCTTCTATACTGACTGTAAGAAGAACGTAAATCTCGGATAAATATTATTTTTTAATTCTAAGTATATAATATTTAATTGTGTATTTATAATAATTATTGCTTTGATTTACCATAGGTGAGAGTCAAAATGATCGACTCAATAAGCCTCGTATCTTGGGCAATAATATTGTTTATACGACAATTATTATTACTAGAAATCGTGTCCCGACTCGTGCAGGTTGATGATGTCCCCTTGAGGAGCTCGATAATGATTATTATATTAAACCCCGCAGTGGATTTAATTAGGTATAATAATAAGGTTCGAGTGGTACTACTCTTGGATAAGATATTAATTAATTAAAGTCACAAGAGCTTATAATTAATTAATGGACATTCGATATCTTAAACACGGGAAATAATATATTTAATAAGGAGCCCAATTTCGTAATTTGGGATTTTGGTAGGAAGTGCAATATCAACTTTTTAGTGGACTAAGTTGATATTAATTGATTCATCATATATTAGGAAGAGTCCTAATAAGGTAAGATGAATTAATTGGGAGTCCTTCCATAATCCTCCTTTAGATCCCTAGTAGTAGTCCAAGAGCCTATAAATAGACTTTATGGGGCTTGGCCGATTTTATGCTTCATACACACAAGAAATTTCGATTTTTCTTCTAAGTGTTTAATTGTGGATCTTGACTTGTGTCTTTGATTCCACAATTGAGATAACACTTTAATTCTTGCTACATATCGGAATTACTTGAAGAAAATAAAATCGAGAGTTGTGAGGCAAGGTGAATTCGGCCGATCCATAAGGTGTCCAAGCAAGTTCCGGTAGCTCGTTGCCCACACAACGTCCGGTTCAAAGGCGGATCATACTCTAGAAGATCTGAAGGTAGAGATACAAGGCGATCAAGAAGGAAATAACCAATCGCTTCAAAAGGTAATATCCTATGATCTTGGATCTAGATTATGATATTTTAATTAATCAACATATTTAATTAATAAATAATAAATAATATTTAAATTGCTTGTTAGTCTTAGTAATTAATTAATTAGCATGCCTAAATAGATCTAATGCTCGTAGATGCGTAAAACGCTATAATCATATTTTCCCAAACTTCGCTTCCATGCTTTTACTTTCCAACAATTGGTATCGGGCGGATTTTTGTGCTTTTGCTATTTTAATTAATTTTAGTGATTAATTGATAGCAATTTAAATATTCATATATTTTGATGTTGGAATATTTTGCTAGATGTGTTCTTGCAGGTGATATGATCCAATTATCATGGTTTATATGAATGGTGCATTTATTTATTTATTTTATTAATTATGCAATTGTTGGTTTGGCCCGTTTTGAGGCATGTAATGGTTTTTCCCATGAGAAAATCCGCGGGTAGTTCTAGGTGGTTTTATTTTTCGTGTAATCTTGATGTAATTTCGATGTATTTTATTTCGTATAAAATTGTAATCGAATTCGGAAAAGACGGGATCACGAAGAAATAGAGCGTAACCGGATCGCCGGGATCGCTGGACGAGCCATGAAGCATAGGCCGAGCAATGCCGAGGTCCGCCGCCGAGCGGCCGAGCGGCCGCTGCCGCGGCACTGTCCGTCCGGCCGGCCGCCCGCTTTTAGTCCGGCCTGCTGCCGCCGTTAAGGCCATTGAAGTCGGGATTTAAAATTAAATTTTTTTATGTAATTAATTTTGCATAAAAGTAAAATTTTAATTTTGAAAATCCACGCCCTACTGGGAGAAGCGACGAGATGCTTGATTCAGTGGGAGAGATCGAGTCGAAGATTTTCTCGGATTCAACTCAAGGAAGAAGACCATGATAATTGGATAAATTTAATTATCCATGCTTTATTTTGGTTTTTTTTTTATTTATTGTTTTGATGTATGGCATGTATGGATGTATGCGTGATATGTTTCCTTGCATGTTAGGACGAGAAAATTAAAAACCTTAAGGCTAAAATAACTAAGTGATTAAATTGATTTTTATAAAATCAAATTGGCCTCCATAATTAATTTAAATTGTGAAGTAATTAACATGCGCGTTGACATTAGAGTCTTCCTCCATATCGGATGTGCTAATTATAGGTTCACTAGTTTTAAATTTCAAAATGATAACATAAGGTAAATATTACTTTTTATGATAGGACCTCTCCATCTGTAGGACTATTATTTAAAAGATAATATTTTAAGGATGTTAAATTATGGTGTTCACTTAGGTGTATTAATTAATAAGCTCCCCATCGGAGTCTATGTTAATTAATACATGGCCAAGAGGAACCAACTATTAATTTTACTTGTCATAACGTAATTTGACTAGATAGTAAAATTAAAGACGTAAAACTCTACTTGAAAAATGTATGTGTAAACGTCCACACGATCGTGGCTTGCATGTGCGGATTTTTGAGGTGTTGGTTGCTAGCATATATATTGTGTTTTTGAGGTTTTTCGATATATTTTGCTATGCATTATGTGATGAATGTTTTTAATTTTTATTCTCGATGTCTTTCAATCCACTCATTGTTATTCTCAAAAAAGTAAACTAGATGGCACTAACTTTGCCGATTGGAAAAGAAATCTTGACATTGTCCCGATTCGAGGGGCATAAGTTTGTCTTAATCGAGGAGAGCCCTCTAGAACTGTGAACCGGATGCCACTCCCGAAGAGTTGGCGGAATTCGGAAATGGAAAAAGTCTCGATGAGATGGCTCATTGTTACATTTCGCTTCACCGACAAATGTATTGCAAAGATCGACATCGACGATGGGTTCGGCCGCGAAATGATGAAAAGTCTCACCGAGATGTTTGGTCATCGAACCGGGCGGCTAGACAAAATGCTATGAGGGTATTGATGACAACCCAAATGTCCAAGGGACTCCAAGAGATCATGTTCTAAAAATGATGTCTCATTTGAACGAATCGAGCATATTGGGGCTACTATCGATGCGAAACGCAGTCGATATTATCTTAGGCCTTACCTAGAAGCTTTGAGCGCTTCGCCTCAACTACAATATGAACCGTATGACATATAGTTTGGCGGAACTTCTGACAGAGCTTGATCACTGAAGGTCTCTTCAAACAAGGTTATCATCGATTCTTGCAAGGTGCTACTTCTTCCAAACCCAAATGGGGAAAGAAGAAGAAGCAGTTGGCTGTATAAGTGGCAGCCCTCAAGATGAAAACCAAGGCTCCTCACCCCGAGGCGAACAAAAGCCAAAGGGAAAGTGCTACAAGTGCGGTCGAAAAGGACATTTTAAAGCGATCGCCTCGCTCTTAAGAAAGGTATGTCTCGTGCACTAGTAGTCAAAACATGTTTGGCGCTTTGTTCTTCCACTTCGTGGATAGTTGATTCAGCTCCACCGATCATGTTTGCTTTGACTCGCATGGTTTTCGTGTAACCAAGCGGCTTAGTGCGGGCGAGATTACCATCAATCAAGCGATTATTCCGGGCTTATGGTCATTGCTGGGAGTCGTGGCATTGAAGATTAATGATAAATTATTAGTTACGAATAATGTATTATTAGTACCGATTTTAGAATGAATTTAATTTCGGTTTCTAAATTAAAATGCGATGGTTATTCATTTCTTTTGATGATGATGCCATTATTAAGAAAAGAAGCGGTGAATATATTTGCAGAGGTACTTTTAATGATGGACTATATATTATTAATACCGCACAAACTCCTATGCATAAATCACTTAACTCTTTGTCTAAACCTAAAAGAGAAAAAAACCTTCAAGCATAAACCAAACATATCTCGTGGCATTTACGGTTAGGACATGTAAACCTTAGAAGGATTCAAAGATTGGTAGATGATGGCCCATTGGATGATCTCCAAGTTGAGTCATTTCCAATTTGTGAATCCCGTCTGGAAGGTAAGATGACCAAAAGGGTTTTTAAAACCAAGGGAAACCGTGCTCGGGATGTGTTAGAATTGGTTCATACGGATGTATGTGGTCCATGAATATCCGTGCTAGGGAGGTTTCGAATATTTCATCACGTTCATAGATAATTATTCGAGATATGGATACATCTTTTTGATGCGACGTAAGTCTGAAGCTTTTGACAAGTTCGAGACTTCAAGGCTGAAACGGAGAAGCGTCATGGGAAGAGTATCAAGTCACTACGATCCGATCGTGGTGGCGAATACCTTAGTGGAGAGTTTTGGATTTCTTGGCGAATGAGGATTTCATCCCACCACCACGGGAACTCCACAACAAAATGGTGTGGCTGAAAGAAGGAATAGGACTCTTTTGGAAATGGTTAGATCAATGATGAGTTATTGATTTACCTATTTCGTTGGGGATACGCCTTAGAAACAATGGCGTACATTCTAAACACCGGTGCCTTCAAATCGCCTAAAAACACCCACGAAGCTGGAGTGGGCGTAAGCCCATCTAGACATGTTCGGATTTGGGGTACTCCAAAGACATGTGCTGAATAAGGAAGTCGATAAGTTGGCATCTCGCACGTAAGTACAGTGTTTGTGGGATACCCTAAGGGAACGAAGGGTGGCTTGTTCTATAGTCCTCAGATCGAAGGTCATTGTTAGCACCAATGCCCGATTTCGGAAGAGGATTATATGATTAGTCACAAGCCCATGAGCGAAATAATTCTAGAAGAGCCGAGGGCGAGATTCCGACTATACCAATCGCACAAGCGCCAACTAACACCGCACCACGTATCGATTCTCGAAACTTTTACACCAACTCGGGATTTGCCTCGTCGTAGTGGGAGGGTTGTTCGTCGGCCGAACGATTCATAGGCGTGGGAAAGTCTTCGACTCAATCCCGCATTTAAGATGAATCGGTTCCTGGACCTATAAGGAGGCAATCCAAGATAAAGATGCCGACTCTGGCAAGAAGCAATGGAATCGAAATGGGATCTATGGATTCCAATCAAGTGTGGGAGCTAGTAGAGCTACCCGATGGTGTACAAGCCATTGGGAGTAAATGGGTCTACAAGCGAAAGAAGGACGTGACGGAAGGTTGAAACCTTCAAAGCGAGGCTTGTTGCAAAAGGTTACACTCGTAAAGAGGGTATCGATTATGATGAAACCTTTTCGCGGTAGAGCCATGCTTAAGTCAATCCGGATTATTTTAGCTATAGCTGCGCATTTGGATCTGGAGATTTGGCAGATGGATGTCAAGATTGCATTCTTGAATGGGAGTCTAGACAAGGAAATCTATATGCGCCAAGCAGAGGGATTCATTGCTAAAGGAGAAGAGCACTTGGTGTGCAAACTTAAGAAATCCATTTATGGACTTAAGCAAGCATCTAGATCTTGGAACACTGCTTTGACGAAGTAGTCCATCATATGGATTCGTCCCAATTTCCGAGTGAGAGTTGTGTGTATAAGAAATGCGATGGAAACGTGTTGGTGTTTCTTAGATCAGTATGTAGACGATATCCTTCCGATTGGAAACAACGTGAAGGAATTGTGACGACGGGTATGGCTATCTCGAGCGATTCGATATGAAGGATCTAGGAGAAGGTGACACATCCTTGGAATCGGGATCTTTCGTGATCGGAAGAAGAGGATGTTGTGCTTATCCTGCATCCTATATCGATACAAAGGTCGGTTTAGCATGGAGAATTCCAAGAAAGGTTTTCTACCTTACGGACATGGAATTCAACTATCTAAGAACATGTGTCCTAAGACACAAAAGGAGATAGATGACATGAAGATGGTCCCTTATGCATCCGCCGTGGGAAGTCTCATGTATGCTTTGCACTAGACCAGATATCTGTCATGCCGTGGGCATGGCCGCTAGATATCGGTCGAACCCGGGACTGTGACACTGGATTGTCAAGCACATACTCAAGTACACGAGAAGGACTAGGAGTACATGCTTGTATATCAATCGACGACTGCTTCCGGTGGGTTACAACGACTGCATTTTTCATCGGACAAAGAAAAGTCCAAGTCTACTTCGGTTATGTGTTTAGCACGGGAGGTGGAGCCATTAGTTGGAGGAGTGTGAAGCAGAAATGCATCTCGGACTCTACCATGGAATCCGAGTACGTGGCGGCCTCCGAGGCGGCCAAGGAGGCGGTGTGGCTCAAGTACTTCTGCAGGACTTAGATGTGATTCCCGATTTGCCAAAGGGTATTACACTCTATTGTGATAATCTTGGTGCGATCGCAAATTCGAGGGAACCACGAGCCCATCAGGCAAGTAAACATATCAACCGCAAGTACCACATCATACGACACTTCGTAAAGGAAGGAGACGTAGTTGTAGCGAGGGTTGCATCGGAAGATAATCTTGCCGACTTTCACGAAAGGCCTACCTTCAAAAGTTTTGAAAGGCATGTGGAAGGAATGGGATTACGGTGTATGGCGGCATTGCTTTGAGTATAAGTGGGAGAAATGAGAGACTATGTAATAGAGTAGTATACTTAAAAGCATGCTTTGAGTATAAGTGGGAGATTGTTAGATTGATATCGCAAAGCATACTTTATGCTTGTATTACCTAATTTCCTATTACTACCTATGAGGATATTAATTATATTTAATCACATGTTTTGCATATTAATTCACGTTATGGTTATGCAAATGAAATGTCTAATTATTTTATATTGTAGATAATGTGGTGTGTTGGTGTCACACGGAAGATCACATTATCGGTGCCTTATAAAATAATATAATAGTTCACAACCTATATAATTATTAGACAAATTATATAAAGGGTTGTAGTGTATGCTTGAGAATAGTTGGTCTTGACTATTAGCATACATTAGCGTATTTGTATACGTTGAACAGGATCGAGGTGAGATAGTGTCTTCTATACCGATTGTAAGAAGAACGTAAATCTCGGATAAATATTATTTCTTAATTCTAAGTATATAATATTTAATTGTGTATTTATAATAATTATTGCTTTGATTTACCATAGGTGAGAGTCAAAATGATCGACTCAATAAGCCTCGTATCTTGGGCAATAATATTATTTATACGACAATTATTATTATTACTAGAAATCGTGTCCCGACTCGTGCGGGTTGATGATGTCCCCTTGAGGAGCTCGATAATGATTATTATATTAAACCCCGCAGTGGATTTAATTAGGTATAATAATAAGGTTCGAGTGGTACTACTCTTGGATAAGATATTAATTAATTAAAGTCACAAGAGCTTATAATTAATTAATGGACATTCGATATCTTAAACACGGAAATAATATATTTAATAAGGAGCCCAATTTCGTAATTTGGGATTTTAGTAGGAAGTGCAATATCAACTTTTAGTGGACTAAGTTGATATTAATTGATTCATCATATATTAGGAAGAGTCCTAATAAGGTAAGATGAATTAATTGGGAGTCCTTCCATAATCCTCCTTTAGATCCCTAGTAGTAGTCCAAGAGCCTATAAATAGGACTTTATGGGGCTTGGCCGATTTTATGCTTCATACACACAAGAAATTTCGATTTTTCTTCTAAGTGTTTAATTGTGGATCTTGACTTGTGTCTTTGATTCCACAATTGAGATAACACTTTAATTCTTGCTACATATCGGAATTACTTGAAGAAAATAAAATCGAGAGTTGTGAGGCAAGGTGAATTCGGCTGATCCATAAGGTGTCCAAGCAAGTTCCGGTAGCTCGTTGCCCACACAACGTCCGGTTCAAGGCGGATCATACTCTAGAAGATCTGAAGGTAGAGATACAAGACGATCAAGAAGGAAATAACCAATCGCTTCAAAAGGTAATATCCTATGATCTTGGATCTAGATTAGGATATTTTAATTAATCAACATATTTAATTAATAAATAATAAATAATATTTAAATTGCTTGTTAGTCTTAGTAATTAATTAATTAGCATGCCTAAATAGATCTAATGCTCGTAGATGCGTAAAACGCTATAATCATATTTTCCCAAACTTCGCTTCCGCTGCGTTTTACTTTCCAACAGAGACAAGATCCGCATTTCACGGATCGTTGACCACAGCCTGTCAGCATCATCCCACGAGCCGACAGGCCCGCCGAAAGGTGTCAGTAGGACCACCTGTGACAGCAACTCCGGACGCGTGCTGGCTTCTCATTGGACCGCACAGCTGGCTGCCAGCAGCTGCCTTGGACTTTAGGCGGACAACCCATGTGACTTAAAGACGATCGCCCCATTATTATATTGGGCGAAAGGCGATCGCCCGCCAGGAAACAAGGCTCCTCAGTCCCTATAAATAGAAGGCTCCCTGCACTTGGAAAAGCATTCAGCTCCCACCGAATTTTTGACTCTCTGAACTCTCTGGCATTCTCGCTTTTCACGCTCAATACAGAAGCAATACTCACAACTTGGCTTTCCTACTCTTGGCAACAGCTATCTCTCGGTTCATTCTTCTCTCTCAGCCTCTCTCACACAGAAGACGATCGACCGAGAGCAAGAACACCAAAGCTTCGCTCAAGAGCTGGATAATAGGATCTTTTTACACTCATTGTACTTAGATTCTCACATTAATACTTGTATCCTCGAATATTTGTATTAATAACATCTCGCGAGAGCATTCAAGTCCGGGCCTAACAAACCCGGCAAATTTTGTGTTTATTCATACTCCCTCGAAAGTGCTCCCGCAACCTTGTTTGTTGTCCATCCATTCCAGCAGTATTTCATCTTCGGATAAATATTTTGGGCAACAACACACTACAACAACCTGATTTTTTAAGAATATAGGAGGTTAACTTTTAATGTTTATAAAGAATTATTTAGACATTTCACATTATTTTTTTCCTATTAAATAATATTATATATTAATTAGGTAATAAAATTTTGTCCTCTTGTATAAAAACAAGAGTTATGAATAAATATATAATAAAAAAGAAAAAAGCAATTGTTAAATTAAGTTTTTAATTCAAAACACCAGAGTTATTTACCAAATAGATGTATTTATAAAACATATTTACCTTTTAGGTGTAGTTTTGAACATATTTACTATTTAGGTGTTGTTTTCAATTTAAATGGATTTTTATTTTATTTTTTTCAATTTAATACTTTTTACTGTGAATTACCTCTGCCCTAAATATTTTTTACTGCTTTTTATTTCGAGTGATTTACCAAATGGGTGTAGTCTTAAAATATTTTCGCATTATATGTGTACTTTCAAACATATTTACCAAATAGTTATAGTTTTTATTTAAGTGGGTTTTTATTTATTTTTTTTACTTTATTAAAATCATTATTTTTATGCTTTTTTCAACTGTTTTTTACTGCTTTTCTAAACTGTTTTTTTAAGAAAAAATATTTATAATATTAATATTAAAATCCGGAAGTTCTTATTTAAAATTCGTAAATAAAAATAAATTGAAAAAAAAAATTGAAATTAATTTGTAAACTATTTTAATAAAAAAAACTGGAATATTATTCTACTTGAAGAAATAAAAAGTTGGATAATTTTTTTAAAACCTGCTAGTTTATTTTCATAAAAAAATTTTATGTTCTTAAAAAAATCTAAAATCTAAAAAACAGACAGATTAAGATTTTTTACTGGTTTTTTAACTGTTTTTTAATGGCTTTACTAAATTATTTTTTTTACTGCCTTTTTTTACTGATTTTTACTGTTTTTTTAAACTATGCTAACAATAAAAAATTGTTTGAACAATGCTAACAATAAAAAAATTGTTCAAAAAAAATTGTTTGAACAATACTTCTTCTTTGTGATGATGCTGGTTTTAATTTTTTTTGTTAGCATTGTTCAAATAATTTTTTATTGTTAGCATAGTTTAAAAAAATAATAAACATCAGTAAAAAAGGCAGTAAAAAAATAATTTAGTAAAGGCATTAAAAAACAGATAAAAAACCAGTAAAAAGAATCTTAATTTGTCTGTTGTTTAGATTTTTAGTTTTTTAAGAACATAACAGTTTTTTATGAAAATAAACTAGCAGGTTTTAAAAAAATTATTCAACCTTTTATTTCTTCATGTAGAATAATATTCCAGTTTTTTTATTAAAACAGTTTACAAATAAATTTCAAAATCTTTTTTTTTTCACTTTTTTTTATTTACGAATTTTAATAAGAACTTTCGGCTTTTAATATTAATATTACAAGTATTTTTTTCTTAAAAAAATATTTTAAAAAAGAAGAAAAATGCTTGAAAAAGGTAAAAATAATGATTTTAAAAAAGTAAAAAAATCAATAAAAACCCATTTAAATAGAAAACTATACCTATTTGGTAACCATTTAAATATAAAACTATACCTATTTGGTAAATATATTTGAAAGTAGTTTAAAAAAGCAGTATAAAATATTTAGGGCAGAGGTAATTCACAGTAAAAAGCATTAAATTGAAAAAAATAAAACAAAAACTCATTTAAATTGAAAACAACACCTAAATGGTAAATATGTTCAAAACTACACCAAAAAAATAAATATGTTTTATAAATACACCTATTTGGTAAATAACTCACTGAGTGACAATTACAGACTGATAATTACTGAATGAAAACGAATGAATTACAACCGGGTATTACACGGATGACAAAAAGTCCAGAATTAATCATTCTCGAAATGACGAAACGGTCATGAGCGAGTCGTCAAAACGGACTCCGGCTGAAAAAGAAATTTACCGAAAAATCGGAAATTGCGGATATTACATTCATCAATCATGTTCATTCACCGTTTTCACCGTTCGGAAAAACTTCGAGTTGTGTATCATTATTGTTCATTGTTTCAACTTTCCTCTTATGAGTTCGACTTTGTTAGATCACCATTAATTTTTGGTAACTCCAAAAATTCTAAATCTTTGCAATATTATAGAGCATCGAATTAGCTTTCCAATGGTTCAAACGGTGAGTCAATCGGAGTCAGGACGAGAGAGTTATGGTCGTTTTAGCTCACCCGCTCGTTATTGGCCGATCACTGCCGGCCGAACTCGGCCGTGTCGTCCGACACGGCCCGTGCCGTACTCGTCCGGATAAGCCGGAAGTCTCTGCCTCAGGACCCGACCGTGTCGCTGCACGGCTGAGCCGAACTCTTCGGATAAGCCAAGCGATCGCCAGAGGCCCGACCGTGTTCCAGACACGGCCGAGTCAATGCCGAGCGCCGCGACAGTCACTATCCAGAGGCCCCTCGGCGGCGCAACCGTGTCTAGCAGACACGGCCGAGTCCTCGCCGGCCACCAGCGCCACGACTGTGTCAGGCGGACACGGTCGAGTCTGTCAGCCTATTTAAGGCCTGGCAGCGTTTTTCTTCAGCCATTTTCTCATTCGTTTCTTCTCTTCCGCGGCTGGAGCTTGGTAAATCATGGAGAGATGTTGTTGGACAATCAATCCATGAAGTTTTGGAGTTCATATCATCAATCATCCATCCTATAACACCCTCCGATCTACCGAATCGTGCCGATTTTCTAGAAATCTAGTTTTGGGGGTTTTAGTTGATTTTGTCCGATTTGATCGTTTTAACTCATATTTCTGATGGATAATTGTAGATTAAGTAGTATTCTATCATTTTCATCATCTTTCCACGGTTTTACCATTTCCGATCGTCGTTTATATGAACTTTCGTTTGACGCCTTCAAGGTGTCCGGGAAAATGCCGCAGAGAGAAAATTGGTCGTTTTGCGATGTTTTCCTCGTGTGATTTGTTGTTTATTTGATGATAGGATACTAGGGACGAATTCCCCACAAAAATCTAGTGTTGAGCCTTTCCGATCGCCGTTTTCATTGGAGTTCTGGATTTCTCCAATCAACCGCATTTTCTGAAGTATTCGTGAGAGATTTCCAAGGCAAGTACCTTGATATACGAATCAGAATCGCGTGAAATCATTGTTGTCGAAGTGTATGAATTTATACGGATGTATAAATGTGTGTATATATATATGTGTGTGTATGTATATATATGTCTAGTTTTATATATGTATATATATTTATATGTTAAATATATGTATGTATATACATATATTGATATAAGCGCCTATATTGGCGAATGACGAGTGATGAATACTAACACTAGATGACGTACTCGACTTGGATTGATGGGTAAACTATATTTACTCTTATAATATAGTAAGGTTATATATATATATATATATATATATATATATATATATATTCAGTTGAGTCGCAATATAGGGATATATGTGCGGTGTTGGTTGGTTATGCTTGAAGGCTTATTGTGATTGAGTTTGATTGATAACGTGCGTGTTATTGTTTATTTCTGTGGTTATGGACTGGCGGAGAAAATTGTAACACCCCCAAACCATTCGGGAATATTACAGCGCCGCAGACCCTCTCCGCGAGGATCTACCAGGCTAAATACAAAACAATGCATCACTTCACATGCCGACATGGCTACGTAAAGGACCGTTAGACCGATTAGGTCTTATATCACAACACACACAACATTACATACATGAGACTTGCCCAGAACACATACCCACGCAGGGGCTAGAATACAATAACACTCCCATAAATCGGGGTAACAACACATCGGAGGGATAACCAACATGACTCTACCAAATACTCCACAATTGGTCTTCACGTGATTAGTATCTTCGTTTCCCATCATCCTTCGTATCGATCCTGTGATTCGCTCCCCAGCTACCTGCAAGTACCTGGACGCAATACAGACATCCACCCCCCGAATACTCGGGGGTTAGCAAAACTCCACTGTTTTGCTAGTGCAAGTATAAAACTAAAAGTACAAGCCATACACAACGTGCTTCAAGAATATAAAATCTTGAATATATTTCCCGAGATAAATCACTTAATCAAAACAGTTTGATTTATAAAAGGTAGGAAAAGAACCATGTGTCCCATACAAAATATTTTACGGTCTCGGGAGTTTGAAAACATTTGGAAATAAGGAATTCTCAAGTCTTTCGAAAACACTTGGGGACACGGCCCAAAATCATCTTTCCAAAATACGATTCCAATAATAAAACGCGGTTTCACAACCCAATTCACAACACACGGGTCCAAGACCCAAATCATAAGCCACAGTGGTCCACAACCCGAATCACATAACACATGTTCCTAAGGGTTATTCGCCCCGTGCTAACAAGCCACGAACCTCGATGCTCCCGTAGAACATACCCGAGTGAATAACCCAATAGGAAACCATACCAAATCACATGTCCTCGTAATAACAGTCACGGAACCATTCCATACCACAACCATAAGTTATCCCAAGATCGGCTAACAAGCCACGAACCTCGGAGTCCCCGCAAGACATACCCGATGATAACCCCACAAGTTATCTCGGCATCGGGCTAGCAAGCCCCGAACCTCGGAGTCCCCGCAAGACATACCCGGATTGGATAACCCTACGGTCACGCCCGACCCATACTAGCAAGTATGGATCCCGGAGATTCAACAATCCTACCCGGAGGCACATCACTATCAACGATCACATAACAATGAGCAGAATATCAAGCCAAGCAACACTTAAACATCACAACCTCCTTTCAAAGGAGTATCAACTAATATCCCACGTAATACATTCTTAACGAACAAGTACACATAACTTTACATAATCCCCGCCAAAGGATTACGGTCTAATAGACTCATTCAAAGTGATCATATCATCTTTTCAACATACAAATCCAACACACATATTCCGAGAATACATATATTCACGAAGTACATAAATTATCGTTGGAAGACAACATTTATCGAGAACATACCAATCC
Source organism: Orobanche coerulescens (assembly GCA_033398695.1). NCBI lineage: Eukaryota > Viridiplantae > Streptophyta > Magnoliopsida > Lamiales > Orobanchaceae > Orobanche > Orobanche coerulescens. The sequence goes on from CM065812.1 coordinate 100,675,805, forward strand.
CTTTTTACGTTCATTAAACATTGGGTTTCGTATATAATCATTTATCAATAATTACGCCTACGAAACATGAAACGTATGGACAAGATACTTACCTCGATATCACGAGCAACGAAACGACGAACGGGCGCGATCGGGCAACCTTCGAACCTCCAAAAACGATCAAGACTTCGACAGCCCACGAATACTACGAAAATAGCATCACCACAATTCAATAACACTAATCGAAATCCGAAACATCCTAAAAACGACAAGGATCTAAGTATCCTCAAAGAAATCAAGAATCGTTGATCCGGGCGATAAAAGTCGATGAACGGTTAACAAAATCTGAAGATTACGGTCAAGACAAACAAGAACAAATAACCGATCGGATGAGATCGGTCAAGAATCACAAATCCAAGCAAAAACCCCAAATTTAAGAAAATAGGGTTCTAACAAGAGATTACCTTGATTTGGACCAAGAAGACGATTAGATGTTGTTAAACATCTACAAATCCGCTCAAAGATGAAGCTAGAAGAAAAGGATCGGTCCTACTCGCCTCTGGATCTCACTCCCGTCGGAAGGGATGAAAAAAAGTGGGAAATGACGACTTAATGCCTTTGTCCAAGATTTATCTCGATGATTAGCGTGCGCTAATCATCCTTCATGAGCGTGCGCTAACGGGGTCAACGCTCCAGATAAACCGCGTATAACATAGTTAGCGTGCGCTAGCCCAAAAGCCGTAGCGTGCGCTAACGGGTCACAAAACCAGTCCAGTAGCCCTCGACGTAATCGCACCTACCGAGTAGCGTGCGCTAGAAAGAAGAGGGAGCGTGCGCTAAGGCCGATAGCGTGCGCTAGCTATCGGCCTTAGCGTGCGCTAACAAAGCTTCAGCCCCATCCGGAGCTACCGGATCGCCTCAATCGCCAGCTTTAGCGTGCGCTACACATCCAGTAGCGTGCGCTAAACACCATGCAGTAGCGTGTGCTATGCTTCAAGCATTAGCGTGCGCTACGCCACAAAATCTCAAAAACTCGCAAAGTGATCCGAAATGCCTCCAAAAACATGTCCCAACAAGTCACAACCAAACATGGCACGAAATTCCTACGATGAGGACCATGACAATTCGATAAAACCCAGAAAACCCAACGAATCCGGAATAAAGATCTCGGGTATTACATTCTACCCCTCTTAAAAGAAGTTTCGTCCTCAAAACTTGAAACATAAAACGAACGACGCAAAACAAACTCGGATAACACACGATATCCATTGCCGAAATAACAAAACACGACGAACGAAAATCAATACGGTTGAACAGTTCAACAGTACACCAATCACAATGCGATCTAATCGCTGAACAAATACGAAATTACACAACACGAGGATTGGGAGGTCGAAAATGAAGCAAATTTCCCGAACTTAAGGAAATCACGAAGGAGTCCGAACGCTCAACAATTACGAAACGAGATCAGCAAAAACTGAACCATCAAACGATTGAGTTACAACGATCGAGGCGACAACAGTCGATCAATCATGTTCGAATCACGACGAACAATAATACTCAAACAACAACCCCAAAGTTCACATCTCGACTTGAGACAATATACGATTCGGTGAAGACAATAAGATGTGTATTCACATAAGATCCACAGGAAAGGGAATTGCAATTGGAAAGTCATAGCGACAAACGGTTTATTCTGAAACAATACTACAACTCGTTTGGTCAACCAAAAGCACAGAACAGGACAAGTTCAGAAAACATCAACGAACATAAACGATTCGACAGAGTCGAAAGTACAGAGTTCAAAATCCGATTCACTTCGAATAAAAGAAGTTAATCTCCGGAATATCAAAACAACAAAACGAGGGAAATAACATAACAAACATCTGATAGATAAGCCACTCAGGGCTTCTGAGTCGATCCGGATGTCGGTGCTCAAGTCCGTGCCCCTAAGGCTCGGAAATCATCTCGCAAAACCGAACTCGGTGCCCCTCGAGTCCACACCGTAACACGTTATCGGGCGAGAAGGACAATGTGCACGAACATGTCCCGCCACATTATGATTAAAACATCTCCGGCTTTACCAGAGTCGAATGAAGACTTGGAACTCGGTTCCACGCATCGAGCGATGGAGCTTCACAATGGAAAGACTACTACGTTGCAAATTGGAAACACCGACTCGCATCGTCCACGCGATCATCGGACTTCTTCTGCTTCTTCGACTCGGACACACGCTCCGATGATAACGAAGCTAGTTCACGGGCTAATGCTCGATCTTGATAGTCCCTCAACGAAGTGCAATTGAATCCCGACATATACACGCGAATATCTGGCTTCATCCGTCTGTCAAAGTGAAGGATTCTCTCTTCCTCGGTTCTCACCCGGTCTCGCACATAACTGAGTTGTTTGCTATAATCGATGGTAGCTTGCGACACCGATATATCTTGCGGTTCTGCCAAGTAGAATTCGCGAATCCTCTGCTCTCTAATCGGTTTCGGACAGAACTCGGCTTCCATAAATGCTTGGAACTCCGCCCACGTGACATCACGATCACGAGGTTTAACAGCTTCCCACCAATTAGCGGCATCTTTGTCGAGAAGGTACTGAGCGATAGGTATCTTCCGCTCTTCAGGACATCCGACAGCCTCGAAAATCTTTCCCAACTGGAAGATCCAACCATCCCAGCCCAACGCATCCGCAGCACCGGCGAATCGAGGGGGATTCATACGAACTACCTCGCGAAGCCATTGATTTACTCCAACGTTCTGACTCGCGTCAATGCTACGTTGAACCACCTGGGTCAACTGAGTCATCTGAGTCGCTACTTGTTGCAATATAGTAGCAACACCCAAACTAAAATCATTCCCAGCGGCATTCTCTCGATTCCGCATCTGATCCCCGTGGCCATCAACACCACGGTTACGACCACGACCTCTGCCCCTCGGCATACTAACAAACAACAACCTATGGTAACGAAAGATCATAACACATAGCAAGATATTCACATCTCTGTCTTTAATCCAACATCATTAAATTATATACATATTACCATTTAGTTCCAGCTAGAGCACAATATACAAACTATTATGCCAACAATCTTCATTTGTAATGCCGTTGTTATGCGATTTATAAATGCAATGAAATTGAAATCATCCATTATATCAAAATCACTTTCTGTACGGTTTCCGCGCCGGAACTCACCAAGTTGAAAACCATTTTCGAAAACGTTCCAAAATGCCAAAAAGGCCGATGACGGTAATACTTTCCAAATACTCCCCAAAAATCATTTTCCAAATACCAAATACCGTCACCAAATACCGTTTGAAATTACAAGGCGTATACGCGAAAACTCAATAGTTTCAAAATATATGTTAAATCGCCCGACAAAAGAGTTGGGAAAAAGGGTCAACGAAATAATTCAAATTTACAAACACGAAAGGTCATTTTGAAACACACACTATTTGGTAAAAGTACCCAAAAAGTCACTTTGAACTTTACACACGCAACGGACAAGAACACAGTTCAAATTACACATAACCACACCCAACAGTTGTTATTCATGAACAACACACATGGAGTACCATCTCAAACGGTCAGCCTAACAATCGCAAAAGTTAGACTTACGGCCAGAATGTAGTTTCCGAGCTTCGCCGGACTGTTAAGGTATGATTCAACAGAGACTTAGCGTGCGCTAGCCATGCCACGTTAGCGCGCGCTAGCTATACTAATTCAGCAACACATTCATGAACATATACCAAATAATGCCAAAAGCCGAAGGTTACATATAAATAGCAACATACGAATCCAAGCGCCAACAATTTACATTCTCACTACATATCGTTTAATCGAAAAAAATTGAAGGCGAAAGTCACGTCTCAAGTAAACTATTGGTAGACCTCGTTTAAGCATTTAAAATCAAATTTTGAAAATTTTCAATGCAAAATGAAAATATAATATGTGTAGTTTGACTTCTCAGAATCTTTGGTCTCGAGGTCATCATACGAAAATCAAATCATCTTTCCTTCTCGAAGGATATTTTTAAATAGAATTTACGTGACTTCCCCAAAACATTTGAAGTTTAAAATACCACATTGATAAATTTTTATTGAGTAACCAATCCAAAACATCACTCCTGTAAAAACGATTTCACACAAGGATGTATACATATATACATGCATACCAGTACTACTCTTTATTCCAACACAATACGAGAATTAAACAAGTATGGAGTAAGTATTCACGAGGCACAATTAAACTCCACATAATAACACAGAATCACGTAAACTCGTATAACATGAGATACAATAAAATAGGGAGACTTACATCCACAGATCGCACGAAGATGATGGTTGCACCTCGATACTAATCACGACCGACAACTCAGACGACGCGTCGCGACACCACTCAGTCAGACCAAATCTGACAAGACAAGACCCGACAACACTCAACTCAACACGACAGCCTAGGTTTCCTCAACCTAAGCTCCGATACCATATTCTGTAACACCCCCAAACCATTCGGGAATATTACAGCGCCGCAGACCCTCTCCGCGAGGATCTACCAGGCTAAATACAAAACAATGCATCACTTCACATGCCGACATGGCTACGTAAAGGACCGTTAGACCGATTAGGTCTTATATCACAACATACACAACATTACATACATGAGACTTGCCCAGAACACATACCCACGCAGAGGCTAGAATACAATAACACTCCCATAAATCGGGGTAACAACACATCGGAGGGATAACCAACATGACTCTACCAAATACTCCACAATTGGTCTTCACGTGATTAGTATCTTCGTTTCCCATCATCCTTCGTATCGATCCTGTGATTCGCTCCCCAGCTACCTGCAAGTACCTGGACGCAATACAGACATCCACCCCCCGAATACTTGGGGGTTAGCAAAACTCCACTGTTTTGCTAGTGCAAGTATAAAACTAAAAGTACAAGCCATACACAACGTGCTTCAAGAATATAAAATCTTGAATATATTTCCCGAGATAAATCACTTAATCAAAACAGTTTGATTTATAAAAGGTAGGAAAAGAACCATGTGTCTCATACAAAATATTTTACGGTCTCAGGGAGTTTGAAAACATTTGGAAATAAGGAATTCTCAAGTCTTTCGAAAACACTTGGGGACACGGCCCAAAATCATCTTTCCAAAATACGATTCCAATAATAAAACGCGGTTTCACAACCCAATTCACAACACACGGGGTCCAAGACCCAAATCATAAGCCACAGGGTCCACAACCCGAATCACATAACACATGTTCCTAAGGGTTATTCGCGTCCCGTGCTAACAAGCCACGAACCTCAGATGCTCCCGTAGAACATACCCGAGTGAATAACCCAATAGGAAACCATACCAAATCACATGTCCTCGTAACAATAGTCACGGAACCATTCCATACCACAACCATAAGTTATCCCGGCATCGGGCTAACAAGCCACGAACCTCGGAGTCCCCGCAAGACATACCCGATGATAACCCCACAAGTTATCTCGGCATCGGGCTAGCAAGCCCCGAACCTCGAAGTCCCCGCAAGACATACCCGGATTGGATAACCCTACGGTCACGCCCGACCCATACTAGCAAGTATGGATCCCGGAGATTCAACAATCCTACCCGGAGGCACATCAATATCAACGATCACATAACAATGAGCAGAATATCAAGCCAAGCAACACTTAAACATCACAACCTCCTTTCAAAGGAGTATCAACTAATATCCCACGTAATACATTCTTAACGAACAAGTACACATAACATTACGTAATCCCCGCCAAAGGATTACGGTCTAATAGACTCATTCAAAGTGATCATATCATCTTTTCAACATACAAATCCAACACACATATTCCGAGAATACATATATTCACGTAGTACATAAATTATCGTTGGAAGACAACATTTATCGAGAACATACCAATCCCTTTTTACGTTCATTAAACATTGGGTTTCGTATATAATCATTTATCAATAATTACGCCTACGAAACATGAAACGTATGGACAAGATACTTGCCTCGATATCACGAGCAACAAAACGACGAACGGGCGCGATCGGGCAACCTTCGAACCTCCAAAAACGATCAAGACTTCGACAGCCCACGAATACTACGAAAATAGCATCACCACAATTCAATAACACTAATCGAAATCCGAAACGATCCTAAAAACGACAAGGATCTAAGTATCCTCAAAGAAATCAAGAATCGTTGATCCGGGTGATAAAAGTCGATGAACGGTTAACAAAATCTGAAGATTACGGTCAAGACAAACAAGAACAAATAACCGATCGGATGAGATCGGTCAAGAATCACAAATCCAAGCAAAAACCCCAAATTTAAGAAAATAGGGTTCTAACAAGAGATTACCTTGATTTGGACCAAGAAGACGATTAGATGTTGTTAAACATCTACAAATCTGCTCAAAGATGAAGCTAGAAGAAAAGGATCGGTCCTACTCGCCTCTGGATCTCACTCCCGTCGGAAGGGATGAAGAAAAGTGGAAAATGACGACTTAATGCTGCATCCAAAGATTTATATCGATGATTAGCGTGCGCTAATCATCCTTCATTAGCGTGCGCTAACGGGGTCAACGCTCCAGAGAAACCGCGTATAACATAGTTAGCGTGCGCTAGCCCAAAAGCCGTAGCGTGCGCTAACGGGTCACAAAACCAGTCCAGTAGCCCCTGGACAGAACTGCACCTACCGAGTAGCGTGCGCTAGAAAGAAGAGGGAGCGTGCGCTAAGCAGTCGATAGCGTGCGCTAGCTATCGGCCTTAGCGTGCGCTAACAAAGCTCCAGTCCCAGTCCAGTAGCTACTGGACTGCCTCTGAACTGCCAGTTTAGCGTGCGCTACACATCCAGTAGCGTGCGCTAAACACCATGCAGTAGCGTGCGCTATGCTTCAAGCATTAGCGTGCGCTACGCCACAAAATCTCAAAAACTCGCAAAGTGATCCGAAATGCCTCCAAAAACATGTCCCAACAAGTCACAACCAAACATGGCACGAAATTCCTACGATGAGGACCATGACAATTCGATAAAACCCAGAAAACCCAACGAATCCGGAATAAAGATCTCGGGTATTACAAAAATTGTGTAACTTGACGTACCGAGTTGAAAATTGTTGTGACGTTTGTCCATGTGCTTGATGTTTGTGATAATGTGGATACTTGTTGTGAGAAACGTCGTATCCGGGAACCTCTGACGGCGGGGCGTGCACTCCGGCCTGGTGTATGCTGCAATGTGCGGCTCCATATGGGTGGTGAACGCCGATGTCACCTAATGCGCGCGCAAGGGGCGGCTCTTGCGGGAGTGACGCCGGTGCGGTGACATGTTCAATGAGCGGCCAACATGATGGAAGTGAACGCCGGTACACAGGTGCGCAAGGGAGGCGCCTGGCAGGCTTATTGGTTACAGGTATTTGAGAGATCGCTAAGACCCCATTACCGAATGATGTTCGTATCTAAAATCTTTCAAACTCTCTCTTAAACGTTTGTCTTGATATAGACCGCGATTCGCGTTTTTGAAAAGTTTGTTTCAACTTGTTTTTGAAGCGTTGGTATCAGGGTTAATTAACCAAGGAGGTTTGACGAAATCTCCGAGGGTTAATTAATCGGGGGTCTTGAGCAGGATATGTCGAATGAGAGCTTGTGCCTTCGATTGTATTGTGGTGCTATTCTGTGATTTGGGTCGAGGACCCTGTGAAATGTTGAGATGATTGATCTCGTGATGATGTTATTTGGATTGGTTTGAGAACCCCGTGAGATGTTGTAATGATTTCGTTTGTGACAGTGTTCTATAAATTGGGTCGAGGACCCGAGAGCTTTCGAAATTATTTTCTAAAGGTATTCCCATTCAATTTCCAAAATCCCAAGACGGCCCGAGTCATTAATAATATTTTTAAACTATCTTATCAAAATACTTTTCCTTTTATAAAAATGGATTTTCGAACTTAATCTTTTGACTCCTTGGGCTCGTCCAAAGTTTGATTGGCGTTATGTTCCATATAAAGAATATAACTATGTGATTATTTTTCACCTTGTGTATACGAGTGCTATACTGTATTGACTTTGGAAATGTATGGTTTGTGTTAAGGCTTCACGATGGTTGAATTTTGTGTTGTTATTGTTCGTATATCTTGTATATTATGTACTTGCACTAGCAAAATTCCAGTTTGCTAACCCCCGAGTTTTCGGGGGGTGGGTGCCTGTTATGCGCTCAGGTTTTGGCAGCTCGGGAGCAGTCACGGGATTAGCTTGGAAGGAGATGGAAGACGACGATGCTAATCACACAAGAGTCAGAGTCTTTTGCATTTATTCCATCGGGGTCGGTATTTTCCATTTGGTTGAGTACTCACCCTTGCACGGGTGTAGGTTTTCCTTTATTAAATGGAGTTGTCATCCCTTTTTGTGTGAAAGTTTATTCTTTGTCATGGAGATATTAAATTTATTAGTTTCTGAATTGTTTAATGACCTTGTCGGTCTGCGTTGTATTTAGATTGACCCCGGTCGGTCGATCATTGTGTAGTCTAGTGGAGTTTAGCCTGGTAGATCCTTTTGAGAAGGGCCTACGGCGTGTAACATTTCCGGACGTATTCTGGGGGTGTTACATTTACGGTATCGGAGCATATTCTCTATATGGAACATAACGCCAATCAAACTTTGGACGAGCCCAAAGAGTCAAAAGATTAAGTTCGAAAATCCATTTTTATAAAAGGAAAAGTATTTTGATAAGATAGTTTAAAAAATATTATTAATGACTCGGGCCGTCTTGGGATTTTGGAAATTGAATGGGAATACCTTTAGAAAATAATTTCAAAAGCTCTCGGGTCCTCGACCCAATTTATAGAACACTGTCACAAACGAAATCATTACAACATCTCACGGGGTTCTCAAACCAATCCAATTAACATCATCACGACATCAATCATCTCAACATTTCACAGGGTCCTCGACCCAAATCACAGAATAGCACCACAATACAATCGAAGGCCCGACACGGCCCGTGCCGTACTCGTCCGGATAAGCCAGAAGTCTCTGCCCAGAGGCCCGACAGTGTTCCAGGACACGGTCGAGTCAATGCCGATAGGCCCCTTCGCGCCGCGACCGTGTCATGCAGGACACGGTCGAGTCTCCCCCGGCCAGCTGCGCGCCACGACCGTGTCAGGCGGACACGGTCGAGTCTGTCCATTTATTTAAGGCTCGGCGGCTTTTCTTGACCATTTTTCATTCTTCCTCTTCCGCACGCTGGCTGTGGGTGTGTGAATCATCTAGAGATGTTGTTGGACAATGAATCCATGAAGTCTTTGAGTTCATATCATCAATCATCCATCCTATAACATCCTTTGATCGAGCGAATCAGGTCAGATTTTCTAGAAATCTAATTTTGGGGATTTTGGGTATTTTGTTCGATTTCGTCCGTTTAATCCGATTTAACTTAGGATTATGATGGATTGATGAATATTTAGATGTATTATATCATTTCCTTTATTATTCCATGGTTGGATCGTATCGATTCGTTGTTTTGGTCGAGTTCTTGGTCGGCGCCTTGAAGGTGTCCGGTAAAATGTCATAGAGGGGTTTTCGGGCGTTCTACGATTATTCTTCCTCGTATGATCGATGATTTATTGAATTTATGTTGTTAGGGTCGAATTCTTGTGAAGAACTCGAGTCGGAACCCTTCCGTTCATTGTCTTCTTCGGGGTCCGAGCTTCCCGGTCAAACCGTGTTCTTCGGAGCGTTTGGTAGCGGTTATTAAGGCAAGTATCTTACTATACGACTTGTATCTTGCGACTAGTAATTACGTATGAGATGTATGATGACTTCGCTTGCCTTCGTAAATATGTTCCGTTTGAGTTGGTTGTGTTTTCCGCAATTTGAAGGCTTTGTGATAATAGTGTTATATCAGTATACGTGTTAGGCGTTGTGCCATTTGTGCAGGAATGCGACGTACATATGGGATGGTTGAGATGATTGATCCTCAAGAATACAATTTTGTGGTGATCAAGGTGATTGATTAATTGCGCTCATTGTTGTATGTAACGTGAATGTGAATATGTGTGACCGCTAAGTTCACTCGTGTTGGTTCGACGGGACCTACGAGGATTCGTGGCAGTGGACTACGGGATCAGAACTTAGTGAGGTACTGAGGTCCAATCGTGCTGGTCTGACGAGGCCTACGGTAACGCATGGCAGTGGACCATGAGTTTCGGACACAGTGCGTCCAACCGGGTGAGCTCGACGGGGCTTACGGTGACACGTGGCAGTGGACTACGGTGTCAGGGCTGTGTGTGTGATTGTTGTGATTGATATAGTCCGTGCGGGTTGTTATGCCTACGGAGACACGTGACAGTGGATCACGGTGTCGGAATTGGTTATGTTTGGTTAATAGTCCGTGCGGGTTGTTGAACCTACGGAGACACGTGACAGTGGATCACGGTGTCGGAGTTGATTATGTGTGTTTAATTGTGCGTGATGTAGTCCGTGCGGGTTGTTGAACCTACGGAGACACGTGACAGTGGATCACGGTGTCATGAGCATGATACTTTTCAAATCAAAGTTTTTAAAGGAAAAGTTTTAAGAAATAATGTTGGGCCGAGCCCCACGAGATTTATGGAAATGTATCCGGTGTTGTAAACTGTTGAATTATGAAACGAGTTTTGGGTTAAGGCCCTTAAGTTTTTCGAAAGGTTTTGTGAATCAGGACATGAGGTCCGTGTTCCAGGACACGGTCGAGTCAATGCCGAGCGCCGCGGACAGGTCACTATCGGTAGGCCCCTCAGCGGCGCGACCGTGTCTAGCAGGACACGGTCGAGTCCCTGCCGGCCAGCTGCGCGCCACGACCGTGTCAGGCGGACACGGTCGAGTCTGTCAGCCTATTTAAGGCCTGGCAGCGTTTTTCTTCAGCCATTTTCTCATTCTTTTCTTCTCTTCTGCGGCTGGAGCTTGGTAAATCATGGAGAGATGTTGTTGGATAATCAATCCATGAAGTGTTGGAGTTCATATCATCAATCATCCATCCTATAACACCCTCCGATCTACCGAATCAGGTCAGATTTTCTAGAAATCTAGTTTTGGGGGTTTTAGTTGATTTTGTCCGATTTGATCGTTTTAACTCATATTTCTGATGGATAATTGTAGATTAAGTAGTATTCTATCATTTTCATCATCTTTCCACGGTTTTACCATTTCCGTTCGTCGTTTATATGAACTTTCGTTTGACGCCTTCAAGGTGTCCGGGAAAATGCCGCAGAGAGAAAATTGGTCGTTTTGCGATGTTTTCCTCGTGTGATTTGTTGTTTATTTGATGATAGGATACTAGGGACGAATTCCCCACAAAAATCTAGTGTTGAGCCTTTCCGATCGCCGTTTTCATTGGAGTTCCGGATTTCTCCAATCAACCGCATTTTATGAAGTATTCGTGAGAGATTTCCAAGGCAAGTACCTTGATATACGAATTGTAACTGCGTGAAATCATTGTTGTCGAAGTGTATGAATTTATACGGATGTATAAATGTGTGTATATATATATGTGTATGTATATATATGTCTAGTTTTATATATGTATATATATATTTATATGTTAAATATATGTATGTATATACATATATTGATATAAGCGCCTATATTGGCGAATGACGAGTGATGAATACTAACACTAGATGACGTACTCGACTTGGATTGATGGGTAAACTATATTTACTCTTATAATATAGTAAGGTTATATATATATATATATTCAGTTGAGTCGCAATATAGGGATATATGTGCGGTGTTGGTTGGTTATGCTTGAAGGCTTATTGTGATTGAGTTTGATTGATAACGTGCGTGTTATTGTTTATTTCTGTGGTTATGGGTGCGAGAAAATTGTGTAACTTGATGTACCGAGTTGAAAATTGTTGTGACGTTTGTCCATGTGCTTGATGTTTGTGATAATGTGGATACTTGTTGTGAGAAACGTCGTATCCGGAACCTCTCGAGGGCGGGCGTGCACTCCTACCGGTGTATGCCGCAATGTGCGGCTCCATATGGGTGGTGAACGCCGATGTCACCTAATGCGCGCGCAAGGGGCGGCTCTTGCGGAGTGACGCCGGTGCGGTGACATGTTCAATGAGCGGCCAACATGATGGAAGTGAACGCCGGTACAGTGCGCAAGGGAGGCGCTGGCGGGCTTATTGGTTACGGTATTTGAGAGATCGCTAAGACTTGCTACGAACGATGTTCGTATCTAAAATCTTTCAAACTCTCTCTTAAACGTTTGTCTTGATATAGACCGCGATTCGCGTTTTGAAAGTTTGTTTCAACTTGTTTTTGAAGCGTTGGTATCGGGGTTAATTAACCAAGGAGGTTTGTGAAATCTCAGGGTTAATTAATCGGGGTCTTGAGCAGATATGTCGAATGAGAGCTTGTGCCTTGATTGTATTGTGGTGCTATTCTCGTGATTTGGGTCGAGGACCCCGTGAAATGTTGAGATGATTGATCTCGTGATGATGTTATTTGGATTGGTTTGAGAACCCCGTGAGATGTTGTAATGATTTCGTTTGTGACAAGTTCTATAAATTGGGTCGAGGACCCGAGAGCTTTCAAATTATTTTCTAAAGGTATTCCCATTCAATTTCCAAAATCCCAAGACGGCCCGAGTCATTAATAATATTTTTAAACTATCTTATCAAAATACTTTTCCTTTTATAAAAATGGATTTTCGAACTTAATCTTTTGACTCCTTGGGCTCGTCCAAAGTTTGATTGGCGTTATGTTCCATATAAAGAATATAACTATGTGATTATTTTTCACCTTGTGTATACGAGTGCTATACTGTATTGACTTTGGGAATGTATGGTTTGTGTTAAGGCTTCACGATGGTTGAATTTTGTGTTGTTATTGTTCGTATATCTTGTATATTATGTACTTGCACTAGAAATCAGGTTGCTAACCCCGAGTTTTGGAGGTCTGTTATGCGCTCGAGTTTTGGCGGTCGGGCGATCGCGGGATTAGCTTGGAAGGAGATGGAAGACGACGATGCTAATCACACAAGAGTCAAAGTCTTTTGCATTTATTTATCCTTTTTTATAGAACACATGTCAAAAAAGTTACGATCCACTCGACATCATGTCTCACCCCATTTCGGGAGAAGTAGTTCTGAATCTACCCCTAAATTTTTATAACTATAAAAAGTCGAGTCTAAATTTCAGTCTATCACATATTGCTGACTGTTTTAACTTTGTATAAGTTAAATAAATTCATGGAAGACTATTTTATCTGAAATGATAATACATACTGAACAAATCAATTGCGAACATATAAAATTTTAGGAAGGAAACTGTCACGACCCCAAATATTATGAGCGTGTTTGAGCCAACTGAATGAGGCGTCCCTTCTGGTTAGCTTGCCACAAGAGAGATAAATGGACTAATATTAGATTTAAGGAGTTGTTTGCCCTATAGTTAGAGATGCCAATCGGGTTTAATTTGGGGAGTTTGTCGCTGGTCGAGGACCTGATTATGAAGGGGATCGTTGAGGAAAGGGAACAATTGGTTGGGGACTACTGTCGCCTCCCACACGTATGTGGGATAGGTTGGTCTCGGTTTGAGGGTCCTGAGACGCCATACGGGCTTCAGAACTCCCGTCCCATGATAAATGGTATCGGAGCCAAAATTTCTATCAGTATAGTATGGTTCGGGTGTGGTCATATTCTGCCGGGGCCGATGAGTGCGGGGAATGAACGTTGGTGCAACAAGGACACAGTTAAGGAGCGGCTCGTATCCATGCTTTTAGGTGGAGAACCATAATCAAATTCATGCCAGAATGTGAGGTTGTCCGAGGCTTGTGAGATCAGTTGGTCGGACGTGGACACACTTGTATTGCACATTATTTTAATTAAGCTCCACACGCACGGGGTCGAAAAATGACTGGGTGTAAGAGCGTGTATCGTCATGGCTGTCGTGGGAAACTCGACAAGCGGGAAAATAATACGACTGAGGGGATGTCGGTCAATCGATGTACTAATATCAGAGAAGCACGTAGGGTGAAGGTTGATGTCGATCGGTGATGCGGTATGTGCACGGGGGACTGCAGACTAGCGCGAGGAGCGTGACGAGGAGGTTGTCCATACGGGGATGGTGCCGCAAATGAACTTGAATGGCCATGATGGTTTTTTCGGTGTGCGTCAATATTGTATGCTGAAAGAGTTATTTCCCTAGTATGAGGGCATGCTGTAATTTGGGTGCGAGAGGATGTCACGACCCGGAAAGTCGTGATCGTATTGACCGATCAAATGAAGCGTACCTTCTGGTTAGCTTGCCACAAGAGGGGTAAATGAGGCGACATTAAGTTATGGCATTATTGTCTGGATGGTTCGGTCTGATCGAGTTAGGCATGTCGATCTGTGTTAGTCCGGGGAGCTTGACTCTCGAGGACCTAACTGTGAACTGGATCGTTGCTGATAAGGCACAACTCGTCGGAGACTATTGCCGCCTCCCTGATTAATCTATGGCAGGGTGAGATCAAACCGAATATATATTGAATAGGCTGGTCTCGGGTGCGAAGGAGGCGAAACACCATGTGAATTAAATCATGGGCTCAGGTATGGTTTTGAGCTTTCTCGCATCATATGCTTCTTTGTATATATCACTCAATACTTTCTTTGTCTTGCTAATTTGAAGTCTTGAAGCAGTCCTCTACCGTAAAAGTAGGCATAGTGCGTCACATCTTACTCAGGCCTGCTCTGAGCGGGATATACTGGGTATGTTTGATTTGGTTTGATTTTCGATAAATTTTCTAAAGCATGATAATTATTTTTACCCCCTCGTGTTTACCAATCTTTCCTTGATTTCCCAATCTCAAAAACCTTCGCGCACAAAAGTATATATCACGTCTCCTTGATGACCCCATTCAGGACTGGCTTGGTAGCAAAGTAGATGAAGCGGCCAATTCAGCCCCATTAGGGGTGTATTTCGAACCGAACGTTCGTGAAAATTTCACGAAAATGTTCGGTCAACGTTCAGTTCGTGTTCGGTTCGGTCAAATTGAGCATTCGAACATGTTAGATACATCTAACCGAACACGAACAAAATAATATATGTTCGTTAGTTCACGAACAGTTCGCGAACAAAGGTTTTTTATATATTTATTAATAAATTTACAATAATTAATAAATATAATTAATAATTTTATAATAATTAATAAATATATATACAAAATAAAACCTACCATTCCAAAATACTTAATTTCTAAATCTATTTTCTCTTTTTATTTTATGAATTATTATTGCTTGTACTTTAGTTTTTTTTTTCTTTTTTTAGAACACAAACGAACAAACGAACGATCAAAACGAACGAACAATCGAACGCTAACAAACGAACACGAAATATGTGAAATTTTAACGAACCGAACACGAACAAGTGGTTTGCAATTTTACCGAACACGAACACGAACCGAACGAACCGAATCCTTAACGAACGAACGTTCGTTAAAGTCACCGTTCGGTTCGTTCGGTTCGAAATACACCCCTAAGCCCCATGAACCTTAAGGGCCCAGAGTGGAATTGTTTTTATAAATATTAACCTTCTTAATTACGTAATTATTAAGAATTATTATTTAGAATTGTTTTCATAGATATTAATAATAAATTATTTCATCTTATGTCTTTTATGTATTCCTTTTCATCTTTTGTAATTTGGACAATTTATTTCCCTTCTTAGACCTACTTTGGTTTTGATTTTTTTTTTTAACATAGAGATTATATTTTTATATTTACTAGAGTTAAAAGACATATAACGTATTATATATACATATACACTATATTTGCCAAAATTATTTATAGAATGTTATATATATGACTTGGATTTGTTTAAAAATAAAATTATTGACCCACATTGTAGATTTCGTTTCAGGATGTAGAAACTAATAACGGCCAACACTGACCCATTAACTCCAACCAGGGAGACCCATTGAACCACAAAATTGTTTGTTTGGTTGGAAATTGAATTTAAAAAAAAATGAGTTTTGACTTAATTTAAATTAGTTTAATAATAATAAATATTTAATTCTTGAGAATCAAATAATAAATTGTGAATCTACGTTTCGATAAGATGAACTTAGAATTTTATTTTTCTCAAAATCGATTTCCGGTGAGCGAGAAATAAATGATTAGGGTTGGTCATTTAATTGAAATGGAGAAGAGTTAAAATGGATATGAAAAGTTATCACACATTGAAAAAATAAAGCCTTTATTGACTAGTTTATAAGTAAGAAAGTAAGAAGGTGCCTGGGTAGTTCAACAAGCTAGTAGTATATACTAGTGGGCCAACGTTGCGAAGACCACACGCACGTCGCCGCCGCCCGCCGGCTCGGCTCAACTCGGCACGACCACGGGCTCGGGCTCGGGCTCGATTCTGGATTCTTGGCAATTGGACATTGGGCTGGACTTGGGAGCTTGGGCTCTAATTATATTAGTTTTTGAAGCCGAGTCAAATGTCATCAACCAGGTTTTAAAAAAAACGATTTGATATTTTGAAGGTTTAAAAAAACAGCTGATATTTTGAAGGTTGAAAACCCAACTGCAATAAGCCAAGGTTAGAGACCCACCTGATATTTTCAGGATGAAAACTCAGCTGAGAAAAACCCAGCTGATATTTGGAAGTTGAAAACCCATCTGATATTTTCAGGATGAAAACTCAGCTGAGAAAAACTCATCTGATATTTTGAAGTTGAAAATCCACCTGATATTTTCAGGATGAAAACTTAGTTGAGAAAAACCCAGCTGATATTTGATGGTTGAAAACCCAGGTGATATTTGGTATCGGCTGATATGAGGCAGCTTGAGAACTTAGCTTCTCGAATATGACTCTTCACAATCCATAATGAAACGTCCGAATTATATGAGACTATTTATGGAGGTAACTTTTCAATTGAAGGATTTAAGAGAATTAATGGCATTTTAATATATCGTAACTCCCCACCTGATGGAGTGGAGTTGGACCCTATAAAAGTGGATCTTATGCATTTCATTTCATACATAATAATAGAGCGAATACAAGTATATCACATATTGCAGCATATTTCGTTCTTGCTTCTCGTGCCCAGTTTCCAGCACTTGAACGTTCGCCGAGTTCTGAGTTTTGGAGAGCACCTAACTCAGAAACGTGTAGCAGTTGTATCTTGGGGACATATTGCCTGAGTCGTCTGCTCTTATAAGGGGTAAAATTATCTTACGGAAAGAGTCCTACTCGCCTGTGCTAAATTGTGATTTTCATTACTAGAATTGTAATAAGTTGTCTTTCTTTGTAATTTTTTGTTGTAATTACATTGTTGGAAATTCAGAGAACCAACAATCGTAAGACAATTTTTATTTTCTGTAATTTCCAATGGCGATCGATTCTGATGCTTCCGCTGCCGTTGCTGTTGCTATTGGGATTCGGTGCCTAAATCGAAGGCCCAGCGGAAGCAGTAAAACGAAAATTAATTCGATCTGAATCCCTACGAGGATCGATCGAGCTACGTATATACGAATATTAAACGAAGCACAAGAAGATACGAGAAACATACCCTTGTAGTCCGTTGATTAAATGGTGTCCTTCTCTTGAGCGATTGCCCAAGCTTTAGTTGCTCTCCAAGAAACAATCCGCTCCAAGCTCTTGGATGATCCAACGCCGAAAGTACCGCGTCTCTACTTGCCACGCGCTGGAGAAACGAACGGAATGACGATCACCTTGCTATCATCCAAGAATACGGCTAGAGCTAGAATGATGAAGCTTTGATTTTTCTCCAAGAAAACTCAAGAAAAACAATAAGGGAAATTGAAGACTTGAGAAAATGATTTTCTCTCTCTATTTCTCACTATACTCACGGATGGAATGAGATTGGGTGAGTGAGTAGGAGTCTTAATTTTATCGTTATTCAAATCCCCAAAATCTCCTACTTTAGACAATATCACCAAGGGTTGATATTTGTCCCCTTGACAGGGCCGGTCCAATAGTTTCGGATGCCCTGGGCGAAGGGCGAAAAATATGCCCCTTAATTTAAGAAATTAATAACACAATTTTTTGAAGGGGTTTGGAACCTAGTCAAGCTAGGCGGCTCATTCCCACGCTGATTATTATTAAAAAGAAAAGTTACAATGTCAGAAACCAAAATCCAGAAAAACAAAACAAACATAATATCACCTAAAATGATGTAAAGATTGAGCAATTTCTTGTTGTTTTTTCTTTCTTTTTCGATTTTGAGCTCCGGATGGTTGTGATCTAGGAAACATTTTTCAACAAGTAATCAAACAACTAAGCAAAAATACCAAGTAATACCAAGCAAATAAGAAAATAATACCAAGTAATGCCAAGTAAATTAGCAAATAATACCAAGAAGTAAAATAAAAAATTTACTTGAAAGGAAAAAAATGGAAAGACAACACCTGGATCCTAGGGATTGGCCTGGCAGTGGTGAGTGGTCGATTGGGGAATATGAAACCTGGGGCGAGCGATCGACACAAGCCCTAAAATTAAAAAAAAAAAGATTTTGGAGAGTGGAGAGGACGGAGCGACCGAGAGAGAGAGCAGGAGAGGAGCGAAGGGTTTTACTGGTGTGGTGATGGTGTGTGAGAGTGGGAGAGAGTCAGAGAGAGAGAGAGGAGCGACCGAGTGAAAAAAAAAAGATTGGGGACTGGTGGTGTGGTGTGTGTGAGAGTGAGAGAGAGTCAGAGAGAGAGAGAGGAGCGAGCAACCGAGTGAAAAAAAATAAAAATAAACCTAAGTACTACTAGGTGGGCCGGCCCTGGATGCCCCTTGGGCTGTTGCTGCCCTGGGCGGAGGCCCATTTGGCCCAGCACAAGGGCCGGCCCTGCCCCTTGATTGGTCACAAGTCTACCACCCTACAAAGTGAAGACAAAGACCAAGTGAGGGAGTAGGTGATGGGGCAGCCATCTAGAAGGAATCGGACGAGTTCGATTCGTTTCGGACTCCCGTGAGTCCAAACAGATAAACTCCGATTTCGTTCCGATGTATTTATGTTAATTAATTAATCCAATTAATTAATCATATCAAATACATAATAACATAATTAATTTCTCCAAGAAATAATTATATTCATGAATTAAATTAATCACCAAGTAATTTATTTAATTCGTTAGACTATAAATTAATTTATCCAATAAATCAATTTAGACATCCAATGTCCCAATAAATTAGATATCCAATATCTAATATTTATAATGAGAGAATAAGCTTGATTCATTCCGTCGTCAATCCTATTGCGCGACTCGGTAGCTCCGTCTCAGTCACCAATGGGAGGAACCAAAGAGTAGTAGCATCACCTAGCCAGCCTGGTGGCCTACACTGTACCCCAACTGAGAACGAATGATAGGGATCATTCAAGAACTATTCCGTCGTAAATACTAGTATACGTAAAAAAAACCTTCTTTAAATGTCCCGATCAAGTTATAGGGTCACGGTCAGTCAAACCCTATTTGTACTTGACGCTATGCATGAGTTAATGCAAATCGAGATCATCGAATTCTCGTGTATCCAATACAACTAGCTCCAATGCTTTGGCCAAAGACTTATGATCTCATCTGCCAATAACCGCATAGGACATATAACCCGTTCACTTACAGGAGAAAGAATTCTATCTTGGTATTTAGTAGGACCTGCTACTTGCCCGTCAAGACGCACGTCGAGGTTGAACCCCGCCTTCTGGTTTACAGGGTCGAACTACTCTAATGAAAATCTTGACGTCACAAGCACATCCCTACTAAATCCTCAAGTCGAAGGTTCACGAATACCTATCACAACCTTTCGATTCCGTCATTGACTGTCCTGGAGTGAAATCCGTGTGACGAATCGAGGGTGAGTCGGTTCGAGTATACTAATCCAATTAGCATACTTATAACGTGTGCTCCCACTAACCATTAGTGTTCGACAGGCACTCTTCATGGCAAAGAACACGCCATCCAAGTCTTCATATCAACTTAACGCCCAGTCAAGTTTCATCGACTTGCGAACGATTAAGTATTTGAGCTATAAACCTTTCCAGTGCCGACCCCCTTATCCCATAAGGAGTGGAATGTTTTGCTCTCAATTACACGGACTAGTTTCCATATATATATATTTACGAGTTAGGAATGCTAGTAACTACCAGTAAATAAAGAAACATTCATTTACCTTATGATAATGAATTACATAATAACAAGTACAATGCCCTCACTCATACATCCCCTGAGTGGCATTTGAGAGCATACTCCTAAAAATCTCCCACTTGCACTCAATGCCACACACTATGGTATCTAATACCCATGTTCTCCAGAGGACGCTCCAAGCTAATCTGAGGAAGTGGCTTGGTCAGTGGATCAGCGACGTTGTCGACTGAGTCTACTCTATGCAGCACAATGTATCCCTTGTGAACATATTCTCTTACGAGATGATACTTCCTCTCAATGTGTTTGGTACTGTTGTGAAACCTCGGCCCCTTGGCCTGTGCTACAGCTCCTTCGTTGTCGCAGTACAGCGGAATAGGCAGCTCAGCACATGGTATCACTTGAAGTTCTCCCAGAAACTTCTTAATCCAGAACCCTTCCTTGGAAGCCTCCGAGGCTGCTTGATACTCAGCCTGATAGGTGGAATCAGCAGTCGCGCTTTGCTTGACACTACGCCAAGATACTACTCCTCCATTAAGAGTAAATATGTAGCCAGAAGTAGACATCGAATCGTCCTTCTGTCCTTGGAAGTCCGAATCAGTGAACCCCACCACATTCAATTCTCCACCGCCATACATCAGAACCATATCTCTAGTCCTTCTTAAGTACTTGAGAACGTTCTTTACGGCAGTCCAATGTTCCCTACCTGGGTTTGCCAGAAACCTACTTACCACGCTCACAGCATGCGCAATGTCAGGTCTCGTACACAACATAGTATACATAAGGCTACCCACGGCCGAAGCATATGGTATATTACTCATTTCCTTTCGTTGCTCCTCACTTTGAGGACACATCTTCGAGGTGAGTTTTATTCCATATCGCATCGGAAGGAACCCTATTTTAGAATCATCCATCATGCGAATAGACTTGATCATAGATACCGGTGAGAAGGTATCGTGGTAATCGATACCTTCCTTTTGGGTAAAACCCTTTGCCACAAGCCTGGCCTTATAGGCGTCAACCTTGCCATCACCATCAGCCTTTCTCTTGTAGATCCACCTGTTCCCAATAGGCACTATGCCCTCGGGGCAGTCTACTAGAGTCCAGACCTGATTGACATGCATTGAGTCTATCTCAGCTTCCATATCTTCACGCGATTTCCCAGAGTCTACATCCACCATCGCTTGGTCATAGGTCGTTGGGTCGGTCTCTTGGCTATCACCTAGAACCTCATGGAGACCCAGCTCCTCCAAGTGTAGAAGGCCATACCTCTCAGATAAATGAGACACCCTACTAAACCTACGAGGTGGTTGTACTTGTGTTTCAGAAGGTTCGGTTCCAATTTCATGCACAGGTGTCTCATGAGGAGTTTCATTGTATTCTTCCAAAGAAATACTTCTACCTGCTCTGCCTTCCTGAATGAACTCATCTTCCAGGAAGTGTGCTTGCAAAGCAACAACGATCTTTCGATCTTTGGGCATGTAGAATAGATAACCTATTGTCCCAGATGGGAATCCAATGAAATGTCCCTTCCCAGACCTCGCTTCCAACTTTTCCACCTTAGTCTTCTTGACATAGGCAGGACATCCCCAAATCCTAATGTGATTAAGACTTGGTTTCCTAACCTCCCACATCTCATGTGGAGTTTTAGGAACGGATTTGGAAGGACATCTGTTCAAGATATATGCAGCAGTCAGGAGTGCATACCCCCACAAGTAAATCGGTAAGTCAGTATAGCCCAGCATGGAACAGACCATTTTCAACAAGGTCCGGTTCCTTCTTTCTGACACACCATTTAACTGAGGAGGTGTTAGTTGTGATACTATTCCATGTTCCTTTAGGAACTCGTCAAACTCTGTACTCATATACTCGCCACCTCGGTTCGACCAAAGTGCTTTGATATGATTTCCAATTTGTTTCTCGACTAAGGCCTTAAATTCCTGGAATTTCTAAAAGGCCTCGGATTTATGTTTCATTAAGTATACATAACCATACCTAGTACGATCATTTGTAAACGTAACGAAGTACTGATATCCGTCACGTGCTGCTTCCAAAGCACCACATACGTCGGTATGGATTAATCCTAGTTTATCAGCGGCTCTTTCAAAAGTCCCTCTGAAGGGGGACTTAGTCATTTTGCCTTTAAGGAAATATTCACAAATAGGAAAGGGATCTGATCCCAATGGACCCATAAGTCCATCTTTTTCTATTTTGTAAATATTGGTCTGACCAACATGACCAAGTCTAAGATGCCATTTTAAAACTTGATTAGTTTCATCCCTACCACGCTTCCTAGTAATAGTATTCACAACGACTTTGTTACTGAGGTTTAGATGATACAGTCCATTCAACAATGTAGTAGTGCCCACTAGTTTATTTTTAAAATAAATTTTGCAGGAACCATCACCAATGAAAAATGAAAAGCCTTTACGATCCATGACTGGAATGGATACAATGTTTTTATGCCCCTTGGGAAAAACAAGTACATCTTCTAAAGTCAGAACAAAACCGGATTCTAAACCCAAAAGAAGTGATCTTATGTCGGTTGCCTCGACACTATGCCCGCTACCGACAGTAATCATCACTTCCTCAGCTCCAAACTTTCTACTTTGTTACAGATCCTGATTCACGGTACAAATATGAGAACTAGCACCAGAATCCAGTATCCATGAAGTAGAAAATACAGTAGCAGAACAATTTGTTTCCAAAACTAAAAGTTCTGTACCTGAAGCGCCATGAAGAATCGGACAGTCTCTTGCCCAGTGGCCCAGCTCACCGCACTTGAGACATGTGTCCTTATTCTTGCTCTTTGGAACCATCGGGGCCTTGCTCTTACCCTTAAGGTCCTTGACTTGTGGTCCCATCCGCTTCTTGGTCTTTTTCTTCTTATTCTTGGACCTCCGAGATCCAGAAGAAATCACAAGGGCAGACTCCTTCATCCGTGGAGTCTTCATCTGAGACTGAGCGGTCACTAGTTTGTTCATTAGCCCAGCTAGGTTACATGCAATCTCATTGCAGTTGAAGTTCATAACAAACGGTGAGAAGGAATCAGGGAGAGACTGTAGGATAAGGTCGGTTTGAAGAGAAGCATCCATCTTAAAATCAAGACCCTCTAATCTCTCGATCATAGATATCATTTTGAGGACGTGGTCCCCAACCTTCTCACCTTCCTTTATCCTTGCACCGAACAGTTGCTTGGATATCTCATATCTAGCCGTTCGACTGTGCTCACCATAAAGCTCGGTTAAGTGAGATAGAATCTGCCTAGCAGAAGTCATTTTGTCATGAGCTCTCTGAAGCTCATTAGACATGGAAGCCATCATATAAGCACGAACTTTCACGTCATCCTTAACCCACTTTTCGTGGTTTTTAGTCTCTTCCTGATTGGCTCTTGTCTGCACTGGAGGCGCCGGAATGTCCATCTCCAAGACGTATCCCAGTGCCTCTATACTAAGGACTATCATCAGATTTCGGAGCCAATCCACAAAGTTAGGTCCGATCAAGGTGGTCTTTTCGAGTAGAATTGCGAGTGGGTTCATTGCCATATTGAGAGTTATGTCTGCATTAAGTACGATAGACTAATTAGTGACTCGTTTAATTATGATCTGAGTATAGAATTAAGGTCTTTTCTATTCTTATTACCCAGCTCCCACTATTTTTATCGGAATAACACACTCCCATGTCAAATCCGGAAGTGTCGTCGCTCTACTTCATAGTGGTGATCGAGTTCTTTATAAATATTAATAGAGGCAACCGAACAGGTTTCTAGTCTATTAATTTTCATAAAGTGGTGTCCAACACTAACCCATTTAATGGATGATTCGATCTTCTTTTTCCCCTTGTTCACTCCCCTCAACCTATACGATTTCTATGGTTCGTGAACTAGTTAAGTTTACACCATCGACGCAAATCAGTTTCATAATTGAATCTTATCCGGCAACCTATCAGGTTTCTAGGGATAAAATTTGCTCCAACCGAAGGCATCCAATGCGCTCCCGGTAATTTATCCATCCTCCCCGAATGACTACCCCGATAACTCGGAAGCATAGCACATCCGGTTTGGATTTCAATTTTCAAAAATCTCGATGGAGGGAAGGAAAACCTTGAAACCTTATAAACTTAATAATTTATTGTGGGAGAATTTTCACGATTAACATTACACTTTGCACATTAATCATTTAAGCGTTTGTGCATTCATACAATATGAACAACCATTCACAACCTAGTTGCTACCAACATATGGTACATGGATCGTTCCTAGAATCAAAAACTCCGTAATCTAATTACAAGTCTTCAGTCTTGAATCTTCGTCTTCTCGAATGGATCTTCCTCCGGTCTTCGTCATTACATATAAATTTTACATTGAAAAATTGCATCCTAGATACTAATAATTCTAGTAAAATAAATAGGCTCAAAATGGCCTTTACAACCCAATCGAATAAAACCGAACGATTCAAAACTAAGTCCATAAACTACATCCCCATTCAAAAGCATTCATTCAATAAATACTATATAAACGGATACAGTGTAGAGATATATATCGATCCAATCAATAAATAAAATTGATCCAATCAATTCACACAACCCGTAATATGAAAACGTTCAAAGTAATTTGGTTAATCACAAGTATTCCAATGAACGAATTTAAAATGCAGGAAATCAATTTTCAGGAATACACGAATAAAGCAGGCTCAAATCGTCCGAAGGGTGGACCGCGCCGAAACATGTCGGGCGACAAGCGAAGTGGCCGCCACAGGCCGCGGCCCCCTGAGCCCTGTGCCGCGGCCCCCAGTCCAGAAACATCACAAGGGCTCCAACAGCCCTGGGCCGCGGCCCCCTGAGCCCTGGGCCGCGGCCCCCTGAGCCCTGGGCCGCGGCCCCGTTCGTTCGGACCACTCCCAGGCCGTCCAATGGCAATTCGGGGCTCGATTTTCGACCAGATATCTAATATCTATATTTTTCAACATTCATATCTTCAATATAAATCATATTTCCCAGAAATTAAAGATTTATATTTATACATAAACTTACGAAAAATACAACTACAACGAACGAAAAACATACACCACGATTATGACTTTAAATGATTCCAAATCATTCACCGTCTAATCAAGCATTCCAAATGCAAATATCATATATACGATCGCAAGACCTACGCTCCGATACCACTGTTGAGATTCGGTGCCTAAATCTATAATATCCGCAAATTCGATTTCCGGTAATTTTCTTTTTTTTGGCGGAAGTCCGTTTTGACGACTCGCTTGGGACCGTTTCGTCATCCTGAGAATGATTAATTCTATACTTTTTGACATTCGAGTTCGTTTCGGTGTCGTTTTGTTGAGTTCCGTGCTTTTTAGCGACTTTTCCGCACTTGAGTTCGATTCTTGCGAATCTCATTCTAAACTCTTGTTTCGAGTTTCCCGTAAGTCCGTTTAACTTTGTTAGACGTGTTGTGAACTTTGGTTTGGTTATTCGATCACGTATCGTGATTTTCAGGCGTTTTGGGCCATTTTGTAATTTACCCAAAGTTATGGGTATTTGTATGTGTATCTGTTGTCTCGACCCTTTTCTTGGTCGCGTATGATTAATTATTGCATTATCCTTTCATTTCGGGTCATTGATGTTCTCCGCGAACTTTTCATCGTGTTCGTTCCGTACATTTTTCGGAAATCGAGTCGTCGAGCCCTGGTGGTCGGGCACTGGCAGGACGGTTGCGTGACTGGCCGGACGATTGCGGGACTGGACGGACGGATTTCGGGTTCTGGCCGAACGATGTCGGGCACTGGCCAAGCAGGCACAATGCCGAGTCACTGCCGCGGCACACTCGTGTTCAATTGTTGGCCGACCCGTCTGTACCTTGTGCCGCGGCACATGCCGGCAGGGCCGCGGCACATTGCCAGGAGCTATTTTTGGGCCTGTGCCGCGGCACACTCGGCCTGGGCCGCGGCACACTCGACAGTCAGCACTTTATCTGCAGTTTTTGGGCGTGTGCCGCGGCACACTTCGGCTGAGCCGCGGCACACAATGCAGTCAACTGTATAATTACGTTTTTTGGGCGAGATCAGCTCATTTCCTCCATTTTCTTCAATACATATGAGAGAGAGAGCTTGAAGAGAGAAGCTTTGCATCACCCATCACTCGAGTGTATGATTTTTTTCATCTCTTTTCAATTGTGAAGCTCGGATCATCGATCTATCGCTTATTCTTCGGATCATAGTGCTTGGTTCTTCAAGAGGTAATTTCTTCAACATCTTGGATTTCGATTTTGTGTTGAGTAATGATGTTTTGGATGTTAAGATCATGGTGTATGAAGTGATATACGTATGATTATGGGCATGTTCGATTATTCATTGGATTATTGAAGGATTATTCAAGAACACTTTGAATATTGTGTTGGATTTTGGGGTTTTTCGTTGATTCGTCCGATTTATCCGATTTATCCGATTTGAAGCTTGAGAACCTTGAGATTATGATGTATCTATACCGTATGCATGCTTTTCCTACGATTTTACGGATTTGATTGTGCCGTTTTCGGACTTGTGGGAGTTTGGGCGATTTTCCAACCTTTAGTTGTTTATCCGTGTATTTTCATGAATCGTAGACGGGTTTCGGAATTTTCTTCGTGTAATTTGAGTATGGATAATTGATTATCATATTCCTTGCGAATCGTTTAGGTGCCGGAAGCGCGTTCTTGGACCTACCGAACTCATACCCTTTTTCCGTTCGATTCCTCGATGTCTCAAAGGCAAGTATATATTTATGATTGTACGTTCTCGACTTTGAGAGTAAGTTATATTGATGGCATGATATGAACGAACCGTTTCCACGGCATTCATATATGTATTGTTGGCATGATATGAACGAACCGTTTCCACAGCATTCATATATGTATTGATGGCATGATATGAACGAACCGTTTCCACGGCATTCATATATGTATTGATGACGGATGATATGAACGAACCGTTTCCACGGTATTCATATACGTCTTGATGTGATGCTATGAGATTTAGTTATTCCGGAATACTAGTCTTGAATTGATGAATTGACGGTTACATTTACTTTATTGTCGAGGAGTATTGTGTTTCATACTTGATATACTTGCACTAGCTATTCGACGGCTAACCCCTTTATGGCGGAAATACTTTTCATGTATTTCAGGTTCCAGGAGAGCGCACAGGCAGGTATCGGATCGGCATGAAGATGATGGGCAAGTGTGATACTGTGTTTTTCCTCTAGTTGTGTTTCGTGTTTCTCCATTCAGTGTTGTTGTACTGGAATGGTTATTGAATACTCGAGTATTGTTTTTTCAGTTTTCTTGATGTTCCGGCCTGTGTTGCCGAGGTATTGATTTGTGTGGTGATGTATTTGGTTTCATTGGTTATGGTTTTGAATACCATTTGCACTGTCCTTCTTTTCATTGTATCTAGACCTTCTCGGTCAAGTTTTACAGTTCCGCGCATGAATAGCCTTGTGGGTCCCACAGCGGGACTCACGGCGCTGTAATATACCCTGAATAACTTGGGGGTGTTACAAAATATTGTATCAGAGCTTAAGTTTATGGATACCTAGGTTGTCGGTCTTTTGGGTCGATTGAGTCGTCATTTGCCCACAGTATCACTACTCTGCCATCATCACAGTGCGACCGGTACTTGTAAGTCCCTCATTCTTCTTGTATTTTTCTTAATCGCTTCGTTTATAGCTTGGTATTCTTGGGAATTGGTCACTTCGAGAATGTGCGATTTGGATTATACTTACGCACGTGTGTGCCCTTCAGAATGTTGGATGTAAGGAGGAGGAGTCGTGGCCGTGATCATGGACGTGAACTCATCCTTGAGATTTTGTCAAATTGCTAATTGCGATATTAGTGTGTATCAGTATTGAGTTGAGGCTTTGTTTGGGAGTCGCATGCTAGTATCACGGGAGATCATCAGCTTCACGTACCTGTAAGTATACTGTGTTGGTTTTTCGCTTGTGGCGGTGTTTGATTACTCTCGTGATGAGTTTTGGAAATTTTGGATTGATATGTTGTTTGTGACAAGATTGCAAGTTTCGAGGACGAAACTTATTTTAAGGCAATATCCCAATTTCTACTATGTAATATCTGGAATTTCAGTATAAAGTCTTCGCGCTATTTTATCTAAGATATACTGGATAGATTGGTGTCTATACCATATGGATAAAATAATTGGAAGACTGAGATAGTTGTATTAGTATAATTGTCGTAGTTTGTCGACAATTACATTTGAAGATGTCGTGTATCATGTTATCGTACTTTTGATATTGGGTATATCATATGAGAATATTATCAGGTTGTATATATATGTATTCAATATGTCATATATATACATCTAGTATATCAAGACGACGGGTAAGAATAGCGGGAAATGGCTAAGTACAGCTACGTTAGCGTACGCCACGGTACATACTTAGCGCACGCTAAGAGGTTTGAGTTACGTACGCTAAGAAGGACCCCTAACGTACGTAAGGTATTCTGGATAAGGTCCGGAAAGTGGCCGACAGGTAGACCCAGATTGTTTATAATCGGCGACTAGCGCACGCTAATGCATGTTGTTAGCGCACGCTAATTTCAGATCGTCAACAGGGAATCTTGGATTTATTCGTTGCTTTCGGCGTGTAGGACCCGGGCATCTTCTGGGATGGTACAAGTTGTCGGGTCAACGACGATTAGCGCGTGCTAAGGTCGAGGAATAGCGCACGCTACTGAGAATTTCACTTTAGCAAGTCAACGCCTGTTTGCGTACGCTAATGCATGGGCATTACGTACGTTAGATGAATTTAGAAGCAATGCAGTAGCTTCTGGACTGCCCGATAGCGCACGCTACCAAGGAAGGTCTAGCGCACGCTAGTGATATGTTTTGTAAAGAGGATAGACGAGTGTTGAGAGGCATTTTGTCTATTCTCCTTCCTTCAGTCAATAGAGAGAGCCTTGGGAAGTACTTGAAGTTTCTAAACATTGAGAGATGATCCTCTTAAATAAGATTAAGATGGAGAGCTCGGATTTAAGTATTGTTCTTGAAGTTTTTAATGATTCTGGGAATGGAGTTCAATTATTCTTCTTCGTGGTTCGTCCATACAAGGTAATCCTCGTATCCCTTTGATAGCGGTTCGTTTTTAAAGGATTACTACTTGGGAGGGAGCATGTTGGGATCATCATGTGATAATGTTATATGAGATTTATTGGAATTGTAATAATAGATTTCGAATGTTGATATGATTATTGACATCTTCTTCATATGATGAAGAAAATGGTAACATGGAGATATATATACCTTAGATATGTTGTTCTGAACGTGATTTCGGATATTTCATGTTCTTGAAGAACTCTTGAATTATACGAGGTGATGAAAATTTATAAGAAGTGTTGATGTTTTGAAAATAAATATGGAACATTCATATCTAGAGTTAAATTATGTGTTTGAAATAATATTCGTATAGGAATACGAATGCGATTATGAGTTTGATGAGACTATTATTCATCTCTGAATTTGGAAGCCCATACGTCTGGAGCAAATATTCAAGTCGAATGATTGGATTGTTTGATAACCTTTTTAATATGATTATCTATTGTTTTGAACCAGTCGAATGGTTCGAATTAATGATAGTCATAGGTAAATTTTAACGATGGATTTACGAGAAGGGAACCTTGTCAATTCGTATTTAAGAATTGAGTTTGGAATCGATAACATTTAGACCCTTATTATTGGTCCGAACTGGTTGCTAATATGATTATCGGATTTCAGCTCGTATTGTGGACATAGATTCGCGAGTGTCTGAGTTGGATAGTTCAGGCTGTGCTTAATCGAGATATTGTGGAACCGATGAGTTGTGGCCTTGTTGTATTGATATTGATCGTCATCGAACCTGTTGATTATTAATCCTTCGTTTTACAATAAGATATGATGTTTAATCATGAATTATGACTGCTTTGTTGCGGTTGAGGTTGAAGAGTTCGTAATTAGCTTGGTCGGAACTGAGGAACTCGTAGACGAAAGCAACTGAATTGGTAACAGTTCGTGGCATTGATATCGAGACAAGTTTTATACTTGTACGGGTCAATGAGATTAATGTTATCATATAGATGTATGAATGTATTGTATCATTTCGAGACTTAGTCTCTTCGTGATTTGTTGATATTCGGGAATTGTTTGATTCGACACCCGTCGGCAAATTATGCCAAATGTTACTGTTGTTTGTAAATGGCCGGTTCAAGGCATTGCGATACTTGTTGGTAATGTTGCTGTCGATAGCCGGTTCGCGGTATCGACGTATCGATTGTGATTGTGATGGATGTTCCATTGAGATATTGTGGTGATCGTCGTTATTGATATCGGTGTTTTCTATTGATATTGTATTGGCTGATTGAAGGCATTGATGTATTCGATTATCATCTTCGTTATCGGTAACTGATTTAAACGTGCCGAGACATCCGTTGTATCGTTGTTATCGATTTTCCGTGCTAAGGTAATCGAAATTTTGAATTGGGATTGTCGAACATAGTTCCCATCCGTTGAGTCGTTATCAATTGGTCGTTCTAAGACAATCAAGGTATTGAATTGGAATCGCCGAGGATAGTGCCCATCCGTGAGTTATTATTGTCGTGTTGGCCGACTCAAGGCAGCACACTATTACTCTTGTGAACTCGGTAACTTGTGATCGTTGAAGGTTGAGGATATTCCGAATGGTTGTGTTGTGATTGTTGTTCGTGTCGATCGGTCCTTAGGGATTTTGATTCGAGGATGGTTGATTTGAATATTGTTGGTCGGGTCGATCTTTCATTATTCGTGTGTCGTCGTTCACTTGGTGAGTCGTATGATCCGTATAGGATATATTATCCTTTGAGTTTTGTTGTTGTTGGAATATTTATTCCACACAATATTTAATTTGTATTTTGATGATTAAAGTTGCTAAACTACAAAACAACATCGAGGCGAAGAAAAACAACGAAGCAGACGAAGACGCAAAAAGTTACAATCTGGACTGCATTAGCGCACGCTAAGGCATACTAGTTAGCGCACGCTAACGCGGAGTAAGCTGCATCCCATCCAAGTTTCGAAGTAAGCTGCAGTGAAGAAAGCTGATGGATAGCGCACGCTACACTTCATTATTAGCGCACGCTATCGAAGTGTTGTTACTGTTGTGGAGATATTCAAACACAGAATGACGTATGCAAAGAAGTCATCATTAGCGCACGCTACAAAGGATGATTAGCGCACGCTAAGATGTTTGAATCTAGTCAATCCGAACGTTGGGAAAAGCAGGCCAAAGTCAGCATATCAAACGGTCACTTTGACAATCCATGCAACGGATATATTGGATTAGCGCACGCTACAAAGGTAGTGGTAGCGCACGCTAACTATTAAGGGCAGTAGCTACTGGACTGAAATATAAAGTGATTAACGCACGCTACATGAAAGCCTTTACGTACGCTAGAGCAAAAATGTGCGATAGCGCACGCTAAGAAGGAAGGCTAGCGCACGCTAGCTAGTCAACTGACAGCAACGGCTAGTAAGGAAGAAGAAGGCTATAAATACCAAGGAGATGGTATTATTCCATACAACAACATTGAGCAAAGTATACATACGTGTTATATCATTGTAAACATTATAGTTGTTGTTCTTGAGCTTAATTAAGAGTGATTGAGTGTTATACACAAGATCATACACGAGCGAGAAAAAGAAAAGATACGATTTGATTCGGTGTTATTAGGATCAAGGATCCGGCATTGTTAGAATCACAATCGCTATCTTAGTGAGGTTTATCTAGTACCGATAGAAAGCTAGAGTGGTTGATTCCTTATCCAATAGAAAAGGAAAAACGGTTTTACTCGGACCGATAGAAGACGAGCTTGTAACGGTAATCCCTCGACCGATAGAAGAGAGGCGTAGAGGTTTTGATCTTAAGCCTAAGGAAAAAGATACATCAAGAGAGGACGTAGGCTTCGTTAATAGCCGAACCTCTATAAATCCTTGTGTGATTTATTTTCCGCAATTTTATTTACGCTTCCGCACAAACGGCGCAAATATCCGATTTGGTACCCAACAATTGGTATCGGAGCGGTACTCCTATACGCGGCTTAACATCCGAGGAAAAAAGATCCAATGGCGTTTCAAATGGCTCCCGTCGAAGGCCTTGCTCTCAACCGACCACCATTTTTTGATGGCTCAAACTTCATGACGTGGAAGAAGAAGATGTCTATATTCATCCGAGCATATGACATCGAACTTTGGAAGGTGATTTGTCTTGGTCCGAAAATTCCGACAAATTCCAACGGTACGCTCAAAACCTTCGAAGAATATGACGATTCCGATTGGAAAAACGACCACTATAATTGTAAGGCAACTCAACTTCTCTATTGTGCCTTAAATCCGGAGAACACAACCGGATATCATCGTGTGATAGTGCCAAAGAAATCTGAAAAATGCTTGAGGTAACACACGAAGGTACGTCTCAAGTCAAGGAGACGAAGATAAACATGCTCCTTCACGACTATGAATTATTCCAAATGAAGGACGACGAATCCATCTCGATTATGCTCGACCGATTCTCGGTCATTACTAATGGATTAGCATGTTTCGGAAAACCACTTTCGAGTAGTGAGAAAGTAAAGAAAATTCTTCGATCACTACCTCGAGAATGGGGCCAGTGCAGTTACGGCAATAATGGAATCCAAAGATTTAAATACTCTCGATTTTAGTGCTCTCGTTGGTTCCCTTATCAACTACGAGATTGTTCTAAAATCTCGAAATGCCAAACCGAAACCGAAGGAGAGGTCGATAGCCTTCAAGGCTAAAATGTTGAAAAAGAAAGAAGAAACCCCGGTGGACGAAAGCGACGAAGAAATGGCATATTATGCCAAAAATATTAATAAGTTCCAACACTTATTAAACTGGAGAAAAAAGGACATTCAAGCGGGAGAACCTAAGAAATTCGACAACACTTGTCGATTATGTGGTAAACCAGGCCACTTTGCCAAAAACTATCGAGTAAAGCAGAAGGAGGTTCTAATCGCAACATGGAGCGACGAAGATCCCGATGAAGATTTTCTTGAACAAAATAATCTCGCGCTCATGGCCCGGAGTTCATTCGACGACAGCGACGTCGAAAGCCAAGTAAGTAATTCCTACGACGAACTTTTTGAAGCATTCGAGTTACTACATACGGACTATCAAAATGCTTTAAATGAAATTAAGTCCCTCAAGTCTAAATATAAAACTTTGGAAATTGAAAATTCCAAAATACTTGAAAAAGGGAAATTTGTCGAAATTGATCATTGAAATTCCTTGAAAATGAAAATATTTTGAAAAATGATCTTTTAAAAGTTCAAGATGAACTAAAAATTTTGACAAAGAAATTCTCGTGCGGCAACGATAAATTTGAACAAATGTTATGTGTTCAAAAATATACTCTAAATAAAGAGGGGTTAGGATTCAAATCACGTTCGAAAAACGAATCCGTTAATTTCAAAATACCCCGATGTGAAAAATGTTTGAAAATTGGGCATCACATTTCAAATTGCAAAAGCCCAAAACGGACGATAAAAATTAAAAAGATTTGGGTTCCTAAAGGAACAAACGTTTCAAACATCGTCTATGTTTCAAAAGAAAAACCAACTATCGGTTGGATCCCCAAAAATAAATTTTGACAAATGATATTTTACAAAGGGGGAGAAAGAAATAATACTTTCAGGGGAAGTTTATACCCTTATTAATGCATAAATTGGTATCATGCATATTTATATTTCATTTGGTATCCTTTATATTTTTTTTACTTTTTGATGAAAACAAAAAGGGGGAGAAAGATATGAATTGAGATAAAAATGATAAAAATGAGAAGGAGATGAAGAGGAGATAAAAATGAGAAAAATCGAAGAAGTCGAAAAGAAAAGAAAAGCATACAAATAGGGGGAGTTGAAAAAATTGAAAAACGACGGAGTTGAAAAATGAAGAAGTCGAAAAAAAAAAAAAGAAAAGAAATGGAGAAACTAACGAAACGATCAAAGCCGAAAACTTTGATTCGTATAAATATACATATATTATTTTTTACAGATTATCCAATTCAAGAGTTGTTTTGTAATCATCAAAAAGGGGGAGATTGTTGGAATATTTATTCCACACAATATTTAATTTGTGTTTTGATGATTAAAGTTGCTAAACTACAAAACAACATCGAGGCGAAGCAAAACAACGAAGCAGACGAAGACGCAAAAAGTTACAATCTGGACTGCATTAGCACACGCTAAGGCATACTAGTTAGCGCACGCTAACGCGGAGTAAGCTGCATCCCAGCCAAGTTTCGAAGTAAGCTGCAGTGAAGAAAGCTGATGGATAGCGCACGCTACACTTCATTATTAGCGCACGCTATCGAAGTGTTGTTACTGTTGTGGAGATATTCAAACACAGAATGACGTATGCAAAGAAGTCATCATTAGCGCACGCTACAAAGGATGATTAGCGCACGCTAAGATGTTTGAATCTAGTCAATCCGAACGTTGGGAAAAGCAGGCCAAAGTCAGCATATCAAACGGTCACTTTGACAATCCATGCAACGGATATATTGGATTAGCGCACGCTACAAAGGTAGTGGTAGCGCACGCTAACTGTTAAGGGCGAGCTACCGGACTGAAATATAAAGTGATTAACGCACGCTACATGAAAGCCTTTACGTACGCTAGAGCAAAAATGTGCGATAGCGCACGCTAAGAAGGAAGGCTAGCGCACGCTAGCTAGTCAACTGGCAGCAACGGCTAGTAAGGAGGAAGAAGGCTATAAATACCAAGGAGATGGTATTATTCCATACAACAACATTGAGCAAAGTATACATACGTGTTATATCATTGTAAACATTATAGTTGTTGTTCTTGAGCTTAATTAAGAGTGATTGAGTGTTATACACAAGATCATACACGAGCGAGAAAAAGAAAAGATACGATTTGATTCGGTGTTATTAGGATCAAGGATCCGGCATTGTTAGAATCACAATCGCTATCTTAGTGAGGTTTATCTAGTACCGATAGAAAGCTAGAGTGGTTGATTCCTTATCCAATAGAAAAGGAAAAACGGTTTTACTCGGACCGATAGAAGACGAGCTTGTAACGGTAATCCCTCGACCGATAGAAGAGAGGCGTAGAGGTTTTGATCTTAAGCCTAAGGAAAAAGATACATCAAGAGAGGACGTAGGCTTCGTTAATAGCCGAACCTCTATAAATCCTTGTGTGATTTATTTTCCGCAATTTTATTTACGCTTCCGCACAAACGGCGCAAATATCCGATTTGGTACCCAACAGTTGTCACGTCGTATCGGGGCATATCTGGAATCATATCTGCATGCCGATTGGTTATGTGTAGGATTTTTAGCCAGGCACACGATGGTCATGCGTGGATGTTTCCGCATTGGACCGTGCACACGAGACGTAGTTCGTGAGGCTAATTAGGTACATTGTCACACGTATATTCTGGATTCCGTATACGGGGTGGACATGTGCACGAACACATTTCCGGATCAGGCGTACTGTGATGTCCCTCTTGAGACTTATCGTTTGGTCGTTCGTAGTCCATGTTGTATTGGATATGTCCGACGATTTGCGACTGGTTGTTCATACGCCGAGGGGTATGTCCGACAGTCAGGTTTGTTTCTTTGAGATCTGTATTGTGATGATTTACAGCTTCGGGCTGTTCGGCTTTCAGGCCATTGTGATGTATCGGTATTTTCCGTTGGAGCCTTCGGGCATTGTGATTCGTATCTATTTCGGCATTGGTTTGGTTTTGTGATTCGTATCAATTTCGGCATTGGTTTGGTTTACCTGTAACACCCCCAAGACATTCAGGGCATATTACAGCGCCGTGGACCCCACACTGTGGAATCCACCAGGCTAACTTACCAAACAAGACATTCGACAACGACAACAATCATCAATAATACGACAATTCAAATAAGATTACAATCCGACAATAAAATCCAACATCAATCCACTTCCCAAAACAGGAACGCAACATTAACAATTTTGTAAAAGAAGTACTCGAGTACTTAAACCAGTTTTATAACACAAAAGTCCCAACACAAGACATCAAAAGTAATGGACTGAAATGAACACCAATAAATGACTACTGATCAGTATCATGCTTGCCCATCATCCTCATACGGCTCAAGTGCTC
This sequence comes from Orobanche coerulescens, assembly GCA_033398695.1. Classification (NCBI taxonomy): domain Eukaryota; kingdom Viridiplantae; phylum Streptophyta; class Magnoliopsida; order Lamiales; family Orobanchaceae; genus Orobanche; species Orobanche coerulescens. Next base: position 100,712,105 of record CM065812.1, read on the forward strand.
GTTTGTCCCCACGATCGATACCTGAAATACAAAAAGTATTTCCCCCATTTAAGGGGTTAGCGACAACTGCTAGTGTAAGTACAATCCATTTGAACTACATTCTAATCAGATGAATAATGCGCCAAAAATCATTTTTGAAAACGTTTTATATTCCGGAATATTTACAATGCACAATCACAAAACACATTATCTCCAACAAATCACAATTCAAAGTTAACCGTTGGTACGAGACTCACGGCCACCGTACCCCGCAGAGCCCCGTCGGACATCCCTGGGTGGCTAACCACAGTTCGCGATACGCACACTCACGACAATACGTATCCCTAGAGGCCCCGTCGGACCATCCCTAGGTGAACATACACATAACCATCCACAACAACCACGATACCGCCATAATTCAAATACTAGAACATGTAAACAAATGTAAAGTACTTGCCTTTGAGACATTCTTGAAGAAACGGAAGTGAAACGCGACTACGAACGGTCCGGGTGGAAAACGACAATTCCTATACGAAGGATCAACACAGTTCAGTCCCAACGGACAACAATACTCTAGTGGAAAACACTCATAACCCCGATTACATAATACGACAATGGACGATCAATTGATACGGGCGAGGGTTTACGCAAAATCCCCCCGTATTGATAATTCGCGGATTAAAATCAAGGAAGTTGGATTTGGATCACTCCATAATCACAATTGGTGAAGAAAATCGTAACATAATTGAACAATTCGGAACTAGTCACTAAAGTCCCGAAAAACCCCCAAATTTGACGAGTTAGGGTTCTAGACGAAAATACCTTGATTTCGGATGACGAAGGGTGATTATGCTGATTATGATATGTTAGCACGACTCTACGGTGATGGAATTTGAAGAGAACTCCGATCAGGACCGATGGAAATCGCCTCTGAGGTCGCACGTCGAAGAAACGAAGGGAAAAGAATAAAATCACCGCTTCAAAGCGCACTGGGCTTATATACTGTGAAGTTAGCGCGCGCTAAATGCCATATGTAGCGTGCGCTAACGGGGCCGTGACAGTCCAGTGGCTACTGCCACCATTCGTTAGCGTATGCTAACAATAGGGGGTTAGCGTACGCTAACTGCTTATCGGTAGCGGACGCAAGGGAACAGGAGTAGCGTGCGCTACCTACACAGCAGTTCAGCACTGCTGATGTCACATCAGCAGTAAGCTGCTGTCGAGGGTATAAATCACGGAACGCACGACGAAAACAGAATCTAGGAACATAGACGCGAAGCATACAAGACGACGGAGCTAAGAGCTGAAAGAAAATACAATTCCGACCACCGGAGGGTCCGTAATGCGACAACAAAACTAAGATTCCCTAAACTATTAGGAAATTACAAAAATGGCCCAAGTGCCCGAAAATCACGAAACGACGTCGGATTTACAAACCGAAAGTCTCCACATGACCAACTCAACCATACGAACTTGTACAAACCAAGAAACAACAAAAACGAACGAGTTTTACAAGAATCGAACGCTCATACGGCAAAACATGCCATTTCACGAAATTACGTGAAAATATCATCAAAACTCATCCAAATGGAAAAACTCCAAGAACAAAATAGATTCAAAATGTCGAAACGGTTACAAGCGAGTCGATAAAAATAGACATACACCAAAAATGGAAACTGCTAAAAATGGAAAAATTACGGATATTACATTACCTTCGGGTAACGTATTGTAGTGTTCTATCTTGATGATTCGCCTTTTGGGCGTAAGTTTCGGTTCTTGTGTATCTCGTTGAGTTTTTCCTAGCGGGATATTTTTCTCCCTACTTGTTTTAAGTTTCGGGACGAAACTTCTTTTAAGGAGGGTAGAATGTAATATCCGCAAATTCGATTTCCGGTAATTTTCATTTTTTTGGCGGGAGTCCATTTTGACGACTCGCTGGGACCGTTTCGTCATCCTGAGAATGATTAATTCTACACTTTTCGACATCCGAGTTCGTTTCAGTGTCGTTTTGTTGAGTTCCGTGCTTTTTAGCGACTTTTCCGCACTTGAGTTCGATTCTTGCGAATCTCGTTCTAAACTCTTGTTTCGAGTTTCCCGTAAGTTCGTTTAACTTTGTTAGACGTGTTGTGAACTTCGGTTTGGTTATTCGATCACGTATCGTGATTTTCGGGCGTTTTGGGCCATTTTGTAATTTACCCAAAGTTTTGGGTATCTGTATCTGTATCTGTTGTCTCGACCCTTTTCTTGGTCGCGTATGATTAATTATTGCATTATCCTTTCATTTCGGGTCGTTGATGTTCTCCGCGAACTTTTCGTCGTGTTCGTTCCGTACGTTTTTCGGAAATCGAGTCGTCGAGCCCTAGTGGTCGGGCACTGGCCGGACGGTTGCGTGACTGGCCGGACGATTGCGGGACTGGCCAGACGGATTTCGGGTTCTGGCCGAACGATGTCGGGCACTGGCCGAGCAGGCACAATGCCGAGTCACTGCCGCGGCACACCCGTCCGGGCCGCGGCACACTCGTGTTCAATTGTTGGCCGACCCGTCTGTACCTTGTGCCGCGGCACATGCCGGCAGGGCCGCAGCACACTGCCAAGTCACTGCCGCGGCACACTTGGCCGGGCCGCGGCACACTGTTGACCACTGAGAGCCATTTTTGGGCCTGTGCCACGGCACACTCGACAGTCAGCACTTTATCTGCAGTTTTTGGGCCTGTGCCGCGGCACACTTCGGCTGAGCCGTGGCACACAATGCGGTCAACTGTATAATTACATTTTTTGGGCGAGATCAGCTCATTTCCTCCATTTTCTTCAACACATACGAGAGAGAGAGCTTGAGGAGAGAAGCTTTGCATCACCCATCACTCGAGTGTATGATTTTCTTCATCTCTTTTCGATTGTGAAGCTCGGATCATCGATCTATCGCGTATTCTTCGGATCATAGTGCTTGGTTCTTCAAGAGGTAATTTCTTCAACATCTTGGATTTCGATTTTGTGTTGAGTAATGATGTTTTGGATGTTAAGATCATGGTGTATGAAGTGATATACGTATGATTATGGGCATGTTCGCTTATTCATTGGATTATTGAAGGATTATTCAAGAACACTTTGAATATTGTGTTGGATTTTGGGGTTTTTCGTTGATTCGTCCGATTTATCCGATTTATCCGATTTGAAGCTTGAGAACCTTGAGATTATGATGTATCTATACCGTATGCATTCTTTTTCTACGATTTTACGGATTTGATTGTGCCGTTTTTGGACTTGTGGGAGTTTGGGCGATTTTCCAACCTCTAGTTGTTTATCCGTGTATTTTCATGAATCGTAGACGGGTTTCGAAATTTTCTTCGTGTAATTTGAGTATGGATAATTGATTATCATATTCCTTGCGAATCGTTTAGGTGCCGGAAGCGCGTTCTTGGACCTACCGAACTCATACCCTTTTTCTGTTCGATTCCTCGATGTCTCAAAGGCAAGTATATATTTATGATTGTACGTTCTCGACTTTGAGAGTAAGTTATATTGATGGCATGATATGAACGAACCGTTTCCACGGCATTCATATATGTATTGTTGGCATGATATGAACGAACCGTTTCCACGACATTCATATATGTATTGATGGCATGATATGAACGAACCGTTTCCACGGCATTCATATATGTATTGATGACGGATGAAATGAGCGAACCATTTCCACGGTATTCATATACGTCTTGATGTGATGCTATGAGATTTAGTTATTCCGAAATACTAGTCTTGAATTGATGAATTGACGGTTACATTTACTTTATTGTCGAGGAGTATTGTGTTTCACACTTGATATACTTGCACTAGCTATTCGACGGCTAACCCCTTTATGGGGGAAATACTTTTCATGTATTTCAGGTTCCAGGAGAGCGGACAGGCAGGTATCGGATCGGCATGAAGATAATGGGCAAGTGTGATACTGTGTTTTTCCTCTGGTTGTGTTTCGTGTTTCTCCATTCAGTGTTGTTGTACTGGAATGGTTATTGAATACTCGAGTATTGTTTTTTCAGTTTTCTTGATGTTCCGGCCTGTGTTGCTGAGGTATTGATTTGTGTGGTGATGTATTTGGTTTCATTGGTTATGGTTTTGAATACCATTCGCACTGTCCTTGTTTTCATTGTATCTAGACCTTCTCGGTCAAGTTTTACAGTTCCGCGCATGAATAGCCTTGTGGGTCCCACGGTGGGACTCACGGCGCTGCAATATACCCTGAATAACTTGGGGGTGTTACAAAATCAAAGGCCCAACGGAAGCGGTAAAACGAAAATTAATTCGATCTGAATCCCTATGAGGATCGATCGAGCTACGTATATACGAATATTAAATGAAGCACAAGAAGATACGAGAAACATACTCTTATATTCCTTTGATTAAATGGTGTCCTTTTCTTGAGCGATTCCCCAAGCTTTAGTTGCTCTCCACGAAACAATCCGCTCCAAGCTCTTGGATGATTCAACGCCGAAAGTACCGCGTCTCTACTTGCCACGCGCCGGAGAATCGAATGGAATGACGATCCCCTTGTTATCCTCCAAGGATATGGCTAGAGCTAGGATGATGAAGCTTTCAATTTGTGATTATAACACTCTAGGTATATAACTCACTATCTCTCTTTTAATCTCTTTAATTTTTCTCCAAGAACAACAATTAGGAAACTTGAAGACTTGAGAAAATGACTTTCTCTCTCTATTTCTCACTATACTCACGAATGGAATGGGATTGGGTGAGTGAGTAGTAGTCTTCATTTTATCCTTATTCAAATCCCCAAAATCTCCTACTTTAGACAATATCACCAAGGGTTGATATTTGTCCCCTTAATTGGTCACAAGTCTACCACCCTACAAAGTGAATACCAAGACCAAGTGAGGGAGTAGGTGATGGGGCGGCCATCTAGAAGGAATCGGACGAGTTCGATTCGTTTCGTACTCCCGTGAGTCCAAATAGATAAACTCCGATTCCGTTTCGATGTATTTATATCAATTAATCAATCCAATTAATTAATCATATCAAATACATAATAACATAATTAATTTCTCCAAGAAATAATTATATTCCTGAATTAAATTAATCACCGAGTAATTTATTTAATTCATTAGGCCGTAAATTAATTTATGCAATAAATCAATTTAGACATCCAATGTCCCAATAAATTAGATATCCAATATCTAATATTTATAATGAGAGAATAAGCTCGATTCATTCCATCGTCAATCCTATTGCGCGACTCGGTAGGTCCGTCTCAGTCAGCAATGGGAGGAACCAAAGAGTAGTAGCACCACCTAGCCAGCCTGGCGGCGTACATTGTACCCCAACTGAGAACGAATGATTGGGATCATTCAAGAACCATTCTGTCGTGAATACTAGTATACATATAAACCCTTCTTTCAAATATCCTGATCAAGTTATAGGGTCACGGTCAGTCAAACCCTATATGTACTTGAGGGTATGCATGAGTTAATGCAAATCGAGATCATCGAGCTCTCGTGTATCTAATACATCTAGCTCCAATGCTTTGGACAAAGACTTATGATCTCATCTGCCAATAACCGCAGAGGACATATAACCCGTTCACTTACAAGAGAAAGAATTCTATCTTGGTATTCAGTAGGACCTGCTACTTGTCCGTCAAGACGCACGTCGAGGTTGACCCCCGACTTCCGGTTTACAGGGTCGAACTACTCTAATGAAAATCTTGACGTCACAAGCACATCCCTACTAAATACTCAAGTCGAAGGTTCACGAATACCTATCACAACCTTTCGATTCCGTCATTGACTGTCCCAGAGTGAAATCCGTGTGATGAATCGAGGGTGAGTCTATTCGATTATACTAATCCAATTAGCATACCTATAACGTATGCTCCCACTAACCATTAGTGTTCGACAGGCACTCTCCATGTCAAAGAACATGCCATACAAGTCTTCACATAAACTTAATGCCCAATCAAGTTTCATCGACTTGCGAACGATTAAGTATTTGAGCTATAAACCTTTCCAGTGCCGACCCCCTTATCCCATAAGGAGTGGAATGTTTTGCTCTCAAATACACGGACTAGTTTCTATATATATTTACGAGTTAGGAATGCCAGTAACTACCAGTAAATAAAGAAACATCTGTTTGCCTTATGATAATGAATTACATAATAACAAGTACAATGCCCTCACTCATACATCCCCTGAGTGGCATTCGATGGCATACTCCTAACAGCCAAAGCTGATGCACCTACTATTGCAGTTCAAGCTGAGAAACCCGAGTATTTTTCGGGTGTTGACTTTAAGAGATGGCAGCAAAAGATGTTGTTTTATCTCACTATCTTGGGAATTGCTATTTATCTCAAGGATGATCCTCCTGTGGCCAGTGAGACGGATAGTAATCGTACGAAGCGTTTTGCTTACGATCAGTGGTGAACATCGACTTTATGTGCCGTAATAAGATATTGAATTGGCTGATTGATTCTTTATACAACGTGTACAGTCAAATAAAGACTTTCAAAGAGCTATGGAATTCTTTGGAGAAAAAATACAAAACCGATAATGCTGGTGCCAAGAAGTTCGTGGTCAGACGCTACCTGGATTTTCAGATGACGGAACTTCAAAACCGTTATAAAAATATCCAACAATTTCAATTAATTGTGCATGAAATCAATGATGAATGAATAATCCTTCATAAACTATTTGTTGTGGGAACGATAATTGAGAAGTAATCTCCTAGTTGGAAGGACTTCAAAAATTACCTGAAACACAAACGAAAGGAAATGAGCTTAGAGGACTTGGTTGTTCGACTCAGAATTGAGGAGGACAAGCGAAAGTCTGATTCTAAGTTCAAGAGAGGCCCTATGGAGGCCAAAGTAATTTTGCTTGAGCATGGGTCCTCTAGCAAAAAGAGGAAACTGAACCATGTTTAAGACAAAGGGAAAAAGCCATTTAAGGCAAAGAAGTTCACTGAAATTGCCACAACTATGGTAAGCCAAACCATAAGGCAAAAGACTGTCGCTTACCAATAAGTTCAACTGGTTAGCGAAACAAAGGCAAGCGAGTTGCCAATGCGGTTTAACATGGTGGTGTTGACATGCCATATCTAGAGATGTCAGCTATGGTTGAGGAGCTGGACGAGGAGGTCTCAATTATGGTGATTGAAACCAATATGGTGGAGAATTACCGCGCCTGGTACGTTGATACTGGGGCTACTCGTCATTTTTGTTCTGAAAAGGACATGTTCTATTCCTACACTGTTACTGATGGTAGGAAATTGCATATGGCAAACTCTGCTTCTTCTGTGATTGTAGGTGTGCGTGGTCTTAAAGCTGACCTCTGGAAAGGAGCTTCTACTTAAGGATGTGACGCATATCCCAGACATCCTAAGAAATTTAGTTTTAGGCTCTCTACTAGTTTGTCATGGGTGTAGATTGGTTTTTGAGTCTGAAAAATTTTATTATGAGCAAGTTCGAAATGTTCCTTGGTCGAGCTTGTCGTGATAGGAGATTATTCAAAATAAATGTGATGCCTGTAACCCGTGAAGATAAGAACAAAAATAATAATAATAATTCTCCTTATTCTGTTTACTTACTCGAGTGTTCAGATTTATGGCATTCTAGATTGGGACATGCTGGTCTAAAATCAATTAAAAGACTAATTAATCTAGAATTGATTCCAAAAACCCATGTTGAACTTAATAAGAAATGCGAAGTATGTATTGAAGCAAAAACGGCTAAATTGCCTTTTCATTCAGTAGAAAGGAATACTACTCCTCTAGAATTAATTCACACTGATGTGTGTGACTTAAAATTTGTGCAAACTAGATGAGGTAGAAAATACTTCGTCACTTTTATAGATGATTGCACAAGATTTTGCTATGCGTTTCTTTTGAGAAGCAAAGATGAAGCAATCAAGGCCTTTAAGATGTATAAAAATGAAGTTGAAAATCAACTGAATTGTAAACTAAGAGCAGTCCGAAGTGACCGAGGTGGTGAGTATGTAGCACCGTTTGAACAGTTATGTGCTGATTCGGGCATAATTCATCAAACGACTGCTCCTTATGCTCCTCAGTCAAATAGAGTTACTAAATGGAAAAATTGAACCCTGAAGAAATGATGAATTCTTTATTAATAAGTTCAGGGTTTCCGCAGAATATGTGGGGGGAAGATATTCTTATAACTAACCACATTCTAAATAAAGTGCCACACAAAGGGAAAGATAACTCCTTATGAGTTATGGAAAGGTCGCAAGCCTTCTGTCAAATATCTTAAAGTGTGGGGGTGTTTGCCAAAGGTTGAAGTACCTGAACTAAAATAAGTAAGAATTGGTCTAAAGACAGTTGATTACATATCCATAGGTTATGCATACAACAATAGTGCAAATCGATTTCTAATTCATAAATCTGAAATTCCTGATATGCATGAAGGAACTGTCATTGAGTCAAGAAATGCCATTTTCTTTGAAAATATTTATCCTTGTAAAGAGAGGATTGTGACAAGCTCAAACAAAAGAACTCTTGAAACTGCAAGTAGTTCAAATCCTATAAATGAAGAGCCAAGATAGAGTAAGAGAGCTCGAAAGGCTAAGTCTTTTGGTCCTGATTTTGATACTTATGCATTTGACGATGATCCAAAGACTATACAAGGAGTTTATGCTAGTCCTGATTCTCATTTTTTGGAAAGAAGCTATTTATAGTGAAATAGATTCCATCATGCAAAATTATACTTGGGAACTGGTTGATCTTCCACCAGGATGTAAGCCTTGAGGATGTAAATGGATACTAAAGAGGAAATACAAAGATGACTGGTCGATAGACAAGTTTAAAGCCCGGCTTATTGCCAAAGGGTTTAAACAGAAAGAAGGTTATGATTTCTTCGATACATATTTATCAGTAACCAGAATAACTTCCATTCGAGTGCTTACTGCTATTGCTGCATTGCACAATCTCGAGATTCATCAAATGGATGTGAAAACTGCGTTCTTGAATGGTGAATTAGAAGAAGAAATTTATATAGAACAAACTGAAAGTTTCATTGTGCCTCGTCAGGAAAATAAAGTGTGTAAACTGTTGAAGTTATTGTATGGACTAAAACAAGCTCCTAAACAATGGCATATGAAGTTTGACACAACTATGTTGGCAAATGGATTCAAGATCAACGAATGTGACAAATGTGTGTATATTAAAGGCACACCTGAGTCATTTGTCATAGTCTGTCTATATGTAGATGATATGTTGATTGGGCAGTAGTAATGAAGCAATTGTGAATATAAAAAGGATGTTAAGTCGAAACTTCGACATGAAGGATTTGGGTTTAGCTGATTTAATTCTTGGAATTAAAATTATCAGAACGTCAGGAGGTATCTTCTTATCACAATCTCATTATGTTGAGAAAGTGCTCAAGAAGGTTAACACTTTTGACAGGCCACCTGTAAAAAACGCTTGTTGATCCCAGTATTCACTTAAGTAAAAATAGAGGTGATCCAGTGGTTCAAGTCGAATATTCAAGAATAATCAGAAGACTGATGTACATTACAAATTGTACACGACCAGACTTGGCATTTGCTGCAAACAAGTTGAGCAGGTTCACGAGTAATCCGATTAAAGAGCATTGGAATGCACTGACTAAGGTTTTAAGATACTTAAAGTACACCCTAAGTTATGTGCTATTTTATAGTAATTATCCTGCAGTTTTGGAAGGATATACTTATGCTAATAGGATTTCAGACACAAAAAACTATTACTCTACAAGTGGGTATGTGTTACTACAGGGGGTTGAGCTATATCTTAGAAATCAAGCAAGCAAACTTGTATAGCCCGATCCACGATAAAATTGGAATTTATAGCTCTATATAAAGCTGGAGAAGAAGCTGAAAGGCTTCGTAACTTTCTTGAGGATATTCCATACTGGAAGAAGCTTGTGCCCAGTGTTATGATCCATTGCGACATCCAAGCTGCAATTGGAAGAGCACAGAGCCTTATGTATAATGGTAAGTCTCGACACATTCATCGGAGACATAATACCGTGGGACAATTGATTAAAAATGGAGTTATATCTATTGACTATGTGAGATCAAATGTTAATTTGGCGGATCCACTCACAAAAGGTCTGAATATAGATCAATTTCAAAAACTGCTAGAGGGAATGTGATTAAAATCAACATATTGAAAGAACGATCATAGTGGTAACCCAACCTTGAAGACTGGAGATCTCATAAACTTGTTTCAATGGGAAAACAAAGTATGAAAGTTCTATTGAAAAGCGCTTATAATAAATCCATCCCTATAGTGCAGAATAAGTGCTGAGTCATGTGATTGTTGTGAGGTTCAGTCTCTGGACTTTTAATGGTTCCTTGTCCTTGAAAATGAGAAGTCTTGCAGGTACTTTATAAAAGGAGACCACCTATCTAAGTGTGAGGACGGGCCACATCGAATAAATACTTAGGAAACCAAGATGTTGTCTATGGCCAAAACGGTCACAACTATGAGAACGGGAGGTGTTGAGATATTATTGTGTAAGTGTCATTGACTCGGTATATACCAATGAGGATTAGTTCAAGGAACCGTGCCCACTAAGCCGCTGGTATTTCCGACGATATTTTACTAAGGAAGGTTCAAAGCCACAAACTACCTTTTACCATGTAGCAGTGTTTCACGAAAACTGGGTATGTGAGTCTGCATTCATGCATGCATTTATTTCCACTCATGTGGGGATTGTTGGAAATTGGTTTTAGAAAAAAAATGTGTTTTGACTCAATTTAAACAAATTTAATAATAATAAAATATTTAATTCTTGGGAACTAAATAATAAATTGTGAATTTACGTTTCGAGAAGATCAACGTAGAATTTTATTTTTCTCAAATTCTGATTTTTGGTGAGTGAGAAATAAATAATTAAAGTTGGCCATTTAATTTAAATGAGGAAGAGTTAAAGTGAGTATGAAAATTTATACCATATTAAAAAAATAAAGCCTTCTTGACTAGTTTATTAGTAAGAAGGTGCATGTGTAGTTCAACAAGCTAGTAGTATACACTAGTGGGCCAACGATGCGAAGACCACACGTGCGCTGCCGCCGCCGGCTCGGCACGGGCACGGGCTTGGGTTTGGGTTTGGGTTTGGGCTTGGTTCTTGATTCTTGGTTCTTGACAATTGGACTTTATGCTGTACTTGGGCGACTTGGGCCTTGGGAGCTTGAGCTGTAACTATATTAATTTTTGCAGCCAAGTCAGATGTCATCAGCGAGGTTTTAAAAAAAGAAAACCATCTGATATTTTGAAGTTTGAAAAACCCAACTGATATTTTGAAGGTTGGAAACCCAACTGCAATAAGCCAAGGTTAGAGACACACCTGATATTTTCAGGATGAAACTTAATTGAGAAAAAACCAGCTGATATTTGGAAGTTGAAAACCCATCTGATATTTTCAGGATGAAAACTCAATTGAGAAAAATCCATCTAATATTTGGAAGTTGAAAACCCACTTGATATTTTCAAGATGAAAACTCAGCTGAGAAAAACCCAGCTGATATTTGGTGGTTGAAAACCCAACTGATATTTGGTATCGGCTGGTATTAGGCAGTTTGAGAACTTAGCTTCTGGAATATGACTCTTCACACTCCATAATGAAACATCCGAATTAAATGAGACTATTTATGGAGGTAACTCTTGAGTTGAAGGATTAAAGAGAATTAATGGTACTTTAGTATGTCATAACTTCCCACCCGATGGAGTGGAATTGGACCCTATAAAAGGGGGTCTTATGCATTTCATTTCATACACAATAACAGAACAAAATACAAGCATATCACATATTGCAACATATTTCCTTTTTGCTTCTCGTGCCCAGTTTCCAGCACCTGAACATTCGCCAGAGTTCTGAGTTTTGGAGAGCACCTAACTCAAAAACGTGTAGCAGTTGTATCTTGGGAATATATTGCCTGAGCCGTCTGCTCTTATACGGGGCCAAAATTGTCTTACAGAAAGAGTCCTACTCGCTTCTACTAAATTATGATTTTCATTTTACTAGAATTGTAATGAGTTGCATTTCTTTGTAATTTTTTAATGTAATTACATTGTTGAAAGTTCACAGAAACATCTTTAATCTATCTCAAGGTTCCGTTTCAATAATCTACGAGTTAAGGATCATCATTTTAAGTTGTTTATCCTAGTTTGAAGGAAGTTTTGGCAAGTCAAAAGCTGAGGTAGTTGGTGTGGTTGGCTATTTAGGACAATCAACTGAAGTAGGTTGTAGTGTAATATTTTCCAAAACCAACATTAGACGAAGATGATTTTAATAAAGTAAAATATATTCTCTCGAATTCATAATAAATGTCATTATGGACTTTTTGATAATCAAATTTTGCAAAATAAATACAATTTTTATTTTTTTCCACACAATTCCATTATTAACTTAATTTCTTCATTCTTTGTTAATAGGCTGAGAATTTGGGACTGGGAAATCCCGAGTCCCGGTCCCATCTCGAGTCCCGACGAGAAACGGGACCCTGAGTCCCGAATTTTACGGGATTGGGACCGGGACCGGGACCTGAGGTTTTGGTAATTTCGGGACTCGGGAGTCCCGAGTCCCGATCCGGACTATCTCAAAATCCCGATTGAAATTTCTAATTTCAATTAAGTTTTAACCCTAATCCCCTACCCCTAGTCCCGATTCAATTAAATTTTAACCCTAATCCCCTTTACCCCTATCCAGAAGTCCCGATTGAAATCCCCAATTTTTTTTCATTTTCTGATTTCGGGTATTTTTGTCCCGATCGGGACATTCGGGAAGTTCAGGACATTCCGGAAAATTGTCCTCCGGAACCGGGACCCGGACCGAGACTTACATTTATCCCATTTCGGGAATCGAGACTCCCGAAATTCCGAACGGGACCAAACCGGGACCATCAAATTGATGATTTTTCGGGACCGGGACAATCAGGACTCGGGACCAGGACCTTGAGATTTCCGATTCTCAGCCCTATTTGTTAAATTCAATTCAATTCTAATTAACTTAATTTCTTCATTCTTTGTTAAATTTACTTCAATTCGTCATTTATTACGAGCAACTGTTAACAAAACAAATTTTCTTTAATGCATTACTATATATATAACGCAGCGTCATTAAACGACGCATGCGTTGTCGTAAAGAAGCAAAGAATCCACTGAATCTGATTGGTAATTGGCCAGATATAGGAAATGTATTAGGACATGAGTCTATTGGGCCTCAGAGATTAAAGGAAAAGCCCAAGTCGAATTAATTCCTTCGAGCCAAGATAATAGTGACGGATTTCCTCCAGGTCTTGGGAAAATTTAAGGACACGTCTATTATATTTCTATTTTAATATATACTAGATGTTCTCCGGTGCGATGCACTGTATAAGATATTCTCTTATTAGAAAATAATTTCTCGATCTCTAAATTTATTTTTGATGATTTCCGACATGAGTATCATATTTTGGAACATTTTAAGGTGATATTTCTAATTTTGGGAAGCTGTTTTTGTTATTACTATATATATAATGCAGCGTCATTAAACGACGCATGCATTGTCGTTTCGGCTCCCGTTTCTTTTTTAGCCCAAAACCAAGGCCCACTATTCAGCCCGATTTTTGGTCTGTTTCAGCCCAACATGTGCATATATTATGCCCATCTTTGCAGATACAATAGATAACCAAAATGTGTTTACCCCAAAACAAAATAGACTGGCCCATAAGAAACAGAATTTTAAATTTAACAAATGTTTAAAAGAGTGAACGACTAACAAAACTCAGGGTCCTACTATAACTGTAATGCAGAAACAAGCTAACCGCCTAAAACCCGACACACGTATACACGAATAGTCATTGGCCCGCCGCAACGCGACGGTTCGCAGTCGTCCTTGTTTATATAAGATTAAAACAATATATATTGTGAATAGAAGGGAATATAATTATTTTGAAAACTAAGGGATCTAATAATATAAAACATATCAAAAAAAGGGATGACACTTGCTTTGCCTTGACACGCGGTTCATTTAAGTCGTACTACATTTTAAATAAATAAAAAAATATATAGAAAATAGAAATTATATCAACTACTCGATTTTATTGAAGACTTTGCCGAAAGTCGAACACATAAATGATTGTGATTTGCTCTTTTTTTTTGGGCGGGGGATAATAATTATTATAAAATTTATAATAGCTAAAGTTTTTTTTAACAAATTACTCCTTTATCCAGCCAAAGATAGACAGAGAGTATATATTTTATGTATTTTAAATAATAATTGATTAAGTAATTATGGTATAAAAGTGTGGACAGAGAGTGTATATTTTATGTATTTTAGATAATAATTGGTTAAGTAATGATGGTAAAGATGTGATGATGATTAAAAAGTAAAAAAATATTAATAATGAATGAGATTGAGATCAAAGAAGAAAATGTTAATATTTGATTTGATTTATAAAAATGGTATATGTAAACTTACTAAATAAACAATTTTTTAGATAATAATTGGTGTAAGTAATGATGGTAAACGTGTGGTGGCGATTAAAAAGTAAATAATAATAATAATAATAATGAATGTTTGATTGAGATTAAAAAGTAAAATATTAATATTTGATTTGCTTTATAAAAATGATATATGTAAACTTATTAAATGGATAATTTTTAAAGAGAAATATAAATCTTCCAATGAGAGGGAGTGAGTACTATACTATTGCATCTACACCCAATCTTTTTTCCATATCTTGTGCTTAATTGAATAGAAAATGCTATGTTATCCACTTTACAAGTTTCTAATTTCTCCTAATATCTTAATCAAATAAATTCTAATTAAACTCTTTGTGTATAAATATAAATCTCACGAATAAAAACACGACACGTGTCATTCGAAAATATATGCTGCCATCAATTTCTGTGAAAATACATGCACATTAATACAACAAGAAAACACACCCACCCACCCCACACACACAAACAGAGAGAAAGAGAGAGAGAGAGAGAGAGAGAGAGAGAGAGAGAGAGGGAGAGAGAGAGAGACACAGATTCTTCCAAGTAGGAGGAAGCGTATTCCTCGTGAGTGCTTCAGATTTCACAACGCAATATACGCTTCTATTACCTACAATTACAAGATAATATTCATTAACACAGAGGTATTTTTATTTTTTTAGAAAAGAAAAAAAAATAAGAAAATGATGTGGGAAGTTGGAGGATCGACGGAGTCATCGTCGGCAGCCGGAGGATCAGGGCGGAAGAGGCCTTCTTGGAGAGAGAGAGAGAACAATCGAAGGAGAGAGAGGCGGAGGAGAGCAATTGCCGCTAAGATTTATGCGGGGTTAAGAGCACAGGGGAACTATAATCTGCCGAAGCACTCTGATATCAACGAAGTTTTGAAAGCTCTGTGTACTGAGGCGGGTTGGATCGTCGAACCTGACGGCACTACTTATCGCAAGGTCAACTTTTCAAATTCAGCATTCACTCTTCGAAAAAATTTCCATATTTTTTTTTCTTTTCTGACTTTTTTTTTTTTTTTTTTTTTATAAATGTGCTGCGTAGTCATGTTTGTCATTCTTGCGTGTATTTGTTCGGATCTGTAGGTTTGGGATATCGATTTTCCGTTACACGACCTTCTCTATTTGCTGATCTCCGTTTGACTTTCTTCAGTTTTCTCTTCTTCTTCTTCCTCTCTCTCTCTCTCTCGCACTGTGTGCCTAGGTGTTTTCTTTTCAATTGAGTTCCCAATCTCAGAATGGTTTCAGATATTGTTACTCTGTGGATCTCAATTAATTGAGCTGCCTGTTAATGTAGGGAGTGTTTGCATACACTAAAACATCAAAAAGTGATTTTTAGCTTCTTGGGGTCAAAATATTCATTTCCACCCCCTAGAAGCTGAAAGCCTGAAAGTGCTTATTTTTAATGTTTGAAAACACCCTCATCATATATACAAATTAGTCCTGCTGATTCCCGCATCCCCTTGGTACATGTTTGGTATTATTTTAATGAAAGTTTTGGCAGAGGAGGAATGTATATGTATGACTTTCTTTCTTGAGGTTTTGATTACTTAATCCAGTGTTCTAAAATTCGTTTTCCCATATTCTGGATCTGTAGCATCTATCTTTGATACTTTATCATATTAGTTACTCATAGAGAAATTGTGTTTCAACGCATGATATGATTCAGGGATTGAAGCCATGCCCAATGGAAGTAGGAGGGACTTCGGGCAACATCACCCCTGCCTCATCCCGTAACCCGAGCCCACCATCTTCATACTTTGCAAGTCCGATTCCCTCGTACCAACCAAGCCCATCATCATCTTCCTTCCCCAGCCCGTCCCGTCACGACCCCAACCCTCCATTTCATCCATTCGCATTCCTCTTCAACCCCATCAATCCTTCCTCCCCCCCTCCTCTCCGTATATCAAACAGCGCCCCTGTTACCCCTCCTCTCTTATCCCCAACAAGACAACCTAATAAACAAACTCTCATGTTAGAATCGATGTCCGCTTTAAACATTCCTTTCTTTGCTGCCTCGGCTCCCGCAAGCCCGGTCCGTGGCCGGCCTTTTACGCCGTTGACCATTCCGGAATGTGGCGAGTCTGATACGTCGACTATTGATTCGGGCCAGTGGATGAACTTTCAGGCATATACGAATGGGGTCCCTGCTTCTCCGACTTTTAATCTCGTGAAGAATGCGGCTTCTACTGACACAGTGATGATGATGATGGATAAGGGAAAAGGGGTCGAGTTTGATTTTGAGAATGTGGCGGTTAAGGCGTGGGAAGGGGAGAGGATTCATGAGGTGGGAATGGATGATCTTGAGCTTACGCTCGGTAATGGCAGAACTCGATGATTCCAAACGTGTATACGAATTCGTTTATGGATATAGAGTTGGAGATAGAACTTGGATGTAACACTGAGTTTCTAAATAGCTTTTTTTTATTGGGTTCTTGTTCACAACCTCGATATATTTTATATAGTTTAGCAATCATTGGTCGCATTCTAACCGGGTACTGTACGAGCATATTGCTGTAGATATTAATCTTCCTATTTATTTTATTTTTTCGTTTTTTGTTTTTTCTGTGGTGGAGATTGTGTTTGTTGTTTTCTGAAGTAGACAGTGGAGGATTCATTCATTGACAGGGTGAGCTATTTTATGTTTGATCTTATTAGTAGAAGATATGAAGTTTATTCATTTTTTTTTCTTTTCCTTTTTTGAGTACTTTTTTCTTGCAGTTGAAGAAAATGAATAAAATGATTGCCTACTGATTTGGGCAGTTAGGAGTAACTGATGTTGAGCAGGACCACTCTGCAGCTGCAGAGTCTGTTAACCCTTTAAATATTCCTGCTATCTATCTGAAGAAGAATGTGTGTTTGTTTCTTCCTTTCTGCACTCACTCCAAAGGAACTGAAAATTAATATATACACCTAATGGTGAAATCTAGAAACCAATTATATTATTAAATACTTTGATATTTATTATTATTTGTTGCATCAAGCTGGTCGCTAGTATATACAACAAATAATGCAATAAAAAAAATACATAAATGCATATAATTCTACTCATTTACAATCGTTAAATCACTAATATCAATGGCCTACAAAAGTTTCTAGATTTCATAAGGTAATTAGTTTTCATATGATCTATTTTCGATATATATATATATATATATATATATATATATATATATATATATATATAGAGAGAGAGAGAGAGAGAGGATCATATGAGAATGATAACAATTTAAAGGAATAAAGGAATAATTCACAACCAATCATTTTGAAAAACAATACCAAAAATAATAAATTCTATAAATTAAATTAAAAGGGCAAAAAAGTAAAAAAAAAAACCCATTAATTGGATGGAATTTATAACCCACTGATTCCTCTCTATATCAAAAAAAAAAATCTTCACCATATTTATCTCTCTCTAAATCATATCTCTTTTCTCTATCTCTAACCAATTCTTCATCTTCCTCTACCAACCGACGTCAAGAGAAAATCTGCACCTGCACATGCTCGTCGCCGCTCGTCAGCAAGTTACAAGCCCTGCTCGTCGCCGCTGCACTCGCTCGCTCGCCACCGCTCGCTCGCCGCCGCACTCGCCGTCGCCGAACGCTACTTCATCTCGACCATCGAACGCCGGATTCTGTGTTTTCATCGCCGGAAAATTCATATCTCGCCGGAAAATTCAGATCTCGCCGTATTCTAGGTTTTAATCACAAGTGATTTTATGTTTCTCGCCGAATTCTGGGTTTTAATCACAAGTGATTTTATGTTCGGAAAATTCATATCTCGCCGGAAAATTCAGATCTCGCCGGATTCTGGGTTTTAATCACAAGTGATTCTGTGTTTTCATCGTCGGAAAATTCATATCTCGCCGGAAAATACATACGATTTTGGTTTGAATGATATATTGTGAATCACAAATGATTTTAGGTTTATCTATGGTTAATCACAAGTGATATTATGTGATTTTGGTTTGATACATACGATTTTGGTTTTGAATGATATATTGTTAATCACAAGTGATTTTAGGTTTATCTATTGAATAAAGGAAAGTAATTCATACAATTTGGTTTGAATGATATATTAGGATCCCTAAATTTTAGAAAGTCAAAACTATCCTAAATTAATCCGTAACATAAATGACCTTGATACCCTTCTAGTCTGATTTTTGAAAATTATTATTTTTGGAATTGTTTGAAAAAATGAATGGCTCTCTCTCTCTCTCTCTCTCTCTATATATATATATATATATATATATATATATATATATATGGGCGCGTTCTATGCAGTATCAATATTAGATACAGTATTTTACAGTACTAATTTATGCATGAATTTTGTACTAATTATGCATGAAATATATGCATTTCGTGAAATATATGCATTTCGTGCATCAAAATTTCAATGAATTAAAATATATAATAAATAACTATAAATTTTCAGTGAGAGAGAGAGAGAGAGATGTACTTACTGAAATATTCCCTGAAACTGTACTTTGTGATTTGGAATAAGGGTCTTATTTATATATCCCATAAACTTATTTATACATTTAATAACTTAATAATACACTAATATAGGATCTCTTCTCCACTTAAATTACAATATATAATACACTAAACTTATTTTTTAACTAAAGTTCGTACCCAAAATATTCAGGAACAAATTTATGGAACGAAAGGAGTATTTTATTTTACCATGCTCTTGCTGCAGTTTTGTAATGCACATGTTTGTTCCACTTCTCTAATTTAATGAGGTTTCACTAGGCATGTTCATGGATCGGGTTTTCGACTGATCAAATTCTATGAACCGAGCTTCTATCAGTTTTCGACAAAAAATGGATCATGCACCGGTCCATATACGAAGGATACCTGCTTTTTCGGCTACCTTTGCGTACCTAAAAGACATCTCCAACCATCGATGAAGAAGTTGGAGTCCTACCAAAAGGAGAGATCTAGTGTTCCTACGACGTGGCTAAGATTCGGGTAAGCCGGGTATCTGACCCAGTCCATCATAATAAAAGATAAAATAAAATTATAAAATATTATTAAGTTCTATATTATTATTTTAAAGTATTAACATGTTGATAGACAGAATTAAAATTCAAGTTTTTATCATATCTCCGATAAAAAATAATACAATAACAAAGTAGAAAAGCAAAATTAGAGTCTTTATAGTCTATTGATACAAAAATACAAAAATACTCCTATACGTAAATCGATTACCTGCTGGTTCACGAAAATAAAAACTACGAACCGATCCACTACAAAGTGTAATCTTTCCTATACTCGTCATTCTTACTTTAAGGAGTTCAGTTACATATATGCCAGGAATTTGAGCTTAGGGATGAAAATGTAAATAAATTATAAAAAATAATTATCATAAAGAGTAAAGTAAATATTACATAAATACACGAAGCAATGAAGTAAGGATTACCACAAATCCATGAAATGAGTTATGCAAAAACTAAAACATATACTACTATAGCAGGTTTGCACGAACAAATCCTTATAAATTTCTATGCAAATTAAATATAAAATTGCTACTATATCCACATCTTTTAAATTTTGGGTACAAACAATGGCCCTCTGCCCTGATCCATCATTTTGCGCTTCTGCGACGCCCGACTGTGTTATTAGATAAAAAAAATATATATTATCGAGTTCAAACAGTCACATGAGCACTGGCCATTCATTTTCATGCCCTGAATTTTTCACCACATTTGCCCCCTCTTGCATCTCTCTCTCTCTCTCTCTCTCCATATATATATATATATATATATAAAAGTGGGTTCAGGTGAGAATACAATTTAAGTTAAGAAATAAGAATGAATTTTATCCGTAGATCTTGATAAATGGATGACCTAAATTTATTCTCACAAAAATTTGATGCATATAATGTAATATTTTCATGCATCGATATTTTAATACATATAATGCATATTTCAATGCATTGCAATTTTGATGCACGAAATGTACATATTTCATGCATAATTAATACAAAACTCATGCATATTCGCAATTCGCAGGATAAGAACCACTATATATACATACACATATATATATATATATATATAGGGGGTGGGTCCAATGAGAATGATTTTTAAGTTAAAAAACATGAATGAGTTTGGTCCATAGATCTTGATTAAATGGATGACCAAGATTTATTGTCAAAGTTATGCGTGGAATGCATTGTTTAATGCATCGATATTCTTATACATATAATGCATAATTTTAATGTATGAGCCATGTTGATGCATGAAATGCATATTTTTTATGCATATGCTAATTTGGACCGTAGATTAGACAAATATCAATGGTCCATATTTATTTCTATTCCTTACTCAAAAAGTCATTTTCATTTGACCTGTCATCTCTCTCTCTCTATATATATATATATTGGAAATATTACATTAATTCTTTCTCATATGTGGTACTTTTTTAATTTTTGAATTTATATTTATCTAGAATTTTCATCACACATCAATTTTGAATGAGACTCCACCAATTGGAGAACTAAATGAATACTTAATGTCTATGTTTATTTTGCCACCCGATAATTAGTTTGGACTACCAATTTAATTTGCCTAATCAATAAGATGGCAAATAAATCGTTCTATTTCTGTAAAAAATATAATTTGGCCAATTATTAAGTGGATCAATTATTTTTATTTTACTGCAAATTATTATATCCTTTTTTTTCCTTCTAAATTGATTATCTTATACGATTCTTCATCATATACGTATACTATAATATCGAAATATCCAATTCTCCCATCTAACTAATAGAAGTAGCTTAACTAATTTACGAATTATGGTTTTGTTTTTGACAAACATACAACGATTATTACTATATCTATATATATAATATAGTTATGCATCTGAAGTATCATCTTAATGATTGTATTTCTTAAATAGTATTTTTAGACCTTTAGCTTCTAATTATCTAAAGTATTCTATCCCACATTCACTATCAAATTAAGGACAACGACCCGAGAAAAAACTATAGCCAATGATTCTTTTCTACTTTAGCCAATGATTACTCCTACATTAGCCGACGACAAGTCTGATGTCTTAGACTAAACCTAAAAAATCGTATAAACTCGATTTCTGCAAAAACTAATCATTCTGAAGTCATTTTCTCACAACACTAAAGGAAAAATTAGAAAAAGAAGAATAAAACTCGAAGTCTATGAAGGACGCTAAAGAATATTATATTTTCACAATGATGGACAGAAGTTGGATCAGGTTACAGAAATAGGATACTACAATAGTGGTTGGAATGAAAACGTGCACGCAATTTATGAAGGAACACGATAATCAGAGTACTTTGTACTATTGTCCATGCGGTAAATGTTGATGTTCTATGGGCGCACTTAAAGAGGATTCTTGGCAGAAATACACTTGGTGGATTTACTACGATGAAGAATCTGCGCTACTTATTTTGCATGAACATGGACAATATAACAGTAACACATTCATAAATCTGACAAGAAGGTTGTTTGACCACGTGTTTGGTTATTCTCGACTGGTGTACCTGTTCAAGATCATGGGTACCATAATGTTGAGACAAGTCACTAAGTTCGTAGACCAATGCCTGTCAACACTGCTGCCGTTCACTGGTACAACAAGCTCATATACCTCCAACAAACCCCTCTAAACCCGGGTAAAATATGACTATTTTTAATAGTGTCATGGAGAATCAATGAGGTTAAAAAGATGGAGAATTGATCATGCGTGAAAGCTGTGGCTGATTATTTGAAGCTCAAGGGTTATATGCTACCACAAGGTCATTGTCTTCTTAATATGCATGTGAAAATGAGATGAATCGTGAAAGATCATGGACTTTCCTACATCAAGACACATGTTTACAGATACGATTATGCTCTATACTGAGGGCAGCCTATTGAAGATCTTATGAGATGTTTGGTGTCACCCACAGAGAGATATAAGCTTACTCCTTCTGAAACAAAGAGAACGTAATAAAGGTCATTTGGTATTTCCCACTAAAAGATAGGTTAAAGATGCTTTTTATGTCACCTCACATGGCCAAGGCCATGAGATGGCACATCAAGCCTCGTGCACATGATGATGATATTATGATACACCCTTCAGATAGAGAGGCATGAATTATATGGACAAGGAGTTTCCGGAGTTTTCATCTGATGTATGGAATGTGATACTTTGGCTTGCATCCAACGGATTCAAATATTTTAGTAACATGAGTCTTTCATATACTATATGACCGATGGTAATGATTCTTTACAGCCTTCATCCATAGATGTGCATGAAGAATGAATATAATAATTTATCTGTATCAGCATTGGGGCCTGGATATCTACGAAAGTGTATCGATTTATATCTCAGACCCTTTATAGAGGAACTAAAGTTGTTGCAGGAGCAAGATCATCCCACATATGACAGTTATTCGTATGAGATTCTACTTGCATGCCATCTTCACCAACACCATTACTGATTTCCCAGCATATGGGGCGTTTTCTGGATCTGTTATTAGTAGATATAGAGACTGTCCAGTATGCTTCAATGCAGACTGTGCGAGGTAACTGTAAAAGAATTATCTGAACGCATCATCAAGTATACACTTGAGAGGGAACATGTACGGTGAGGAACTTGAACATTTATTTTAAGTGAATACTTGCGAATTTTGGGTTGGTGGATGAAATTTAAGGGGTAGTATTGAGTTACCTGAACTAAAGTTTTTCAAATCTTTCGATATTTTCATGCTTGAAGACAAGCATTGGTTTAAGTTTGGAGAGATTTGATAGGTAAAAAATATTGAGTAATTCCATGTGTTAATTGCATAATTTTATTATTATTATTATTTTAGCATATTATATTGTTTTTCTACCTTTTTGATTTATGGAAGCAATTTACTTCAACAAGTGGTTTTTATTGGTTATTTCTAGTATTTAGAGTATTTTGAGAGTTAGAATAGTTACTTGGGCCATCATACGAGCACCCTATTAGAACTTGGGCTTAAATCTTGCTGCAGCCGCTAACACTGGGTTACCCAGTGTCAAAACCGACGCTCAGTGCGGATTCAATTTTGGAATTTATTTACTTGGGGCCAAAGAAAAGAATTAAACACAACCCTAATGACCCGTACCAAGGATGGAGGCTGCTCACACCTATATAAGGAGGCCAAAGAAGCTGAGAAGAGATTTATCATTACATCCATATCACATCTTACACGTCTCTCTCCATCTTAATTTTTCCTACATCTAGATCTCCCACCATCGCGCCAACACAAGCGAAAAGGACAGCACCAAGGCGGACGGAGGAGCATCATCGCAACTAGCCAGAGAAGAAAACTACATCTACTTCATCGGTCTTATTTCTCTTATTATTTATGAACAATTCTATGTCTTTTATAGCCACCATGTCCGACTAAATTCTTTATTCCAGTTCTTAGGAATGTTTGAAGCCGTACTTATTGTAATATACGTACCTTTCCATTTTTACAGTTTCTAATTTTGGTACATGTCTATTTTTAGTGACTCGCTTGTAACCATTTCGACGTTTTGAACCTATTTTGTTCTTGGTGTTTTTCCATTTGGACGAGTTTCGGAGGTGTTTTTACGTAATTTCACTTTATGTCATGTTTTGTCGCATGTACGTCAGATTCTCGTAAAACTCGATCGATTCTGTTGTTTCCTTGTTTTCATGAGTTCGTATGGTTGAGTTATTCATGTTATGAGTTTCGGGTTGTTAATCTGACGTTGTATCACGATTTTCTGATGTTTGGTCCATTTTGTAATTTCCTATGAGTTTAGGGAATTTTATCTTCTTTGTCGTATTTCGGATTCCCGATAGTCGGAATTGTATTTTCTTTTAGCGCTTAGCTTCGTCGTCGTGAATATTTCGTGTTTATGTTTCTGTATCCTCGCCTTGCGTTGCGTTTCGAATTCGTACCTTCCTCAGTAGTGAACTGCGCTGAGCAGTACTGAACTACTGCGTGAGTAGCACACGCTACTCGTGATTTCTTGCGTGCGCAATCAGTGTGCAGTTAACGCACGATAGCTCGTAGTCATAGCATGCGTTAACATCTTCAGCGTTCTGGGCAGTAGGATTCTGGACTCAAAATCCTGAGCTCTGACTATCAGGTAGTGCGCGCTAACCTCTCGTAGCGCACGCAATCGAGTAGCAATTAGCGCGCGCTAAACTTGTATAGCGCATGCTAGAGACACCGGGCAGTAGCTACTGGACTACTGGCGACCCCCGTTAGCGCGCGCTATCTTTGAAGATTAGCGTGCACTAATTATGCCTGTTATAAATATGACATCAGCCCCCTTTTTCGTTATTTTTCCTCCTCTTCTCATCCCTTGGGCGATTCCGGCGATTTTGGGGCGATTTGTGAAGTGTAATCCGTGGAGTTCAGTTCTAGACCGATTAGTGTGTTCCAATCACAATACATCATCATCTTAATCCATCTTCTCCAATTAATCCAAGGTGTTTGACTTAGAACCCTACTTTTTGTAACACCCCAAAAGGCGGCTATTACAGTGCCGTGGACCCCACACTGGGACCCACCAGGCGATATCCAAAACAGATTAAATAAATATTATTTGTGATACCGAACCACAATGAATAGTCATTACTCCGATTATGAGTTTATTAAAAATATGGCCAACGGCCTTATAATGCACAGGATCCGAAAAACAAGTATAAACCATATGGAGATGGAAAATACTTCAAATGTCAATACAGCCAGATAGTAATTTAAATGAAGCAAAAAAATAAAATAACATTACACGGTTTAACATAACCGGACAACAAATGATGTGGGCCCCCCGAACTAGTATCCTTCGAAACCTTCGCCGTCAACATGCTCTTTCCGTGCCTTGCCTTTGCCTCGACCTAAAATATAATACAAGTATTTCGCCCATAACACAGGGTCAGATATACATGATAATCAATTCTTACGGCATTATACAATTCACATATATAGATTTCAAGGAAAACATCCCGACTATTAATCATACCCCTCGGGCGTATGAAACAATCAGTCACAAATCGTCGAACACATCCAATCACACATGGACTGTGAAC
The DNA here is from genome assembly GCA_033398695.1 of Orobanche coerulescens. Taxonomy (NCBI): domain Eukaryota; kingdom Viridiplantae; phylum Streptophyta; class Magnoliopsida; order Lamiales; family Orobanchaceae; genus Orobanche; species Orobanche coerulescens. The sequence goes on from CM065812.1 coordinate 100,737,627, forward strand.
GATTAACAATATAGCTCAAGATGGACATCACAGTACGCCCGATCCGGAAATGTGTCCGTGTACATGTCCACCCCGTATACGGAATCCAGAATATACGTGTGACGATGTACCTAATTAGCCTCACGAACTACATCTCGTGTGCACAGTCCAATGCGGAATAACATCCACGCATGACTATATATGTGCCTGGCTAAAAATCCTACACAATAACCAATCGGAACGCAGATATGATTCCGGATATGTCACGATACAACATGACAACGAATTCAATAAATCACATATCCGATTAAGGATCAAGAAACTCACCGAAGTGAAAATAAAGATCAACGAGATCAACGATTCAAAGCAACGTACTTGGGAATGCAACCCCATGATGAAAACGGAATAACGTCAAGGACAATGTCAAATCACGACAAACATTACATGAACAATTCATACACATGAAATGTATAACCATCACAAGAATCTAATCATCATTATAACCAAGCAAGATAACTTGCCTCAATACGGAGACGAGAATAGTCTTCTTCTGGTCGGAACGAACGAACGGTCCTCGACTAATATTGTTTACTCGAATAATCAACCTTAAACGAAATACATTTTACTCAATAACATATTCGTATAATTATCAATATAGGATTAGTAAGACGTCATCCTACAATCCTTTAGAATAGTTTGCTATCTCCAATTATCGAAGCCTTATGTCAGGAGTTCTTTTAACATCATTACAACCATAAAAATCGGTTTACAATACTTTTACCGAATGTTCACATGGTTCATCATAAACAATAATTCTATCAAGGGTATGTTGAATAACCAATTATGATGTTAAGATCATCTTATGATGATTAAACTTTCCAAAACATTAAAATGTTGAATGAACAAAATCTGCACATTCATGATCATTCTCCTCTCATCTAAATTGAATATTAAGCTTACAACAAGGTTATTTAGTTATGAGATTACACCATATTCATGAAGGTTATAAAAATCTTTCTCTACAAGGCTGGAAGATCCATTAACATCATGATGAATTCACCATCTATCTAGTATGATGATCAAAACATTCCAAGTTCTCAACACATTAGATTAATGAAAAGTTGTTGTTGTTGGTTTCACAAATATCCTTAACCATTCAAAATCTTGCTGAGCTAAACATAAGGAGAATATGATTCTTAAGAAACCTGAGTAAGAAGACATTCTTCTACTTCTAACATGGCCAAGTCCTTCCCAAGGTAAGTGAAAACTTAAAATGGTGTTTAATCACTTTATGATAACAACTCTATTTGTTAAATCCAACAATGGTGAAGTTAAATGATTCAAAGGTGTTCTACTGAGCTAAATTCGTCCAGTAAGATGAGCATGATAGTTACAACATGGTTAAAATCACTATATCATCAAGAACACATCCATCTCAAACCCTTATTTATCATATTCATCAAAAGTGTTAAAAAGGTTAGATTAAAACTATGTTTTACTTGATTAATCTTACTCTAGGTGAAGTATAATCCATTACTAACATCAACATATGAAAATAATAAAGAGAGGAAAGTACACCTACCTCCAGAAACGAAGTACAACCTCAATGCTATGAGAAAATATACTCCAAGCTCAAGAACACCTCCTAATCTCCAAGGAAATAAGCTCCACTCCAAGATTTAAGGCTTAGAAGCAAGTTGGGGGAGGTTGATATCGGTTTGGGAGTGCAGAGGGACGATATATGGAGAGAGAATCGGTTTGGAGTTGTGAAGAAATGAAAAACAGGCTGGTCCTATAAATAGACTGTGCAGACTTAGCGCACGCTAACGGGAAGCTTTAGTGTACGCTAACACACTTACGTGCGCTAACTGATTAACATTACATACGTAAGCGGCGTACAGTGGCTACTGTATTGAATTTGCAGGTCGTTAGCGCACGCTAATGGAAAAGGGGTTACGCACGCTAATAAAAGTTGACTCTGGCCGACATGACAGCTCAGACATTACTCACATGCATGCCAACGGCCAAGAAGTTCACGTGCTGAAGTCAACTGATGCCAGATTCTCTCTTAGCATACGCAACAGAGGAAACATTATGCACGCTAAGGCACAAGATTAACGTACGTTAATCATACCATGTAGCGTACGCTACATCAACAGAAAAATTCAAAAATGCAACTCTCTAATTAACATCGAATCATCACATATGAAATGAAATAACAACGATATGAAATTCAAATCTATAATACCTCAACATAATACTAAATGCAACAATTCATGATAATCAGATTATCCGAATAATACAATGACAGGTAAAAACGAAAAATTACAGTCGGATATTACATACTCCCCCCCTTAAAAGAGTTTCGTCCTCGAAACTAAGGGGTAAATAACTCGGGGTATCTCGCTCGCATACTATCCTCGGTTTACCACGTAGCCTCCTCGACTCCGTGTCGTGACCACTGAACTTTCAGTAGGGGAATCGTCTTGTTTCGCAACTGCTTGATCCTCCTCTCGAGTATCCGCACAGGATCCTCTGCTAATTCAATCTCTTTGAACTGGAGTACATGGCTTGGATCAGCAACATATTTCCTCAACTGGGAGACATGAAATACGTTGTGAATCTTACTCAAAGTCGGTGGCAAAGCTAGTCGATAGGCCAGATCACCTACACGCTTCAAAACCTCAAACGGCCCAATGTACCTCGGGCTCAGCTTGCCCCTCTTCCCGAAACGAAAAACACCTCGGGTAGGAGACACCTTCATTAACACATGGTCACCAACCTCGAATTCAAGCGGTCGTCGACGGTGGTTAGTATAAGACTTCTGTCGACTTTGAGCCGTTAACAACCGACTCCTAATCAAAGTGATCTTCTCACGGGCTGCTAATAACATATCGGGTTCCGTACCCAGAGATTCTGACAGTTCATACCAGCACAAATGGGACCTACAGCGACGACCATACAATGCCTCATACGGTGCCATCCGAATCGAAGCGTGCCAACTATTATTATAAGTGAATTCTACCAAAGGTAGCTGGGCTTCCCAATCGTCCTTCCAATCAAGAGAACATGCTCTCAACATATCCTCTAGAGTCTGGATGGTTCTCTCAGACTGACCATCGGTCTGCGGATGAAAAGCCGTACTAAAATTCAACTGCGTGCCCATCGCACGATGAACTGCCTTCCAGAAGTGCGACACGAATTGCCCGTCACGGTCTGATACAATACTCTTGGGGGTACCATGTAATCTCACGATTTCCTTAATAAACAGCTGAGCCAATCTTTCGGGACCCCACGTGTCCTTAATCTCCAAGAAGTGAGCTGATTTGGTCAGATGGTCCACAATCACCCAAATCGTATTCATTCCTCTACGACTCGTCGGCAAGCTAGTGATAAAATCCATAGATATGTCCTCCCATTTCCACTCGGGAATCGGGAGTGGTTTCAGCATTCCTGCGGGTCGCTGGTGCTCAATCTTAACCTGCTGACAGGTTAAACATCTCGAAACGAATTCGGCAACCTCACGTTTCATATTCCCTCACCAATAATTTTGCTTCAAATCCTTATACATCTTGCTAGATCCTGGGTGAATAGAGTACGGGGTAGCATGGGCTTCTTTCATGATAGAGTTCCTCAACTCTTCGTCAGCGGGTACACAAACTCGATTTCTAAAGCGTATCAATCCATCCTCGTGGATCACGAATCCAGGGGCTTTCCCTTGGGTTACCTCATCCCGAACTCGAGATAAGAATGGGTCCGCAATTTGCTTCGATTTGATCATATCATAAAGAGACAAAGAAATCTCAAGGGTGCAAAGTTGTCCCTGAACACGCTGTAACCAAACTTCAATTTCTGGCCTCATAAGGTCCAACTGCAACTCTCTCTGTGCTGTCAAACGGCTCAGCATCTGCTCCTGCACTGTCTTATGGCTCAAAGCGTCGGCAACCACATTTGCTTTACCTGGATGATAAAGGATCTCGATATCATAGTCCTTGATTAATTCTAGACACCTTCTCTGTCTCATGTTCAACTCCTTCTGAGTAAAAATGTACTTTAGGCTCTTGTGGTCTGTAAATATCTGGCAGGTAACTCCATACAGATAGTGACGCCAGATCTTCAAAGCAAACACCAGGCTGCTAACTCTAAGTCATGGGTCGGATAGTTAACTTCATAGGGTCGCAATTGTCTCGATTCATAGACAATCACTTTCCCTTCCTGCATTAGTACACATCCCAGGCCCTATCTCGACGCGTCACTATACACCACAAATCCTTCTGTTCCTTTTGGTAAGACCAAAACAGGTGCCGAAATCAATCGACTCTTGAGCTCATCAAAACTTTGCTGACATGCTTCTGACCACAAATATTTCTTATCCTTCCGCAGTAAGTTAGTCATCAGTTGCGCAATTTTAGAAAATCCTTCTATGAACCGTCGGTAGTAACTTGCTAGACCGAGAAAACTACGAACTTCCTTCATGTTCTTCGGTGGTAGCCAATCTCGAATGGATTCCGTCTTTTGTGGGCCCACTCTCACTCCTTCGGCTGATATCACATGCCCGAGAAAGATAACATCAGGCATCCAGAATTCACACTTAGAAAATTTCCCATAAAGCTGTTCCCGCCTCAATGTATCGAGAACTTGGTGGAGGTGACGCTCGTGCTCTTCGTGGTCACGAGAGTAAATCAGAATGTCGTCAATAAAAACGACTACAAAGCGATCCAGATAGTTAATAAAAACTCGATTCATCAACTCCATGAACACCGCCGGTGCATTAGTCAGTCCAAATGGCATCACCACAAACTCATAATGCCCATAGCGAGTACAGAATGCTGTCTTCGAAATGTCAGACTCTTGAATCCTCAACTGATGATAACCAGATCTCAAGTCGATCTTAGAAAACACGGCAGCTCCCTGAAGTTGATCCAATAAATCATCAATACGAGGCATAGGATATTTGTTCTTGATGGTTACCCTGTTCAGCTCACGGTAATCGATACATAAGCGCAGAGATCCATCTTTATTCCGTAAAAATAACACTGGTGCTCCCCAAGGGGACGCACTAGGTCGAATATAGCCCTTTTCAGTCAACTTCTCAAGTTGGTTCTTCAATTCCTGCATCTCAGTCGGAGCCATACGGTACGGTGCTTTTGAAAGCGGGGATGTACCTGGTTCTAAATCAATAATAAACTCCACATCACGATGAGGAGGTAAGCCTGGCAACTCATCTAGAAATACATCTGGGTAGTCTCGGACTACCGGAATGTTGGCCAATTCAACTGGTCGATCTGCTGTTTTGGCCATGTAGCACCAATAACCAATACACCCTTGATTAAGCAGTTTCACTGCTTTCATAGCGCTGATGACTCTCCCAGAACGACTGGGATTATCACCTCGAAAAATACACTCGAAACCATCATCAGAAGTGACGGTTACCATCCGCTTGCGGACACTGAGTATTGCATCATGATGATCCATCCAATTGATACCCAAGATTATATCATCCTTAGGTAAATCGACTACAATCAGATTTGACAACCACTCACGGTCGTTCAAACGAATGACAAATCAGGACTTCATGATTTCCAATAATTCTTCTACCATCAGGTAGACCAATCACGTAGGGCTCACAATTGATAACATGGTCTAGAGGCAAACAACTTAAACAAGAAGAAGATATAAAGGAGTGTGAAGCACCGGTATCAAAAAGAACACACACAGGCTGGGAGTGGATCTCGAGTATACCTGAAATCATGCTGGCCTCGGGATCGTCAGCTTTCTTCATATCGTAAATCCTGGGTTTCGGAGTTCCGGCACCAGGTGTACCACTTCGATTCCCACGACCCATTCCCCTATTCGCCCCGGTGGTGTGATAGGAAGCGGACGGAGGCGCCCGGTTCAGGACAGAGGACTGAACTGGAACATGAGACGCTACTGGTTCAGGTCCGGGCCCACTCCTGCAAAAACGAGCACGGTGACCAATCTTGCCACAAGTATGGCATGTGACGGCAGGCTTCGGGCATTTGGAGCTGAAGTGCCCCTGGTCTCCGCAGTTATAGCACACCACAGATGAGGGGACCGCTCGAGAGTGCGATCCAGCTGGCTTCGACACCATGGGTGGTCGATCAGAAGGGTTTGGCAATGACTGGTGCTTCCTAAATGTCCCCCGGTTACTCTCAGTCTGGTTCTGGTTCCTAGACCTTTTGTTGTTGGACTGTGGTTGCTTCTTGGAAATCTCCTTTGCGGTGAGTTCATACTCCAGTGCCTTCTCGATGAACTCTGGTAAGGTAGTACAGTGGTGATTCAATAGCTACATTCTCATTCGGGGTTTTAGCCTCTTGAGAAAGTATTTGATCTTATCAGCCTCTGTTCGGATAATTGTCGTGGCAAAAGAAAGGAGTGCCTGGAATTTCTCAGCAACAGATAATACATCATCGTCTTCAGACGGGTCGGGGTTCAGCAGTTCTGACAGTTTGGCCTCACGGAGTGGCCCTGGATAGTAACGGTCTAGCATGAGGTTTTTAAATTCCTCCCAAGTATAAACACCATCAGCTGGCCTTACTGAAAGCCACCAAGTATGAGCGCCTTTGCTAAGATAGTATGCGGCTACCGAGACGCGGTTCTCTTCCGGGCAGTCCACCATCTGGAAAAGTTTCTCAAAATGCTCGATCCAATGCACAATGTCAGCAGGCTCAGAGGAACCTTCAAAGGTCGGAGGTCGCTGGCGAGAGATGTCGCTGATGATCCGACTCACGGGTCCACCAAGCACAGGAGGAGGGTGAGGCCCCTGTTGCTGGCCAGTAGTGGCCCTCTGCATAGCTTCCATTAGTTGACCCATCTGGGTCATCTGCGTCATCATACCCTGCATCACAACGTAAGGATCGACACGCGCATCGCCACGCCCACTGTGGTGCGATTGATCCCTAGAAGGTGAACCACTGTCTGCGGAACTATGATCCACATTCGCGCGTCTGTTGGCTCGAGCTATCGGGATTCGGCCCCTTCCGCGGCCTCGTCCCCGTTTGCCACGACCTCTCAGGTTTCTTTCCATACTGAAAGAATCAATCATAATGATAACCATAAGTAAAGTTCGAGATACTAAAATTCACGCAAAGTTAATAGCAACAAGGAATCACATATTCAAGGAAACGATTATCGATACCATGAATGTCGCACCGAATATTATATCGACGTCAAGTCGAACAATTTCAATCATATAATCAATTCAGCATTTATCTCGGATTATCAATCAGATAAATCGTGTCACAAATCCTTGAAATAACAAGATCAACAAGGAGACCCATACTGATATCCATATCATGCCAGTAATTAAATCATAGCTCATAAAGTACATACCGTATTTGGCTCGTAGAGTCAGGCGCTTGCACAGGTCACACGTGACACGAAGGTATCTTGATACTAGTTCATTTCACAATGACTCATAAAAAGGAAACAAGTTCTCTAATACCATCTTCTGTAACACCCCAAAAGACGGCTATTACAATGCCGTGGACCCCACACTGGGACCCACCAGGCGATATCCAAAACAGATTAAATAAATATTATTTGTGATACCAAACCACAATGAATAGTCATTACTCCGATTAGGAGTTTATTAAAAATATGGCCAACGACCTTATAATACACAGGATCCGAAAAACAAGTATAAACCATATGGAGATGGAAAATACTTCAAATGTCAATACAGCCAGATAGTAATTTAAATGAAGCAAAAAAATAAAATAACATAACACAATTTAACATAACCGAATAACAAATGATGTGGGCCCCCCGAACTAGTATCCTTCGAAACCTTCGCCGTCAACATGCTCTTCCCGTGCCTTGCCTTTGCCTCGACCTAAAATACAATACAAGTATTTCGCCCATAACACAGGGTCAGATATACATGATAATCAATTCTTCCGACATTATACAATTCACATATATAGATTTCAAGGAAAACATCCCGACTATTAATCATACCCCTCGGGCGTATGAAACAATCAGTCACAAATCGTCGAACACATCCAATCACACATGGACTGTGAACGATTAACAATATAGCTCAAGATGGACATCATAGTACGCCCGATCCGGAAATGTGTCCGTGTACATGTCCACCCCGTATACGGAATCCAGAATATACGTGTGATGATGTACCTAATTAGCCTCACGAATTACGTCTCGTGTGCACAGTCCAATGTGGAATAACATCCACGCATGACTATATATGTGCCTGGCTAAAAATCCTACACAATAACCAATCGGAACGCAGATATGATTCCGGATATGTCACCATACAACATGACAACGAATTCAATAAATCACATGTCCGATTAAGGGTCAAGAAACTCACCGAAGTGAAAATAAAAACCAACGAGATCAACGATTCAAAGCAACGTACTTGGGAATGCAACCCCATGATGAAAACGGAATAACGTCAAGGACAATGTCAAATCACGACAAACATTACATGAACAATTCATACACATGAAATGTATAACCATCACAAGAATCTAATCAGCATTATAACCAAGCAAGATAACTTACCTCAATACGGAGACGAGAATAGTCTTCTTCTTGTCGGAACGAACGAACAGTCCTCGACTAATATTGTTTACTCGAAAAATCAACCTTAAACGAAATACATTTTACTCAATAATATATTCGTATAATTATCAATATAGGATTAGTAAGACGTCATCCTACAATCCTTTAGAATAGTTTGCTATCTCCAATTATCGAAGCCTTATGTCAGGAGTTCTTTTAACATCATTACAACCATAAAAATCGGTTTACAATACTTTTACCGAATGTTCACATGGTTCATCATAAACAAGAATTCTATCAAGGGTATGTTGAATAACCAATTATGATGTTAAGATCATCTTATGATGATTAAACTTTCCAAAACATTAAAATGTTGAAAGAACAAAATCTGCACATTCATGATCATTCTCCTCTCATCTAAATTGAATATTAAGCTTACAACAAGGTTATTTAATTATGAGATTACACCATATTCATGAAGGTTATCAAAATCTTTCTCTACAAGGCTGGAAGATCCATTAACATCATGATGAATTCACCATCTATCTAGTATGATGATCAAAACATTCTAAGTTCTCAACACATTAGATTAATGAAAAGTTGTTGTTGTTGGTTTCACAAATATCCTTAACCATTCAAAATCTTGCTGAGCTAAACATAAGGAGAATATAATTCTTAAGAAACCTGAGTAAGAAGACATCCTTCTACTTCTAACATGGCCAAGTCCTTCCCAAGGTAAGTGAAAACTTAAAATGGTGTTTAATCACTTTATGATAACAACTCTATTTGTTAAATCCAACTATGGTGAAGTTAACTAATTCAAAGGTGTTCTACTGAGCTAAATTCGTCCAGTAAGATGAGCATGATAGTTACAACATGGTTAAAATCACTATATCATCAAGAACACATCCATCTCAAACCCTTATTTATCATATTCATCAAGAGTGTTAAAAAGGTTGGATTAAAACTATGTTTTACTTGATTAATCTAACTCTAGGTGAATTATAATCCGTTACTAACATCAACATATGAAAATAATACAGAGAGGAAAGTACACCTACCTCCAGAAACGAAGAACAACCTCAATTCTATGAGAAAATATACTCCAAGCTCAAGAACACCTCCTAATCTCCAAGGAAATGAGCTCCACTCCAAGATTTAAGGCTTAGAAGCAAGTTGGGGGAGGTTGATATCGGTTTGGGAGTGCAGAGGGACGATATATGGAGAGAGAATCGGTTTGGAGTTGTGAAGAAATAAAAAACAGGCTAGTCCTATAAATAGACTGTGCAGACTTAGCGCACGCTAACGGGAAGCTTTAGCGTACGCTAACACACTTACGTGCGCTAACTGGTTAACATTACGTACGTAAGCGGCTTACAGTGGCTACTGTATTGAATTCGCAGGTCGTTAGCGCATGCTAATGGAAAAGGGGTTAAGCACGCTAATAAAAGTTGACTCTGGCCGACATGACAGCTCAGACATTACTCATATGCATGCCAACGGCCAAGAAGTTCACGTGCTGAAGTCAACTGATGCCAGATTCTCTCTTAGCGTACGCAACAGAGGAAACATTATGCACGCTAAGGCACAAGGTTAACGTACATTAATCACACTATGTAGCGTACGCTACATCAACAGAAAAATTCGAAAATGCAACTCTCTAATTAACATCGAATCATCACATATGAAATGAAATAACAACGATATGAAATTCAAATCTATAATACCTCAACATAATACTAAATGCAACGATTCATGATAATCAGATTATCCGAATAATACAATGACAGGTAAAAACGAAAAATTACAGTCGGATATTACACTTTTATCCATTTTGGGGGTTTTTCGGGATTTGTCTAGATTAAGTCGAATCATTCATTTATGCTGTGATATTTCTTATCGATTATTGTTGTTGGGTGATTCCCAATCCATTGCCGCCGTGTTTTATCCGTGGATTGTTGATTTGGGGAGGTTTTGTGAAACCCTCGCTCGTATTCGTCGTCCGTGTATGTTTATGACTATTAATCGGGGTTGTGGGCATATTCCACTCGATTATTGTTATCCTATAGGACTGAGTTGTGTTTACCCTTCATTTAGGAACGATCGTGTTCCCTCTGGGTTATTCGTAGTCGTTGTTCGTTCCCGTTTCCTTGAAGATGTCTCAAAGGCAAGTACTTTACATTTGTTTGCATATTCTAGTATTTGGACTATGGCCTCCCATGTATGTTGTGGATGGAATGTGTATGTTCACCCAAGGATGGTCTGACGGGGCCTCTGGGGATACGTATTGCTGTGTGTGTGCGTATCACAAACTGGGGTTAACCACCCAGGGATGGTCCGACGGGGCCTCTGCGGGCTACGGTGGCCGTGAGTCTCGTATCAACGGTTCACCTTTGAAATGTTTTGTTGGAGGAATGTGTTTTGTGCTCGTGCACCGTAATATTCCGTTGTATAAATGTTTTCTAAAATGATTTTGGCGCATTTTTCATCTGATTAGTATGGTAGTTCAAATGGATTGTACTTGCATTAGCAGTTGTCGCTAACCCCTTAAATGGGGGAAATACTTTTGTATTTCAGGTATAGGTCTTGGAGGCGAACGAGCATGCAGGCAGTACGAGGATGATGGGCAAGAGTGATTCTGTTCAGTGGTCGTTTGCTGCGTGTCAAGTCTTTTAAATCTATTTATTATGTCATTTGCTTAAGTACTCGAGTACTTCTTTCTTTGGATTTATTATTGTCGTGCAACCGTTTTGGGGTGGATTTTATATTGAATGGTATTGTTGAGTTCAGTCTTTTGTTTTGAATATCTTGGGTTGAGAAATTGTATGTTGGATGGCGACGTATATTACTTTTGTCTTGTCGAGTTTGTGTGTAAGCCTGGTGGACTCCAAGGGATGGGGTCCACGGCGCTGTAATATGCCCTGATCGTCTTGGGGGTGTTACAGATTATGGTATCGGAGCTTAGGTTTATGGATACCTAGGATGTCGGTTATTTGGGTCTAGTTGAGTATCATATTTGGATAGTATCACTACTACGCCATCATCTCAGTACGACGGTGCTCGTAAGTTTTTCCTAACTTGACTCGTTGCGTTATCCTGTTCTGTTCCTTTCTTAATGTCGTAATGTGTTTTGCGTTTGAATTATACTCACCCATTACTTCTTCAGAATGCCTGCCGGTAGAGGACGCGGACGCGGTCGAACACTGTTCAGCCTAGTGCCGAGGGCCAGCAGGATCAGTCTGCTAGCTTCGGCAATGCTAATGATAATGTGGGCGTAGCGAACATTTTGCAGCAAGTAGCGAATCATATGATGTTACTGACTCAGGCCGTTCTGGTCAACCAGGCTAATGCTAACCCGGTTCCGCCTACTGGTTCTAGCACTGACAAGCTACTTCAGGACGTGATTCGTATGCGTCCTCCGCAGTTCAATGGTACTTCCGACCCTTCTAGTTGGGAGAGTTGGTTATTCGAGATGGAGAAGGTATTCGAGGCGGCTAACTGCTCTGAGGAGAGGAAGGTACCCATCGCTCAGTACTTCCTCGCCAAGGAGGCGACAACGTGGTGGCAGGCAGTGAAACCACGTGACCGAGCAGCCACGTGGGAAGAGTTCCGAAAGTTGATGGAGGACGAATATTGTCCGTGGCCGGTAAAAGAGGGGAAGATTCGAGCCTTCTTTGAGGGAAAACCCCAGGATGTTCCTATTTCATAGGCGATCAAGGACTATAATCAGCAGCTTCATTATGTGAGAAATCAAGTCCGAGATGATCTAGATAAGATCCGCCACTTTGACATGCGGATGAAACCGATGGTTCGTCACTACATGCCTAGTCTCGGGTGTACAACTTTGAAGGATTACCAGAACAAAGCGATGGCTTATGAGATGTCGTTTTCTGCGACAGAGGCAACAACCGAGGGTAAGAAACATAAGACCTCCGGTCAGTTTTCGGGAGGTAAGTCTGGTGGGTATCAGAAGGCTCAGTCTGGTTCGCGAGTCTTTGGGAATCAGTCCCCATCTTTTGGGCGAGGAAATGGTTCTAAGTCTGCTCCGGTTGTTTCCGTTGGTGGTCCTACTTGTTTTAACTGTGGTCGTCCCGGACACATGATGGGTGAGTGTGACAGGCCTCCACTACAGTGTCTTACTTGCGGTCAGATGGGGCATCGTGTTAAGTTTTGTGGAGATGCGAGTCGGGCACAAGCTACTCAGGTGTCAGCCCCAGCTAGGATAGAATCGAGTGTGAACCAGGCGCCAATCAACCTCAGCAGAGTTTTGGCAGAGGTCGAGGGCGTTGGCAGTCTTCTAGAAGGGGAGCTTCTAGTGCGGGGTCTGTTCCGCCCCGTGTATATGAGATGAGATGAGCGGGATATCCTCACGCGACGGTGGCTACAGGTACCGTTCATATCCTTGACCATCCTATTTTCGTGTTATTCGATTCCGGTGCTACTCATTCTTTCATATCTATGGATTATGTGCATCGTATGCATGTTGGTTGTTTAGTTGCATGTGAACCGTTTGTTGTTAAACTGCCTAGTGGAGATATTATCGTGGGGGATCGAGAGGTTAGAGATTTTCCGGTGAGTATCGCAGGGAGGGATTGGTCTTCTAATCTGATTGCAGTAGACATTAAGGATGAGGATTTGATTCTTGGTGAGAATTGGCTAGATCGACATGGGGCGATCATGAATTATAGAGCGAGAACCATTTCGATGTTAGCCTCTCATGGTACCGAACATTCTTTTGTGGGACGAAAGCGGAGTAGTCAGAGATTCCTGTTTAGCACTATGAAAGCAGTGAGACTTCTTCGAGGAGGTTGCACTGGTTACTGGTGCTATGCCTTGAGATCGGAATAAAGGGGAGTCGAGCTCTCATCTATTCCGGTAGAGAGTGAGTATCCTGCTTACTCAGTTGTTGCAGAAGACAGAGAAGTTTGTGTGGACTGACGAGAGACAGAAGAGTTTCGAGGAGTTGAAGAAGCGGTTGACTACCGCTCCCGTCTTGGCTTTACCGAGCAGTAATGAAGGTTTCTCAGTTTATAGCGATGCCTCAGGCCAAGGGCTTGGGTGTGTACTCATGCAGCATGGGAAGACGATTGCCTATGCTGCCCGTCAGTTGAAACCATACGAGTTGAATTACCCTACTCACGATCTTGAGTTGGCTGCAGTTGTGTTTGCATTAAAGATTTGGCGTCATTACTTATATGGCTCGTCATGTCAGATTTTCACCGATCACAAGAGTTTGAAGTATATTCTTACATAGAAAGAACTGAATATGAGACAGAGAAGGTGGCTGGAGTTAATTAAGGATTACGATTTCGATATCCTTTATCATCCGGGCAAGGCAAATGTGGTGGCAGATGCCTTGAGTCGGAAATCGATATCACTTCGGGCACTTGAGTTACTCACGGCCCAGCCAGGGCTCCAGCGACAGTTGATAGGGTTAAGTATTGAGGTTGTGATGCCAGGGAATGCCGGGCAGTTGCGCGCTCTTGAGATTTCTTCGTCTCTGATCGACGACATTAAATCGAGACAGTTAGAAGATCCGATGTTTCAGCTCTGTGAGAATGTGATGAAGGGGAAATCCTCGGGATTCGTGATTCATGAAGATGGTGTGTTGAGATTCCAAGGTCGATTATGTGTTCCGAACGACTTGGAATTGAGACAGGGTATTATGCGAGAGGGCCATGCGTCACCTTACTCAGTTCATCCGGGCTCGAGTAAAATGTATAAGGACTTGAGGAAGAATTTATGGTGGAATGACATGAAGAATGAGGTAGTACAGTTTGTGGCTAAGTGTTTGACTTGTCAACAAGTCAAAATCGAGCATCAGCGGCTAGCCGGGTTGTTGAAACCACTTCCCATCCCGGAATGGAAGTGGGAGGACATCTCTATGGATTTTGTCACGAATTTGCTGAGGACGAAGACTGGAATGAATATGGTGTGGGTGATCGTGGATCGACTGACTAAGTAGGCACATTTTCTGGGCATCAAGGACACTTGGGGTCCAGAAAAATTGGCTCGTATTTTTATTGCGCAGATCGTGAGACTTCATGGTACGCCGAAGACTATTATTTCAGACAGAGATGGTCGGTTTGTATCGCATTTTGGCAGACGGTACATAAATCATTGGGGACGCATTTGCAGTTGAGTACATTTTTCCATCTTCAGACCGTTGGACAGTCCGAGCGTACCATTCAGACGTTCGAGGATTTTTTGCGCGTGTGTGCGCTAGATTGGAGTAGTGATTGGGAAGATCATCTGGCCCTGATCGAGTTTACTTATAATAATAGCTGGCATGCGTCGATTAGGATGGCACCGTTTGAGGCACTTTATGGTCGACGATGTCGATCACCGATATGTTGGAATGAGCCGTCCGATTTAGTTGGCACCGAGCCGGATCTTGTGTTGGAGACGAGGAAGAAAGTCGAGTTGATTCGAGAGAGGATGTTGGCGGCTCAGAGTCGACAAAAGTCCTATGCAGATATTAGGCATCGACCCTTAGAGTTTGAGGTCAGGGATCATGTCTTGTTGAGAGTGTCTCCATCGAAGGGAGTTTTCCATTTTGTAAAAAAGGGAAAGCTTAGTCCAAGGTATATTGTACCTTTCGAGATATTAGAGAGAGTTGACGAGCTAGCTTACCGATTGGCATTGCCTCCGTCGTTGAGCCATGTGCAGAGTGTATTTCACATTTCTCAGTTGAGGAAGTATGTTCCTGACCCGACTCACGTTATTGACTTCAGGGACGTGGAGATCGAGAAGAACGTTACGTTTGAGGAGAGGCCCGTTAGAATTTGGGACGTCGAGATAAACAATTAAGCACAAAACAATTCCTTTGGTTAAGGTGCAATGGTCGAGGCATGGAGTGGAGGAGGCAACATGGGAATTAGAGGAGGATATGCGTGCGAGATACCCCAAACTTTTTGATTCTTAAGTTTCGAGATGAAACTTTTTTTTAGAGGGGGAGAATGTAATATCCGTACCTTTCAATTTTTAGTAGTTTCCATTTTTGTTACATGTCTATTTTTAGTGACTCTATTGTAACCGTTTCGACGTTTTGAACCTATTTTGTTCTTGGTGTTTTTTCATTTGGACGAGTTTCGGAGGTGTTTTTACGTAATTTCACTTTATGTCATGTTTTGTCGCATGTACGTTAGATTCTCGTAAAACTCGATCGATTCCGTTGTTTCTTTGTTTTCATGAGTTCGTATGGTTGAGTTATTCATGTTGTGAGTTTCGGGTTGTTAATCTGACGTTGTATCGTAATTTTCGGATGTTTGGGCCATTTTGTAATTTCCTATAAGTTTAGGAAATTTTATCTTCTTTGTCGTATTTCGGATTCCCGGTAGTCGGAATTGTACTCCCTCCACTTTTAAATAGATGTCATTTTAGACTTTTGTAACTTTTTCAAAATAGATGTCACTTTACCTTTATTCTTTTATTTATTCCATTATTACCCCTAGTTAATTTACCTCAAAATTCATCTTTTCACTCTTCATTAATTACAAAATATCATTTATTAGGGACAAATTTTGGCATAAAAGAATTTTCTTAATTTGTGTGCACAAAGCCAAAGTGACATCTATTTAAAAGTGGAGGGAGTATTTTCTTTCAGCGCTTAGCTTCGTCATCGTGAATATTTTATGTTTATGTTTCTGGATTCTGGCCTTGCGTTGCGTTTCGAATTCGTACCTTCCTCAGCAGTGAACTGCGCTGAGCAGTACTGAACTACTGCGTGAGTAGCACACGCTACTCGTGATTTCTTGCGTGCGCTATCAGTGTGCATTTAACGCACGCTAGCTCGTAGTCATAGCGTGCGTTAACGTCTTCAGCATTCTAGGTAGTAGGATTCTGGACTCAAAATCTTGAGCTCTGACTATCAGGTAGCGCACGCTAATCTTTCGTAGCGCACGCTATCGAGTAGCAGTTAGCGCGGCTAAACTTGTATAGTGCACGCTAGAGACACTGGGCAGTATCTACTGGACCACTGGCGACCCCCGTTAGCGCGCGCTATCTTTGAAGATTAGCGTGCTCTAATTATGCTTGTTATAAATAGGACAACAACCCCCTTTTTCATTATTTTTCCTCCTCTTCTCATCCCTTGGGCGATTCCGGTGATTTTGGGGCGATTTGTGAAGTGTAATCCGTGGAGTTCAGTTCTAGACCGATTAGTGTGTTCCAATCACAGTACATCATCATCTTAATCCATCTTCTCCAATTAATCCAAGGTATTTGACTTAGAACCCTACTTTTATCCATTTTAGGGGTTTTTTGGGATTTGTCTAGATTAAGTCGAATCGTTCGTTTATGCTGTGATATTTCTTATCGATTATTGTTGTTAGGTGATCCCCAATCCATTTCCGTCGTGTTTTATCCGTGGATTGTTGATTTGGGGAGGTTTTGTGAAAACCCTCGCCCGTATTCGTCGTCCGTGTATGTTTATGACTTTAACCGAGGTTGTGGGCATATTCCATTCGATTATTGTTATCGTATAGGACTGAGTTGTGTTAATCCTTCGTTTAGGAACGGTCGTGTTCCCTCCGGGTCATTCTTAGTCGTTGTTCGTTCCTCTTTCGTCGAAGATGTCTCAAAGGCAAGTACTTTACATTTGTTTGCATATTCTAGTATTTGGTAGGGGTGGGCATGGGACGGGATGGGACGGGCCTGGAGTCATCCCACGTCCCGTCCCGTGTTATAACAAGCGGGACGGGACGGGACGGGATTGGTGATTTCAAAATTTCATCCCGCGCGGGCCTTATCCCGGTTGGGACAGGACGGAACGGGACGGGACGGGTTTAGTCCCGCATAAAAAGTTCAAAATATAAATTAGAAAAAGGTAAGAAAATCTATAATTTTATACATCTAAATTCGGGAAAAATATCCAACAAACTAATTTAATAGCCTAAATTAAACTTTTAAAATAACAATTATTAACATTGAATACAACATATCCATTTTTTTTTTGAAAAATTATCAGTTACTAACTTTATATCGGTTGATTAGGTTTGTGTATAATTATAAAATATAGATAGTAAAAAATAAAAATAGTTTATTATTAAAATTAATTAAAAAAGGGTTACAAATAATAAAAATATATGATTTTAAAAAGGGTTAAAAATTTAGCGGGACGGGACGGGCCTTACGGGCCTCATATTTTTTGTCCCGTTTCCCGTCCCGTAGTTACTCTAATGGGACGGGACGGGACGGGCCTAGTGTTTTTAATTTTGGATCCCGTCCCATCCCGGGTAATTTTGGGACGGGACCGGGACGGGATCGGGATTTTGATTTTTTGTGCCCACCCCTAGTATTTGGACTATGGCCTCCCGTGTATGTTGTGGATGTAAATGTGTATGTTCACCCAGGGATGGTCTGACGGGGCCTCTAGGGATACGTATTTATGTGTGTGTGCGTATCACGAACTGGGGTTAACCACCCAGGGATGGTCCGATGGGGCCTCTGCGGGGTACGGTGGCCGTGAGTCTCGTACCAACGGTTAACCTTTGAAATGTTTTGTTGGTGAAATGTGTTTTTTGCTCTTGCACCGTAGTATTCCGGAATATAAATGTTTTCTAAAATGATTTGGGCGCATTTTCATCTGATTAGAATGGTAGTTCAAATGGATTGTACTTGCACTAGTAGTTGTCGCTAACCCCTTAAATGGGGGAAATACTTTTGTATTTCAGGCACAGGTCTTGGAGGCGAACGAGCATGCTGGCAGTACGAGGATGATGGGCAAGAGTGATTCTGTTCAGTGGTCGTTTGCTGCGTGTCAAGTCTTTTAAATCTATTTATTATGTCATTTACTTAAGTACTCGAGTACTTCTTTCTTTGGATTTATTATTGTCGTGCACCCGTTTTGGGGTGGATTTGATATTGAATGGTATTGTTGAGTTCTGGATGTCTTGGATTGAGAAATTGTATGTTGGATGGTGAAGTATATCACTTTTGTCTTGTCGAGTTTGTGTGTTATCCTGGTGGACTCCAAGGGGTGGGGTCCACGACGCTGTAGTATGCCCTGATCGTCTTGGGGGTGTTACACTTATATTATTTATGTTTTAATCCCGTAGCATATTCTTGACATATTTCTCTTGAATTATTTTTGTGTTATTGAGCAAATTTATTTATGTTATAATTCATTTTGATTAGTTTGGCCAACTTAATTGAGGTTTTTATATCTATTGCTAGATTTAGGGTTATAATATGTAATCGTTATAATTCTAAGTCACAAGTAGCAACAATTAATTTTTATTCAGTTGGGTAACACAGAATCAGGATCCCTTGGGTCGAGCTTGTGAACTCAATATCATATCTATTTCCATTGTTTTGGTTCCTAATGCATCTAACGAACAAGATTTGAAGAGCTTGTTTTGAATCCTTCGTCTAGATATGTTTAATTGAAGAGCTTATTTTGATTAAATAAACTTAAGAAACGATTGAATTTAACATAGCTTGTTGTTGACTTCGGAGTAGGAGTTCATTAGGAATTAAGGAAAGATAAAGTGCTGCATTAATTCATAAATTAAATTAGAACGGGGATAACGGAACTAAGATCTGGATATTAATCGCAATCGTTCTTCCCTATTAAATTTTACTTCTTTTTATTTGTCTACTTGTTATTTTAAGTTATTTTGTTTCCTTTAAATCAACCAAACCCCCCTTTCAGTATATTTAGTATTATTATATTTAGTACTATTATTTATTTAGTATTACTATCTTTGTTTCCCAAAAATATTCAACTCAAATAGTTTAATTAATTATTTAACTGTTCCTCATGGGTTCGACCCTTACCCGTCAATACTACTATTTAATATAAGTGAGTCAAGAAAATTTTATAAATATTTAATTTTGACGCGTCTCGACAGCGCGGTCAAAATTTTAATATCCCCAAACTTAAACCATTGCTTGTCCTCAAGCATAAAATAGCGAAATTTGAAAAAATTCAGCTCCTGAAGGTAACTCAATACTACCCCTTAAGTTTCATTCACCAACCCAAAATTCGCAAGTATTCACTTAAAATAAATGTTCAAGTTCCTCAATCTCCCCAAACTTAAAAGATTGCATGTCCTCAAGCATATTAGAATGAGTTGGACCGAAGAGATAAGACAAGTAGAAATATGATTTGCATGCCCCAAAACATTCAACCTTCGTTAGTGGTGTAAGAATCGCCTCTTCTGCGTAATTGAAAACACGCTTTGCATATGCAATTAATGACAATTACATAGAATTGTCAGACATAAAAATGCAACCTTTTAAATATTTTCAAGAAGAGAAGAATGGTTAAAAAGATTTACAGCTTATGATAAGGACTTTGGTCATCTCCCCAAACTTATTATTTCAGTTGGTTGTTTATCGATAGGAACTTACATGAGCGCACCATCCACAAGCTTCATCATATTATTCAGGTGATAGCTTTCTTTCCGTTATTTGCTAACGTGTAGCTCTTTTTACCATTTTTTTAGGTGATAGCTTTCACAGTGTTATTTGCTAACATGTAGCTCTTTTCACCAACAATGGGTTAGTCTTTTATTTTTCGTTTTTACTTTTTTCAGAAAATTTTAGGACCCCCAAAATTGGGCAGCTGTTGCTGGTCAACACCTCTTTTTTTTCAACTAGCCTCCTTTCAGAACGATAATACATGCGGTATGCCAAAAAAATTCAATGACTAATGAAATTTAAGAAGAGGGTATAATGACCAAGTACAAATCACAAGTGAAATTTTAATTATAATCTTCCTTCCTAGCTTTTCTAACAGTGTTGCAATTTTCATGTTTCCAATTCACAGAAACACAAAACCAAATAATTTTCGTAGAAAGGTGAAATCTACGAACCACACATTGTACTAATTCCAACCAAATATTAAGAACGAGCAAATGATATTAAATACTATTACACTTCTCATCAACTATTCTCAAATAACTAAAGAAAAATTATTACAAATTAAAATCAAAGTGCGGGGAAAATAACTTAGCGACAACACAAAAAATATAAAAAAGTAAGGCAAAAATCAAGTACGGTAAAGGAAAAGAGTTCACCGGGCTAGTGCGGTGTGTTAGTCTTGGAATGGAGAGAAAGTAGAATTTCTTGTATATTCTCACACTGGGACAGAATCGCGGTACTGGGTCGCCTAGTGTCATTTTTCTGCACAATAGTCGACCTCACCAAACTTGATTCAAAGTCCATTGTTGTTGGGCAACCATATCCAAGACCCTCTGTTACCTACGAAAAATAAAAAGAAAGAAATAAAAATTTTAGTTGGTTCTACAACTATAAAAATAAAAATAGATAAATACTGGGTTGCCTCCCAGCTAGCGCCTTTTAAGTCGTTGGCTCAACTAGAACTTCCTTTTTCAACGAACGCACCAAGGAGGTTTTGATATAGGCCTCAATAAGTATTTGACCATTTCCTCACATTTGTGTACCACACCAAGCTAACTTGGAGTGCTTAATGAAATTTTTTCTCTCTTGAGATGCTCATGGAAGGTTACCTTCGATTCCCCCTTTCCATATACATTCTTGCACATTGAATGTAATTCTCTTTGAAACTTGATGGAAATATTTTGTTTATCGCCCTCCAAGATTTAGTACGTATCACTTCTAGCTCTTCTCTACAATTCAACTAAACACTTCCTCGACAAGAGGGTCATGCAAAAAGAGAACAAACAACTTCACGAAATTTCATTGCCTCATAAATATTAAATCTCACTATTTCACCGTCAAAATTCCATCGTGAGAGAACCCTCGCTAACATATATTTTAGTTTGGGTGGTACTTAAAAATGATCTTCCTAACAAAATAGGTGTTGAATTTGACGAGTCACCTTGCATATCTAAAACATAGAAATCGGCTGGAAAAACAAGATCATTAACTTGAACAAGGACATCTTCAATAATTCCCTCGGGATATACATGACTATGATAAGCTAATTGAATTATTACCCTCGTCTATTTTAAGGGTCCCAAATTTAAAGAAGAGTAAATAGATTACGACATGATATTTATAAAAGCCCCTAAATCTAACATAGCTTGCTCAAATCGAAAATGATCTATTCGGCAAGGGATGTCGAACATAACTGGATCATCGCGTTTAGGTGGTAACTTTATTTAGAGAATGGATGACAAATTTTCTCCCAGGCGTACCTTTCCGATTTCTTTGAACTTACATTTATTGGTGCACAAATCCTTGAGGAACTTTGCGTATTTTGGAATTTGTTGAATCGCCTCAATTAACAGAATGTTGATCTTAGACCTGGCAAATGGGCGGGCCAAGCCCAAACGGGCTGGGCTGATGACGGATGGGCTTTTCTTGGGCTGGGCTAAAAAGGCCCGGAGATTTTTGGGCTGAAATATTGCAGCACGTGGCCCGCCCCGGGCGGGCCTGTCCCGGCCCGCGAGCCTCGAGCACATTATCCCAGTTTTTTCTTTTTTTTTGAAAGCTTACTCAAGTAAAAATATTCATTCCAAAAACATAATATCCAACACATCCATGCTTCAGGACTGCTCCAGCCCAAAAACGACAGTAAAAAAGTATCACAAAAAAATGACAGTAAAAAAGCAACAAGAAACACAAGTAAAAAACAGCAACCCACAAGGAACACAAGTATACAACAATAAACACATCGACATAATTAAAATTAAACTAGAGTTCCGCTTTGCTTCCAACTTCATCAGCCACTAGCATTTCCCGATTCCTTATTTTCGATACTGTTGGAACCATTTGACTCTAGCGGCACAGAAAGCAACTCATTGCTCGGCCCATCATCTGCATTAAATTGCAATAGATCAACAAGAATCTAAACTAAAAAAACCAACTTTACAATTAACTAAATCCAACAAACCTCTTTGTGCATGTTTTACAAAGTTTTTTAGTTATCGGATCTTCTTTTTTTCATATCGACGCCAAATAGAAGTGCCCTCCTTTTGTACTTTTTTTGACAAACTATCACCTAACTGTGTAATATTGTCCGAGCCTTCATGTTCAGGATCAAACAAATCAATTATCACACGATCCATATCAAATCTACACAAAAAGGGTAGAATAGTGAGTTAACCGGGAAACATAAGATTGTGAAATATTTATTCATAACAGCGCAATTTTTTTTCATAATTATGCTTTCACAGTACGGGTTTTCATATATCTATATCTGACAAGGTAACACTAACAACCAACATATATTTATTTAATAGCAATTACACAGTTATATTCAGGGTACTAATAAAACATTCAAGTCCAGATTTTATTGCTCCAATATTTTGCTCCTAGAAGTTATTAAACCTTGTTTCGGAAGAAATAAAGGAAGAAAAAAAATCTTGACCGATGGCGTTAGAAATAAAGGAAGAAAAAAACCTGGACTGATGGGTGATGGCGTTAGAAAACATTCAACATCTTTTGCAGAAGCTCTAAGATGTTATAACACAGTTATACTTATATTATTGCAAAATTAATCATGCATAAGAAAAAAAAGAAGAAATTCCTAAATTTTCACCTTTTCAGGTTGACAATCGGTAGTCGGGACTGATGGCGTGGTTGGGACTGATGATGGCCGCGGTGGTCTAAATCTGACGCGAAAAGTCGGTGGCGGCGGCGGCCTGAAACTGAATCTGAGAGTCTGAGACGAAGGAGAATCTGATGGCTGCGGTAATCTGGGAGAGACGAAGGAGAATCTGAGAATCTGAGATGATGAAGTCGGCCCAGTCGGGAATTTGAGAATGTGAAACTGAAGGAGAAACGGAGGGGGAAACTGAAAAGGGGCGGGGGGTCGGGACTGGGGACGGGACGAGACGGGAGAGTGAAATGAAATGAGAGAGAGAGTCGGCGGATGTGAAATGAAATAAATGAGAGAGAGAGTCAGCTGATGTTAAGTTAACCTAGTTCTATTACTGGGCTGGGCCGGGCGCCTGCGGGCTAGGCCATCCTGGGCCGGGCCAAATTTTGGGCGGGTCAAAAACGCCCGATTTTTTTGGGCCTAAAAAGTGAAGCCCAATGCCCGCCCAAAAACGGGCGGGCTGGTTTAGCCCGCGGGCCTGGGCCTAGTTTGCCAGGTCTAATTGATCTCCACTTTTCTGAACAAGTCCAAGATTTGTTTCTCCTTGTTGTCCGTTGCAACCTTCTTTATCATGGAAGGAAAAGGTACGCTCGCAACGCCAATATGAGAAGAATTAGACATTATTACTTTGCTGCCCGACAGTTCAGCACTAGGTGCCTGTTTGATGCTGGGTGACTCAGTGTCGGTCTGTGTAATACCCGGAATTTCTACTACTGTTGTTTAATGTTATTTTATCTGAGTTATGCTGTACAGCGTGGAATCTATACAGTATGGATAAAATAAATGAAGGATTGAGACATCTGTGTTGGTATAATTGTCGTACTTGGTCGACAATTACATTTAAGGATATAGTGTGTCGTGTATACGTATTCAGTATGTTGAGACGACGAGCAAGATCAGTGTAAATGGCTAAGTATAGAAGCCATAACGTACGTTAAGCATATGAGCTTACGTACGTTAATTCCTAAAGGTTACCTACGTTAACGTTAGGTCGTTAAAGCATCAGGTGAGATATAGTTGGCTGATCGGAGAGGACCTTGTCAAGCGTAGCGTACGTTAAGCATAGGAGCTTACGTACGCTAAGATGCTAAGTGTTACGTATGCTATGTGTAGCGCATTACATACGTGACGAGGAGAATCAGACAGGATTAGGCTATGGCCGACAGGTAGGTCTCGTTGTCGGCAGCTTTCGGTGAAGAACGTGTATGGGCGAGTCAACTCTTGGTTAACGTACGTTATGTGTGGTACATTACGTACGTTAAACGTGTATTTTACTGTAGCAAGTCAACGTACGTATTACGTACGCTATGGAACAAGTGTTACGTACGTAATCGATCGAACGAAACAAGTCAGTGAGTTCTGGAATGATGTTACGTACGCTATGAAGGACCGGTAGCGTACATAAGGAAGCATTACGTACGTTAATGTTGATTGATAACGTACGTAATGGCTGTGTAGGTTATAAAATAAGGATCGGTTCCTCATTTCTTCACGTGAGAAAAACTTTTCCTTCCTCCAAACTTCGTCCCTCTGTACATGAAAGTGAGATTTAACCTCTTCTAACTTGGTTATAAGCTTGGAAGTATGGGTTTGAGGCTTGAATATGAAGATATTGATGATTCTTGAAGAGTTTGATTGTGTTATTCATGTTCTTGAGGTATGTTGATGAACTCTACACCTTGAATTCGGATTTTAATGTTATTGTTGATGAATGATTCGTATGAAGATGATTATGGTGTTGTTGTTACGATTCTTGAGGTTATATGAATTATATGTTAAAGGATACGATGGTTTATGTCTTCAATTATGTTATTTGTTATAAACATGATTATAGAATCATGGTTTTCTTGACGTTCTTTATGTTCTTGGTATATTTATCACATCAAAGAGGAAGATGTGATAGGATACATAATGGTTTTAAGTATAATCATAGATTTGCGGATTGAAACCAATGCTATGTTGATTGTAGTGATAGAATTCGTATGTTCTTGATGAAATACGAATCATGATAATAGTTTTGAATCCGGGAAGATTATAGTTAATCTTATAACAAGATTCTCAATGGTATTGAACTATTTGGGTAGTTCGGAATGTCGATTATGCCGATAGTATTGTCCTACTATGAAATTTATAATTATAAACAAGGAGGAATCATGTTAATTCATATGAATTCGGAATAGAGTATGTTATGTAATCCTTGTTATCGAGATGAGTTGATCATTGATATGATTATCGGATTATGGAAACGTATCGTGGTTATGAGTTCATGATGGATTGATTCGGGTTGATCGGATTTATGTTTAATCGGGATATTGTGGAACCGTTAGGTTTATTGATCAGTTGTATTGATTGTTAAGTATGATCATCGAGTTGCGGTTTGTATTGTAGATATGAGTTCGTATTTGTTGAGTTGGATTATTTGGTTTTGTATATGATCGAGGAATTGTTGAGCCGTTGAGTTTGATTGATTGGTTATATCAAGAATTGATTATTATCGAATGTGTGTTAATCGATTATTGTAATAGGTTGAGATTATTGATCGGTGATTAAAACCATGCTTTTCGGTCGTGTTCAAGAATGTTCGTAGATTGCTTTGGTTGGGGCTGAGGAGCTCGTAGACGAAGGCAATGGAATTTGTAGCGGCTTCATCATCATCGTGTTGGTATCGAGGCAAGTTATTACTTGCACACTTTATAATATTTAATGAATGGTTTCGATTTCATTCGTTTATAATTCGTACAGCAATAATTACAATTGTGAACACCGGAAATTTGGGATTTTACGTTATTTTCGGATTTTGGGAATTTAAATCATAATATATATGATTTAATTTTGTTGTTGATATACTTGGGTATCAAGGATACATTGTGGTATTGGTGAAGACATGAATTATCTACCATCCGTGATATTTTGGACCATCGAATATTGAGGATAATGGTTGTGAGGGTTTAGACATCGAGATTGCTCTCGGAGGACTCGGGGCAAGTACTCTAATTATTTTTGTCATTTTGTGTCGATCGTATTGTGATACATTGTGTATTGTTGTTGTCATGCATTTTTGTATTGTTGTTAATATGTATTTATGCATTGTTGTCGTTTGTCCACCTCATGTTGACTGACGGGATCATCTTGGGATCTATGCTAGCATGCGCTGGATCATTGGACGGGTTTATCCACCTCGTGTTGGTCCGACGGGATCATCTTGGGATCTAGGCACTGAACGCTGGATCATCGAATTACCCATATGTTGTTGTGCAAATGTATATTATGGGTTATCCACCTCGTGTTGATCTATCAGGATCATCTTGGGATCTATGCTGCGTGCGCTGGATCATTGAGCATATTGACGTTGTCATATGAGTATGCATTTGTAGGTCTTGTGTTAGGACCATGTCCGTATGTTGTGTTGATCTGATCATGGATTAGACTGATGTGATTTCATCGTGGCATTTCATATCTTGAAGTATGTTCCGTATTTCCTTTGGTATTTGTCTTTTGATGGACAATCGATTATCGTGTTGGGATTTGATGATGTTATCCGATGGATCGAATTGGTCAGAGTTGGTATTTTTCCGTATCATGAGTTAGTGATGATATTCTGATAATCTTGAGTATTGTTTAAGGAACAATACCGTTGCTATGTTTGAGTTTATTGGTTAATCGAGATTACGAAATGTACAATATGATAATGGTTATTTTGATGAGGTTTATTCGAGTAAGTAAAGTTACGGCAGTAAGATTACATTGGTCGTATTCTTACTTAGTATTTTCATTGGTATGTATTGACGTGATGTGATTGTTATCATTGTTGGATATTATGGCTGACCCCGTCGTGGGATTTCTTTTTAGGTTCTTGGAATATCGAGATTGTAGCGGTCGTGAGGAGATGAGCTTCCCGGAGGATACTGGCTATGGCTTGTGTTTGTGAATCGAGTCTTCTAATTATATGTTGTATTCCGCTGCTAGAGTATTTTTAATTGTTGTCTTTTCCACTGCATGAGTATTTCTTAAATACCCTTTTGATTTTTGGCAACTTGAGTTATTTAGGAAATCATTTTCTAAACTATCGAGTTTCGGCTGTTTTGTCCTTTCAAATGATATGTTACGATGGTTTTTGATAAACGGATTTTATAAAGTCTTCGAATGTTTTTAAAAGATAGTACCGTCGTTATCCTCTTGGGCGTTTGTAAATGTTTGCAAAAATGTCTTTTAGCCTTTTGGGTTCTATCTCGGGGCCCACGGTGCTGTAATATTCCTGGATGGCTCCGGGGGTGTTATAGAATATGGTATCAGAGCTTAGGTTGAGAAAACCTAGGCAGTTGGGTCGAGTCGAGTCGTGTTTTTATCACGTCATTCGAGTTTTCGATTGATGAATATTAGAGCCCTAGGTTTTTGTTGTTCATTCGGGCTTGTGCGTTATGTGATTTACCAGTGTGGTACTATGGTTGTTGTAACCTTTTCAAACGGTGTTAACGTGTTTCTTCGGATAGAGATGTGTTGTATTCTCGAGTTGAACTGAGTTTGCAAAATGTGTGTTTTGTAAATGTCTGTGTCAAGTATTTTCTAGAGTTGAGACATGTGCCAGTATCACGGGGAATCGTCGGCTTCACGATCTGTAAGTATTTAGATTTTTGAATTGCATTGAGATTTGTTGCCATTCTAAGTTGATATGCTTTGAGATTCAGAAATATATTATGCATCAAAGTATGAGGTGACAGAGTTGAGACAGGATTGATGATCTTAAGAAGCTATGATTTTGGAAATCAATATGTCGGTTAAATATTGAAACGGAGTTGTGCATTTGGGAAAAATATTGTGAATAGTTGAGGAGAACATGTAGTCATGTTAGTTCATTTTGAGATATATG
This sequence comes from Orobanche coerulescens, assembly GCA_033398695.1. Taxonomy (NCBI): domain Eukaryota; kingdom Viridiplantae; phylum Streptophyta; class Magnoliopsida; order Lamiales; family Orobanchaceae; genus Orobanche; species Orobanche coerulescens. The sequence goes on from CM065812.1 coordinate 100,765,553, forward strand.
AACTGTTTTTGAGCATTTGAAAATGATACTTTCCAAAATGATTGTTTAATGGATGTTTTACGGAAAATGATTTTGGGCCGAGACCCAATCAATTTTGAAATAGTTTTATAACTCCGGACTTGGGGTCCAAAATGGCTTTCTACTTTTAAACTTCCTGTAATATGGAACGAGATACGGGCTGAGACCCTAATGTTTCAAAAGGTTTTCTATTTTCTAAAACTCCCAAGATTTGTAAAACACTTTACTAATTGTTTATGCATTTTATTACTACCTTTCGGGGTTTTGATTTGTATGTTCAAATGAGACTTCTCGGGTAGTCTTTCGTTGTGTTTGATTTATTGATTATTCAATGTTTTGTCATAGCATAGTTGAGGTGATCCGGGATGGGATAATGGTTGACGTTGCAAGTCACATGTGGAAAATGAGTTTTTATCGGAGTCTATAAATTAAGATTTTGGAACTCTATCGTGTGGTTTTCCGATGGAATGTCAGTGGAATTGGTGACAAGCCAAACTGGTATACAGGAGTATGGATGTGGTCAATCATTTGCATAATTTCATTTACTTAATCGTGTATATTCGAAAAGAATTTTCATCGAGTACTTGACGTAAGTGAGCCGATTTAATTTTTCGAAAATTGATTTCGTGGTCCTATGAAAATTTATGTTTTGAGTTTTGAAATTCTTGAAAGAACTTTCGAAAATTTGTCTTCTTGACAAGATTATATGATTTCAAACTGATTTTGAAAATGTGACTGATATACATACGCATTTAGTGCATAGTGCATATCATGGTGAAGTTATGAGTGTGACTCACGAACTGGATAATACATCAGTATGGTACGAAAAAAAAAAGATTGGAACTTTAGTATGGTAGTTTGGTTATCCAAGAATGATCGGTTGATTGATCGGAAAAGAAAAATATGCTTCGTGTTGTAGATTCATGCATAAAATATGATTTTGGAACTTTAGATTTTGTGAAACCGGGACATATGTGCTATGTGATTCCATTGGTATGGTAGTAGTACGATTTTACCATAGTGATTTTTGAATGATTCCTTTGTAAGTGTGGATTTAGGGACGGTGACCCCAGGATGGCTGTTTTGGATATTAATTGGTCGTTCCCACTCCGTGTAGGATGGAGTATGTTCGTCAGTTTGCGGCTTGTTGATCATACGCCGAGGAGTAGGTTCACTAGTCGGGAGTGTTTCTTTGAGATCCACTGTATGTGATTGGTGTAACGTTTTGAGAATTTTATTCGTCTGTATATCTGTCTCGGTGATTCTGTATTGATCGTGTTGGAACTTACCGTGTGAGGGTATTCTCGATGTTATACTCGATTGTGTTTTGATCTTTGGATTGGTCGTATTGGAGTTTATCATGTCAATGGTATTCTCGGTTAATTTGATTGATCATTGTTAATGATCTTATGAGCATTCGAATTTTGTGTCGATGTTTCAGGATTTGTGTCATTGTTTTGGCAATTGTTTCATAGATGTATTGTGTATTATTCGTTTTATCGGAATTGGGACTTAACTGTATAATCAGGCAAACAGGAATTGACACGGATAGATTATTTCATCCGAAGATGATATATTTTGTTGAGACTCATGGAATTGTGATTGTAAGCGTATTGAGGCTTAACAGTGAAGTCACTTGCTAATATCTCAGGAGATCATCGACTTGGCACATATGTAAGTATACTGTTTTGGTTATTCGTTAATGATGATGATTGATCGTTGTCGTGTTGGTTTCGAAATATTTTGGTTGAACGGTTTGTTTGTTTTTCTATGACGAATTGCAAGTTTCGAAGACAAAACTTATTTTAAGTGGTGTAGTATGTAATACCCAGAATTTCTACTACTGTTGTTTAATGTTATTTTATCCGAGTTATGCTGTACAGCGTGGAATCTGTACAGTATGGATAAAATAAATGAAGTACTGAGACATCTGTATTGGTATAATTGTCGTACTTAGTCGACAATTGCATTTAAGGATATAGTGTGTCGTGTATATGTATTCGGTATGTTGAGACGACGAGCAAGATCAGTGTAAATGGCTAACTATAGAAGCCATAACGTAGGTTAAGCATATGAGCTTACGTACGTTAATTCCTAAAGGTTACATACGTTAACGTTAGGTCGTTACGTATGTTAAAGCATGAGATGAGATATAGTTGGCTCATCAGAGAGGACCTTGTCAAGCGTAGCATATGTTAAGCATAGGAGCTTACCTACGCTAAGATGCTAAGTGTTACATACGCTATGTGTAGCGCATTACGTACGTAACGAGGGTAATCAGACAGGATCAGGCTATGGCCGACAGGTGGGTCCCGTGGTCGGCAGCTTTCGGCGAAGAACGTGCATGGGCGAGTCAACTCTTGATTAACTTACGTTATGTGTGGTACATTACGTACGTTAAACGTGTATTTTACTATAGCAAGTTAACGTACGTATTACGTATGTAACACCCCCAAGACATTCAGGGCATATTACAGCGCCGTGGACCCCACACTGTGGAATCCACCAGGCTAACATACCAACAAGACATTCAACAACGACAAACAATCACCAATAAAACGACAATCCAAATAAAAGACTACAACCCGACAAATAGAATCCAACATCAATCCATTTCCCAAAACGGGAACACAACATTAACAATTTTCAAACAAGAAGTACTCGAGTACTTAAACCAATTTTATAATACAAAAGTCCCAAAACAAGACATCAAAAATAATAGACAGAACTGAACACCAACAAATGACTACTGGTCAATATCATGCTTGCCCATCATCCTCATACGGCTCAAGTGCTCGTTTGTCCCCACGATCGATACCTGAAATACAAAAAGTATTTCCCCCATTTAAGGGGTTAGCGACAACTGCTACTGCAAGTACAATCCATTTGAACTACATTCTAATCAGATGAATATATGCGCCAAAAATCATTTTAGAAAGCATTTTATATTCCGGAATATTTACATTGTACAATCGTAAAACACATTATCTCCAACAAATCACAATTCAAAGTTAACCGTTGGTACGAGACTCACGGCCACCGTACCCCGCAGAGCTCCGTCGGACATCCCTGGGTGGCTAACCACAGTTCGCGATACGCACACTCACGGCAATACGTATCCCTAGAGGCCCCGTCGGACCGTCCCTAGGTGAACATACACATAACCATCCACAACAACCACGATACATCCATAATTCAAATACTAAAACATGTAAACAAATGTAAAGTACTTGCCTTTGAGACATTCTTGAAGAAACGGAAGTGAAACACGACTACGAACGGTCCGGGTGGAAAACGATGGTTCCTAAACGAAGGATCAATACAGTTCAGTCCCAACGGACAACAATACTCTATTGGAATACACCCGTAACCCCGATTACATGATACGACAATGAACGATCCATTGATACGGGCGAGGGTTTACGCAAAATCTCCCCGTATTGATAATCCGTGGATTAAAATCAAGGAAATTGGATTTAGAATCACTCAATAATCAAAATCGGTAAAGAATATCGTAAAATAGTTGAACAATTCGGAACTAAACCCTAGAATCCCGAAAAAACCCCCAAATTCGTCAATGTTAGGGTTCCTGAGGAATTACCTTGAATTTGGCTGATGAAGGGTGATTATGCTGATTATGATATGATGGCTCGATTCTACCGTGATGGAATTTGAAGAGAACTCCGACTAGTACTGGTGGAAATCGCCTCTGAGGTCGCACGTCGAAGAAACGAAGAGAAAAGAATAAAACTGCTGTTCTGACCAGCCGCTGCCATTTATTAAAAACCCTTAGTTAGCGCACGCTAAGCACCCAAGGGTAGCGCGCGCTAACGGGGCTACTGACGATCGATGGTGAATACCCCTCGATAGCGCACGCTAACCACAGCCAGTTAGCGTACGCTAACTGCACATCTGTAGCGCGCGCAAAGTAATAAGAGTAGCGTGCGCTACCTACGCAGCAGTTCAGTACTGCTGCTCACATCAGCAGTACGCTGCTGTCGAAGGTACAAAACACGAAACGCACGACGAGGCCAGAATCCAGAAACATAAACACGAAGCACACAAGACGACGGAGCTAAGCGCTGAAAGAAAATATAATTTCGACCACCGGAGGGTCCGTAATGAGACAACGAAAATGAGATTCCCTAACTATTAGGAAATTACAAAATGGCCCAAGTGTCCGAAAATCACGAAACGACGTCGGATTTACCAACCGAAAGTCTCAACATGACCAACTCAACCATACGAACTTGTACGAACCAAGAAACAACGAAAACGAACGAGTTTTACGAGAATCGAATGTTCATACGGCAAAACATATCATAAAATGAAATCACGTGAAAACATCACCAAAACTCGTCCAAATGAAAAAAACTCCAAGAATAAAGTAGATTCACAATGTCAAAACGGTTACAAGCGAGTCTATAAAAATAGACATACACCAAAAATGGAAACTACTAAAAATAGAAAGTTACGGATATTACATTCTCCCCCTCTAAAATAAAGTTTCGTCCCGAAACTTAAGAATCAAAAAGTTCGAGATGCCTCGAACGTATATCCTCCTCTAACTCCCACGTCGCTTCTTCTACTCCGTGCCTCGACCATTGCACCTTAACCAAAGGAATGGTTTTGTGCCTTAACTGTTTGTCGCGACGCTACAAAATTTTGACGGGCCTTTCCTCAAACGTAACATCTTTCTCGATCTCCACATCTCCAAAATCAATAATGTGGGATGGGTCCGGAACGTACTTCCTCAACTGGGAAACGTGAAATACGCTATGAACATGACTCAGCGACGGAGGTAAAGCCAAACGGTATGCCAACTCACCTACTATCTCCAATATCTCGAAAGGCCCAATATACCTCGGGCTGAGCTTCCCCTTTTTCCCAAAACGGAAAACTCCCTTCGTCGGAGACACTCTCAACAGAACATGATCTCCCACCGCAAACTCCAAAGGTCGACGCCTAACATCCGCATAAGACTTTTTTCGACTCTGAGCAGCCAACATTCTCTTTCTAATCAATTCAACTTTCTCCCTTGTCTCTAACACAAGGTCTGGCTCGGTGCCAACTAGATCGGACGGCTCATCCCAACATATTGGCGATCGGCAACGTCGGCCATAAAGTGCCTCATACGGTGCCATCTTAATCGACGCGTGCCAGCTATTATTATAAGTAAACTCAATTAAGGCCAGATGCTCCTCCCAGTCACTACTCCAATCTAACGCGCACGCGAGCAACAAATCCTCGAACGTCTGAATGGTACGTTCGGACTGCCCATCGGTCTGGGGATGGAATGAAGTGCTCAAACGTAACTGTGTCCCCAATGCCTTATGTACCGCCTGCCAAAAATGCGATACAAATCGGCCATCTCTGTCAGAAATAATGGTCCTCGTCGTACCATGAAGCCTCACTATCTGTGCGATAAAAATACGAGCCAACTTTTCTGGACCCCAAGTATCCTTGATGCCCAGAAAATGTGCCGACTTAGTCAGTCGGTCTACAATCACCCACACCATATTCATACCAGTCTTCGTCCTCGGCAAACCCGTGACAAAATCCATAGAGATATCCTCCCACTTCCATTCCGGGACGGGAAGTGGTTTCAATAACCCGGCTGGCCGCTGATGCTCAATCTTGACTGGCTGACAAGTCAAACACTTAGCCACAAACTGAACTACCTCCTTCTTCATATCGTTCCACCAGAAATTTTTCCTCCGATCTTTATACATCTTACTCGAGCCCGGATGGACTGAGTAAGGCGACGCGTGAGCCTCTCGCATAATACTCTGTCTCAATTCCGAGTCGTTCGGAACACACAACCGACCTCGGAATCTTAACACACCGTCCTCATGAATAACGAATCCCGGGGCTTTCCCCTTCCCTACACTCTCTCGAAGCTGAATAAACATCGGGTCCTCCAACTATCCCGATTTAATGTCATCGACCAGAGATGAAGAAATCTCAAGAGTACGCAACTGCCCGAAACTCTCTGGCAGTACATCCTCAATGCTCAACCTCGTAAACTCTAGCTGAAGTCCTGACTGGGCCATAAGTAGCTCAAGCGCCCGAAGCGATACCGATTTCCGGCTCAAGGCATCTGCTACCACATTAGCCTTGCCCGGATGATAGAGGATCTCGAGATCGTAATCCTTAATCAATTCCAACCACCTCCTCTGTCTCATATTAAGTTCTTTCTGCGTGAAAATGTACTTCAGGCTCTTGTGATCGGTGAAAATCTGACACGACGAGCCATACAAGTAATGACGCCAGATATTCAACGCAAATACGACTGTGGCCAACTCAAGATCATGCGTAGGGTAATTCAACTCGTACGGTTTCAACTGACGGGAAGCATAGGCAATCGTCCTCCCGTGCTGCATAAGTACGCATCCGAGCCCTTGGCCTGAAGCATCACTAAAAACTGAGAAACCATCATTACCACTCGGTAAAGCCAAAACAGGAGCGGTCGTCAACCGCTTCTTCAACTCTTCAAAACTATTCCGCCTGTCATCGGTCCACACAAACTTCTCTGACTTCTGTAACAACTGAGTCAGCGGTCGAGCGAGCTTAGAGAACCCCTCGACGAATCTACGGTAATACCCGGCTAATCCTAAAATCATGGACCTCCTTCACGTTCTTAGGCGGCGCCCAATCCAACACTGCCTCTACCTTATGTGGGTCCACACGAACACCCTCGGCCGAGATCACATGACCGAGAAACATAACCTCCCGTAACCAAAACTCGCACTTTGAGAACTTCGCAAAAAGATGCCGAGTTCTCAAAATATTTAATACGATATGCAAATGACGGGCGTGCTCCTCCTCGCTCCTCGAGTAAATCAGGATGTTGTCGATAAAAATTGACTACACACTTATCGAGGTACTCGATAAAGACTTTGTTCATAAGCTGCATGAACACGGCTGGGGCATTGGTTAGCCCAAAAGGCATAACCACAAACTCGTAGTGACCGTATCTCGTCCGAAAGGCCGTCTTCGGAATATCGGTATCCTTCACTCGGAGCTGATAATACCCCGATCTCAAATCAATCTTCGAAAACACAGTTGCCCCTTGCAACTGATCAAACAAATCATCAATCCTCGGGAGCGGATACTTGTTTTTGATGGTCACTTTGTTCAACTCTTGGTAGTCGATACACAAACGAAATGACCCATCCTTCTTCTTTACAAATAGGACCGGTGCGCCCCAAGGCGAAGCGCTCGGTCAAATATATCCCATGTCTAGCAACTCTCCTAACTGTTTCTTCAGCTCCAGCATCTCGGCGAGCGCCATACGGTATGGCGTCTTGGAGATAGGTGCTGCACCCGACTCTAAATCGACGGTAAACTCAACTTCTCGGTCCGGCGGCAAACCCGGCAACTCGTCTGGAAAAACATCAGGATACTCACATACTACCGGAATAGACGAGAGCTCGACTCCCCCTTCTTCTGATATCAAAGCGTAACACCAATAGCCCGTGCAACCTCCTCGAAGAAGTCTCACCGCCTTCAAGGCGCTGATCAGTAATCTCTGTCTACTTCGCTTACGCCCCACAATAGAATGCTCGGTACCGTCAGAGGCTAACATCGAAACGGTTCTCGTTCTATAATTCATGATCGCCCCATGACGGTCCAGCCAATCCTCACCCAGAATCAAATCCTCATCTCTAATATCTACCGCGATCAGATTAGAAGGCCAAACCCTCCCCGCGATACTCACTCGAAAATCTCTAACCTCACGATCCCCCACGATACTATCCCCACTAGGCAATTTAACAACAAATGGTTCACACGCAACCAAGCAATCAACATGCAGAAGATGCACACAATCCATAGATATAAAAGAATGCGTGGCACCAGAATCGAACAATACGGAAACAGGATGATCAAGGATGTGGACGGTACCTGTAGCCACCGTCGCGTCGGGATCTCCGGCTCGCCTCATCTCATACACACGGGGCGGAACAGACCCCGCACTAGAAGCTCCCCTTCTAGAAGGCTGCCCACGTCCTCGACCTCTACCAAAACTCTGCTGCGGCTGAGGAACTGTCGGTGCCTGATTCACGCTCGGCTCTCCCGTGGCTGGGGTTGATATATGAGTAACTGGAGCTCGAGCTGCATCCGTACAAAACTTAGTACGATGACCCATCCGACCACAAGCAAGACACTAAATCGGAGGCCTATCACACTCACCTATCATGTGGCCTGGGCGACTACAGTTGAAGCACGTAGGACCACGAATGGAACCAGTAGGAGCAGACCTAGAACCGTTTCCTCGCCCAACTGATGGCGACTGACTCCCGAAGACTCGCGAACCAGACTGAGCCTTCAGATACCCTCCAGACTTGCCTCCCGAAAACTGACCGGCGGTCTTCTGCTTCTTTCCTTCGGTTGCCGTCTCTGTCGCAGCAAACGGCATCTCATAAGCCATCGCTTTATTCTGATATTCTTTTAAAGTCGTGCACCCCAAGCCAGACATGTAGTGGCGCACCCTCAGTTTCATCCGCATATCAAAGTGGCGGATCTTGCCAAGCTCATCTCGGACTTGGTTTCTCACATAATGTAGCTGTTGATTGTAGTCTTTGATAGCTTGAGAAATAGGAACATCCTGGGGCTTAGCCTCAAAGAAGGCTCGGATCCTCCCCTCTTTCACTGGCCAAGGACAGAATTCATCTTCCATCAGATCTCGAAACTCTGCCCACGTAGCTGCCCGGTCATGCGGTTTCACCGCTTGCCACCACGTTGCTGCCTCCTTGGCGAGGAAGTACTGAGCAATGGGTACTTTTCTCTCCTCAGAACAATTAGCAGCCTCAAATACCTTCTCTATCTCGAATAGCCAATTCTCCCAACCGGAAGGGTCGGAAGCAGCATCAAACTCTGGAGGACGCATACGAATTACGTCCTGAAGCAACTTGTCATTGCCGGATCCAGTAGGCGGAACCGGGTTGGCATTAGCTTGGCCGACTAGAACGACCTGAGTCAGTAGCGTCATCTGATTCGCTACGTGCTGCAAAATGTTGGCCACTCCCACGTTCTCATGTGCATTACCGGAGCTAGCAGACTGGTCCTGCTGACCTCCGGAACTAGGGGGAACACTGTTCGACAAAGAAGGCATCGCCGAATCAGTTCCCGAGTGATCGGACATGGCCACCCCACCGGCTGCGCCACGTCCCCTACCGCGTCCGCGACCGCGTCCGCGACCGCGTCCGCGACCGCGTCCGCGTCCTCTACCAGCAGGAATTCTGAAGAAGTAATGGGTAAGTACAATTCAAACGCAAAACACAACAAGATACTAAGACATGAGTAGAACAGAACGGTGAAACGAGTCAAGATAGGAAAAACTTACGAGCACCAGCGTACTGAGATGATGGCATAGCAGTGATACTGTCCCAAAAACGACACTTGACTAGACCCAAATAACCGACAGCCTAGGTATCCATAAACCTAAGCTCTGATACCATATTCTGTAACACCCCCAAGACATTCAGGGCATATTACAGTGCCGTGGACCCCACACTGTGGAATCCACCAGGCTAACATACCAACAAGACATTCAACAACGACAAACAATCACCAATAAAACGACAATCCAAATAAAAGACTACAACCCGACAAATAGAATCCAACATCAATCCATTTCCCAAAACGGGAACACAACATTAACAATTTTCAAACAAGAAGTACTCGAGTACTTAAACCAATTTTATAATACAAAAGTCCCAAAACAAGACATCAAAAATAATAGACAGAACTGAACACCAACAAATGACTACTGGTCAGTATCATGCTTGCCCATCATCCTCAAACGGCTCAAGTGCTCGTTTGTCCCCACGATCGATACCTGAAATACAAAAAGTATTTCCCCCATTTAAGGGGTTAGCGACAACTGCTAGTGCAAGTACAATCCATTTGAACTACATTCTAATCAGATGAATATATGCGCCAAAAATCATTTTAGAAAGCATTTTATATTCCAGAATATTTACATTGTACAATTGTAAAACACATTATCTCCAACAAATCACAATTCAAAGTTAACCGTTGGTACGAGACTCACGGCCACCGTACCCCGCAGAGCCCCGTCGGACATCCCTGGGTGGCTAACCACAGTTCGCGATACGCACACTCACGGCAATACGTATCCCTAGAGGCCCCGTCGGACCGTCCCTAGGTGAACATACACATAACCATCCACAACAACCACGATACAGCCATAATTCAAATACTAAAACATGTAAACAAATGTAAAGTACTTGCCTTTGAGACATTCTTGAAGAAACGGAAGTGAAACACGACTACGAACGGTCCGGGTGGAAAACGACGGTTCCTAAATGAAGGATCAACACAGTTCAGTCCCAACGGACAACAATACTCTATTGGAATACACCCATAACCCCGATTACATGATACGACAATGAACGATCCATTGATACGGGCGAGGGTTTACGCAAAATCTCCCCGTATTGATAATCCGCGGATTAAAATCAAGGAAATTGGATTTAGAATCACTCAATAATCACAATCGGTAAAGAATATCGTATAGTTGAACAATTCGGAACTAAACCCTAGAATCCCGAAAAACCCCCAAATTCGTCAAAGTTAGGGTTCCTGAGGAATTACCTTGAATTCGGCTGATGAAGGGTGATTATGCTGATTATGATATGATGGCTCGATTCTACCGTGATGGAATTTGAAGAGAACTCCGACTAGTACCGGTGGAAATCGCCTCTGAGGTCGCACGTCGAAGAAACGAAGAGAAAAGAATAAAACTGATGTTCTGACCAGCCGCTGCCATTTATTAAAAACCCTTAGTTAGCGCACGCTAACCACCCAAGGGTAGCGCGCGCTAACGGGGCTAAAACAGTCCAGTAGCTGAATACCCCTCGATAGCGCACGCTAACCACAGCCAGTTAGCGTACGCTAACTGCACATCGGTAGCGCACGCAAAGTAACAAGAGTAGCGTGCGCTACCTACGCAGTAGTTCAGTACTGCTGCTCACATCAGCAGTACGCTGCTGTCGAAGGTACAAAATACGAAACGCATGACGAGGCCAGAATCCAAAAACATAAACACGAAGCACACAACACGTCGGAGCTAAGCGCTGAAAGAAAATATAATTCCGACCACCGGAGGGTCCGTAGTGCGACAACAAAAATGAGATTCCCTAACTATTAGGAAATTACAAAAATGGCCCAAGTGTCCGAAAATCACGAAACGACGTCGGATTTACCAACCGAAAGTCTCAACATGACCAACTCAACCATACGAACTTGTACGAACCAAAAAACAACGAAAATGAATGAGTTTTACGAGAATCGAACGTTTATACGGCAAAACATATCATAAAATGAAATCACGTGAAAACATCACCAAAACTCGTCCAAATGAAAAAACTCCAAGAATAAAGTAGATTCGCAATGTCAAAACGGTTACAAGCGAGTCGATAAAAATAGACATACACCAAAAATAGAAACTACTAAAAATGGAAAGTTACGGATATTACAACGTATGCTATGGAACAAGTGTTACGTACGTAATCAATCGAATGAAACAAGTTAGTGAGTTCTGGAATGATGTTACGTACACTATGAAGGACCGGTAGCGTATGTAAGGAAGCATTACGTACTATAATGTTGATTGATAACGTACGTAATGGCTGTGCAGGTTATATAATAAGGATCGGTTCTTCATTTCTTCACGAGAGAAAAACCTTTCCTTCCTCTCCAAACTTCGTCCCTCTGTACATGAAAGTGAGATTTAACCTCTTCTAACTTGGTTATAATCTTGGATGCATGGATTTGAGGCTTGAATATGAAGATATTGATGGTTCTTGAAGAGTTTGATTGTATTATTCATGTTCTTGAGGTATGTTGATGAACTCTACACCTTGAATTCTGATTTTGATGTTATTATTGATGAATAATTTGTATGAAGATGATTATGGTGTTGTTGTTATGATTTTTGAGGTTATATGAATTATATGTTGAAGGATACGATGGTTTATGTCTTCAATTATGTTATTTGTTATAAACATGATTATGGAATCATGGTGTTCTTGATGTTCTTGGTATATTTATCACATCAAAGAGGAAGATGTGATAGGATACATAATGGTTTTAAGTATAATCATAGATTTACGGATTGAAACGAATGCTATGTTGATTGTAGTGGTAGAATTCGTATGTTCTTGACGAAATACGAATCATGATAACAGTTTTGAATCCGGGAAGATTATAGTTAATCTTATAACAAGATTATCAATGTTATTGAACTATTGGGGTAGTTCGGATTGCCGATTATGCCGATAGTATTGTCCTACTATGAAATTTATAATTATAAACAAGGAGGAATTGTGTTAATTCGTATGAATTCGGAATAGAGTATGTTATATAATCCTTGTTATCGAGATGAGTTGATCGTTGATATGATTATTGGATTATGGAAACGTATCATGGTTATGAGTTCATGATTGATTGATTCGGGTTGTTCAGATTTATGTTTAATCGGGATATTGTGGAACTGTTGGGTTTATTGATCACTTGTATTGATTGTTAAGTATGATCATCGAATTGCGGTTTGTATTGTAGATATGAGTTCGTATTTGCTGAGTTGGATTATTTGGTTTTGTATATGATCGAGGAATTGTTGAGCCGTTGAGTTTGATTGATTGGTTATATCGGGAATTGATTATTATCGAATGTGTGTTAATCGATTATTGTAATAGGTTGAGATTATTGATCGGTGATTAGAACCATGCTTTGCGGTTGTGTTCAAGAATGTTCGTAGATTGCTTTGGTCGGGACTGAGCAGCTCGTAGACGAAGGTAATGGAATTTGTAGCGGCTTCTTCATCATCGTGTTGGTATCGAGGCAAGTTATTACTTGCATAGTTTATAATATTTAATGAATGGTTTCGATTTCTTTCGTTTATAATTCGTACAACAATAATTACAATTTCGAACACTAGAAATTTGGGATTGTACGTTGTTTTCGGATATGGTATATGATTTACTTTTGTTGTTGGTATACTTGGGTATCAAGGATACATTGTGGTATTGGTGAAGACATGAATTATCTACCGTCCGTGACATTTTGGACCGTCGAATATTGAGGATAATGGTTGTTGATGGTTTAGACATCGAGATTGCTCTCGTAGGTCTCAGGGCAAGTACTCTAATCATTTTTGTCATTTTGTGTCGATCATATTGTGATAAATTGTGTATTGTTGTTGTCATGCATTTGTGTATTGTTGTTAATATGCATTTGTGCATTGTTGTCATTTGTCCACCTCGTGTTGATCTGACGGGATCATCTTGGGATCTATGCTAGCGTGTTCTGGATCATTGGACGGGTTTATACACCTCGTGGTGGTCCGACGGGATCATCTTGGGATCTAGGCAGTGAATGCTGGATTATCGAATTACCCTTATGTTATTGTGCAAATGTATATTATGGGTTATCCACCTTGTGTTGATCTATCAGGATCATCTTGGGATCTATGCTGCGTGCGCTGGATTATCGGATTTCCATAAGTATACATTGTTGTTATTGATGTGAGCATATTGACGGTGTCATATGAGTATGCATTTGTAGGTCTTGTGTTAGGACCATGTCCGTATGTTGTGTTGATCTGATCTTGGATTAGACTGGCGTTATTTCGTCGTGGCATTTCATATCTTGAGGTATGTTCCGTATTTCCTTTGGTATTTGTCTTTTGATGGACAATCGATTATCATGTTGGGATTTGATGATGTTATCTGATGGATCGAATTGGTCAGAGCTGGCATTTTTCCATATCATGAGTTAGTGATGATATTCTGATAATCTTGAGTATTGTTTAAGGAACAATACCGATGCTATGTTTGAGTTTATTGGTTAATCGAGATTACGAGATGTACAATATGATAATGGTTATTTTGATGAGGATTATACGAGTAAGTAAAGTTATGGCAGTAAGATGACATTGGTTGTATTCTTACTTAGTATTTTCATTAGTATGTAATTATTGACGTGATGTGATTGTTATCATTGTTGGATATTATGGCTGACCCAGTCGTGGGATTTCTTTTTAGGTTCTTAGAATATCGAGATTGTAGCGGTCGTGAAGAGATGAGCTTCCCGGAGGATACTGGCTATGGCTTGTGTTTGTGAATCGAGTCTTCTGATTATATGTTGTATTCCGCTTCTAGAGTATTTTTAATTGTTGTCCTTTCCGCTGCATGAGTATTTCTTAAATGCCCTTTTGATTTTTGGCAACTTGAGTTATTTTGGAAATCGTTTTCTAAATTATCGAGTTTCGGCTGTTTGACCTTATCCTTTCAAATGAGATGTTATGACGGTTTTTGATAAACGGATTTTACAAAGTCTTCGAATGTTTTTAAAAGATAGTACCATCGTTAGCCTCTTGGGCGTTTGTAAATATTTGCGAAAATGTCTTTTAGCCTTGTGGGTTCCATCTCGGGGTCCACGGCGCTGTAATATTCCTGGATGACTCCGGTGGTGTTACAGTCTGGACAACAGATTTCTGTTTCTCGCATTAATCATTCAGATTTTCCTCGATTTTCTGGGGGTTCTTCAGTTGTTTACCACTTTTCAAGGTGATGGCCCTCACGTTCCTAGGATTTGCCTCCGATTGGGAGGGTAATTTCCCACTGTTCCAGCTCTCCAATCGACTCACCGAAGTAGCAATTTGACTTATTTGATTTTGAATAATTTTAATGCTCGATTGAGTGTCGTGCTGAAATCGACTCATGTTCTGCTGAAACTGCATCGTGTTTGAAGTGAGGGCCTTCATTATCTCTTCGAGTGAGGGACTCGAACTTTCCGATGGTTGCTTGTAAAATTGGCCCTTATTCTGTGGAGGTTCCTCTTGCTGCGCTTTCCACTTGAAGTTGGGATGATCTCTCCATCCCGGATTGTATGTTTTTTTTTTTTTTTTTTTTTTTTTTTAAAAAAAAACCGAAATTTATTTAGAGGAGCAGAAATGTGGGGGGACGAGGCCCACTACACACCCAAAAAAGATTGAGGGAGGACGAGCCCCTCTACACGCCCCTACTAACGACAATAACAGCCGAGGAGATTATTTAAACCTAACATATGGAAAATTATTTTTATCGAGCCTAATCAAGCCATTAATCTTCCCGGGCAGATCAGACGGGCTATAGAGCTGAAAATTTCTGAACTTATAACCTTCATTAGCCAGGTGGTCCGCAATGGTGTTCCCTTCCCGATAAATGTGAGAAAATGAGATATCCATGACACGCCTGAATAATGCAATTTTGTGACAGATGTTTAGCACTTGCCAATTACCCTTGTTAGGCGAGTTGACTAGAGAAAGGGCAATGGCCGAGTCCATCTCAATCCAAACCTTACGAATGTTTCTGTCGTGGCAAAGGTCAAGCGCTCTCCAAATAGCAAAAAGTTCGGCAAAATTATTAGAATGGTTGCCGATAAATTCGTGAAAAGCAAAGATAGGTTCGCCCAAAAAATTCCTAGCAATCCCCCCCACAGCCGACTCCCCGGGGTTGCCTTTTGATGCCCCGTCTGTGTTGATTTTGGTTGTCCCAGGAGTCGGCCTGACCCATCTAACTATGTAGATTTTTTTTCTTTTTTTGTTTTTACAATTACAAGCAAAATTATTAATAAAATTGCAGGGGCAGAAATGAAGACCCAAAATATCTGAAAGAGCTGGGGCGCCTAGCTGTGCGGCGGAATGCATTTGTGGCCTTTAATCATGAACAGAAAGTCCCAAATTCGATCGCACACACGCTGAGCCGTGAACGGAATCTTCTTGACCCGCATGTCGTTCCTAGAGCACCAAATAAACCACAGAATGAGTATAGGAATGATGCGTAAAATGTGGATAGCACGAGGCTTTATTAAACCAATGGGACATAACTAAAGAAATAGAACTGGTTTGTAAAAGAGGGATGCCCAATAAGGTACAAAAGTTGGCCCAAACCGAAGATGCGATCGGCCATTAAGAAAAAGATGAGGCAGTCCTCTGCTATCACAACAAAAACAAGAATTATCGCAATAATGCCCCTCGTGGCCGAGGCCGTCTGAGTGGGAATCCATTTTTTCAAAAGTCTAACCATGAAAACGACATAGTAGGGGTAATAATTTGATTCCAACAATGTTTTAAAATAAGATGAGTATCATGACGTTGGCGGATAGCCTCCCACGCACTTTTAAAGGAAAAACCGCCGTGGGAGGTAAGTTTCCAGACGGCCTTATTAGCGATAAGGCCCGACTCTACATGAGTGGGAAAGGTCATAACATAATCCCCAAGATCCGAGGGAATGACGGAGAGAAGTTTGGATCGATCCCACCCGTGTGAAGTCCAAAAATGGTTAATGGCGGTGTTTAGCCGGGGGTTAGAAGCCCATTGGGACAGCGGGCTAAAGTCACACCAAATGTCGTGCCAAAACGAGATATCGCCATCACCAATATACCAAAAAATCCATTTATCAGCTAAGGAACGAATGTCACAAAGATTTTTCCATGTAGGAGAGTCATTAGGGTTGGATTTAACCACCATGGGGTGGAGACGTTTACAATACTTAGCCTTCATGAATTGGGTCCAAATATTAGATGAAGTACGAAACCTCCACCAAAGTTTAATTTGAGCCGCTTTAATGATGTCCCCCAGACTCCTACAACCAAGACCACCTTCTTCCTTAGGGTAACAGAGCCTAAGCCATGCTGCCCAATGAAGTCTCTTTCTATTGTCGTTGGAACCCCAAAGAAATTTGTTAAAAAGCCGTTCGAAGAAGATAATGACATTTTTTGGGGGTTTAAGGACTTGGAGACAATAGAAAGGAATAGAGCTCAGGGTAGTTTTAATAAGTTCTAGTCTGCCACCCGAGGTAAGTAATAGGTGATTCCACGACTGGAATTTGGCGCTGGTTTTAGCAATAAGCTCACCATACATGTCAAAAGTTTGATTCCCTTTCCACAATGGGGCTCCCAAATAATTAGTTGGGAGACTCGTTTGAGAAAATCCAGTCGTTTGTTTCACCATACGAACCAACAAATTGTTCGGCTTGGCAAAAATAAAAGAACTTTTAGAGTTATTAATTTTTTGTCCTGAGCTCGCGGTGTAGTGATCTAGGCAATTTTTGAGAATGAGCAGATTATTGTAGGAAGCATTGGTAAAGATTAACACATCATCAGCATAAGCAAGGTGTGAAATCCGAACCTTCTTCTTGATTTTGAAAAACATATCGGGGTGGGCAAGAAAAGTTTTATCCAATAGTCTAGATAAATAGTCGGACGCAATCACAAAGAGAAGAGGCGACAGGGGGTCACCTTGTCTGATGCCCCTGTCGGATTTAAAGAAGCCCACAGGACTCCCATTAATGAGAATCGAAAACCAACAATTTGAAATGCAACGATAAATCATGTCAGCCCAAGCATCCGAGAAGCCGAATGCTTTTAGAATTTTTAATAGAAAAGCCCAGTTAAGCCTATCGTAGGCTTTTTCCATATCTAATTTAATCAAAACGTTTGAATCAGCTGTAGATATGTCATGACAAACTTCTTGGGCCGTTAAAATATTATCAGTAATGAGGCGGCCTTTAATGAAGCCAGATTGGGTCAATGGTGAGAATTTTCGGAAGAAGGCGGCCCAACTGCATCGAGGATTTTCGCAATGATTTTATAAGTGGTATTACAAAGGCTTATCGGCCTAAAATCCTTCCAAGCAAGGGGGGGAGAGCATTTTGGGATAAGAGAAATAGTAGTACACGAAAAGGATTTGGGCATGGGGTTTCCGGAGAAAAAGTCCCACACTGCCTCACATACATCAGTAGCAATAATGTCCCAGCACTTATGAAAAAATAAGGCATTAAAACCATCCGGGCCGGCCACGCTGCCTGGATCAATACTAAAAACAGCTTGTTTAATTTCATCCACATCCGGCATGGCACACAAATTGTGGTTATCAACAGTATTAATGAGATTGGGGATAATGTCAGGTTTAATATCAACCGGAGTAAAATCAGAACATTTAAAAAAAGTAGAGAAGTAATTAATTGTATGTCTTGGAGTATGGATCATATATCCCTCCGTAAAAATTTTCATTACCGACCGCATTGTCATGTGCCTCGATCTCATCCAATAGTACCTTGCAATGCTTGGTAGGGTGCTCCGTGGTTTGGCAAATTCGCCACGGTATGACCTGTGAATTTCCTACAGCGAGTTTTCTGACAAAGGAGGTTAATTCTGTCAGCTTATCATCAATAGACGATTCATGCATCTCCTTCATCATTTTCATGGGATTGCCACGATAGCCAAATTGCTGTGAATTGGTGGCCACGTTCGAGATGAGGGCCTTTGCTTCTCTGCTTTCTTTTGTTCTTCGCCTGAAAACTCGATCTCGTTGGATAATTTATGGAAAATACTGCAAGTTCATATCTCCATGTGACCTTGTAATCATGCAAAACTTAAACAAAGCGGATCAGTGCACAACTAATTTTTTTTTTTCAATTTTCAGAACTGACACTAGGGGACCCAGTGTCGAAAAAATGCTCGAAATAAATAAATAAAACTGCTTTATAAAAATAATAAAATAAAAACAAATTGTTGCACAAAAATAATATAAATAAATAAAAATTCAACTCAGAAAATAAAATTAATTTCACACCATTCCCCGACAATGGCGCCAAAATTTTGACCGTGCTGTCGAGACGCGTCAGAATTAAATATTTATAAAGATTCCTTGACTCACTTATACTAAATATTAGTATTGCCGAGTAACGGTCGAACCCATGAGGAACAGTTGAATTAATTAAACTATTTGAGTTGAATATTTTTGGGAAACAAAAATAGTAATACTAAATAAATAATAGTACTAAAAATAATAATACTAAATATACTAAAAGGGTTGGTTGATTTAAAGTAAACAAGATAAATTAAAATAACAAGTAGGCAAATAAAAAGAAGTAAAATTTAATAAGGAAAAACGATTGTGATTAATATCCAGTTCTTTCCATTATCCCCCGTCTAATTTAATTTATGAATTACTGCAGCACTTTATCTTTTCTTAATTCCTAATGAACTCCTAATCTGAAGTCAACAACAATCTCGGTTAGCTTCAATCGTTTCTTAAGTTTATTTAATCAAAACAAGATCTTCAATTAAACCTATCTAGACGAAGGATTCAAAACAAGCTCTTCAAATTCGTTAAATGCATTAGGAACCAAAATAATGGAAATAGACAGGATATTGAGTTTACAAGCTCGACCCAAAGGATCCTGATTTTGTGTTATCCAACTAAATAAAAAGCAATTGTTTCTACTTATGACTTAGAATTATAACGATTACGTATTATAACCCTAAATCTGGCAATAGATATAAAAACCTCAATTAAGTTGGCCAAACTAATCAAAGTGAATTATAGCATAAATAAATTTGCTCAATAACACAAAAATAATTCAAGGAAAATAAGTCAAGAATATGCGACGGGATTAAAATATAAATCATATAAATACGGGGATGCTGGCCAGGGTTGTTGACGTGTGCTTTTGTATTTCCTTGTTTCCCGTTGTCCTTTTCGATGTGGTTGTTTTCTAAATTTCAAACTCATAGATAGTACTCGCGAGTACTTAGGCATTTTAATTGGATTGTGATTTACACCAGTAATTGTCATTTATGATTGTGAGTGATGATTGTTCCGTCGGTCATACCGGGTGTTCTAATCTATTTTCATCTTATTGATGTGTGTTTCCTCGCTAACCGAGATGGTTAGACGAGTGGTATTTTCATATTTAGCCTGGTGGGTCCCATGTAGGGATCCACGACGTTGTAATATACCCTGAATATCTTGGGGGTGTTACAGAAAATGGTATCAGAGCACTAGGTTTATGGATACCTAGGCTTGTCGGTTAATTGGGTCTAGTTGTGTTTTGTTTTGCACATTGTCACCCCGCTGCCATCATCTCGGTACTTCCAGTGCTCGTAAGTTTTCCTTACTCAATTCCTTGTTTTCCTTGTATCGTACTTCCGATTCTTGAACTGTGACTGTTTTTCCTCTCGTACTTATCATCAGATTGCTATTGCTACCTCTTATCTTTAGTATGGATGCTGGGAGAGGCCGAGGTAGGGGTCGCGGCCATGGTCATAAATGCGGTCGGGGACGTGGGGCAGCCAGTGAGGTGGCCACGTCACATAATTCACGGGCTGGTAGTACTGATGGTCATCAAAGCCATAGTGCTACTCAGGAGGGTGCAGCCGGTGGTGGCGCCGATCTTGGTGTTGCAGCTGTGATGCAACAAATTGTGAACCAAATGGTTGCGATAGCTCAGGCGGTTCAGAACCCGACTCCGGCCCATGCTACTCGGGGCGGAGCAGATCGTTGGCTTCAGGATGTCATTAAGATGCATCCTCCTCAATTTTCGGGGGCTTCAGACCCGATTGGCTGGGAGGGGTGGATCAAGGAGATATCCAAGGTCTTTGTTGCCACCAACTGTCCCGAGGATCGCAAGGTTCCTATTGCCCAATACTTTCTCACTGGGAACGCTACTGACTGGTGGGAGGCTGTTGGGCCTAAGGACCATGTTGCTTCATGGGTCGAGATCAAGGACTTGATGGAGACCGAATATTGCCCGTGGCCAGTTAAACAGTCTCGAGTCCATGCTTTCTATGATGCTCAGTCTCAGGATATTCTTGTTTCTGAAGCTATTGCTGATTACAACCGGGAGTTGGGCTTCGTGAAGTCCCAAGTTCGAGAGGAGAGCGACAAGATTTTCCACTTTTCCAGACGGATGAAACTGAAGATTCGTGACTACATGTCTAGGCTCGCACACCACCTTGAAGGATTACCAGAGTAGAGCTCTTGCATACGATATGTCTTTGACGGCCAGTGAGGCAGCTCGTGAGAGCAAGAAACAAAAGTCAGCCAGGAATTTTCGGGCCACAAGAGTGGAGGTCAGCAGAAATCTCAGTCTGCTAACTTTCCCACTGGTGGTGTTCCAGCTCGTTCTACTGGGGGATTCCGCAGGACTGCCAGTACTCCTTCCCGAGATATGAAGTTTTTTAACTATGGCCGGCCGGGCCACATCAGTCGAGCTTGTCCGAGTCCTTTACTGACGTGCAATCAATGTGGCCAGTCGGGCCACAAGGCTGCTTTCTGTGTTGATAGAGAGAGAATTCTTGGTGCCCAAGCTTCCTTCCCAGTGCCTAGGGAACCAAGTGTGAATCAAGGGTCGTTTGCTTCTCAGTCTCCGCCGAGTGCCAATCAAGGGAGAGGTCGGGGCCAGCCCGCTAGAGGAGGAGCTTCCAGTGTCGGCTCCGATCATCCGCAAGTTTACGAGATGAGTAGGGCCGATGATACAACATCCACCGTGGCCACAAGTACCGTTCATATCGAGTCTCATCCTGTCAGTATGCTTTTTGATTCGGGTGCTACGCATTCATTCATCTCTCTAGATTGTGTGCGCCATTTGAGTCTCAACTGTTTGACGCCTTGTGAGCCTTTCATCGTTAAGCTTCCTAGCAGTGATAGGATCGCTGGTGATCAGGAGGTCCAAGACTGTTCTGTTTTTATTTGTGAGAGGGATTGGCTCTCTAATATTATTATTCTGAGTATTGAGGGTGAGGATATGATTCTCGGGAATGATTGGCTTTTACGGAATGGTGCAATCATGAACTACCGCATGAGGATCATCACCATGTTAGTCGAGGACGGCACCAAGCACACTTTCTTGGGGCGAAAGAGAAACCAGAAGTTCGTGATTAATGCCTTGAAGGCGATGAGACTCCTGCGGAAGGGGTGTACTGGTTATTAGTGCTATGCCTTGCAGGCGGGGAATGGTGGAGTCGAGTTTTCATCGATTCCAGTCGTTAGTGACTTCCCTGATGTCTTTCCTGACGAGTTACTGAGGTTACCACCGGGCCGTGAGATTGAGTTTGCTATTGAGTTAGAGCAGGGTGTGGCTCCAATTTCGAAGGCGCCGTATCGCATGACACCTTTAGAAATGGCTGAGTTGAAGAAGCAGTTGAGTGAGCTTCTTGAGTCAGGGTATATTCGACCGAACGCTTCACCTTGGGGCACACCGGTTCTATTTGCGCGGAAGAGGGATAGTTCACTGCATTTATGTATCGACTACCGTGAGCTAAACAAGGTTACCATCAAGAACAAGTACCCCTTGCCAAGGATTGATGACTTATTCGATCAGTTGCAGGGAGCTGCGGTATTCTCGAAGATCGACTTGAGATCGGCGTACTATCAGCTTCGTGTGAAGGAGTCCGATGTTCCGAAAACAACTTTTCGGACGAGATACGGACATTATGAGTTTGTGGTTATGCCCTTTGGGCTAACCAACGCACCGGAAGTGTTCATGCAGTTGATGAATAAAGTTTTCATAGAGTATTTGGATAAGTGTGTCGTCGTCTTTATTAACGATATCTTTATCTATTCGTGGAACGAGGAAGAGCATGCGCATCAGCTGCGTGTGGTGTTAGACATTTTGAGGACCGAACGACTCTGTGCGAAGTTCTCGAAATGTGAATTCTGGCTGAAGGAGGTGATGTTTCTGGGTCACGTGATTTCAGCCGAGGGGATTCGTGTGGATCCACAGAAGATTGAGGCAGTGCTGGATTGGGCACCGCCTAAGAATGTGAAGGAGGTCCGTAGTTTCTTGGGTTTGGCTGGCTACTATCATAGGTTCGTCGAGGGGTTCTCGAAACTGGCTCGGCCACTTACACAGTTGCTTCAGAAATCTAAGAAGTTCGTCTGGAATGACGAGAGGCAGTCGAATTTTGAGGAGCTGAAGAGATGTTTGACTTCAGCCCCGATTCTAGCGTTGCCATGTGGCAATGAGGGTTTTGCTATTTATAGTGATGCTTCGGGTCAGGGTCTTGGGTGCGTATTGATGCAGCATGGCAAGATTACTGCGTATGCGTCGAGGCAGTTGAGGCCGTATGAGCTCAACTACCCTACTCACGATTTGGAGTTAGTGGCAGTGGTTTTTGCGCTCAAGATTTGGCGTCACTATCTCGTTGGCTCTGCGTGTCATATTTTTACTGATCATAAAAGTCTGAAGTACATATTCACTCGGTGGGAGTTGAATATGAGGCAGAAGAGGTGGCTGGAGTGTAACACCCCAAATTAGGCTGATATTACAGTGCCGTGGACCCCCGACTGGGACCCACCAGGCGGGTGAAAACTTATGAATTAAATAATATAATTGTAGTGCCGAACCACATTATATTAGCAAATACTCCGATGAGGAGCTTAAGTACATTACACCAGGACAAAACAGAATACTAGCATATTTTATATGAAGATAAAATACACCACCCTGAATGAATAAACGTCTCAAACGGAATTTGCAGCGGAAATACAAATGAAGAGAAATAAGAATGACTGAAATGACTGAATTAAGCGGAATGACTGGGGCCCCCTACTAGTATCACTGGGACTCCTCGCCGTCAACATGCTCTTCCCGTGCCTTTGCCTTGCCGTGACCTGAAAACAAAATTCCCCAACGGAGTCAGTTACACAGAACAACAATCCTCAAGGGTTGAAAATACACAATCATGATTTAACTGAAGTTATGAAATATCCTTAGTTATGAATTACGCTGAAGAGGAGTAGCATACTACGCCCGTAATGTTCTGTGCAAGTGTACAAGACGAATGACCGGACACACCCGTCCTTGTACCTAATTAGTCTCACGGAGTTAAGCTTTACTGTGTGCATGGTCCAATATATCGGTGAACCCAATACATGACCATCGCGTGCCCGACTAAAAATTCCACACAGCCACACCCGGCCACGCAATATGAACCCAGAAGGTCATTTGAACGAGAATGACCACAATGAATATCAATGAATAATAATTCGACAAGGCCAAGATGACTCACCGAGATGAAAATAATAGTGACGTGATTGATAACCCAATGAAATGATATGGAACCGTCGTTCCTCGTGAATGAAATGATTATTCGACAATTACAAGTCTCAATGTGATTAATACCATGATGAATGAGTTATGATTATGAATAATCAACAACAAAAGGAATGAACATCCTTTTAACCGAGTAAGAGTTAACTTACTCAACACCGATGAAGAATGTCCGTCCACGAACAACGTCCTAAATGAAATGTCGGTCGCTCGAACAACCTTGAATAACACAATTTACCAATAATTCGATCATTACACGAATCAAATACGATCATAACCGACTCAAACGTCAATACAACAATATCCAAACTCGAATATATCGAGACCAACTCCAAGTTGATTATTTCAAACCATCAAAACACTTTCAATGATATCAATAATCTCATAGGAATCCACAATTTCAAGATTACAACAACGTCAAACGGAAATCCCCAAATTATCCGAAGTCAATCCCAAGGGTTCTTGATATAAATCCCCAAAATAGCCATTAAATCCGTAGGAATGCATTTATCCAAGGTAGATAATCCATATCTAATATATTCCAACAACAATCCAAGCTTACACGAAGGAATCAGAAGGAAAAACCCAAAAATCCGAAATTCTAGATCCAAGAGATTAATACCTTTGATTTGATGAGATGAAGATGATGAAATGATGATTAATCCAACTCAAAGATTTGAAGATGATGATAGATGATAGCAGCCCAAAGAGAGCACTCCAAGTCGCCCGAAATCGCCCGACGTCGCTCAAAAATGAAGAGAAGTGAGAAAATGACGAAACTCGGGCTAAGTGTCCAATTTACACTGCTCCAGATTAGCGCACGCTACGACCTGCTATTTAGCGTGCGCTAATGACACGCTTTTAGTGTAACTATCGCAAGTGCACGATATCGTATCAAGTAGTAAAGTGGACTTTTTGAGTCCGGTTTATCGATCCCACAAGGAAGTTTTGTTATAATTTGAATTATACACTATTAGTCTATTTTTATAGATACTTAAGATGAGTGAAACACACAATTAAAAAGTTTTGTTTAATAATTGCAAAGAAATTGCAATAATAGTTCTAATATTATAAGGAAATAAAAAGATAACAATAATAATAGATTGATTATCGATAAAATGAAATAGTTGGGATTACAAACTTAGTTCGTCATTGGTTATAAAAGATGTATTGGAGATCATAAGATGAATTTACTAATTATGTTGTGTAGATTCGATTTTCCTTAAAAAGACGGTTTCTCTTTCGAACTATAAAACGCCCCTTACATATTGAACAATCCACTATATTTCTATGTTGATTGGCTTCAATACATAGCATTAGGATTTATGAAAATAACTCAAAGAATCATCTAAGGACTAGGGGTATATTTCTATCCCCTAGAACAACTTAGAGTGAAGATCATTTGATCTAATCAAACATATTTTCTTTCGAAACATATGAAGACCATTAATATCGTCATTTATTGGCCAAATAAATAAAGATTGTTAAAACAATGAAAATCACACACAATAATAAGTAATTCACAATAGATCTTTATACAAATATAAATAACATGACTAACCTTGTTTATAATCCCAACTAAAGATTACTTAGCCCATGAAGGGTTTATTACCCATATTACAAGCTTGTGTGGTCATTATTAGTTGAATCAAGAGAAAGAATTGATCCTAACTCCCTTAATAGATAAATAAGATAGAAACAATAAACTCTCTGAACAACATATGTTATACCACACTCAAAGATCACTCAAGAACACAAGTGTGTTCTTCACACAAAAAGAAAAGTTTACAAAAAATGGAAAATTATAAGTTGAATAATGAATGATGAAGGATCTAAGGAGTCTATTTATACACCTAAAGTCATCTAATAACTCCAAAACTCCAGCATTATTACATTAGATCGGATCAATGCCAGCCATCCCCTCAATAATACACCAAAAGTATAAAAAATTAGACAAATCATAGCAATCTGTCAAGAGTTACGCCGTAACATCTGGAGTTACTGACGTAACTAGGTGACTTACGGCCGTAACTCCCGAATGTTACGGCCGTAACGTGGCTTCGTAAATTTGCTCATTTGAAGCTTGATAGTTACGTTCGCCCGAAATTTCGGACTTTGCGTTTTTGCCCCAGATCGGATGATAACTTTTGATATATAACTCGATTTTGAATCCTAAAGATCGCCAATTGCCTCTGGAAAGCCCTACAACATGAATATATCAAAATTCAATAAAGAGAATATTTATTAAACATGTTGTTTCTTGAGTAATTCAGTTATTTAATCCGATCATCATCCGATAAAAATAAAATTATTAAAACTAATAAATTAAAAGCAAAAAACGAGTAGACTAGCTCAATTATGGGTGAATTTTATCGATACAAACCATGGATAAGTGTACAAAACTGACACTTATCACACCCCCAAACTTGAATTCTTGCTAGTCCCGAGCAAGACTCTTTATTATTCACACTCCAAAAATAAAAATAAAAATAAAACAAAAATAAGAAAATTAATACACACATAAATTAAAATATAAAAAGAGAAAAGGAGATCAAAATGCCATTAATAAATAACAACCAGCTTTATACAGTAGATAGAAATGAATCAAGATTCAAAATAAATCTACTAATATTTTTGAAGTTAAAACACGGTTTTTATTTTGTAATTCCAAAATGTAAGGTTTCCCCCCAATAGGTTGATTATTTCTTTCTCACTCGTGATACACATGACTCCCTTTAATGGTTGCTCTCGATCACTCGTTTATTTTTCGACTCAATATGAAGAAGAATTTCATTGGCGTCATCAAATATTGTGATTTTCACAAAATTGAGTGTATTGAAATTCAGCTGCTAATTAATTCAAATCTGCTCATAAACTACATCCCTTTTAGTGATAGCTTTCACACCGTTATTTGCTAACATGTAGCTCTTTTCACTAACACAATTTCTATCTCATTATTTTTCTTTCGTAAAAAGGTGATAGCTTTCACACCGTTATTTGCTAACGTGTAGCTCTTTTCACCAATTTTTCTGAGACGGCAGCTACGCACCAACAATGGTTAGTCCTTTATTTTTCGCAAAATTTAAGACTTCCAAAATTAGGCAGTTGTTGCTGCTCAACACTTCTCCTTTTTGTCATTTATTTTTTTAGGTGATAGCTTTCACACCGTTATTTGCTAACGTGTAGCTCTTTTCACCAATGACTCCTTTTTTTTAGGGAATAGAATTTTTGCAGAAAATCATTTTTTAGTTAAGCATGAAAAATCAAAAACTCCACAAATTAAGTAAATTTCAGTTTTATTTTTCATCAACCAATTGATTCTTCTTTTCTCAAGGTAACGAATGACTCGATTTTATATGATAATTACAAGGCTTGGAAAGAGAGATTAAGGCTCAAAAAATTTTGGAATATACAAATTTTTTTTACCGGTTAAAACGATTTTAGAAGTTTGTATATAGCTAATTTATTGGTGTTATGGCCAGATCTAGAAATCTCAAAAATCAAAATACTATAAATATATATATATAATAATATAAAAAAATTAAGGCAAATAACCAAATCAATCAAAACACACCAAAATTATCAAACAAACCACACCAAAATTACAACACACCAAAATACTAAAACAAACCACCCCCAAACTTGAAAATAAAACTGTCCTCAGTTTAAAAATAAAAAAAATAAAAATCAATGCAGAAAAGCAGAATACTCCCTGTTAAGAAAGTTGATGTCTGAGCTAACGCCTTTTAAAATCTGCAAGAGAATAAATATACGAGGCACACAACAAAATAAAATATACTCGTAAGTATAACACAATTTTTAAGATGCGCATCAAGAAATTCCGTAGAGTCGCCTTACGCTGCCATCAAAGTTTTTATAAAAGCAAAACACGAAATAAAAATTACAGCAATACATAAATCGCGAATAGATGCGCGTCAAGAGATCAAGAAGAAACTCCTTAAGCTGCCATCATTTAGCACGATTATTACACACGACAGAAAGTAAAAATACAAGAGGTCCGACATGGGTTATCAAAGGGAGAGGAATGAATCCACTTTTCGTTTTCTCACGGTAAAATCTTCTACCTGCACAATTTTAGCTAGAGTGGATCTGGTTGAGGAACAAATTCATTGAGTTTTTGATTAGTTCTTACGGTGTTGTTGCAACGACTATGATTCGTTTTGCACGCTCGGAAATAAAGCCCTTTTCGGCGAGTAGTCGATGAAAGACAATAAACCATCAAAGAAACCATTGACATTAAGCACACCTATTGGTTTTGATGAACATTTAGTGGGCTCTGGTAACCACATGAAAAAGTTCCTCAAGGGTGCCAAAACCACGGAAGGGCGATAAAGGCGCGTAATTGTTTATCATGTGAGTTATGCGATCTTGCATATTCACAGATCTAAACTCATCTCCAATAGTTGACCCGGTGATTTTACTTTCAGCCAGAGGTTTTGGGATTATTCCCAACACTCTTACTCCTTCCATATAGGCAGAAGCAGCAGCTCGTCCCATTAATCCTAGACTTCCTCCTCCGTAAACTACATGAATGCATTTTTCTCCTAAGGTACGACCCAAGTTGTGGGCTGCTTCAGTAAAGCATGCCTCTTTTACAGAATTAGCTCCACCAAAAATGCATACTGTGTTAAATTTTTTTGTTGAAGATGATGACTCCATTTTTGAAAAGAAAAAAAAAAAATTTAGAGAGAAACAAAGAAAAGTGCAAGTTTGAGGGATGAATGAAAGAAACCAGTAGAAAGTTTATTTATAGAAGAAAAAGAAGGTAAAAATTGTTTAACAAGTTTGTGATTGCGTTTGATTGTGCTTCAACTAGTCAATAGAATAATGAAAGCTTTTATCGCGTATCACATTTTTTATTCAGAAAATCTCACCACACGACAAAAATAAAAGATACTTACGCGTATGTACAGTAGTTGTGATTGTGGCTCACATCTTCCTCTGATTTTACGTTCAGAAATGGCCTAAACGCCTTCTATGAGTCGGGGAGAAGCTTCCCATCCAATTTTCTTACAAATTGGCAAACAGGGTCTTTTAACGTCAGATTCCCAAGACGTTGTTCATATTCTGGTTTGAATTTATTCCACAAACATTGAATTCCGTTATATACAAGTCCACTAGGATGCGTGTCAAGAGAAATTTCGATATTATCTAAATTCTCCTTATTCAGACCATCATTAATGAACTGAATTTTATCTTCTCTGTTTGTAGATGGAATTCCTAAAGATCGACATTTTGCATTACAGTTCCATCTAGCACATTTATAGCAAACGGCTTGTATCTTTGCTCGTCGTTTCTTGGCATATGAACTTTTTCCAAGCCCTGGTAAAAATCTAGTTGGTGTTTCTGTGAATTCACCTTCTATTCTTACTTTAGCTTCGATAATGAATCTTATGTCAAAAGGTATGCTTTTATTCGTAAGCAACCTCATCCTTTCAAGCCTTGTCTTGTAAATTTTTAAAATTGCATTTTTGCTTAGAAAGGGAAATCTTTTTTCAATTTTAAACAATGTTTCGTCCATGATAAAAAAAAAAACAAAAATAAAAAGACAATGAAAATAATTGAATAAAATATTTACAAATATCAGTTGTTGTGGGAAACTGAAAAATCCGACTTTAATAGTCACGGAGTACCGTTATCCGCCACTTGACCGGACAAACACAATTTAGTACTAAGTTACAACATCGAGAAATTTGTACCTACAAAAATAGTTTACAATGTAAGATTTCAAATATAACTTATACTTCCCCGGCAACGGCGCCAAAAACTTGACACGCTTTTAGTGTAACTATCGCAAGTGTACGATATCGTATCAAGTAGTAAAGTGGACTTTTTGAGTCCGGTTTATCGATCCCACAAGGAAGTTTTGTTATAATTTGAATTATACACTATTAGTCTATTTTTATAGATACTTAAGATGAGTGAAACACACAATTAAAAAGTTTTGTTTAATAATTGCAAAGAAATTGCAATAATAGTTCTAATATTATAAGGAAATAAAAAGATAGCAATAATAATAGATTGATTATCGATAAAATGAAATAGTTGGGATTACAAACTTAGTTCGTCATTGGTTATAAAAGATGTATTGGAGATCATAAGATGAATTTACTAATTATGTTGTGTAGATTCGATTTTCCTTAAAAAGACGGTTTCTCTTTCGAACTATAAAACGCCCCTTACATATTGAATCAATCCACTATATTTCTATGTTGATTGGCTTCAATACATAGCATTAGGATTTATGAAAATAACTCAAAGAATCATCTAAGGACTAGGGGTATATTTCTATCCCCTAGAACAACTTAGAGTGAAGATCATTTGATCTAATCAAACATATTTTCTTTCGAAACATATGAAGACCATTAATATCGTCATTTATTGGCCAAATAAATAAAGATTATTAAAACAATGAAAATCACACACAATAATAAGTAATTCACAATAGATCTTTATACAAATATAAATAACATGACTAACCTTGTTTATAATCCCAACTAAAGATTACTTAGCCCATGAAGGATTTATTACACATATTACAAGCTTGTGTGGTCATTATTAGTTGAATCAAGAGAAAGAATTGATCATAACTCCCTTAATAGATAAAGGAGATAGAAACAATAAACTCTCTGAACAACATATGTTATACCACACTCAAAGATCACTCAAGAACACAAGTGTGTTCTTCACACAAAAAGAAAAGTTTACAAAAAATGGAAAATTATAAGTTGAATGATGAATGATGAAGGATCTAAGGGGTCTATTTATACACCTAAAGTCATCTAATAACTCCAAAACTCCAGCATTATTACATTATATCGGATCAATGCCAGCCATCCCCTCAATAATACACCAAAAGTATAAAAAATTAGACAAATCATAGCAATCTGTCAAGAGTTACGGCCGTAACATTCAGGAGTTACGGCCGTAACTAGGGTGACTTACGGCCGTAACTCCTGAATGTTACGGCCGTAACGTGGCTTCGTAAATTTGCTCATTTGAAGCTTGGATAGTTACGTTTTCGGCCCAGAATTTCTCAGACTTTGCGTTTTTGCCCCAGATCTTCTTCGGATGATAACTTTTGATATATAACTCTGATTTTGAATCCGGAAAGACTACCGAATTCGTCTCGGAAAGCCCTACAACATGAATATATCAAAATTCAATAAAGAGAATATTTATTAAACATGTTGTTTCTTGAGTAATTCAGTTATTTAATCCGATCATCATCCGATAAAAATAAAATTATTAAAACTAATAAATTAAAAGCAAAAAACGAGTAGACTAGCTCAATTATGGGTGAATTTTATCGATACAAACCATGGATAAGTGTACAAAACTGAAACTTATCAGCTAACGAGTTGTACGAACATTCCAGTGAACTCTGGCTGACCAGTTAGCGTACGCTACAACCTGGTAGCGTGCGCTAACTCCATCCCAATAGCGTGCGTTAACTCCAATTGTTAGCGTGCGCTAGCTAATTATCTGCTGTCCAATACTAAAGTCCAGAACCTTCTGTCCTCTGATCTGATTTCGGTAGCATACGCTACAACCAACAATTAGCGTGCGCTACTACACCGCTTGCGTACGCTAAAAACCACTCATAGCGTGCGCTATGAATTAATCCAGTGCAGTCCAGTAGCCACTGGACTCAACCTGATCCGTCCTTAGCGTGCGCTACTACAATCGACTAGCGCGCGCTACTTACCATTCGTAGCGTGCGCTACTTATAACTCACTGCACCAAGTACCTTTCCGGATCGCTGTGGTAACATTAGCGTGCGCTAATGCTGAGTGGTAGCGTGCGCTACCTGTACTCAATTAGCGTGCGCTAAAAGAGTACGTAGCGTGCACTACTCCTCACGCACAGCCCACAATGAAAAAGACAATCATGATAAACACGGCACGAAACTCCAATTAGATTAGTGATGAATGACGATTGATACACGATACAATTACTCTGAACGATGAATACCATGATTGAATATGAGTGACAAATGATCATTAATGAGTGAAATTACTGAGTGATAAATACTGAATGATAATTACTGAATTACAACCGGGTATTACATACACCCCCCTTAAAGGAGTTTCGTCCCCGAAACTAAGGGTCAAACAACTTGGGATAACTCTCCCGCATACTATCCTCGGTTTCCCAAGTAGCCTCTTCGACTCCGTGTCTACACCACTGAATTTTAACCAAAGGAATCGTCTTATTCCTCAACTGTTTGATTCGCCGCTCTAAAACTCGTATAGGACGCTCCTCATATGAATGATCATCGGCGATCTCGATTTCGTCGAACTGGAGTATGTGACTCGGGTCGGCAACATACTTCCGCAACTGAGAGACGTGAAACACATTATGAATTCGGCTCAATGCCGGAGGTAAAGCCAATCGATAAGCTAACTCGCCTACTCGATCCAAAATCTCAAACGGTCCAATGAATCTCGGACTCAACTTTCCCCTCTTCCCAAAACGGAAGATACCACGACTCGGGGATACCTTGACCAACACGTGGTCACCTGACTCAAACTCTAATGGTCGACGACGGTTATCTGCATATGATTTCTGTCGACTCTGAGCGGTCAACAAACGACTCCTGATTAAATCTACCTTCTCACGGGCGGCTATAAGCATATCGGGCTCGGTGCCGATTGATTCTGATAGGTCATCCCAACACAAAGGAGATCGACAACGACGACAGTACAAGGCCTCGTAAGGTGCCATCTTAATCGAAGCATGCCAACTATTATTATACGTGAACTCAATCAATGGTAGTTGGGCTTCCCAATCGTCTTTCCAATCGAGGACGCATGCCCTCAGCATGTCCTCTAATGTCTGAATAGTCCTCTCTGATTGCCCTTCGGACTGAGGATGAAAGGCAGTACTGAGATTAAGCTGGGTTCCCATAGCACGATGAATTGATTTCTAAAAATGCGACACAAACCGTCCGTCACGATCGGAAACGATACTTTTAGGAGTTCCATGCAGTCTCACTATCTCTTTGATGAATAACTGGGCAAGTCTCTCGGGACCCCAAGTATCCTTAATCTCAAGAAAATGAGCTGATTTAGTTAAGCGGTCCACAATTACCCAGATCGTATTCATGCCACGATGACTCGTCGGCAGACTCGTGATGAAATACATAGAAATGTCTTCCCACTTCCATTCTGGAATAGGGAGAGGTTTCAGCATACCCGCCGGTCGCTGATGTTCAATCTTAACTTGTTGGCAGGTTAAGCATCTCGAAACAAATTCTGCGACTTCTCGCTTCATATTACTCCACCAGTAATTTTTTTTCAAGTCCTTGTACATCTTGCTAGACCCCGGATGAACAGAATAAGGGGTAGCATGAGCTTCTTTCAAAATCGAGTTTTTCAACTCGTCATTCGCCGGTACGCACAACCGATTCTTAAATCTCAAAAGTCCATCCTCGTGGACCACGAATCTAGGGGCTTTCCCCTGAGCCACATCCTCACGGATGCGTAACAATGATGGATCCGAACCCTGATTCTCTCTGATTGCCTCCTCAAGTGACGATGAGATCTCCAACATACAAAGCTGTCCCTGAACTCGCTGAAGCAAGACCTCGATCTCGGGTCTAAGGAATTCCTGCTGAAGCTCCTTCTGAACCGTTAAACGGGCAAGAATCTGCTCCTAAACGGACTTACGACTCAAGGCGTCGGCGACAACGTTCGCCTTGCCCGGGTGGTAAAGGATCTCGATATCATAATCTTTGATTAATTCCAACCACCGTCTCTGTCGCATATTTAACTCCTTCTGAGTAAATATATACTTTAAACTCTTATGATCGGTTAATATCTAACAGGTAACGCCATAAAGATAATGACGCCAAATCTTTAAAGCGAACACCACGGCTGCTAGCTCCAGGTCGTGGGTCGGATAATTAACCTCGTAAGGTCTCAATTGCCGTGAAGCATAGGCAATAACCTTTCCATTCTGCATGAGCACACATCCGAGACCCTGTCCGGACGCATCACTATAAACCACAAATCCTTCCGTCCCCTGCGGCAAGGAAAGTACAGGCGCTGACATTAACCGGCTCTTGAGTTCCTCAAAACTCCGTTGACACGCGTCGGACCACGTGTATTTCTTATCCTTCCGTAAAAGGTTCGTCAAGGGTTGAGCGATTCTAGAGAATCCCTCCACAAATCGCCTATAATAACCCGCTAATCCGAGGAAACTTCGGATTTCCTTAATATTCTTCGGAGGTAGCCAATCTCGAATAGCCTCCGTCTTCTGAGGATCGACACGAACTCCGTCAGATGAAATTACGTGTCCGAGAAATGTCACTTCGGACATCCAGAACTCACATTTGGAAAACTTCCCATAAAGTTGTTCTCATCTCGACACGTCGAGCACTTGATGAAGGTGAAACTCGTGTTCCTCCCGGTCACGAGAATAAATCAAAATGTCATCGATGAAGACAATAACAAACTGATCCAAAAAGTCGATGAAAACCCGATTCATTAACTCCATGAATACCGCAGGTGCATTAGTCAATCCAAACGGCATAACCAGAAACTCATAATGACCATAGCGTGTTCGAAACGCCGTCCTCGCGATATCCGACTCTCGAATCCGTAACTGATGATATCCAGATCTTAAGTCGATCTTGGAAAATACTAAAGCTCCCTGAAGTTGATCTAAGAGATCATCAATACGGGGTAAGGGATACTTATTCTTGATTGTCACCCTATTCAACTCCCGATAATCAATACACAAGCGAAAAGAACCGTCTTTCTTCTTGACAAATAACACTGGTGCTCCCCACGGGGACGCACTCGGTCGAATATAACCCTTCTCGAACAACTCCTCAAGTTGGTTCTTTAATTCCTGTATTTCGGTCGGGGCCATCCGGTATGGTGCCTTCGATATCGGGGACGTACCAGGCTCCAACTCAATCGTGAATTCCACATCCCTCTGTGGAGGCAAACCAGGTAACTCGTCTGGAAAAACATCGGCATATTCCCTCACTACCGGAATGTCCGTCAACATTACTGATGATTTCTCGGTTTTGGTCATATAGCACCAATAACCAACACACCCCTGATTGAGTAATCTCACTGCTTTCATCAAATTAATGACCTTACGAGCAGTAAGGATTACCTCCTCGAACACACATTCAACCCCATCGTGCAAAATGATAGTGATCATACGATTACGGACACTAATGATGGCATAATGTCGATCCATCCATTCATTTCCCATGATGACGTCGTCCATCGGCAAATCTACTACGATTAGGTCCACGCCATACACGACCATGAAACGAATCGACAATTTCAATCTCACGATTACCGATAATTCGTCTACCATCAGGTAGGCCAATGACATAAGGCTCACAACTAGTAGCACTACCCAGACGTAGTCTACTCAAACATGACTCGGAAATGAATGAATGCGATGCACCAGTATCAAAAAGGGTACACACAGGTTGAGATAGAATATCGAGTGTACCTGAAATCATTCGGGCCTCTGGATCATCAGTCTTCTTCATCTCATAAATTCGGTGCTTGATAGTCCCGGCACCGGACGCTCCCGTCTGCTGGCTATAGGCTCCACCTTTAGTCGCTCCTGTCATCTAAAACGACGCTGATTGAGTGGCCTGATTCTGAATGGATGACTGCTTAGGGGCCTGAGATGACGTCTGAGTAGGTTTGGAGTCCCTACGGCAAAAACGGGCCTTATGCCCAGCAATCCCACAGTTATGACACGTGATAGTCTGCCTCGGGCACTTGGTGCTGACGTGACCCGGTTCTCCACAATTAAAACTGGTGATGGCCGAACTGGCCGCTCGTGACTGAGATTCCGCGGGCTTAGACGTCACAGGAGGTCGCTCAGAAAAAGCAGAGCCCGCACGAGGTTTCTTGAAGGTTGTCTGACCGCCCTCAGACTGATTACGATTCTTCGATTTTTTGCTAGCAGACTGTTGGGAAAAACAAACACCCTGTATCGAATCAGCCGGGATACCCGATCCCTGTATCAATTGTTATTTGTTATTGAGAAGGTTTTGACATATATGCCAAATACAGTAAAGGAAAACTGTATCGAGGCTTCAAGGCTTTATCCTATATCGAAGACCTGCCTCGAATCAGCATAAGTGAAGCTCGCCAGTATAGCAAGAAGACTTGTAAAAGATCAAGTATGGAAACTGTCTCGATGCCCTAAATACAGTCATCTTCCATACAGTTCACAAAAGGACAAGAAAGAACACAAGTCAAGTTCCGTTGAACAAAGAAGTATTTAAATACTCAAGGATAAAGTATTTAAATATCGATCTTCAGATCTTCAGAATCCCGCGAAATCCGGATCATGTCATATTCCCGTTGAAGGAAATCTTATTCAAACGGACATCTCAACGGATACTTTCTTCAGAGGCTATATATATCCTTGAAGACATTGAAGATCAGTTACAACACACCAACTGAAGTAACCTAACTCTCAAAGCTATCAAAGATATCATCTGAGCAAACATATCTTCTAAGCATACTGCAAGTTAGAACGAAAGAGATATACAGTGCTCAACATCAAGAACAGCTATCATCAGCTCAAGATCTTGATATTTAAAGCTGCTGTTCTTACCTGGTTACCTACCTTTTACCTCTGTGTAAAAAGCGAGCTCTGTGTGAACTCAACAAGTTATTCTGACCTGTGTGGGACGAATAAGGACGAAGCTTTGGAACTGTGTGTGAAGAAGCTAGTCAAGAAGGAAGCTTTAACCAATCTGTGTGAACGATTGAAAGTGACATTCCTTGTATCAATCTGTGTGAACGATACAAGGATAGGTTTGTTTATAATTACGTAGTTGTGTACGCAGTAATTATATAATAAACTTTTTACTCCTGTGTGGAGGACCAGTGGACGTAGAGGGGTTTACCTCGAACCACTTAAATTACTGTGTTATTTACCTTCTGCTTTTACTGTTTGAAATAACTGTGATATATTAAGTATACACCAAATACGTCGTTGTTGTATCCACAGCAACTAACTGTATCCAAGACTTCCGCTACGCACTCAGATTTAGATTCCATACAGTTTGTTGTTTAAACGATTTTCCAAACTGTATCCAGTATACTTAAGTGGCCAACAAGTGGTATCGGAGCGGTTGATTCTAAAAAGAATCAGTCGTATTTCTTTTAACCGAATCAGATTCAAATCACTTATTTTCAAAACAATCTCTTTCATTCCTATATTATCAGTATGGATACTTCTATGATTAACAAAGTCCCTCTGTTCTCTATTAACGAATTTGACGACTGGAGAATTAGAATGGAAGCTCATCTTGCAGCAATGCACGAAGAGATGATTTTTGTTATACAGGATGGTCCGATCAAGATCATGAAGGTCAATCCAGCCGCAAGGATTGAGGGCCAAGCCCATGCTGAAATGCTCGAGAAAGAACGCGAGCAATGGACAACCGATGAAAGGAAGCGAGCCAATCTCGACAACGTGGCTAAGAACACGTTATTTGTCACTCTTGACAAAGGCACGTTCTCAAAGGTAAAGAGCCGCAAAGCGACCAAAGAAATCTGGGATAAACTCAAGTTAATTTGTGAGGGAACCGAGCTCTCAAAAGAAAACAAGATTTCAAAACTTACTCAGCAATTTGAATCTTTTGAAATGAAACCAACGGAAACACTTGAGGAACTTGACCTCAGATTTACTGGTATTGTTGGTGAACTTGAAGCGTTGGGCAAGATTTACACCCAAAAGGAGAAGAACTTAAAAATTTTCAGATCTCTCCCAGCCCGATGGGACATTAAGACCACAGCTATGCGTGTATCCTGTAATCTTAATGAAATATCCACTTTTGATCTCTTCTCTGACCTTAAAGCTTTTGAGTATGACATTGACAGAAGAGAGAAAGCTGAAGAATCTCCTTCAAAGGTCACAGCTCTCGCTGCTGTATCGAACCGTCGACACAGCATGCCTAGCTCGTCGAAACCCGGTCACAAGAATGCTGACAGTGACGACGACATCCTGTCACAAGATGAAATGGCGCTTCTAATGCATAAATTCAAAAAGTTCATCAAACAGT
This sequence comes from Orobanche coerulescens, assembly GCA_033398695.1. Classification (NCBI taxonomy): domain Eukaryota; kingdom Viridiplantae; phylum Streptophyta; class Magnoliopsida; order Lamiales; family Orobanchaceae; genus Orobanche; species Orobanche coerulescens. Next base: position 100,803,563 of record CM065812.1, read on the forward strand.
CTGGAAAGACTCCCTACAGGCCCAAACCTGTCAACAAGGTAAGTACCGAAACATCATCTGGTGATGCTAACCTGTGCTATAACTGCAGGAAACCAGGCCATTATGCAAACAAATGTCCTCATCCCAAAGTCCAAAGATTGCCTGAGGCCGAGCAACAAGAGAGAGATGAAAGAAGACGTGCTTGGAAAGACAAGCTCAAGGCCCTGATTGGAGAATCAGAAGCCTCCCCACACCATCCACCTCCGCGAGAATGTCTTGGTGGTCATCGAGAGTGATTCATCCGACGATGAGTTCGATGATAAAGCATACATGTGCTTTATGGCCAAAGATGTTCCGGAAGGTGAAGACAATGACGATGAGGTAAGTTCAACCTCGCTTATTCCATCTAATGCATCTCATACTTTGAAAATATGATGAATGAATTCAAAAACATTCAAAAGGCCCATGAGACTCTAAAATCGAGAATATACGACTTCAATTAACAAATCTAGAGTGAAAGATGAAAATGACTTCTTGAAAATAAACTATGAAAATATGTCTCTTGATTGTGAAACCAAAGAAGGTCGATTTTTAAAAACTCATGGAGAGCAATCATCAACTTGCTCATGAACTAAATCTTTGTTAAAACCCATAATGAGAGCAAGACAAATGATTTGGTTCTACTACAAACCAAAATTACAACTCTCGAGAAGCGAGAAACCGAACTTGAGACCATTCTCAAGTCTTTTGAAAAATCGTCCAAAAGAATGGAAGAAATTCGAGCACCGGGCAACATGCTCATGATAAAAGTGGCTTAGGATACGGCTCATGTTCGAATAAAGGTAAAACTAGTCGTGTTCGTCAAGAGTGTGGAACACATTCCAGAATCGGAAGATACTCCTAGTCCCATAAAGGAACCTCGTCACCGAGAAAACCGAAAGCTGCAATTCCGCCTCAACTCTACTATTCGAGACAGTGGAACCAACAACCACTCGAAGGCGTAATCTACAGATGCTCCACAAGCATATCATCAAAGCCGACAGTCATTCGTAAAGAAGACGGTATCCAACCACCAAAGGCCCGCAGCGGTACCCTCGATAAAGTGCACCTAGGTATTGGATACAGAGCCCCGTTATCCCTCAAGACACAGATGCGATTCGGTATCAACAACGATTGGGAATCCAACTGGAGACCCGGAAGACAAGTCTGTTAGGCCTAGGAAAATGGCTCCACCTCCTGACGGCACTCGCATCTTGGAATAATAATAATAACCCCGAATTTTACATGCATAATAATTATCGTGATTATAACAACTACGGATATGCCCCGTAGATACCGCAATCTTGCATCGAGTACATCCTACAAGAAACCAATTGCTTGTCAGAAAATCGGGTACCTAAAGGAACTAACATATATGGACCCAAAATCAAAGGGGACCTAAATCTACCTAATTTCTTTGTTACAGGACATCCTAGAGGAGGATACAGGTACTTCGATAGTGGATGCTCACACATGACCGGAGATAGGAGCAAGCTATCGATTTTGTAGAAGGTCGTGGTCCAAAAGTTCGCTTCGGTGATAAGTCTAAAGGAAGAACAAGAGGGAAAGGAAACCTACTTGTCGGGAAATTCAAGGTCACCGATGTTGCATATGTTGAAGGCTTACGTATAATCTACTTAGTATTAGCTTGATTACGTGATAAACAGTTCTCGGTGAAGTTCTATATAGATCATTTGAGAGTCAAGAACACCCAAGCCAAGGAAGTTGTGCTTACAGGAAGCAGATCGTAATATGTACATTCTTGACTGGAAGCCTATGAGCTCCTCAATTCCATGTTTTGTTGCCAAAGGCACTGCAGATCTTAGCTGGCTATGGCACAAGAGGATGTCTCACGTCAACTTCAAGATGATCAACAAGCTTTCAAGACAGTGTATGGTTAGAGGTTTGCGGATGTGTCATTCAAGAAGGACGTCTGCGGACCATGCGAGAAAGGCAAGCAAATCAAGTCAACCCCGAAAAGCAAATCCTACCTTTCAACCCAAAGAGTGTTGGAAATGCTACACATGGATCTCTACGGTCCTGTAGACCCGGTAAGTTTGGGAGGTAAGAAATATTGCATGGTTGTTGTTGATGATTATTCCGTATGCTTGGACGATCTTTCTTAGCAAGAAGAAGGAAACAACATCAAGGTCGCCCGAGCTCCCGAGAAAGTTGCGTAATGAAAAAGCATCAAGTATCGTGTGCATTCGTTCCGGCAGAGGTACCGAATTTACTAACCGCTTTATAGAGCAATACTGTCGGAGAATGGAATACAAAGACGAGTACTCACCGCCCGTACACCTCAACAAAATGGTGTTGCCGAGCGAAAGAATAGGACGTTGAAAGAAGCAACAAGGACAATGATTGCCACAAGCAAATTGCCGCGGCGTTCGGGGTGAAGCAACCAATACAGCGTGCTACACTCAAAACCGTCAGATCGTCAACAAGCACCACAACAAAACGACTTACGAGGTATGGAATAACAAAACTCCATTAGTTTCGTATTTTCACATTTTGGATGCGGTGTTACGTATTGAACAACGAGAAGGACCAACTTAGAACCTTTGATGAAAAATCGATGAAGGAATATTCGTAGGATACTCCTCCACAAAGAAAGCTTTAGAATCTTTAATAAAAGGAGGCTGACGATCGAGGAATCAGTTCATGTAGTGTTCGACGAACGACACCATGACCCTACAGGAGTAGATGATATCACTCAGGACATTCACCATCTATCTATCTTGGATCCACCTACACCCATAGAACCTGTAGTTGATTTAGAAATCAACCCCGCAATTGTAAGAATCGATGTGGATGAAGGCGACGCTGCATGTCAAGCCGTACCCACGAAACTTTCGATACTGACGGATCTGAACTAGAACCCGACCGAAGATGGTTGAGAGATCACCCGCAAGAGCTGATCATTGGAAACATTAATGCAGGTGTTTCTACTCGTAGGAGAATACAGAGTACACAAGGAAATGTACTTTGTGCACAAGAAGAATCTAATGTCAAGTCTCACAGTTTCCTGAATGGAAATCTCAATCCGAACTTAGGAGACTCAATATGTGCACTATCGCTGTATTCTTAGCCCAGTCCAAACCTGTTTCGACCATAGACGCTCTTAACAACTCTCATTGGATAACATCTATGGAAGAAGAGCTTAACGGTTTCGAAAGAAACAATGTATGGTATCTTGTACCCAGACCGACACACCAATCGGTTATAGGAACCAAATGGGTATTTAGAAACAAAAAGGATGGAAATGGACTTATCATAAGGAACAAATCCAGACTAGTAGCACAAGGCTATTGTCAGGAAGAAGGAATCGACTATGATGAAACCTTCGCCCCTGTAGCGAGACTAGAAGCCATTAGGATATTTTTAGCCTTTGCCGCCCATAAGAGTTTTATCGTATACCAAATGGACGTCAAGAGTGCTTTCTGAATGGAGAGCTTACGTAAGAAGTTTATGTTGAACAACCACCGTGGTTTGCCAACACAGACGGTATCGATCTAGTTTACGAGCTAAGGAAAGCGCCAGACGGACTTAAACAAGCCCCTAGAGCACAGTACGAAACCCCGTCCCAAAGATCTAACCAACAATGGATTTGAGAAAGGTCTCGTCGACAAAACCTTGTTCAAGATACAGGAAGGTGATGACCTTCTAATGGTACAAATCTATGTCGATGATATTATTTTTGGTTCAACTAACCTTGCTCTATGTCAAAGGTTCTCACATCTCATGCAAAGCAAATTTGAAATGAGTATGATGTGGAACTTAGTTATTTCCTAGGTTTGCGTGTAAAGCGATTTGCCTACGGTATATTCATCAACCAGAGAAATACAAAGAAGGAGCTTCTCAACAAATTTGGAATGAACACTTCCAAATCCTCGCCAACCCCCATGAGCACTTCCGTGCAAATTAGTGCTGATGAAGCCGGAAAGCCGTTTGACCAATCACTCTACAGGAAGCTCATTGGTTCGCTCCTGTACCTAACGGCTAGCAGGCCCGATATCGATTCTTTGTTGGAGTGTGTGCGAGATACCAAGTTGCACCTAAGGAATCACACTTCAATACAGCTAAACGAATCTTGAAATACGTTAAAGGAACAGTCGATGCAGGACTGTGGTATCCTAAGGAAGGCGGATTCGATTTAGTTGGATACAACAACTCGGATCTCGGAGGCTGCAAGCTAGATAGGAAGAGTACAAGTGGAACTTGTCACTTTCTCGGACCTAGACTCGTTTCTTGGTTCAGTAAGAAGCAATTGGCTAACTCTCTTTCCACGGCTGAATCAGAGTACTATGCTGCTGGTAGCTGCTGTATGCAGATCCTTTGGATGCAAAGAACAATCGCCGATTATGGAATCGATGCTAGAGAGACTCCAATCATGTGTGATAGCACGAGTGCAATTGCAATCACGCACAATCCTGTTTTGCACTCGCGCACTAAACATATCAACATGAAGCATCATTTCATCAGGAATCATGTCGAGAACAAGGATGTCCGCCTGGAAAAAGTTCATACAGACATCCAGCTGGCCGACATTTTCACCAAGCCTCTCGACACAGCAAGATTTAACATGCTAAGAACAGAATTGGGAATACTACAAAGACTCCTGTAAGTAAATTTACTGCTTTTACTCAACAATTGAGGGGAATGTCAGAAGACCCGTGAATACTGATTCAACATTAATTATCTCGTACACTCGAAACATCAATACAAGATCAGAGCGAACGAAGTCATATGAATGCTACAGCTGATGTGTGCAATAATTAAGGGGGAATCTCAGAGACCCATGAATACAAAGATTAATCCAAATATTCTTTGTATGGAATTTAAAACCTATTAGTACCTTTTTAAGGGGGAACGTCAGACGACGCGAGAACAAAGACATGCTATAGGATTTCGATTCAAGATATAATATAATATTATTTCCTTTTAAAATAATTTTTGTCCACGTGCCTGCTTTTTATGTCAAACGTCATGTTCATTAAATGCCTTACACGACATCCGACAATGAATCTCAAAAGCCGCGATGTTTTTAAATTGTTTATTATTTTTAAACCGCTGCTTTAGGCATTTAGGTATCAACCTATGTCAAGTGGGACCATTGTATTTTAAAACCTTTTAATGGATTAGCGTACGATTACACTAAATCCATCCCGACCGTCGATTTCAAAACCGGTTCCCATCCCTTAAAATCGACCATTCGTACTGCAAAACCCTATTTCGCCGCCCAAGTATAAAAGGATCAGATTCGCCATTAGAGACTCTTTACGCTTTCTGCAATTACAAGAGATCTCAAGCAAACAGCCTACATATTTTCTGCATATTCACTGCAAATTTCTACTGTTTTCTTCCTCCTTCGCTTTAAGAAAACATCCATGGCTAGCCAATCTTCTTCCCCCGTTCTGAAGAAAACCTCCAACATCATTGATGGCCGGATCTTCTCGAAACCTGTCATCATCGAGCGTATCATCTCGGAAATCAACGACACCGAACCAATGGAGTATATCATTACTCGTCTTGAGCAACAAGGTCTTTATCGCTTCGGGAGCAAAACCGCTGACAAATACGACGCCCATCTGGTTGAGGAATTCTACCTCAACGCCGCCGTTCGTTTTCTGTCACTATCCCAGGGAGGACATGTTGCTGACATCACTGCAACAGTCCAAGGAGTGCAAATCTGCATCAATAGCGACCTACTTCAGAAAATCTACAGGCTGCCCGCCGACGGCCTGACCATGGACCAGCTTGAGACATTCGGGTCTCAAGAGCTGATTACCAAGTTTTATGGACTATTTACCGGGTCCAAAGTGGTTGATATGGTGACAACCACTTGTCACAAGAAAAATTTTCTTCTTCATTTCGTTTATCTTCATGATTTCTGTTCCAGGATCATTGAAAATCGAACCGGTGCGTTCGAGATGTGCACGAATCTAAGGTTCAGAATGATGGTAGCTATTTTGACCTGTGAAAAGGTCAATTGGTGCCAAATCATTCTGAAACGTCTTCAAGAAGAGGTGTGCAAACCTGCCACCCAAAAGAAATCATTTGGTTTAATGCTGAACTTCATCCTGACGAAGTGCGGAGTCAAGCAATCCGCCGATGCCAAGAAAAACAGCTCACAGATATATTTAGGAGGCGTCAAGCCCACTGCTTATAACCAGAGCACCATGCATGCCAACCATCCGCGAACCAGGCACATGCCTATTTCTGACAACCCCAGAGATGAAACCGTGAAGGTCCATGAAATGGAATCTTCAAAGAAGAAGCGAAAGCGCTCTCACAGCAAGAAGCACTCTGCTGGTGAGAAGTCCAAGAAGAGACTTCGGAGGCTCTCAAAAATCAAAACCAAGCACTCCGAGGATGTCTCGCCCGTGGCGCAACCCACTAATGAAGAACCCCAGGGCCCAACCCCTGCGGAAGAGGTGTCTCCTACTGCATCGACAGTAGATCCCGAGCCTTTGGCGGCTACGACGGATATAGAGACATCTGCCAACATTCAAGACGTTAGCACGTCACGCCCATTCGAGCCAAAAGCTACCTCTCCTCTGCGGATCCCACACCCGTGCAGATCCAATTTCCTTCGGGGCACCATCCCCTGCAAGGAGTCCATCTTCCGTACAGGATCCCATACCTGTACCGGAATCCCTCGAAACAGCGTCTCCAGACGTGATTCGAAGTCCCTCCCCTGACTCAATCATAAATCAAACACTTCTTTCGGTTCAAATTGAACAATCGTACGAAAGATTTCTGCAATGGAAAGGCTATAGGCTAGCTCCGTACGACACACTGTACAATTGGAGCGAATGGAGCCACGAAGAGCGATTTGTCTCCGAAGTAACAGACTCAACTGAAATTGAGGCCCTGCTACGATGGGACAACGCCTCTTGTAAAGACCTCATTGAAAGCCACCTGCTGCACAAATCTGACGCCAGAAGAAAAGGAAAGAAGAAGTCAGAGGACTCTCCCATTAATCCAAAAACTGACGACGACCATGACTCAGACGACGACGACGATGCTCTTCAAGCAGGTCTGAGAATAAGCCGTGAAGAGGCTGAAGTCCAAGCTGCCTCTCCACCCAGAAAAGACGAAGGACCATCTACCCAAGCTAATCCACCTTCGCCACAGCCGGAGAACATTCCCGACCAGGAGGAATCAGTCCCTCCAGTCGAGGAAAATCAAGAAATTTTGGAACAGGCACCCGAGCCTGTTGCGACCGAAGAAGCCATTCCTGCAAGCCAACAGGAGGATTCAGTCCCTCCTGCATCCTTATCTGCCGAAGAACCTTCGCCACAGGACGCTTCTGAACCAACTGTCGCCGTACCACAAGAAGCTGCTCCCGCCCCTGCAACCATGGAATCCGAGGACGGTACTGAACCTGAGGATGTCCAACTTACTTCACGTCCATCCGTGAATGTAAGAAGGTTGAACGGCGCTGAAGACTTCGCCCAGCCTGACTCTCCTATCTCTGCCGCACGTAAAGAGCGCCTGCGAGCTCTTGGCCTTCAGACTGTATTTATCCAAGATGCAGTAAATGCTCTGTCTTCCGTTGAAAAGGCACTGAATTGGATGCACACCTCTGCAGTCGAAGAAATGACCACTCTTCAACACGAAGTATCTCGAGTTGTCGACGCATTCATTCTTCTGCCAGAAGTGTTCAAGCAAGCCTTGAAGATCATGCAAGATAAACAAGAGCAACTGCTGAAGGAGGAAGCTACAAAGACAAGGATTGCTAAAGCCAAGACTGCCTGTGTAATGATTGAGAACAGCTCTCAACTGCGTGCCCACGATAAAAGCATTCAAGAAATGTCGCAGACTCTTTCCTCCCTTGTTGAAAGAATAAACAGCATCGAGACCAAACAGGACGCCGCTCTTGAAATCCTGCAAAGTCTTGATGAGGCCAAAAAGGGGGAAGAGACACGAGAAGCTGCAAGGAGAATAAGACTGCAACAGGAAAGGGAATTTGAGGCTGCTCAGAGCAGTATCGCTGCCGAATTGAACAAGCTAGCACCTCAATCCCAAAGCTTTAGAATTTCAGGCTCCAGACCAGAATTCCATGACCCAAATGTCCCTTGGCAAAATCTTGTTCAAAGACCTTCGCAAATACGTCTGCCGACCAACCGCAACCCAACTGCCGAAGAAGTGAAGCACTGGAGGAAGAATGAACTGATGAGATATTTTGTCAGACTCATCAGGGAATCCGCCATCTTCAAAAATTATAAAACGTTAGCGGAAGCGGCAGATAAGTTTTCAAAGATGCTAGAAGAAGGTAAGCTCCCTCTCCAAGTCGAAATGAAATCAAAACATAGAAGAGGAGATCGGGTCACCCATACAGAAGATTGGATACTTGTCTTTGATCGTTCATATGAAGGAAGAGCGATTTACCAGGAACGAGGCAATGATTCACTTCAAAACTGGTGGCGCGGCACCGAGTACGAGCAAGGAAAGAGACCATGGAGGCATGCGGATCAAAGATAAAGAGCTGAAATTTATGTATATTATTTTCGTTTTTGTAATTTCTATTCAACACAGCAAACTTTGTACTCAATTATTTTGAATATCAATAAAATAGTTTGTTTGTCTTGAAAGATTACAACTCGTAATCTACTGTGTTAATGTATGATTACTTTAAATTGTTTGATAGGAATCTCAAGTTAGATAAACTTGATTGAAAGATTAAGCTGTACGAACTAGTCTACGAACAGTTCATAGTTTCAGTTGTAAACTTAGAATACATTGTAAGATTGTGCCTGCGCGCCAATCATAAGCTTAAGTTGTAATAAATCTCAAAACTGTATCGAACGTGCCTGCGAGCAGTTCATTATTGTAGACTAAGTCACTAAGTCAGACCTATTGACAAAAGACCAAGAAATGCCGAAGTCATCGAAGAAGAATGCTTCATAAAGAAGGTTTTGGCATCATCAAGAAGACTCGAAGAGTTGAAGTAAGTTAGTCTTGGCAAATTGTCAAAAAGGGGGAAATTGTTGGGAAAAACAAACACCTCAGATCGAATCAAGGGATACCCGATCCTCAGACGATTGTTATTTGTTATTGAGAAGGTTTTGACATATATGCCAAATACGAAAGGAAAAGCAGATCGAGGCTTCAAGGCTTTATCCTATATCAAGACCCGCCTCGAATCGGCATAAGTGAAGCTCACAAGACAGCAAGAAGACTTGTAAAAGATCAAGTATGGAAACTGTCTCGATGCCCTAAATACAGTCATCTTCCATACGATACAAAAGGACAAGAAAGAACACAAGTCAAGTTCCGTTGAACAAAGAAGTATTTAAATACTCAAGGATAAAGTATTTAAATATCGTCGCCTTCGATCTTCGTAATCCCGCGAAATCCGGATCATGTCATATTCCGTTGAAGGAAATCTTATTCAAACGGACATCTCAACGGATACTTTCTTCGAGGCTATATATATCCTCAAGACATTGAAGATCGATAACACACCAATCGAAGTAACCTAACTCTCAAAGCTATCAAAGATATCATCTGAGCAAACATATCTTCTAAGTATACTGCAAGTTAGAACGAAAGAGATATACAGTGCTCAACATCAAGAACAGCTATCATCAGCTCAAGATCTTGATATTCAAAGTCTTTGTTCTTACAGGTTACCTACCTTTTACCTCTGTGTAAAAAGCGAGCTCTGTGTGAACTCAACAAGTTATTCTGAGCTGTGTGGGACGAATAAGGAGGAAGCTTTGGAACTGTGTGTGAAGAAGCTAGTCAAGAAGGAAGCTTTAACCAATCTGTGTGAACGGTTGAAAGTGACATTCCTTGTATCAATCTGTGTGAACGATACAAGGATAGGTTTGTTTATAATTACGTAGTTGTGTACGCAGTAATTATATAATAAACTTTTTACTCCTGTGTGGAGGACCAGTGGACGTAGAGGGGTTTACCTCGAACCACTTAAATTACTGTGTTATTTACCTTCGCTTTTTGTTTGAAATAACTGTGATATATTAAGTATACACCAAATACGTCGTTGCTGTATCCACGGCAACTAACTGTATCCAAGACTTCCGCTACGCACTCAGATTTAGATTCCATACAGTTTGTTGTTTAAACGATTTTCCAAACTGTATCCAGTATACTTAAGTGGCCAACACAGACGAAGGTTGCTGCTTAGCAATTTCCTTAGCTGTAAGCTCATAGGTAAGAGCTTTCTCGATGAATTCGTCCAATGTGGTGCAATTATGATTAAGCAACTGTAGTCTCATACGGGGTTTTAGCCTCTTGCTGAAATACTTGATTTTATCCGCCTCTGAATGGATGATGGATGAGGCGAAAGGGAGAAGTTCCTGAAATTTCTCGGCAATGGCGAGAACATCCTCGTCTGCTGAGGGGTCGGGTGTGAGTAATTCTGACAGCTTGGCCTCTCTTAGTGGGGCCGGATAATACCTCTCCATCATGAGAGTCTTGAACTGCTCCCAAGTACATGATCCTTCGGTGGGCTTCAACGACAACCACCAAGAATGAGCACTCTTACCCAGATAGTAAGCCGCAACTGAGACTTTGTGTTCTTCGGGACACTCTACCATCGCAAATAGCTTCTCGAAGTGTTCGAGCCAATGAACAATATCCGCCGGCTTAGATGAGCCTTCAAAAGTAGGTGGCCTTTGGCGAGAGATGTCGCCGATGATACTGCTCACATTCCTCTCTTGCCTCTGAGGTGGCGGCGGAGGAGCCTGTTGATTTTGATTGACTGAGTTATGCATCGTCTCCATTAGATGTGCCACCTGGGTCATTTGGGCCATCATGCCCTGCATAAAAGCAAGTGGGTCAACCCGAACGTACCTTCTGACTGAGCCGTGTCCCGGGTACGACTCCCCGATAGTGAATGATCGCGTCCAGGTGAATGAGTGGCAGCGTCGCTGCTCGATGAATTAGCATTATTTCTCGCATTCGCACGTGTATTCACACGAGCTCTTGGGATGCGGCCCACACCACGGCCTCGTACTCCTCGTCCTCTTCTTGCTCTCTCCATACTGAAGTAGGAAAGTCACATGATGATTATATTCCCCGCATGAATATCACATTATGATTATGACATGTGATGATGAAAATGAGCATACATGCTCTAACACAGTGATTACATGAATGATTAACTGAGGTGACATGATTATCTGATGAAATTATTGAAATGATTATCTTGAACAAGTTAACAAGGTTAATGATATGATCTTCCAGATCAACAACCTAGTAATGAAATGACTTGAGTGATTAATGAGTTAACATGACCGTCCTGGTCAAAATGAAAATGATGATTGAGGATTGTTAAGTGATGAATCATGAATGAATGATTATTGCCAGAAATTATACCATGGCATTAGAAATCTTACAGTTCTTGGTCTGATTGGCTCGGCATTTGCACAGGTCACACGTGACGCGAAAGTCCAATGATACTAGTCCGATGACGATGATTTCAAATGAGACATGACTCGGAAGGTAGTATTGAAACCACGCTCCGATACCAACTCTGTAACACCCCAAACTAGGCGGATATTACAGTGCCGTGGACCCCCGACTGGGACCCACCAGGTGAGTGAAAACTTATGAATTAAATAATATAATTGTAGTGCCGAACCACATTATATTACTAAATACTCCGATGAGGAGCTTAAGTACATTACACCAGGACAAAACAGAATACTAGCATATTTTATATGAAGATAAAATACACCACCCTGAATGAATAAACGTCTCAAACGGAATTTGCAGCGGAAATACAAATGAAGAGAAATAAAAATGACTGAAATGACTGAATTAAGCGGAATGACTGGGGCCCCCTACTAGTATCACTGGGACTCCTCGCCGTCAACATGCTCTTCCCGTGCCTTTGCCTTGCCGTGACCTGAAAACAAAATCCCCCAACGGGGTCAGTTACACAGAACAACAATCCTCAAGGGTTGAAAATACACAATCATGATTTAACTGAAGTTATGAAATATCCTTAGTTATGAATTACGCTGAAGAGGAGTAGCATACTACGCCCGTAATGTTCTGTGCAAGTGTACAAGACGAATGACCGGACACACCCGTCCTTGTACCTAATTAGTCTCACGGAGTTAAGCTTTACCGTGTGCACGGTACAATATATCGGTGAACCCAATACATGACCATCGCGTGCCCGACTAAAAATTCCACACAGCCACACCCGGCCACGCAATATGAACCCAGAAGGTCATATGGACGAGAATGACCACAATGAATATCAATGAATAATAATTCGACAAGGCCAAGATGACTCACCAAGATGAAAATAATAGTGACATGATTGATAACCCAATGAAATGATTTGGAACCGTCGTTCCTCGTGAATGAAATGATTATTCGACAATTACAAGTCTCAATGTGATTAATACCATGATGAATGAGTTATGATTATGAATAATCAACAACAAAAGGAATGAACATCCTTTTAACCGAGTAAGAGTTAACTTACTCAACACCGATGAAGAATGTTCATCCACGAACAACGTCCTAAATGAAATGTCGGTCGCTCGAACAACCTTGAATAACACAATTTACCAATAATTCGATCATTACACGAATCAAATATGATCATAACCGACTCAAACGTCGATACAACAATATCCAAACTCGAATATATCGAGACCAACTCCAAGATGAGTATTTCAAACCATCAAAACACTTTCAATGATATCAATAATCTCATAGGAATCCACAATTTCAAGATTACAACAACGTCAAACGGAAATCCCCAAATTATCCGAAGTCAACCCCAAGGGTTCTTGATATAAATCCCCAGAATAGCCATTAAATCCGTAGGAATGCATTTATCCAAGGTAGATAATCCATATCTAATATATTCCAACAACAATCCAAGCTTACACGAAGGAATCGGAAGGAAAAACCCAAAAATCCAAAATTCTAGATCCAAGAGATTAATACCTTTGATTTGATGAGATGAAAATGATGATTAATCCAACTCAAAGATTTGAAGATGATGATAGATGATAGCAGCCCGAAGAGAGCACTCCAAGTCGCCCGAAATCGCCCGACGTCGCTCAAAAATGAAGAGAAGTGAGAAAATGACGAAACTCAGGCTAACTGTCCAATTTATACTGCTCCAGATTAGCGCACGCTATGACCTGCTATTTAACGTGCGCTAACGAGTTGTACGAACATTCCAGTGAACTCTGGCTGACCCGTTAGCGTACGCTACAACCTGGTAGCGTGCGCTAACTCCATCCCAATAGCGTGCGTTAACTCCAATTGTTAGCGTGCGCTAGCTAATTATCTGCTGTCCAGTACTGAAGTCCAGAACCTTCTGTCCTCTGATCTGATCTCGGTAGCGTATGCTACAACCAACAATTAGCGTGCGCTACTACACTGCTTGCGTACGCTAAAAACCACTCATAGCGTGCGCTATGAATTAATCCAGTGCAGTCCAGTAGCCACTGGACTCAACCTGATCCGTCCTTAGCGCGCGCTACACCAAATATTACCGTGCTCTACTACAACCGACTAGCGCGTGCTACTTACCATTCGTAGCGTGCGCTACTTATAACTCACCTGCAGTCCAGTACCTTCTGGACTGCAGCCAGGGTAACATTAGCGTGCGCTAATGCTGAGTGGTAGCGTGCACTACCTGTACTCAATTAGCGTGCGCTAAAAGAATACGTAGTGTGCGCTACTCCTCACGCACAGCCCACAATGAAAAAGACAATGATGATAAACACAGCACGAAACTCCAATTAGATTAGTGATGAATGACGATTGATACACGATACAATTACTCTGAACGATGAATACCATGATTGAATATGAGTGACAAATGATCATTAATGAGTGAAATTACTGAGTGATAAATACTGAATGATAATTACTGAATTACAACCGAGTATTACATGGATTTGATTAAGGATTACGACCTCGAGATCCTTTATCATCCGGGCAAGGCGAACGTCGTGGCGGATGCCTTGAGTCGGAGACCGGTTACGTTATGGACGCTTGAGATACTTACTTCTCAAACTGAGATACGGCGGGACTTGATCGAGTTGAGTGTTGAGATATTGTTGCCAGGAGCTGTCGGGCAACTTTGCGCTTTGGATATTTTGTCGTTGTTATCGATGGAATTAAGCTGAAGCAATTAGAAGATACGATGATTACTCAAATCCGAGAGAATGTTCTTAAGGGAAAGTCTTCTGGGTTTGTGATTCACGAGGATGGTGAGTTGAGATTCCAGAGTCGGCTTTGTGTACCGAACGACTTGGAATTGAGGCAGAGTATTTTGCGAGAGGCCCATGCTATGCCTTACCCAGTTCATCCTGGCTCGAGTAAGATGTACAAGGACCTGAGGAGGAACTTTTGGTGGAACGACATGAAAGAGGAGGTCGCATGGTTTGTAGCGAGATGTTTGACTTGTTAGCAGGTCAAAATCGAGCATCAGCGACCGGCCGGGTTACTGCAGTCGCTTCCCGTTCCGGAATGGAAATGGGAAGATATTTCGATGGAATTCATCACGAGCATGCCGAGATTGAAGTCTGGTATGAATATGCTTTGGGTGATTATGGATCGTCTGACCAAGTCGGCACATTTTCTGGGCATCAAGGATACTTGGAGCCCGGAGAGGTTGGCTCGTGTATTTATTGCACAGATTGTGAGGCTTCACGGTACTCCGAAGTCTATTATTTCGGATCGTGATAGCCGTTTTGTGTTGTATTTTTGGCAAGCGATACATAATGTGTTGGGTACTCGGTTGCGTCTGAGTACTTCTTTTCATCCTCAATCAGATAGGCAGTCGGAACGCACTATCCAGACGTTTGAGGATATGTCATCCGAGCTTGATTCGGTAGATAATTGCCCACACGATATCCGGATCTTAGGTGGGATATACTCTAGAAGATCTTGAGGAAGAAATACAAGAAGATCAAGGAGGAGTACGAAGGGGAGTTCGATCGACCCAGAAGGAATTCTCTGTAATATCCGCATTTTTCTTTTCCCGGTATTTTCATTTTTGGTGTATTTTTCGTTTTTAGCGACCCACTTGTAACCGTATTGATATTTCGAGAATATTTAATACTGGATTTTTTGTCATCCGAGCTTGTTTCGGACTTGTTTTACTCACTTCTGTGTTTAATGTCATTTCTGTCGCTATTTCGTTCGATTCTCCTAACCGTTATTCAGAACCACCGTTTTGGGGCTTCCGTAGGTCCGTCTCATGTTGTTATGCACGTTGTGAGCTTTTGTTTGTGGTTTCGATCATGTATCAGGTATTTCGGATGTTTTGGGCCGTTTTGTAATTTTCCAAAGTTTTTGGGTTATTACTAACGTTGTAGTTTCCGTACCCTCGGGTAGTCGGAATTGCGTTTCAATTGAACGTTTTATTTACTGTCGCGATACTTGTTGTGATTGTATCCGTTGGTAATTGGTACACCTGGGTATTCTCCGATTATTCATTGTCGAGAAGTTATTTCATTTCTAGTCTGCTGTCACAGGCATGATACGACCGTAAGCCAGGGACGTTACAGCCATAAGACTCGATAGTTACGGCCGTAATCTTGCCTTCGTACGGCCGTAACAAGACTTCATTTTTTCTGCTTGGGTTCCAATGGCATCTTATGGGCGTAAGGAATGGTGAGTTACGGTCGTAAGAGATGATACAGCCGTAACTAAGGGGTATTACGGCTGTAAAACGACTTACTTATGGCCGTAATGTTCGTGAGTTACGGCCGTATAGGGATGATGTTACGTCCGTAACACCTGCCAGTATATAAACTGGTAGCGGCCGATTTTTCTTCATTTTTCATCCTTCTCTCTTCTCTTCGCGACGGTAGCGACTTTGGAAGCTACGGTTCGTCCGATTTTCACCCAAACTCTGTTGTAGAAGTATATTCAAGCATCATAACATCAATCTATCACTAATCATCCGTTGGTCATCTTCGAATCAAGGTAAAATCTCTTAGAACCCTACTTTTGGGAATTTGGGGATTTTTGATTTTATGAATGTTTCGTTCCGTGTTGTCGATTAATCCTTGTTGTATATGATTAATCTTAGTAGTATTGTTGTTTTCCCTACGATTTCATGGTAAGTTTTGTGGTATTTGTGGAATTGAATGTGTTCAGTTGCGATCCATCCTCGGCGTTGGTTTGTACGAGCTTACATGAATCGTTGGTGGGGTTTCGGATGTCTTCCATTATTGTTATTCTTGTTGAATTGGTTTTGATGGTATTTGACGAATCGTCTAGGTTCGGTGTGTTTAATTTCTCGCAACCGCGATTGTTTCCTTCCGTAGTTTCGTCGTGATATCGAGGCAAGTACCCTTAATGAACTTACATGCTTAACATGGTAGTATTGCATGAGTAACGTGTGTGTGTGTGCTCACTACGGGTTAGATCCAATGGGGTCTCGGTAGGGTCCACATAGGCGTGGACCCGCGAGCTTGCTTTTAACCACTACGGGTTAGATCCGACGGGGTCTCAGTAGGGGTCCATAGAGGCGTGGGTCCGCGATTAATTATGGTGCATTTTATAAATGTGTTTTGGATTATGGCGTTTCCGAAAATGTGTGTTTCAAACTGATGTTTTCTCATTTGCATGCTTTGACTATATGTATAAGGTGTAAGTTGTTCATTGGTTACTTATACTAGCGTAATTGCTAACCCCTTTGGGGACCCGTTTTGGGGAAATTCTTGTTATGAATTTCAAGTTATGTTCAGCCGGACGAGAGGGCGCTGGGACAGTACGAGGATGCTGGCCAGTGTTGTTGACGTGTGCTTTTGTATTTCCTTGTTTTCCGTTGTCCTTTTCGATGTGGTTGTTTTCTAAATTTCAAACTCATAGATAGTACTCGCGAGTACTTAGGCATTTTACTCGGATTGTGATTTACACCCGTAATTGTCATTTATGATTGTCAGTGATAATTGTTTCGTCGGTCATACCGGGCGTTCTAATCTATTTTCATCTTATTGATGTGTGTTTCCTCGCTAACCGAGATGGTTAGACGAGTGGTACTTTCGTATTTAGCCTGGTGGGTCCCATGTAGGGATCCACGGCGCTGTAATATACCCTGAATATCTGGGGGGTGTTACATTCTCCACCACTTCGCTTCAAATGTATGAATTACCAATTTCTACTGCGTAAATACATATATTTAAATTGTTAATTAATCTGTTTAATTAATTAATTGACAAACCTAAATAGATCCGCTATTTATGTTGATTAGTTTATAAAACCTTTTATTCCATCTCGCTTCCGCTGCATTTTATACTCCAACAATTGGTATCGGAGCCGGTCTTTAGGTTCTGTTAAATTTAATTAATTTGTGATTAATTTGCTAGCAATTTAAATACTCATATGGTATGATGTTTGGAATATTTTTGCTAGAAATTGTCTTGCAGGTGAATATAGTCCAATTATCATGGCTATGTGATTTATTTTATTTATTTATGTGTTTTGGTAATTTGGCCTGGTTTTGAGGCATGTATAAAGTTTTTCCCGTGAGAAAATCCACGGGTAGAATAGGATTTATTTTTTCTTGTATTTTTTTTTATTGTAAATTCGATGTATTTTATTTGGTGTAAAATTTGTAATCGAATTGGAATATACAAAGTATTGAAGGAAAAGAAGTCCAGCGCAAAAAGGAGTCCTGATCGGACGAATCGACCGAGACGAGCCTGCTGCCGATCGGGACTCGGCCAACTTGCTGTCTCGGCCGAATGTGGCCTGCCGCGCTCGGCCAGCGGCAGGGTGCCGGGCCGCGGGTCGGGTCGGGCCGCGGGTCAGGTTTTTGTCCGGGCAGGTTCGTTCGGTGTATGGTCCTATTCGTTTATCCGTCATTCGTTGCGTCCGTTGGAGCACAATAATTTTAATTTAGAAATTTCTTGTGCAATTAATTTTGTATGGAAGAAAGTTTCTAAATTTGGTAATTTTTGTGCCCCAACCAGGAGGAGGTGACGAGATGCTTGAAGCAGTGGGAGCAAAAGAGCCGAAGATTTTATCGTTATTCAAAACGAGGAATAGAAACCATGATAATTGGATTTGATTATCTAATTTTTTTATGTTGGTTTTACTGTTTTGATGAATAACATGTATGGATGTATGCGTGATATGTTTCTTGCATGTTAGGACGAGAAAATTAAAAACCTTAATTTTTCAAAATAACTAAGTGTATTTAATAATTGATTTTTAAAATCAAATTGGCCTCTATAATTGGTTAAATTGTGAAATAATTAGCATGCGCGTTGACATTAGAGTCTTCCTCCACATCAGATATGCTGATTATTGGCTCACTAGTTTTAAACTTCAATTAGATAGCAAAAATGTGAATATTATTTTTTATGATAGGACCTCTCCATCTGTAGGACTATTATTATTAAATAATATTTTAAGGATTGTTAAATTATGGTGCTCACTTAGGTGTATTAATTAATAAGCTCCCCATCGAAATCTATGTTAATTTAATACATGGCCAAGAGGAACCAACTATTAATTTTAATTGTCAAAACGCATCTTGACTAGATAGTAAAATTAAAGACATTAAAATCTACTTGAAAAATGTATATGTAAACGTCCACACTAACGTGCTTGCATGTGCGGTTTTTTGAGGTGTTGGTTGACTGCATATATATTGTGTTTTAAGGTTTTTCAATATATTTTGCTTCGAATTATATGATGAATGGTGTTTTAATTTTATTCTCAGATGTCTTTCAATCCACTAGCTGTTATTCTCAAAGAAAATAAACTTGATGGCACTAACTTTGCTGACTGGAAAAGAAATCTTGACATTGTCCTGACTGCCGATGGACATAAATTTGTTTTAACTGAGGAAAGCCCTCTGGAACCAGAACCATATGCCACTCCTGAAGACTTCGCTGAATTCCGAAAATGGAAAAAGTCTGATGAGATGGCTCGCCGTTACATTTTGACTTCATTGATAAATGTATTGCAGCATCAGACGATGGCCTCAGCCGCGGAAATGATGAAAAATCTCACCGAGATGTTTGGTCATCAGAACCAGGCGGCTAGGCAAAATGCAATGAGGGTGTCGATCACAACCCAAATGTCTGAAGGGATTCCAGTAAGGGATCATGTTCTGAAAATGATGTCTCATTTGAACAAACTGAGCATACTGGGGGCCACTATCGATGCCGACTCGCAGGTCGATATTATCTTGGGCAGCTTGCCAAGAAGCTTTGAGCAGTTCCGCCTCAACTACAATATGAATCGTAGGACTTACACTTTGGCGGAACTTAGCTTCAATATGCCGAAGGTCTCTTCAAACAAGGTTATCATCAAATTCTTGCAACAACCGGTGTTAGTTCTTCAAAACCCAAATGGGGAAAGAAGAAAAAGAAGGTTGGCCAGAAGCAAATGGCAACCTTCAAATCTAAGGGCAAGGCTCCTCGATTCAAGTCTCCTCAGCCCGAGGCAAACAAAAAGCCGAAGGGCAAATGCTATAAGTGCGGTCTGGAGGGGCATTTCAAGAGTGACTGTCCTAAGAAAGGTATGTCTCATGCACTAGTAGTCAAAACATGTTTGGCTGCCTGTTCTATCACTTCATGGATAGTAGATTCGGACTCCACTGATCATGTTTGTTATGACTCGCCGGGGTTCCAAGTAACCAAGGTACTTAGTGCGGATGAGATTACTATTAGCTGGGGTGACTATTCCAGGCTGAAGGTTGTTGCAGTGGGAGTCGTGCAGTTAAAAGTTAATAATAGAATTCTAGTCCTAAATAATGTGTTATTAGTACCTGATTTTAGAATGAATTTAATTTCAGTTTCTAAATTGCGTTGTGATGGATATTCAGTTTCTTTTGTAGATAATGCAGTTATTAAAAGAAATGATAAATATGTTTGCACGAGTACTTATAATGAAGGACTTTATATCATTAATGGTGCACCAACTCCCTTGCATAATTATAAATCACTTAATTCTTTGACTAATCCTAATTAAAGAAAAGAACTTTCGAGCATAAATCAAACATATTTGTGGCATTTACGATTGGGTCATATTAACCTTAGAAGGATTCAAAGCTTGGTGAGCGATGACCCACTGGATTCGCTCCAAGTTGAGTCATTTCCAATCTGCGAATCCTATCTAGAAGGGAAAATGAATAAAAGGAATTTCCAAAGCAAAGGAAATCGTGCATAAAATGCATTGGAATTAGTACACATCGATGTATGTGGTCCAATGAACATCCAGGCTAAGGGTTGTTACGAATACTTCATCACATTTATAGATGATTATTCGAGATATGGATATATCTATTTGATGCGACGTAAGTCTGAATCTTTTGATAAGTTCAAAGAATTCAAGGCTGAAACGGAGAAGCGTCATGGACAGAGTATCAAGTCACTATGATCTGATCGCGAGTATCTTAGTGGAGAGTTTTTGGATTTCTTGGCACATGAGGGGATTACTTCCCAGCTCACTGCGTCTGGTACATGACACCACAACAAAATGGTGTTGCTGAACGAAGGAATCGTACTTTATTAGAGATGGTTAGGTCAATGATGAGTTATTCTGATTTGCCGATTTCGTTTTGGGGATACGCCTTGGAAACAACGGCGTACATTCTAAACTTGGTGCCTTCGAAATCAGTTCCAAAAACACCCACAGAACTGTGGAATGGGCGCAAGCCCAGTCTAGGACATGTTCGGATTTGGGGTTCACCAGTACACGTGCTGAATAAGGAAGCTGATAAGTTGGCATCTCGTACACAATTATGAGTATTTGTAGGATATCCGAAGGGAACGAAAGGTGGATTATTCTACAGTCCTAAAGATCAGAAGGTCATTGTTAGCACCAATGCCCGGTTCTTAGAGGAGGACTATGTAATAAGCCACAAGCCTAGGAGTGAGGTCATTCTAGAAGAACTTAGGGGCGAGATTTCGACAATACCAATTATACAAACACCTAGTGTACCAAGTATCGACACTATTGTGGATATTCAAACCAAGGACACACCTCGCCGTAGTGGGAGGGTTGTTCATCAACCTGAATATTTCATTGGTGTGGGAGCATCATCGGACCACTCCCCGAACTAGGATGAAACGGATCCATGTACGTATAAGCAAGCAGTTCAAGATAAGGATGCTGAATCCTGGCAAACAGCAATGGAATCCAAAATGGGATCTATGGATTCTAATCAAGTGTGGGAGCTAGTAGAGCTACCCAATGGGGTAAAACCCATTGGAAGTAAGTGGGTCTACAAGCGTAAGAGAGGATCGAAAGGGAAGGTTGAAACCTTCAAAGCAAGGCTTTTTGCAAAAGGTTACACTCAGAAGGAGGGCATCAACTATGATGAGACCTTTTCGCCAGTAGCCATGCTTAAATCGATCCTTATTCTCTTAGCTATAGCTGCGCATTTGGATATGGAGATTTGGCATATGGATGTCAAGACTGTGTTCTTGAACGGGAGTCTTGATAAGGAAATCTATATGCGCCAACCTGAGGGATTCATTGCTGAAGGGGAGGAGCACTTAGTGTGCAAGCTTAAAAGAGCCATTTATGGTCTCAAGCAAGCTTCAAGGTCTTGGAACATGCGAATTGATGAGGTCATTCAATCGTATGGTTTTGAATAGTGTCCTAGTGAGGTTTGTGTATACAAAAAGTGCGATGGAAACTTGCTAGTGTTTCTTGTACTGTACGTAGATGATATACTTCTAATTGGAAACAATGTGAAGGTATTATCAGATGTATGTCTGTCTGAGCAATTCGATATGAAGGATTTGAGAAGCTGGGCACATCCTTGGTATTAAGATCTTTCGAGATCGCAAGAAAAGGATGTTGTGCTTATCTCAGGCATCCTATATCGATACGGTGCTAAAGTGGTTTAGTATGGAGAATTCCAAGAAAGGTTTCTTACCTTACAGACATGGAATTCAGCTATCTAAGGCTATGTGTCCTAGGACACAGAAGGAGATAGATGACATGAAGCTGGTCCTTTATGCTTCGGCAGTGGGAAGCCTCATGTATGCTATGCTTTGCACTGGGCCTGATATCTATCATGTTGTAGGCATGGTGGCGAGATATCAGTCGAACCCAGGACATGGACATTGGATTGCTGTCACGCATATACTCAAGTACCTGAGAAGGACTAGGGAGCATATTCTTGTATATCAATCGGATACACTTTATCCTTTGGGTTACACTGACTCAGACTTCAGTGCGGACAAAGAAAAGTCGAAATCAACTTCCGGATATGTTTTCACTTTGGGAGGTGGAGCCATCAGTTGGAGGAGTGCGAAGCAGAAATGCATAACGGACTCTACCATGGAAGCCGAGTATGTAGCAGCCTCAGAGGCAGCTAAAGAGGCGGTATGGATCAAGTACTTCCTAAAGGATTTGGGTGTGATTCCTAATTTGCCTAGGAGTATTACACTTTATTGTGATAATATCGGTGCTGTTGCAAATTCGAAGGAACCACGGGCCCACAAAGCAAGCAAACATATCAAGCGCAAATATCATATCATTCGAGATTTTGTAAAGAGAATGAATATTATTGTCTCCAAGATAGCATCTGAAGACAACCTAGCTGATCCTTTCACGAAAGGGTTGCCCTCAAAGTCATTTGAAGGGCATATGGAAGGAATGGGGTTGAGATGTATGACAGCATTGCTTTGAGTATAAAAGGGAGATAGATAGACATAGTCTAGATAATATACTTCAAAAGCATGCTCTGAGTATAAGTGGGAGATTGTTAGGGTTGTATACATCAATGCATACTTTATGCTTGTATTACCTAATTTTCCGGTCTTTATCTATGAGAATATTTAATTCATTTATCACATGTTTTGTATATTCATTCACGCTATGGTTATGCAAATGTTGTCTAAATTACTTTATATTGTAGATAATGTGGTGTGTCGAGTCACACAGAAGATCACATTATCGGTTCCTTATATAGTAACAATTAGTTCACAACCTATATAACATTAGACCGTTATGCGAGAGGTTGTAATACATGCTTGAGATTGGTTGGTCTTGACCATTAGCATATATTACCGTATTCGGTATACGTTGAACAGGATCGAGGCGAGATATATTCTTCTGTACTGACTATAAGAAGAACACACATCTCGGACAATTATTATTTCTTAATTCTAGTGATTAATATTTAATTATATATATTTAATATTTATTGCTTTAATTTATCATAGGTGAGAGCCACAATGATTGACTCAATATGCTCGATATTTTGGGCAATATTATTTTTATATAATAATTAATATTATAGCTAGAAAACGTGTCCCGACCAGTCGGGTTGATCATGTCCCTTGAGGCACTCGAAAGGATTATTATATTAAACCCTGCAGGTGGAATTAATTTTCCGATATAATAATAAAAGTCGAGTGGTATACTCATGTATAACATATTAATTAATTAAAAGCTGTCAGTAGCTTAAATTAATTAATGGACATGAAATATCTTAAACATGAGAAATAATTAATTCAAAAAGGAGCCCAATTTCGTAATTTGAGATTTTGGTAGGAAGTGCAATATCAACCTTTTAGTGAACTAAGTTGATATTAATAGAGTCATCATATTAGGAAGAGTCCTAATATTGGAAAGATGATCTCTATTGGGAGTCCTTACCTTATCCTCCTTAAGGTCTCTAGAGTAGCCCAACACACCTATATATAGGACTACATGGGGGTCCGATTTTCATACTCTTCTTGAACAAGAAATTTTCGATTTTTTCCTCTTATTTTGTGTTTAATTGTGGATCTTGACTTGTGTCTTGGATTTCACAATTTAGCTAACACAATATTTTTCTAAATACATAAATATTCAAGAAAAATAGAGAGAAAAATTTGTGAGGTATTTCTTGAAGAATTTTCGGCCTATCCCATACTGCAAGTCCAAGTTTGATTCGGTAGATTATTGCCCACACGATATCCGGATCTTAAGCGGGATATACTATAGAACATCTTGAGGTAGAAATATAAGAAGATCGAGGAGGAGTATGAAGGGGAGTTCGATCGACCCAGAAGGAATTCTCCACCACTTTTCTTCAAAGGTATGAATTACCAATTTCTACTGCGTAAATACATATATTTAAATCATTAATTAATCTGTTTAATTAATTAATTGACAAGCCTAAAGAGATCCGCTATTTATGTTGGTTAGTTTATAAAACCTTTTATTCCATCTCGCTTCCGCTACGTTTTATACTCCAACAAAAAGATGCTTCACTAGCATGCCTACCTGAAGGAAATGAAAATAGAGTTACTTCTCACAAAATGTTAGCAAAAAATTTACCTTTTTTTCAAGTACATATTTGTTTATTGTAAATAGATGCTTTATTATTTTTGTACATGAATGTATTATGTTGGGAATTGATAGTTGCTTATGCATGGGGTTTATTGTTGGTTCTTATATTATTGAGCTCTTGTGGTTGATGGTTAGTTATAAGTGAATGTAGATTTTGGCAATGGATTTTAAATTGAAATGTGAAATATTAATATATATTACTGCAGAAAATACTAATATATATTATATAATAATTGAAGTAGAAAGTCCTTTTTTTACTACGCCAATTATAAAATAACCGAATTTAAAGGCATTCTTTTACTTCACTTACCCACATTTCGATCATAATTAAAAAAAAACCGAGATAGACTTCGATTATTAGGATATTAGACTTCGCATAAAAAGCAAAGTCTAAAATATACCTTTTACTACACGAACATAGACTTCGGTAATTATAATGTTTTTACTTCAGATATTATCCGAAGTCTTTGACGTTTACTCTTACAATGTGGAGAAGGAAAAGAGAAAGAGAAAAAGCACGGGAAAAGAAGAAAGGGAACGAGAAGATAAAGATATTAACAAGGTAAAAATGAATATTTTGATATATTATTTTTTAGATATTTTTTTTATTTGGCGCAAGAGTCACTTGATGTCAATTTTCGAAATTCTTATATCTAACTTGCTAATTAAATTAGTATTCTGTATAGCTAAAATATAATTTTATTTTTAGACATCATGTGGATGCCAGTATAACTCCAATTATCCTCTATCAAATATGAGAGAGTTCCCCTATTTTAGCAACAACAATCTCAATTTTGGTGGTTGTGGTATGCCTCCTTAATATGTTTTTAATTAATGTCTTCATAGAATCAATACAACTCATTTTGGAGTGGCTTCCGCAATCCAAACAGTGGACCTTATAGTAAAGAACAATTTGAAATATGTACTTTGATGATTTTGTTTGGATTTAATTTGTAATGAATATGTTTGATTGTTGTTTGATCTATTGTTGGGATGATTTGGTCAATTTTACAGTAGAAATTTTGTCCATTTTTTTAATTATTTATATTTTGTTAATATTTTTCTCTTTAATATTACTTTTGAAAAATTATTTGTTATCCTTAAGTTTATTTTTTTAACAATCGGCTGAGACAATATGCCTAAATAAGAACACAAAAAATTAAAAATTTCACTATCTCACTTATTTGAAAGAAAATGATAGACTTTTTTAATTTTATGTTTATATGTGAATTTATTTGTTTCTAGCTCACATGTGCAAGACACTCACTTGTCCACCTGGATACCACCTAGACCAGACACAAACCAGGCCCTCTTTCCATGCTCCGTAAAAGGACCTAATTTTATATGATAAATTTTGATATTATGTTTGACTATTGTCACGCCCCAAGAGTAATGATGACGTGGTCAACGAGTCATTGGAGTTCATGGATTCCTATGATCGTGTATTCAAACCAAAGAATTAATTTCTTTGTTTATTTGCTTTCCTTTTTAAGTTATGTTAATAAGCCCGTCCGTATGTTGGACTTTATGGGCCTTGATTATCTATTTAAACACTTAAACCTAGATCATTAGGGTTGTTGATTATTGATTTGAAATAAAATTATTGAGGATTGTCTAGTACACGTAGTGTCAAGACGATTATCTCTTCGTGTTACGCTTCCGCTACGTCAGTTGGTATCGCGAGACCAGGCACGATGCCGCCCCGTCGCCAACCCGCTGGTCATGCTGCCGCCGCCCATGCCGACGCGGACATGGCCGATCTCAGCCGCCAGATCGCAACTGTGGCAGCCTCGTTGGAAGACCTCCGTCTCGTCATTGTCAACTCACTCCCGGCCGCACAACACGGGCCGCCGCCCGATCCCGATCGCGCTGGACACGTCCGACGTCGGCCTGCCGCCGCCGCTCCGGAGCCTGTTCCTGCGGATTCCGATCTAGACGACGAGGCTACTATCGACGACAATCCCTTCGCTGCACTCGCGCGTCCTCCGGTGCGTGTACGCGGGGATGACGATCGCCGGTGGGAGTCAGGCTTTAAGCTTGATATCCCTGAGTTCAACGGAACGCTCGATCCATGTGAGTTTCTGGATTGGGTTAATTGTGTAGAGGATTTAATGGAGTTTAAATCGGTTCCAGACCCTAAGAGGGTTCCCTTGGTCGCGACGCGGTTCCGTGGCCGTGCGTCGTCATGGTGGCAACAGCTCAAAGCCACACGTCGTCGGCAAGGTAAATCATGTGTTGATTCGTGGGATAAACTCCGTAAATATATGGAGCGGGACTTTTTGCCGTATGATTATGAGGCTACCTTGTTTCGCAAGTTTCATGCATTACGGCAGGGTGTTCGTTCGGTTGATCAATATACGGACGACTTCTATAAGTTTCTCTCCCGCATTGATGTTCGAGATACGCCGTCGCAACTGGTCTCTCGATATATTGGGGGTTTGGCGCGTTCAATCCAGGATACGATCGTCCTCTTCTCGCCGGCGTCGATCTCCGAAGCGCACCAACGCGCTTTGCTTGGAAGCGAGCCACCCGCCACTGCGTTTTCGCCGGCCACGCCCACGCCAGCCACCATGGCCGTGCCCCAGGACTGATCGCACAGCTCCGCGGCCGCGAGGCCGCGGTAGCTCCTCCACTTCGGCCGACGCGTTGCTGCGTGCGGTGAGGCGTGCCACCGTCGCGCGTCGTGTCCTCAGTCCGTCAACGCACCCTTATGATGGATTCTTGGGAGACGACCCATACACGGGCCCTCCTATTTTTGATGATGATGAGCCGCCACCGATTTGCCCGAGGAGCATGTGATGGGAGATCTGGACGATTGCTCATCATTCGGCGTTCTTGTAGCTCAGAAGATTCCCCGAGACGGAACCTCGGCGACATCATATTTTGAGTCCACTGTACTATCGGTGGTAAGGTATGTCGCTTTATTGTTGATGCCGGTTCGTGTGAGAACGTTATATCTGCGATCTTGTTGCTAAGTTAAACTTGATTACTAAACCTCACCCATACCCTTATACCCTTGCTTGGATACAACGTGGCAATTCGGGCCATCAGAGACCGTCGTGTTAATGTGGCTATTTCTATTGGGTCTAAGTATAAGGATAATATATGGTGTGATGTGGTCCCTATGGACGCCTTTGCCACTTGCTATTGGGGCGTCCGTGGCAATTTGATAGGTCGATTATACATGATGGTCGTTGAACACTTACAGTTTCGTATTTGATGGTGCTAAGATTGTTTTGCATCCGTCTGTGCCTAAATTGCCTACCTGTTGATAATGTGGTTTTGTTATCTCGTCAGGATTGTTTATACGAGGGTCGTCTGCTTCATTTTGGTTCTGTTATTGGTGTGGATGTTTCGAGTCATTCTATTACCGCTCTGGTATTCGTGCACTTTTGGATGAATTTAATGATGTTTTTCCGTCGGAGTTGCCTTCGGGCTTGCCCCTCTCCGGACATCCATCACCATATCGATTTGGTGCCGGCGCTTCTACGCCCAACAGGCCACACTATCGAATGAGTCGATTGAGCACGAAGAGTTGCGTCGTCGGGTGGAGGAGTTATTATCAAGGGTTCGGTCCGTCGAGTATGAGCCCGTGTGCGATACCGCCCTTCTCATCCCTAAGAAGGACTCGTCTGGCGCATGTGTGTGGACAGTCGCGCAATTAATAAGATTACGGTCAGACAGGTTCCCTATTCCTCGGTTGGACGATCTATTAGACCAATTTCGGTGGCTCCACGATTTTTAGTAAGTCGGATCTTCGCAGTGGATACCACCGATTCGCATTCGTCCGGGGGACGAGTGGAAGACTGCGTTTAAGACTCGTGAGGGTGCATCGAGTGGTTGGTTATGCCGTTCGGCCTCTCCAATGCTCCTAGCACGTTCATGCGTGTCATGAACGATCCTCCGTTCTTTGATCGGCTCGTGTGTTGCCGTTTATTTCGACGACATTTTGGTGTACAGCAGGTCGGAAGCCGAGCACATTGTTCATCTTCGTGCGGTGTTGGACATTCTTCGTGCCGAGCGGTTCTTTGCTTCACCCAAGAAATGCATTTTCGGGGTTGATTCCGTGTTGTTCTTGGGGTACGTTATCTCGGTGACGGAATTCGTGTGGATGACTCTAAGATTGCCACGATTCGTGATTGGCCTTCTCCTACCACGGTGATGAGAGGCTCGGAGTTTTCACGGATTAGCTTCTTTACAGGAGCTTCATTGCCCATTTCGGTGCTATTATGGCTCCTATTACAGTTGTATTGGCTCGAAGCCCTTTTCGTGGTCCCCGCTCCGAGTGCTTTCCGTGATATTAAGCATCGCCTCATTCGCCCGGTTTTACTACTCCCTGATTTTGAGCAGCCCTTTGAGTTGTCCTGCGATGCTTCGAAGGCGGGCATTGGTGCCGTATTGAGTCAGTGTGGGCGCCCTGTAGCGTATTTTAGTGAGAAGCTTGCGGGTCCTTGGAGTCGTTATAGTACATACGACGTCGAGTTTTATGCGGTTGTTCGGGCTATTCGCCATTGGCGTCATTACCTTTTCCACCGTGAGTTTGTTCTCTATTCGGACCATGAGGCTCTGCGTCACCTTGCTTCACAGGATAACTTGTCAGCTCGCCATGCCTCTTGGGTGGCATTTCTTATTGATTTACTTTTGTATCGAAGCATCGTTCGGTCGATCGAACAGGTGGTGATGCTCTGAGTCGACGTTCCCTTGTTTTGTCGGATATGCGTGTTGCGGTCTCGGGCCTTGATCTTTTACCCGAGTCCTATGCCGATGATCGTTTCTTGACCTTTATTCAGCTCGACTACGTTCGGGGGATGCGGCTGATTTCGTTATTTTGGATGGATTTCTGTTTAAGGGTACTCGGTTATGTATTCCGGACACTAGCCTCCGTCTCCGCCTCATTTCGGAGACTCATTGTGCCGGTCATGTGGGCCGCGATCGCTCCATTGAACTGCTTCAGCGTTCGTACTTTTGGCCTACACTTCATAGGGATGTCTCTCGTTATGTGTCTCGATGCCGAGTTTGTCAGGTTTCGAAGGGTACGGCCACAAATGCAGGCCTCTACCGCCCCCTTCCGATTCCATCAGCTCCTTGGGTAGCGATCAGCATGGATTTCGTGGTTGGTTTGCCTCGTACTCACTGGGGTTGTGATTCCATTTTTGTGGTTGTGGACCGTTTCTCTAAAATGGTTCACTTCATCCCATGCAAGAAGACCACTGATGCTGTTAATGTGGCCAAACTTTTTTTTAGAGAGGTGTATCGCTTGCATGGCCTCCCGTCTTCTATCGTCTCCGACCGGGACACCCGTTTTCTGAGCTTCTTTTGGAGGAGTCTGTGGCGTATGGCCAACACTCGATTGGATTTCAGTAGTGCTTATCACCCCTGCATGATGGGCAGACTGAGACCGTTAACCGTTCTTTGGGCAACCTCCTTCGTTGCTTGGTGGGTGAGCATGTTTGTACTTGGGATGTGCAGTTGAGTCAGGCGGAGTTTGCCCACAACTTGGCCGTGAACCGTAGCACTGGTTTTGCCCCGTTTCAGATAGTTTATGCGACGTTGCCTCGTGGCCCTTCGGACTTAGGGTCCTTACCTTCTCTGGTTCGAGCGGACGTACGGGCTGTCGATTTGATTGAGTCTCTGCGTCATACACACCGTGCTACATATGATCAGTTGCTGTCTTCCACTTTGGCCTACAAGGAGGCCGCCGATAAGAAGCGTCGTCACGTGGAGTTCGAGCCGGGTGATTTTGTTTGGGCCGTTCTTACTCGTGACCGTTACCCGGCCCATGAGTATCATAAGCTTGCGGCTCGTAAGATTGGCCCGTTGGAGATTCTTGCTCGGATCAATCCTAATGCTTACCGTTTGAAGCTTCCATCCCATATTCGTACTTCGGATGTCTTCAATGTAAAACACTTGATTCCTTATACGGGAGATAATGATGATGTTCCCGTAGACGATTCCGGTTCGAGGGCGAACCTTTTCTTGGCCGGGGAGAATGATGTGGTCAACGAGTTATTGGAGTTCATGGATTCCTATGATCGTGTATTCAAACCAAAGAATTAATTTCTTTGTTTATTTGCTTTCCTTTTTAAGTTATGTTAATAAGTCCGTCCGTATGTTGGACTTTATGGGCCTTGATTATCTATTTAAACACTTAAACCTAGATCATTAGGGTTGTTGATTATTGATTTGAAATAAGATTATTGAGGATTGTCTAGTACACGTAGTGTCAAGACGATTATCTCTTTGTGTTACGCTTCCGCTACGTCAAACGACCAACAGGGTGCTCGGACAGACCCGCACAGAGGGGTGCGAGGTCCAGCGGATCAACGTGCGCGGGGAACGTTCGGGACTATAAGGCCGTGTGGAGCGGCACAACCAACTGAGGAACTTAGCCGTGTGGTGCGGCATTCGTGGATGTATGGCTGGACAAGCAGGCCATTTGAGCGACAAAGTGCCCAACCGAGGGACAAGGCCATTGGGCCAGATGCGGAACTACCTGGGCGGCGAGACAAGGCACGTCGGGAATCGAACGGGCAAATGCAACGAACAGGCACACCGCTTCGAAACATCGCGGGACAAGATGACGAGTTGAGGCATATCCAAGGGCCAAGACTCGGGCGTAGGCGACGGATACTCGCGAGGGGTGCGCGCGAGGCGCTGGGCGCGCGCGTAGGCAACGCGCGAGGGACACACGGAGCTCCCTCCCCCTATAATAGGCTTAGAGAAATAAAGGCCTGTGAGCGCACTGGATATTGGAAGGCTGAGGAATCTACTGTGCGGCAGTTGTGCCCAGAACATTCCAGAAACGGACCGGGATGGTCCAGAACATCAAAGATTAATCTGGAGGCATGCACGGAAGGCCGGGCCGGGTTACATGGAGTCGGGTCGAGTCGGGCCAAGTGGGCCGGGTCGGGCCGAGCAAGCCAGAAAGGCCCAGAAACATATGGAAGGTGCTGGAACCTCTTGGATGAGCCAAGAGACTTAAAACTTAGTAGAGTTTGCTAGACATTGTAAAGACTTGTAATACATAGAGTTTTCTAGAAGGTGTTCTCTATGCTAGGTGTAGGAGGATCTAGAAGCCTCCAAATGAGGAGGTGTAGGAAGATTCTATTGGTAGATAGGTAGTATAAATAGAGGACTTGGGGCTCATTTGAAGCCATTCTGGGGAAACATTGTAAGAGACACTTGTAAACTCTTTGCAACTTAGTGGAAGTAATTTTCCCATTTACCCTTTACCTATCTTTCGTTGTGCCAACTTCATACTTAGCCAATTTCGAAGAGTTTAAGGCTGACTAGCAAGAGGGTTGCTAGGCCGCACGACGCTTAGAAGCATAGCGAACTCTAAGCCCGTGACACTATACTGACTTAAATCCAACGAACACGACCTTACAGTGGGATTATACAAACCGGAAGCTGCTGCTCTGGACCCCCCGTTCAACTGGAGTCACCGAAATCCTAAACAAATAAACAGTGGGTCCAATCCGGATTCAAATCGCGACCCGACTTCACAGGCGAGGCAGATTTACATCCGTTCACAAGCCGTCGGTCCCGAAAATCAAGCTCTTAGATCGTCCCAGCCCGTCACCATCTGTGAATCAGCAAGCTTTAGCTACCATTCTCGCCAGAAAAATGATAACATGAGACTCCAACATTGAGATTATCAATCTGTCGAAGTCGACATATGGGGTTGTGCAAGTGTAATTTGCAGAAAGAGAAGGGAAAGGGAAAGCAGAAAAGGCGAGAAAAACCAAGAAAGAGAGAGATGAATGGTCAGCATGTAGGAGGGAAGAGGCCTACACGAAAAAAACATTTTTATTTATTAAAAAAGGTCAAATTTGGTGAAAATCGTAGGATGGATGAGAAATATCTTTGCAAAAAATCACCAATTTTTTTTTTTTTTTTACTAAAGGAGATACTCCCCTCCCTACCAGTCTGTGGCCCAGCCTAAATACAATATCTGAAGCAAAATTAGTATATTTTAGGAGAATAATTGAATATGATAGATATGTAAGTTTTGTAACTATTAATAAGAAATATGCGGTGTAAATTAAAATATAAAATATATTGATGATGGGTGCTGATGGAGATTGAAAAGTAAAAGTTGATTGTTCCATATGATTTGAAGTATTTAATAAAATATTACATTTTTAGAGGAACACTTTTTTCGATCAAATATTATACTTCGGACGGGACAAAGTGAGTATTTAATTTGGTGTAAAATAATTTTAAAGACGTAGATAGTATTCATTCCGTCTAACGCAAAAGTTTTTCCTTTTTCGAGATCTACATTTATAAATTTTACACAATCAAATCATACAATAATTTTTTTTATTTTAATTTTTATCATTAATTCACTATAAATATTTTTCACTTTTTAATTTCATTATACACCATTAATTCTCAAATCAAAATGTACCATCAGTCAACCTTTTAAGTAAAAAACAAAGGATAGTATTACTATATATATAATGCAGCGTCATGAAACGACGCATGCATTGTCGTTTTGAATCTATCTTCTGTGATTGGCTGATTTTTAAGCCCAGTTTATGAGCCCTTTTTGTACTGGCCCGGTCCATGTTTAATTATTACTATATACCAAACAATATCCGTACTATGGCCTACTAGATTTCATAAGATCCAATATCCCAATTTCAGGCCCATACAATATCAAAACATACACTATCATAAAAAATGATTAGATTATTTAAATAGAAAGAGAAACCATAAAACTAAACAAGTTTGATAAATAACACTATAATTTAATACTAATTCATATACAACGCGCCCAAAGAAACACCTATTTTACGACAATATAATCTTAACACGCCAATATAATCTTTGCTCATATTATGGGTTGCTCTAAAAAATTATATCTATGGATTACATGATCAAAATACGACAAACTTCAACGCCGATGCCCGGCTCGTTCTTAAAATTTGTAATCCCAGAATGCACCAAACAGAAACAGGGCAACGAAACCAAATAATTTCGCTAAAAGACGTAGGGTATGTTTGGTTGACCACTTAATCTAGATTATAATCTTAATCTAGATTAAAGTGGGTGAAATAATCTAATTTGGCTTTCAAAATCTTGTTTGGATGGTGCTAATTTAATCTAGATTATAATCTTAATCTAGATTAAATTCAAACGCTTTCGAATATAGCTTTCAACCCAAAGCTACCAGATTTTATTTTTTCATTCCGATTTTACCCTTATTGTGTGTGTGTATATATATATATATATATAAAATATACCGATTTTATTTTTTCATTCTGATTTTACCCTTAATAAATATTTGTATAAAATTTGTATAATAATATAAGTGATAACATAAAAAACCTAAAATACCATTAGAAGTTGAAAACAAAATAAATAATATTGCATAATGTCAAAGAATAATAAGCAACATAAGAGTTAATATAAATATTAAGGTTGTTTTTGTAATATTATAATATAACAATAAATATAAAAGATGACTTTATGTCATTTTATAAATTTCAATTTAAGATGATAAATGGCCATTAAACACTTTTAAATACAATAATCTAAATTATCATACTACAGTTAGATTATCAATTTTCAGCTAGATTATCCGACATAATCTAGATTATTGGTTTTCAGCTAGATTATCAACAATCAGCTAGATTATCAGTTAATTCATCCAAACATACCCGTAGTATACTCTTCGGCACGCAAATTAAGAAACAAGTGCGCTTTAATTCGGGGTAAAATATCCACACGCCGCCCTCGATTGAAAAATTCCCTCAAAAATTTTTCTTCAATTTTATGATAATTTCTTCGTCATTTTCTTCTTTCTTCCTCAAATCCCATGGATTCCAAGTCTGCAACTGCTGACCCCAAACCCCAAAACCCCAATCCTACTGTCGAACCCGGCACATCCCGAAACAGGGATTTCTTAACACGCCTCGAAGTCTACTTATCCAAGCGTGACGGCGTCGACAAACTCTTGAAAATCTCGCGGTACGCTACCAAGATCATCCTCGCCTCCTCCATCCTCGACCAAGAACAGTCACTCATCACCCGCCTCAAATCCTTCGAATCGAGCGTCGGCGTCAGCCGCAAGGCCTTCCGTCTTGGCAAATTCATCCAAGACGTCAACGCTCTGCGATCGACGGCACATTTCGCATCTCACTCTCACTTCAGTTTCATCCTCTCTCTTATCACCTACGGCGGGGAAGGCCTCTATTATTTTGTCGAACAATTTGTGTGGTTAGGAAAATCAGGGTTAATCGACAAGAGGCATTTGCCGGGGTTGCAGAAATTGAGCGTCTGGTGCGAGTTCGTGGGTTATTTTGGGAGCGTGAGCTTGAAGGTGATCGAATTGAGGAAGATTGGTGAGGAAGAGAAGTGTTTGGTTTCTAGCATTGATTTGGCGATGGTGAGAGGGATCAAGTATGGAGAGGAACAGGATATGCTGAGGAAGTTGAGGGAGAAGAAGATGGTGAAAAGGCTTTCGGTGGTTCAGGATTTGGCTGATGGATTGATGGCTTGGGCGGATATTAGGGACGGGAGAGGGCGGCTATCGGCCCCCCTCTTCGTGTCATCTGCTGGACTGCTATCGGCTGTGATTAGCACTCATAAGAACTGGGTTTCTTGCTGATGTTTTTTTGAGGTGCGGTGATTATTTTGTTTTTGTTGTATATTTGAATTTCAACACACCGGGGTGTACTGGGGGGTGGGGTGGGGGGTGGTGGTGGAAATGCATGGAAGAATAATTAGATGTGTTGTGGTAACCATTTGAATACTCATGTTCCGTCTCACTGAGGAATAAAATGTGATCACCCATGCCTCCCAAATGCAGTATACTGTTGTACTGTAAATTGCAGAGAAGTTGACATTTGAAAACAATAATAATTACTTTGTAGTAAATTTTTCTTGCAAATATTATTGATATTTTCTCTTCTTTTGATTAATACAACATAGGCTGGACTGTCCTTTTTATTTATATGGAAATGGAAGGGCATATTAAGATCAGAAGAGAACACAATACAACTTTCTTGGTTTGGCAGAAGGTTTTTCTTAGGCTTATGTTAACTCTGCAGTATAAATATACAGTTGTTTTTGCTTCTTATTAGTATTACTTGGTTCCAAGATCCACAATCTATGTTCCCCAACTTTTTGGGTTCGAGTTTTAAGAAATGTTAGGTGAATGTGATGTGAGGGGAGTTTGGGTCCCACATTAAAGGTAATTTAATATTAATATGTGTGTCAGCCTGGTAAAATGTGTGAATATATAAAAATTATAAGAATATTTTAGTAAATTTTATTGTGGGGTAGTGTTTCAAAATAGAGAGGGAACATTTTTTGTGGACATACCAAAATGGCAAAAATGGAACATTGATTGTGGACGGATGGAGTATAACTTTTATATGTAAAATTCAGAAAATTGTTAAATGTTTATATGACACAGAATACCTTTTTCATGTAAGATTGTGGATAAATGTGGTTGTATTGTCCAAAAAAAAAAAAATACATTAGAAATTTAGGATATGTGTTTATAGGAGGTTTACTTAAGTAATAGTCTTTTATGATGAAGGGCATGTTTGAACTTCATGAGACTCATTATGTAACACCCCTGTGATATACGAAGATATTACAGCGCCGTAGATCCTTTTCGGTGGTTCTACTAGGCTTAGACCAATATAAATCCACTTTAACAAACCGAAAGAAATTACATTTAAACACGTTAACGAAATGTAACCTTTAACCACATTACAACGTTCAACCACACACTGTCCCGTGGGACCTCAACTGGTACAACAACTTTACCAAAACGATCGAACCACAAATAACACATATTACCCGACAGTAGTCGCGCGAGTACAAAACAAAACACAACTCTATCCTCAACAGGACAACCACAGACTCAAAATAGTACATGATATCAGTGTTGCTCGTCATCCTCGTGCCCTTCCTGCGCCGGCTCGCCACTAAGACCTGTACCTGAATACACAAGTATATTCACCCCCGAAGAGGTCACCAAACCGCTGGTGCAAGTACAACGATTCATGAATATGTACTACAAGTGAATAAACATCAAAATCACAGTGTCATCACATATATTCCGGAATATAGTACCATAATCATCATCACAAACAACCTCCCGAGCTATATTGGCATTATACCTCACGCGAGATACACACCCCAGGGAGTCCTCGTCAGGCCCTGGCTGGTTGTATAG
Organism: Orobanche coerulescens; assembly: GCA_033398695.1. Classification (NCBI taxonomy): domain Eukaryota; kingdom Viridiplantae; phylum Streptophyta; class Magnoliopsida; order Lamiales; family Orobanchaceae; genus Orobanche; species Orobanche coerulescens. The sequence continues at coordinate 100,840,056 of CM065812.1, forward strand.
CCCCACCGAGTGATCCGTAGAAAATGCGGTCTAGCGGACCCCAGGGAACCCTCGCTAGTTTTACTCGGTTCACACACACTCAGTGACCACATGTCACAAACCACAGAAATTACCACTTTCTGAAATCACATTTTCTGAAATTACCGCATTTCAATGAAATCACATTTTCCACATATTCACACGAAGTACATCAAACGTAATCAAAGTACTTGCCTCAGTTGAAACAACATAGGGAACAGTGAACGGAAGGACCTGCAGTCCGAACTTTCTTCAACGATTCATTCCTAGCACCAAACAATACTATATCAATCACGATACGACGGAAACGGAAGGAATCACCCTAAGTTCTACCCTTAGGGACAAACAATCGAACACTATGGGTCAACATGGATCATACCCAATTATTAGATGAAAACTCGGAATTTAATCCGTAGAATTCGACAAAAAATGAGGGATTATAATTACAACATTATATTCCAGCATAAATCAAAGCTAAATCTGGACTTTAAAGGATGAAACCTCAACAAAACCCTAAAATATGAAGAACTAGGGTTTCGAATGATTTACCTTGATCCAGATGACAAAAGACGTTAAGATGTTAACTCCATACTAGGGACTCAAAGACGTGGATGGATGGTGATATCTGGCCAAGAACTACACTTCCATATGTCCAAGGTCGCCCAACCGCCGGAGAAGAAAAGAGGAGAGAAAAAAATGACAAGAACTGAACTATGCTGTCCTATTTATACTTGGACGTGATTAGCGCGCGCTATGGCAAGTGTAGTGTGCGCTATCGGGTCATAAGGCGGACCGCCGCCTTTGAAAGGCGGTGCAGAACCTTCTGCACAGGCTACGCTAGTGTGCGCTACCGTAAAGTTAGCGCGCGCTACGCTAGTCTCCAGAGTCCAGAAACTTTCTGCATGTACTGATCTGTCATATTAGCGTGCGCTACCATGGTCGATTACGTGTGCTACTCATGAGGCCTTAGCGCGCGCTAGCTATCAATTTAGCGTGTGCTAATTCACCTCTTCCAGCAACACGATATGACCACGATGCGAATGGTACCCGATGTTAGGAGTATGCCCTCGAATGCCACTCAAAGGTTGTTGAGTGAGGGCATCGTACTTGTTATTATGTAATTAATTATCATAAGGCAAATGGATGTTTCTTTATTTACTGGTAGTTACTGGCGTTCTTGACTCGTAAATATATATATATATATATATTTATATAGAAACTAGTCCGTGTACTTGAGAGCAAAACATTCCACTCCTTATTGGATAAGGGGATCGACACGGGAAAGGTTTATAGCTCAAATACTTAATCGTTTGCAAGTCGATGAAACTTGACTGGGCGTTAAGTTTATGTGAATACTTGTATGACGTGTTCTTTGACATGGATAGTGCCTGTCGAACACTAATGGTTAGTGGGAGCACACGTTATAGGTATGCTAATTGGATTAGTATACTCGAACCGACTCACCCTCGATTCGTCACACGGATTTCACTTCGGGACAGTCAATGACGGAATCGAAAGGTTGTGATGATAGGTATTCGTGAACCTTCGACTTGAGGATTTAGTAGGGATGAGTAGTTCGACCCTGTAAACCGAAAGGCGAGGGTCAACCTCGACATGTGTCTTGACGGGCAAGTAGCAGGTCCTACTGAATACCAAGATAGAATTCTTTATCCTGTTAGTGAACGGGTTATATGTCCTATGTGGTTATTGGCAGATGAGATCATAAGTCTTTGACCAAAGCATTGGAGCTAGTTGTATTGGATACACGAGAGCTCGATGATCTCGATTTGCATTAACTCATGAATAGCGTCAAGTACAGATAGGGTTTGACTGACCGTGACATTATAACTTGATCAGGATATTTGAAAGAAGGGTTTATACGTATACTGGTATTCACGACAGAATGGTTCTTGAATGATCCCAATCATTCGTTCTCAGTTGGGGTACAGTGTAGGCCGCGAGGCTGGCTAGGTGGTGCTACTACTCTTTGGTTCCTCCCATTGCTGATTGAGACGGACCTACTGAGTCGCGCAATAGGATTGACGACGGAATGAATCGAGCTTATTATCTCATTATGAATATTAGATATTGGATATCTAATTTGGGACATTGGATGTCTAAATCGATTTATTGGATAAATTGATTTACAGCCTAATGAATTAAATAAATTACTGGGTGATTAATTTAATTCATGAATATAATTATTTCTTAGAGAAATTAATTATTTTATTATGTATTTGATATGATTAATTAATTGAATTAATTAATTGATATTAATACATCGGAACGAAATCAGAGTTTATTTGTTTGGATTCTCGGGAGTCCGGAACGAACCGAACTTGTCCGATTTATTCATGATGCCCGCCCCCCATTTCCACCCACCTTCCTCTTGTCTTTTGTTTCCATTTTAAATGGCAGACAATGACTCTTGTAGGGACCTCTCATGTGAATGAGTTGTAAGTGTGGGTTGGAGGTGAATAAAGAATGAAATGAAGACTTGACATCTCTCACTTCATTTTGGTGCATTTCATACTGTTGGTGAGAGAGAGAGAGAGAGAAGAGAATAACATTTTCTTAAAAGTCTTCATCTTCTTCTTCACTTGTTCTTGATTGTTCTTGGAGAAGATCAAGAGTTTGATTGAGTTTGAGTTATACACTTAGAGTGTAATAATCACATAGAAAGCTTCCATCACTTGATTCTAGCTGTAACCTTAGAGGTTAATCGGGTGATCGTCGTTCCGTTCGTTTCTCCGGCACATGGCAAGTAGAGATGCGGTATTTTCGGCGTTGGATCATCCAAGAGCTTGAAGCAGATTGGATCGTAGGGAAATCAACTAAAGTTTGGGGAATCGCTCAAGAGAAGGACACCATTTAATCAACGGACTGCAGGGGTATGTTTTTCGTATCATCTTGTGTTTCATATTATATTCGTATATACATAGCTCGATCGATCCTCGTAGGGATTCAGATCGAATTAATTTTCGTTTTACCGCTTTCGCTGGGCCTTCGTTTTAGGCACCGAATCCCAACACCCGATTCGATAGTTATTAACAGCCAACATACCAATTCCAACTCTAATATACACACGATTCCAGATACCAAACAATATAATATGGAAATTTCACAAACCAATTCCCAACGGAATACGACCAAAAATAAAATACATTAATAATAAAGTACACGGTTATTACACCCTTACCATCTAAAAAGAAGTTTCGTCCTAGAAACTTGAAACACAAAGAGGGTTGTTGAAATCATATTACATTATATTGGTACATATCTATGAGAAAACATCGATACGTTCTTAGTACACTAATCGACGACGAGGTATTTGTATCCTCCTCCGTGTGGCTCAATAATATGCCTCGTTAGGCACACTTTATGGGTCAACGACGACAGAGTCGTCTTCGACTTCTTCTTCTGGGTCCTCTTCGGGATCTTCCTCGGCCTCTGCGACTTCTTGCCCCACTACCAGGATTGGGGCTGCTGGGAGGACAGCAAGGATTTCTTCTGCGCTGGCTCGTATCATTGCCCTCTCTTGTTGGATTTGATCCTGAAGGGCCTCTCTCGCCTGATTGTACTCAGCCTCCCTCTCTTGAAGAATGTGCCATAAAGCAATAAGCTGAGCTTCTAGCTGTACAGCACGCTCATGTTCCCGTGCAGCTGCCTCTTGCGCATTCTGGCTTGCGTCCAGATGAAATTGTGCTAAGGCCTCTAGATAGCTGATATGCTCCAAGCAACGGGTATGCTTGGTAGGATCCATCCTTATAAGATCACTCAACTGTTTCCTTTCGGCTAACGTCTTAAGTTTGCTGGGGGAGATACCTTTCAGGGATCTTATATACACATCAAACCGACTTTAAGTCGGCGGTCCTAGCGGCGCTACAGTTGTTTCTTAGCAGCCGCTATTATGGCGGCGCCGCATTCAGTGTCAATTATCCCTCGCCGCCACAACAATGATAATTATAGTAATAAAAATCTTGGCGATAGACTTGCAAAGATACCTGATAAGTATCAATGGTACGACTACGATCAAAATATTGGTCAGGCCAAAAGATGCAATCACGGACTCTTGGTATTCGTGTTTGATGTCAAACACATGATGACCATCTCTTAGATATTGATCGTCGAGACTAGCGAACCGAGAGAAATTAAAATAAATCAAAAGAGAAGGGACTAGCGGGAAAATAGGATTATTACATCCCACTCCATTTTTGAAATAAGTTCCGTCTCAAATCTTAAAATAGAGAGTGGTAGGACAACCAGAGAAAACAACCACTTGGCTCAGCTCCAAAACACCATGAGCAATGGGTGAACATGGCAACTCCTCGAAATACGATGAACTGACTGAGCAAACATCTGGTACACGAGTTGAGGCAATCAACGTACACAGGATCACGAGAAATCAAAATAAAGGAGTATGAGTTTGAAAATAAATGCTCCAAGGGTTAGCCAAATTATAGAATGGCTCGAACGTCCTGGAATCACACCGTGAGATTGAGCAGCAACATCCAAGGTCACCACAAGTATGAAATATTTATTGAATTGGTAGGGACAGTTTCGAACAAAATTTGTAAGGGTCACCCTCAAATGCGTAAGGATCGTAACAATTCGTGGATTCTGAAATTTGGATGGCGATAAACTGAGCAGAACAGGGCAGAACATGAAACAATCAAGGCAAGGCAAATCATAGATAACACACGTTATCTACTGCCGACAATGTACCAAAAGCCCCATGTCGTACAGAGCTGATGTGGTCCGATTCAATATGCAGGGATGCTTACGAACTGCAATGATCATGAATCACTACAGTTGACGAATCCGAGTAGTACAATAATCAAAATGCGAGTCTAACGCTGAACCAGTATGTAATCCCGATAACCTCAAAGGATTGGAAGATAATTACGGGAACAATTACCTGAATCTTAAAGGAATTACAAGGTGGCCCAGACGCTCAATAATCACGATACAAGATCGAACAACAATAACCGGACAACAACGATCGAACAACAATGATCAAACAACAACGATCGAACAACAACGATCGAATGACAATAATCAATCAACAACGATCGAGGCGTTCATTTCGCATTAGGCTCACATGAATTGAACCGAACTTGAAAAAGTCATAACGTTAAACGGATTAATTCGAAATAATATCACAACTCGTTCAAACGATAAGAATTTAAGAACAGAACAAGTTCAACAGGTATCAACGAACACAAGCGAGTCAATATAATTGAAAACACATAAGTCAAAAATTCGTGTATTACAATCCATTTTCAATAAAAGGAGTTTGTCCCCGAAATTTTAAATCACGAAAACAAGGTAATAACATAACAAGCAACTTCATAAGGCTGAATGACTAACCTCTAAACATTCCGACGAATGTGGAATGACTACTAACATCACGATAACTCTCGATATTAACGTGGTCTGGTTAACGACACAAGTCGAAATCAAGATAAAGCACAACACACAAATGGAAATGGGTTGTTCGGATGGAATCAGGAGTTACTAAGGGAAACATGGTTCAATATCCATCGATAATGAGATTATACAACGAGGTCTTGAAATCAGAAAATGGCAGAAACCATAATTACGATAAGTCCAGACATCAGGCCAATCATCGCAGTACCACAGAACTCACAAGTTCTACAGTGCGACAATAGAGTCAAACATAAGGGTTCAAGAATCTAAATTGTACAAACGCAAGAATCCCGATTATTATTATACTCTCTCCCCCCCAAAAGGGAGTTTGCCCTCGAAACGTAGAACCACCAGAGTTAGAAATGGAAAACAAGAAGATAAAGAGAATCAAAGCCATAATTTTCGGGAACATCAACGATTAGGATGTATTATGAAACCATCATTTGCCAACATCTGGGATACGGGACGCCCTTGATCATTTGCTTTGTTCACCAATAGCTTACGTACATTTAATCGAGCATTAAATGTTCACGGTTCCTCAGAATCCTTAGAATCATCAACCAAGTTGAACAAGTCGGAATTATGGGTATACAATCCATAGAACATGACCAATAACAACATTTAACACCAATTGATTCATAAAAATCGCGTTGGAAACGAGATCAAGAACAAAATCTGCAAGATGGTCAACTCAAGAAAAATCAAGGAATTACCTCGATTTATCGAAGAACAATAGATTAGATGATGTTATACTCTAAAACACTTTGAAAGGAACGAAATCGGCCAAAATCACGAACCCTAGTCACCCTCGACTCACACCCGCGGAGAGAGAGAAAATGAGATGGAAATGATGAAACACGATCGCCGTCCAATTTATAATGCCGGACAGATTAGCGTGGGCTAACTACAAGCGTTATCATGTGCTAACGAGACCTCCAACCCCCAGTCCAGTAGCTTCTGGACTGCTCCCGAGCTACCAGTTAACGTGCGCTACCCTCCCCGCAACGAGCGCTAATTGTTTTAGATTGGTACCGCCACTAGAAGGGGGGGTTGAATAGTGCGGATAAGAGTATTGAACTCTTTTTGTGCGGAAGCAAAATATCGGAGTAAATAGAATGCGGAAAAGAAAGAACACAAGAATTTGTTCGAGAGGTTCGGCTATTAACGAAGCCTACGTCCCCTACCTAGTTTTATCGACTAGGACTTTTTTTAGAACTTAGAATTGCACTTTCTAGTTTAGTGCCAACTTCTTACAATTTCTTGATTTCCGGGCTCAACAACAACCTCACAAAAACATTCTTGTTTTTCTGGGTACAAGATAACCTATACACAAAACAAATGCGAGTAAAAACTCGACTTTCACAATATATTGCTCTTTGATACAAGAATGAAGATTGGAAATTATAGAACAAATCTTCTCGTATCACAATCTAGAATAAGTATATCTCTCAAAATGTTTGCTTGATATTGCTTGAGTATGCTAGTAGGCTCAGAATGCTTGTGTATCTTCAATCTCCATGAAGTTGGCTATTTATAGCCTTCTTGAGCTCATATTCCCGTTGGAACAATTTAACTGATTACGTAGGTTACATGCTGATGGTTGCGTACGTTATGAACGTTACGTACGTTATATGCTACGAATAGCGGCCGTAACGAAAGTGAAGAACTGGTCCAGTGAGATATGATAAAATACGTTATGTACGTTATGAACTTCATGGTTACGTACGTAATATTCCGGTCAGAGATTCGTTGAGTGTGACGACTTGTTGCAACGGCTAGTGACTTTTCCAACGGTCAGAATAATTCAAGCATTACGTATGTTAGATAACTCCGGTTACGTGCGTTACCTGTTCAGAAAAACTTACGAAAACAATGAGTGTTACGTACGTTATGATAGACGAGTTACGTACGTTAACTGTACTGAAAATCTTGCAGACAACTGTGAATGTTACGTACGTTAATATGGTTTGCGTTACGTACGTTAACTGAAGAGAAGAATATGTTTTAAGTAAATTTTGGTTTTAATAACACATCGTCAAAATGATCTAAAAGATATTATTCCAACAATCTCCCCCTTTTTGATGATGACAAAATTTACGTATGTGAGTTTTTGAAAACATTATTTTAAAAATTTAATAAGGCTCCCCCTGAACACGAGCACTATAAAAAATTAATATGCTCCCCCTGAAAACGAGCACGGGTTATTTCAAAAGGTGATTTCAAAAATGAATACATATTATTCTCCCCCTTTTTGTCATTAACAAAAAGTTGAGAGATCCTGCAAGAGAAATCAATGATACGCATAATAATCAATAGAATCCAAATCAACGATTAACCAAAATAATGCATAAAAACAAAGATAGTTATTACAGACGAAACATATCCAAAATAAACATGAGAATGAAATGTTTGGTCTTTTAATAAAACAGGAAACATCATCATAAGAAGGATAGCCCGACTAGTCAAGGTCCGCATCCGGAGGTGTCGACGGTATCCCAAAATGCGTGCAGATGCTCTTCACCATGATCTTGATTTCGCTCATATCTTTCTCGAGCCTATCCATCCGAGAAGCCATCTGGGATGAAGAGGATTCCGGACGAGGACGGGAGGAACCAAGCTGAGATGAAGGACGAGGTCTAGTATGCTCGATCCCCCTAGATGTGATCCTCTCCTACGGTCTCGGAAGAGCACCCCCATCTATGAGTCGATCATCATCCTTGATATACACAAAGTATACCCATCCACGATTTCTCGTGCGAAGATACCTCATCGTCCGTAACGTCCCCTCGGTGACGAGGCTCCCCCTAGGAATCGGAACCCCATGAACCCCAGATAAATCAACTCCTGCTATCTCAAAAATTTCTGTTAAGATTGATCCAAACGGCATTCCCGATTTTCTTTGTCGATCAACTTTCGCGTAACTCTTTTTGTGGAAAATTTGACCATTTTCCACGAACCATTTTAGCACAATAGACGCGAAGTTGACTTGGTGATCCTTCCACACATGATAAATGATCTCCATATCGATATTCACAAGACGAAGCTGAGCATTAACTTTTGGCATAAGACAACGAGTGATAGCATCGTGAAGCAAGCAGATGTTTATCCCAAAGTCATTGTTTTCAAAACACCCGGAATGAACAGCTAGAACGGCTTTGTCCGACAAAAAATCACGGACTTTGGACTCATGAACACCATAGCTTTCATCGTCAGAGAAGTTGTCAATGACTTCATCTGGAGCAACAAACTCTCCTTTACACCGAAAACCCTCATTAGGGAGACCAAAAATCTCCGAAAGTTTTGCGGCGTCAAAGGATATTGGTTTACCACGTACAAGAGAGTTAACTACAGCAAGTCCCTCGGCATCATACGTGACAAAAAAATTTGCATAAAACTCTTTTACACAGTCCACATATATCGGTCGAGCAAGGCTAACGAAACGATTTATCCCAAGCATATCGAAGAATTCTTCGATAGCAACACCAACAGAGTTCAGAGGTTCGAAATCAAAATGGTGACTCGGAGTTACCTCTTCGTCGATAAGGATTTCGTTGAAGATTTTCATAGCCTGAGCATTCCGAAAGTATGGTTCGCCGGAAGCCGTGGAAGATGATTGGTAGGTTTCTCCTCTTCTCTTCTTTCCGGTTCTGGATGCCATGAAGATTGAATCGGTCGAAAAGTGAAGGTTTGATGGATGAACTTGAAGTTTAGGTAGATTTTGTAGGGAGTTCTTCGTTCCGAAAGTTTTATTGTTCGTAGACGACGCTAGGGATTGAAAGAAATGAAAGGGGACGGTCGAAAAGGGTTTATATATGTTGGGGTCAACGGCGTATTACGTACGTTATATCCCTTCTGTAACGTACATAGCGTGAAAACCTGAACTCTCTGGACTGAATCCTGCGATTTGTTACGTACGTAACGTAACATCATGTAACGTACGTAAGGTCCTATTACGTACGTAATGGACCGCCCCTACCGTACGTAAGCAGGACCAAATGAATAGTCTTTTCCCTTTCGATGATGTCCCGATTTAAATGACCAATTAATGTGACTATGATGAGTATGCAATATTTTAAAAGTGATTAACATGTCCCATTCCTAAATTTATGCGAATAAAGTTGAAAGCCTCTTCGGGTAATGATTTTGTAAAAATATCCGCCAATTGTTCATTAGTACCAACAAATTGGAGACGAACATTCCCGTTTTGGACATGGTCACGAATAAAATGGTGACAAATTTCGATGTGTTTTGTCCTACTATGCAAAATGGGGTTTTTACTTAAATTAATGGCACTCGTATTGTCACAAAAGATAGGAGTATTTTTAAGTTCGATGCCATAATCAAGTAATTGATTTTTGATCCAAAGGACTTGTGCACATGCACTTCCCGCAGCCACATATTCTGCTTCAGCTGTGGAAGTAGCGACACTAGTCTGTTTCTTACTTCCCCATGAAATTAAACACGAACTCATAAAATGACAAGTTCCGGTGGTGCTTTTTCTATCAATTTTACATCCACCGAAATCGGCATCACTATATGCAAAAAGTTGAAAATCAATGCTAGAAGGATACCACAGGCCTAAACCAGCAGTATATTTTAAATATCGAAAAATCCTTTTACATGCAATGAGATGAGATTCTTTAGGGTTTGCTTGAAAACGAGCACATAGACAAGTAGCAAACATTATATCAGGTCTAGATGCAGTTAAGTAAAGTAAAGATCCGATCATACCTCGATACTGTTTTTGGTCAACAGATTTACCTTTTTCATCTTTATCGAGTTTAAGAGTGGAATACATAGGAGTGGATATTTCTTTGCAATCTTCCATCTTAAATTTCTTTAGAAGCTCATTGACCTACTTGGATTGATGAATGAAAATTCCGTCATTGAGTTGCCTAATTTGGAGTCCAAGAAAGTTTTTCAACTCTCCCATCATACTCATTTCGAACTCTCCCTTCATAAGATTTGAAAATTCTTTAAACAGAGTTTCGTTAGTTGCACCAAAAACAATATCGTCCACATAAATTTGACAAATTAACATATCATTACTTAAAATCTTAATGAATAGGGTATTATCAACTTTACCTCTTTTAAACCCATTAAAAATAAGAAAAGAGCTTAGGCGATCATACCATGCTCTCGGAGCTTGTTTTAATCCATAGAGAGCTTTATGGAGCTTGTACACATGATCTGGATGATCATAGTCTTCAAAACCCAGTGGTTGCTTGACATACACTTCCTCCTGGATGATTCCATTTAGGAACGCACTTTTTACATCCATTTGATGGAGTTTGATCTTCTTGTATGTGGCAAAGGCACAGAGAAGACGAATAGCTTCAAGACGAGCAACAGGAGCGAATGTTTCTTCATAATCCAAGCCTTCTTCTTGATTATAGCCTTGGGCGACCAACCTCGATTTATTTTTAATAGGGAGACCATCATCATCGGTTTTGATTTTATGAACCCATTTGGTGCCAATGATTGATTTGTCTACCGGTGCCGGAACTAATTCCCAAACATTATTTCTTTCGAATTGGTTTAGCTCTTCTTGCATAGCAATAGCCCAATTCTCATCATTTAGGGCCTCATCGATACTTTTTGGTTCTGTAAGAGAAATAAATGCAATATTGTTAATACAGTCATTTATATTCCTCCTAGTTCGTACCTCTTCATCGATTTTTCCGAGAATTTGTTCCATCGGATGGTCTTTCATATTTGCCCAATCTTTAGGAAGGTTGTAAGTATTTTCCTCCTGCTTGTCCGAGCTTACGTCGTGCTTCTCCAACTCCTTTGATACATCGGATACTTCGTTAGCTGGAACCATACCTGCATCATCACCAAAAACAACCTTTCTCGGGGGTAAAACGGTATCATCGAATTTTACATGAATAGACTCTTCTACCGAGCCTCTTCTACAATTAAATACATGATACGCTTTACTATTAGTAGAATAACCAAGAAATATTCCAATATCTGATTTAGAATCGAATTTACCCAAATTATCTTTACCGTTATTATGAATAAACACTTTACAACCAAATGGATGAAAATAGGATAAATTGGGCTTTTTACCTTTAAAAATCTCATAAGAAGTCATCATTTTATTTCTCCTGAGATGGACACGATTAATAACATAACAAGCGGTGTTAACGGCTTCAGCCCAAAAATATTTAGGAAGACCATACTCATTGAGCATTGTTCGGCTCATTTCTTCTAGAGAGCGATTCTTCCTCTCGACAACTCCATTTTGTTGGGGTGTCCGAGGTGCCGAAAAGTTGTGCCCAATACCATATTTATCGCACCAATCTTCAAAGAGATTAGAATCAAATTCTCCACCATGATCGGTTCGTATGGCAATAACTGGTAATTCTTTTTCCTTCTGGGTAACCTTACACCACTTAACAAACTCATTAAAAGCATCATCTTTATTAGCTAAAAATTTTACCCAAGTAAATCTTGAAAAATCATCGACAATAACTAAAGTATAAAGTTTACCTGTTAGACTGGCATGTCGAGACGGACCAATTAAATCCATATGAATTAATTCAAGAATGTGACTAGTGGAAATTTCCATTTTTGGTTTAAATGAGCCTCTTGCATGTTTACCTTTAATATAGGCCTCACAAATGTGGTCTTTTCTAAAATTTAATTTTGGTAGACCACGAACAATATCATTTTTGGCCAATTTTGAAAGAAGTGGTAAAGAGGCATGTCCCAATTTTTGGTGCCAAACAACGGCATTTTCATCGTACGAAAGTAGACATTTTTCGTTGAAGGAAGATTCATCTTGGAGATCGACAATGTAAATATTTCCATAACGCAATCCAATAAAAACGATTTGGTCTTTTCTCATTGCCGTGCAATGCGTAATTTCAAAAATCAATTTAAGACCGGTGTCACAAAGTTGGGAAACACTCAGAAGATTATGGCAAAGTCCATCAACAAATAGAACATTTTCAATAGTAGGTAAAGGTTTCTTATCAATTTACCTGTCCTTTTATTTGGCCCTTTTTATTATCGCCAAAGGTAACACAACCACGATCTTCCTTTTTTAGCTCCGTGAAGAGATGTTCATTTCCACTCATGTGATTTGAACATCCACTATCAACATACCATTTATTTGATAATGTTGTCTTCCTTGCTTGTACCTACAAAAACAATTTTCTTCCGTTTTATAGGTACCCAGGCTAATTTGGGTCCTGAGGAGTTAGATAAAAAAACTTGATTTTTAACAATGGTCCCTTTTGGTACCCAAATTTGCTTAACCCTTATAGTGCGTCTAGAATTACGACAGTAAGTTTCGGTATGTCTAGGTTTTAAACATTTTGGACATGATGGAATTCCCGTTTTTAAAGTGTCTGAATCTTTTGTGGTAATTTTTAAGGACTTTTTCATTGGAAATGAATTATATCCAAGTCCTTGTTTTGAAAGAGAAAATTTTTGACCAAATAATAGTTGCTCGAATTTGTCATTACCACATGAAAATTTTCTAACATAAAGTTTTAATTCTTTCTGAGTTTTGTGCAATTCATCTTTCAGAATTTTCTCAGTTTCCAAACAATTTGTATGATCAATAGAAACTTCCTTATTTTTCAATAATTTAGCATTTTCAATTTCAAGGAGTTTTATTTTCTTTTTCAAATCTTTATTTCTATTGCAAGCCTTTTCGTATTCATTATTTAGGGATTCAAAAGCATCAAGTAGTTCTTCATGAGAATCACTAACCTCGACTTCTTCGTCACTATCTTCGGATGCGCGGGCCATTAGAGCAAGATTGGTTTGGACTTGTGGTTCATCATCCTCATCATCATCGCTCCATGTGGCGACATAAACTTCCTTCTTTTTGAACTTTTCATGAGGTGGTTTTGATGAACTTATTGAGCAAAGAAGACGACAATCTTTTGCAAAATGGCCTGGAACGCCGCACCTTCGACAAGTGTTGTCGAACTTTTTGTTTTGAGGGAAGTGAGTCTTTTTGGATTCATCCCTTGATTCTTGCTTGATATCTCTCCGGCGCCTTTACAGAAGATTTTTGAATTTCTTTATGTTTTTGGCATAAAAGGCGGTTTCTTCGTCCTCTTCTTTGATAGGTTCATCCTCTAGATCACTTTCTTCTTTGGCTTTGAAAGCGATTGCCCTTTCTCTCTCCTTAGGTTTTGGTTTTGAACTTCGAGATTTAATGACAATCTCATAATTAATGAGAGATCCGATGAGAGCGCTGAATTCTATGGTATTGAGGTCTTTCGACTCCATGATAGCCGTAACAGTAGCGTCCCATTCTCTTGGTAGAGACCGAAAGATTTTCTTGGCTTTATCACTACTTGATATCGGTTTCCCGAATGAAGCTAGCCCATTAGTGATTGCCGAGAAATGGCCAAGCATAGTGGTAATGCTTTCTTCTTCTTTCATAGTGAAGAGTTCATAATCGTGAAGAAGCATATTGATTTTGGTTTCCTTAACTTGACTCGTACCTTCATAGGTGATCTCTAACATTTTCCAGATTTCTTTTTCCGTCTCGCAGGAAGAAATTCTATTGTGATCTTCTGGATTGAGAGCACAGTAGAGCAATTGAGTGGCTTTACTGTTGAAGTGATCGTTCTTCCAGTCGGCATCGTCGTACTCTTCGAAACTTTTGAGAGAGCCATTTGTCTTCTTAGGAATGGTAGGTCCAAGGGCAATGACCTTCCATATTTCAATATCGTGAGCTCGGATGAAGATGGACATCTTCTTTTTCCATGTCATAAAGTTCGAACCATCGAAGAAGGGTGGGCGATTGAGAGCGTTGCCTTCAACGGAGGAGTGGATAAAGGCCATTTCTGGATCTTTTCTCTAGCGGATGTTAATCCGGTGATAAAGAGACCTCTCCGATACCAATTTTTAGATTGGTACCGCCACTAGAAGGGGGGGTTGAATAGTGCGGATAAGAGTATTGAACTCTTTTTGTGCGGAAGCAAAATATCAGAGTAAATAGAATGCGGAAAAGAAAGAACACAAGAATTTGTTCGAGAGGTTCGGCTATTAACGAAGCCTACGTCCCCTACCTAGTTTTATCGACTAGGACTTTTCTTAGAACTTAGAATTGCACTTTCTAGTTTAGTGCTAACTTCTTACAATTTCTTGATTTCCGGGCTCAAGAACAACCTCGCAAAAATACTCTTGTTTTTCTGGGTACAAGATAACCTATACACAAAACAAATGCGAGTAGAAACTCGACTTTCACAATATATTGCTCTTTGATACAAGAATGAAGATTGGAAATTATAGAACAAATCTTCTCGTATCACAATCTAGAATAAGTATATCTCTCAAAATGTTTGCTTGATATTGCTTGAGTATGCTAGTAGGCTCAGAATGCTTGTGTATCTTCAATCTCCATGAAGTTGGCTATTTATAGCCTTCTTGAGCTCATATTCCCGTTGGAACAGTTTAACTGATTACGTAGGTTACATGCTGATGGTTACGTACGTTATGAACATTACGTACGTTATATGCTACGAATAGCGGCCGTAACGAAAGTGAAGAACTGGTCCAGTGAGATATGATAAAATACGTTACGTACGTTATGAACTTCATGTTTACGTATGTAATATTCCGGTCAGAGATCCGTTGAGTGTGACGACTTGTTGCAACGGCTAATGACTTTTCCAACGGTCAGAATAATTCAAGCATTACGTACGTTAGATAACTCCGGTTACGTGCGTTACCTGTTCAGAAAAACTTACGAAAACAATGAGTGTTACGTACGTTATGATAGACGAGTTACGTACGTTAATCGCATCAAAATCTTGCAGACAACTGTGAATGTTACGTACGTTAATATGGTTTGCGTTACGTACGTTAACTGAAGAGAAGAATATGTTTTAATTAAATTTTGGTTTTAATAACACATCGTCAAAATGATCTAAAAGATATTGTTCCAACAAATTATTGCACCTTAGCGCGCGCTATATAATTGCATAGCGTGCACTACCGAACTCCCAGTCGAATGCAGTAGCTTCTGCATCCCGCATTAGCGTGCGCCATCCACAAAGTAGCGCGCGCTACACCTATATCGAATCAGAATTCATCACCACAACGATACTCCCCACCGGGACAACAAACACGCAATGATCTAAATCGCAACCAAACGCGTGTGCAAACATCACGATCCCAAAACTATACGATTGTGGTGCCAGCACTTTATGAAAACAATCTTTTTGAAAATAAGAGGGCGAGCCACGTTTCGCCAAAAATTGTAATTACTTTACTTTTATTGGAAGATGAGGTTTTGTTTTTGCACGTCGATTTTGAAATCATTTTTGTATAATGCACAAAATAATTTATATTTTTAAAATTTTCGAAGACGTCTATAATTCGAAATATTTTAGAAATTTACTTGGGACTTAAATAAAAATGAAAATCCTTCCTCTTCTACTAAATGTCTAATCGAAAAATATTTTCCACCGAATACATACCCATTTGATATAACGATATTAAATCGTAGATTTTCACCATTTGAAATAGTTTCAAAAACCACTTTAAAAATACTCATGCGGCGGTTAAAAATGATACTTAAAATTTCATTCTTAATAGAATATAGGAATTGATAATATTCCCGATTTTTCAAAATACACTTTATAATTATTTTCACTCGGACCGTATATGCATGGCACACTCCAAATCCTAATACCACCAACAAGTTTCAACCCTCGGTCAAGGTTGATCAAATTAACACAACACAATCACCGCACAACTAAGAGAGGACTTACAATCGAGAGACTTACAATCTCCATATACCAGCATGCACAAGTTTCTCAAACGTATAGGGGAAGGAAAAATAATAGACATAGTTCGAAGGGTACAAACAGGTTGTTCTGGTTTTCCCGTAGGTCTCTCATAAGACCAGAAATCGATGGACACAACTCCAATGGAATACAGCTCACAAGAATGACTCAAAGTCCAATACGTTTAGAAAAGAAACTAAAACAATTCGGAAACAGATATTAAGGATCAGAGAGACTTACAGCGCCGGTCGCACGAGATGGCAGCAACCCAGTGATATCATAGACAGACGACCGACTCAACTTTGATAGACCCAAAACACCAACAGCCTATGTATCCATAAACCTAGGCTCTGATACCATATTCTGTAACACCCCCGTGATATACGGAGATATTACAGCGCAGTAGATCCTTTTTGGAGGATCTACCAGGCTTAGACCGACATAAATCCACTTTTTTTTTTTTTTTTTTTGGGAGTAGTGTCTTTCCACTGGAGCAAGAATGAAGCGAAACTGATGCATTTCACCCCTAAAGCAGCCGCAGACAACAGTTCTGAAATAAAAAGCTATAGACTTAACATTATTACACTAACAAATGAATATGTCTTGTCTGAGAATATGCTAAAGGAACAACTAATACAGGGAGGGCGGGGGGGGGAGGGAGGGAGAGAGAGAGAGAGAGAGAGAGAGAGAGAGAGAGGAGAGAGAGAGGAGAGAGAGAGAGAGAGAGAGGAGAGAGAGAGGAGAGAGAGAGAGAGAGAGAGAGAGATCGGTTAGCTCTCCCCCAATAAGCGAGGTTGCTCTTTTTGCTACTAACAGATTTCAAATAGGATCAAGGCTTGAATGCAGAAAACGCTACAACAGAGTTGTGTCCACCGAATCCAAACGAATTCGCAATGGCAACATTAACTTCATACTGCTGCTTTTTGTTTGCAACGGTGTCAAACTCAACGGAAGGCTCTGGATTAAATTGATTTATTGTGGGATGAATCCAGCTTGTTGTAATGGCTTTCACTGTCGCAATAGCTTCCAGACCACCAGCAGCACCAAGGCAGTGCCCTATCATTGACTTAGTTGCATTGATTTTTATCCCTGAAGTGTTCTTAAAAACCTTCTTAATAGCATTTACCTCGGCCAAGTCACCCACTATGGTGGAAGTTGCATGGGCATTAATGTAGTTAACCTCCTCAGGAGAAACACCAGCATCTTGAAGGACACTCTGGATACATGAAGACACACCAAGTCCATCAGCTCTAGGATCAGTCATGTGATAAGCATCGCAATTTACTGCACCTCCCAAATACTCTGCAACTATTGGTGCGCCTCGTTTCGTTGCATGTTCCAGACTTTCCATAACCAAGACACCAGCACCTTCACCCATAACAAAACCATCTCGATCTTTGTCCCAAGGTCTAGAAGCAGTTTTTGGGTCATCATTTCTTTGAGACAAAGCTCTGCACGCAACAAAACCTCCCAACCCGATTGGTATAATGGCGGCTTCGGTTCCACCAGCAATTATCAAATCAGCCTCTCCCATACGAATGTGATTTGCGGCCGCGTAGAAGCAATAATTTGAGGTTGCACAAGCAGTTGAAATTGAATAGTTTGGCCCCATCAAGCCAAGACCAATTGCAAGCAAGGCAGATCCCATGTTTGTTATAGAATAAGGTATGAAAAATGGTGTGATTTTCCTATGACCCTTCTCAACTAGAGCCTGGACACCATCTGAAAATACAGTAAGACCACCCATACCTGTTCCAACCAGAACACCAGATCGAATTTTGTCAATCTTGTTTAGTCTATCGCCCCCGAGATCTGCATCCTCGAGCGCTTTTTTCCCTGCAACGATGCAGTATCTCAAACAATCGTCTAATCTCCGATCCGACATAAATCCACTTTAACAAACCGAAAGAAATGACATTTAAACACGTTAACAAAATTTAACCTTTAACCATATACATTACAACGTTCAACCACACACTGTCCCGTGGGACCTCAACTGGTACAACAACTTCACCAAAACGACCGAACCACAAATAACCCATATTACCCGACAGTAGTCGCGCGAGTACAAAACAAAACACAACTCTATCCTCAACGGGACAACCACAGACTCAAAATAGTACATGATATCAGTGTTGATCGTCATCCTCGTGCCCTTCCTGCACAGGCTCGCCACTTAGACCTGTACCTGAATACACAACAAGTATATTCACCCCCGAAGAGGTCATCAAACCGCTGGTGCAAGTACAACGATTCATGAATATGTACTACAAGTGAATAAACATCAAAATCACAGTGTCATCACATATATTCCGGAATATAGTACCATAATCATCATCACAAACAACCTCCCGAGCTATACTAGCCATTTACCTCATGCGAGATACACACCCCAGGGAGTCCTCATCAGGCCCTCGCTGGCTGTGTAGCCCCACCGAGTGATCCGTAGAAAACGCGGTCTAGCGGACCACAGGGCACCCTCACTGGTTTTACTCGGTTCACACACACTCAGTGACCACATGTCACAAACCACAGAAATTACCACTTTTTGAAATCACATTTTATGAAATTACCACATTTCAATGAAATCACATTTTCAACATATTCACACGAAGTACATCAAACGTAATCAAAGTACTTGCCTCAGTTGAAACAACATAGGGAATGGTGAACGGAAGGACCTGTAGTCCGAACTTTCTTCAACGATTCATTCCTAGCACCAAACAATACTATATCAAACACGATACTATGGCAAGTGTAGCGTGCGCTACCGGGTCATAAGGCGGTCCACCGCCTTTGAAAGGCGGTGTAGAACCTTCTGCACTGGCTACGTTAGCGTGCGCTACCTGCTAGTCTCTAGAGTCCAGAAACTTTCTGCATGTACTGATTGGTCATATTAGCGTGCGCTACCATGATCGATTACGTGTGCTACTCATGAGGCCTTAGCGTGCGCTAGCTATCAATTTAGAGTGTGCTAATTCACCTCTTCCAGCAACACGATATGAATACGATCCGAATGGTACCAGATTTGATAGTTATTAACAGCCAACATACCAATTCCAACTCCAATATACAAACGATTACAGATACCAAACAATATAATATGGAAATCTCACAAACCAATTCCCAACGACATACGACCAAAAATAAAATACATCAATAATAAAGTACACGGTTATTACACATTATCCTTCATGGCGCTCAAAAAGAAAAAAGGACTACCAAGATTCTGATTCCGGATTGTGTTTTAAATATTATGTTTTAACAATATATATATATATACATATATATATATATATATATATATATATATATATATATATATATGAAACATAGCATTGCCTTAAACTGGCAATGGTTGGTAATCTGGATGATAACCTGTCTCCTCTATCTATGTAACACCCCCAATATTTTCAGCAATATTACAGCGCCATAAATCATTTACATAAGAATTTACAAGGCTGAGGAAACGAAATGACAATAACAAACACCAACAAATGACGACAATAGAAATAAAATACGAGTCTGACTCAGTACTGAAAATACAAACGTCCAACGGTGAATATTAATACATAACCAAACCCAAAATCAAAAAGATTACGTACTCGAGTACTTAATTAAAAACAACACAAACATCTGATAAATAAATCCGGCCGGAATATCACCCTCGTCATCATGCAGCTCCAGTGGTTGTTTTCCTGCTCTCCTAGATCCTGAACATAAAATAAATGTTCACCCCCGAAGGGGTTAGCATAACGATGCTAGTACAAGTGCGATAATTATACAACAATAATCATGGCAAGTTTCTCCAACGAGAAATAATAACAACACATAACGCATCATGACAATCTCAACATACTGATGGTATTCCAACGATCCAGCGCACACAGCTATAGATTCCCATGATGATCCCATCGGACCAACGCATGGTGGAATTACCTGTCCAACGATCCAGCACACACAGCTATAGATTCCCGTGATGATCCCGTCGGACCAACACATGGTGGACAATTAATCACAACACATATGCACAGTACAACAACAACATAACCGACATAATACGAACAACTATAATTAAAGTACTTGCCTCAAATTGACGATAAGGATAATACTTCGACGGATATCAATACACTCGAAGGTCACACCCTCGATCTATCACGTTGAAAGCTCGAACCTTAAACAATAAAAATGAATTAAGAGTTCATCTTACGTCGTAACTACTGTACGAACATCTAACATCCTAAACTATGTCCGAAAGTTGTCAACAAAACATATCCTGCCTAATGTCTGCATAACGTACGTTACATACCCAACATAACATACGTTAAGTCGGCTCGTTAGCGTACGTAAGCTTTGAAGCCTAACGCATGCTAAGCATGCATTTGACAGTTTTCTTCTCTGATCAGACTACTGTCTTACCTGATGATATAACGTACGTAATGCATAGTGCTTAACGTACGTTATACTCACACATACATTAGTCATGCGAATCTGAATGATCCTATAGTGTTAGACATCTTCTAATTCAAGGATACACATATCATTACAATGCCATACTCAAATCTCAATTACGAATTTCCATATGTAGTTCGGATAATCTATGGTTGCTACGATCACTTCATTCAAACTTTCATTGAGAACAAATAGTTAACCAATGACAAAACCTTTCAGTAATCATTCTCATATGCTTCACCTAACAAAGGTGATATTAATTACGAGTCTTGATCATTTCTAAAACATCAACACAAATATCATCATCTTCAGAAGTTACTACGAGTCATGAATTGTGCTTGAAGAATACTTATACTACACATGGATCATTCTTGGTGAAATCCTAAGAATTCATCTCCTTGAATATCCCCGTTTGAAGTGATCGTTTAAACAACACATTGGTAAGAAAGTAACACAGAATCATCATCCAATATGTGTAACTAATCTCAGAAACTATATCATAGGTTCCACTCTAGATGCTTGGTTAATAATCCACTTTCTCAAGAAAGGTCTCGAATAAGTTCGTCTTAGATCTTAACAACATGGTGTTCAACATAAAGTGTTACTCACTAATCCAATGATCTCAGAAGCATGCTCATACCATTCCTTAAGAACAAGGATTAGAGTTTGGAAAGTATCAACATACCTTAATGTAGAAGAACACTTGATGAAAATCCAACACGGGAAGCTTGAGTACCAATCCAAGGTGCTTTCAATCTTCAATGATCGAGTATAGATGATATATAGGTGTTAAAGTATCAAAGGGAGCTCTCTGGACTTGAAGGAAATGAAAGGGAAGTGAAAAGAAACGAGGTGAAATGAAATGGGGTGCTGTCCCATTTATACTGTCTTAAGCTTTACGTACGTTAGCCTTAGTGCTTAACGTACGTTATACACTTAGCATACGCTATCTACTATCCTTAGCGTACGTTATCGTCCAATGATAGCTTACTGCCTCGCTCCTGTTCTCTCTTGCGTACGCTACATCAACACCGTTACGTACGTAATCAACATACTTAACGTACGCTATGTATATCCCTTAGCGTATGTTAGTCTCCATTGACCCAAAACTGTCCAGGTTCATGCCACGGGAATCTTATCCGGGCCCTCCACCAACTGGACCATGTGCTAGCTGCCTTGATCAATTATTGGATGCCTTACGTACGCTATGATTCCTTCATAGCGTACGCTATCCGTAGTACGTAATGTACGTTATGCTTACTAGCTAGCGTACGTTATGGCGTAGTTGCATGTGAAAATTTACAAGTTGATATTATCATGCATGTGGACACGAATACGGGAAAGATCATACTTCAATTATCGATATCACAAATTCGACTAATACAAGGTTAAAAATAAGACGAAAATACTCAATAATTTATCCAGATATTACATACTCTCCTTCTAAAAAGGAGTTTCGTCCCGAAACTCAAGACGAAAATAATTCTGGGTATCTGGACTTTATACTATCTTCCGTCTCCCAAGTGGCTTCTTCAACTCCGTGTCGCGACCATTGAACCTTAACCAAAATGATTGGTTTATTTCTCAATTGTTTGACTCGACTTTCGAGTATCTCGACCGGTTTCTCTTCAAACATGCCATCCTTAGCGTCTTCGATTTCACTGAAATCAATTACATGACTGGGATCTGATATGTACTTCCGTAACTGAGATACGTGGAACACGTTATGAACGTGACTCATCGATGGCGGTAAGGCCAACCTGTACGCCAACTCTCCAACTCTTTCAAGAATCTCGAACGGTTCGATATATCTCGGACTCAACTTTCCCTTCTTCCCAAAACAAAAAATTCCCCGAGTAGGAGAAACCTTTAAAAGCACGTGATCTCCAATACCAAATTCTAACGGCCGATGACGTATGCCTGCATAAGATTTCTGCCGACTCTGGGTGGTCAAGAGTCTTTCACGAATCAAAGCTATCTTCTCCCGCGTCTGTATGATCAACTCCGGTTCCGTCCCGATCAAGTTTGACGAATCGTCCCAACACAGGGGCGATCTACATCTCCTCCCGTATAATGCTTCGAAAGGTGCCATCTTAATGGAAGCATGCCAACTATTGTTGTAGGTGAATTCAATTAATGGTAGATGAACTTCCCACTCAGTCGACCAATCTAAGGCACAAGCTCTCAGCATGTCTTCCACTGTTTGAATAGTCCTCTCAAACTGTCCGTCTGTCTGCGGATGATAAGCTGTGCTAAAGTTCAGCTCGGTTCCCAAGGCTTTATGAATTGCTTTCCAAAAATGTGACACGAAGCGACCGTCTCGATCAGAAATAATGGTCTTCAGTGTTCCATGCAATTGGACTACCTCTGCAATAAACGCTCGTGCCAACTTCTCTGGTCCCCAAGTGTCCTTAATGCCCAGAAAATGACCCGATTTGGTTAGACGGTCAATTATCACCCAAATCATGTTCATCCCTGACCTGGTACTCGGCATACCAGTGATAAAGTCCATCGACACATCTTCCCACTTCCATTCGGGAATCGGGAGCGGCTTCAGTATTATGGTAGGTCGTTGATGCTCAATCTTAACCTGCTGACAAATCAAACATTTCGAGACATAATCTGCTACATCTTTCTTCATGTTGCCCCACCAGAAATTCTGCTTCAGATCCTTATACATCTTACTGGTACCCGGGTGGATAGAATAGGTCGTGCTGTGAGCTTCCTTCATGATTGTCTGCTTCAAAACATCGACATCGGGAACACAAAATCGGCTCTGGAATCTCAAAACTCCGTCATCATGAATTACGAATCCTGGGGCCTTTGCCTTGCTCACTTCATCATGTAACCGAATCATCAAGGATCATCTAATTGCTTAGATTTGATTTCTTCAGTTAACGATGAAGTTAATTCCATCACACAAAGTTGTCCTTGGACTCTTTGCAACCATACTTCAATTCCTTCACGAATCAATTCTCGTTGAATGCTGGTCTGGGAGCTGAGAGTCTCCAGCATTCGAATAGAAATAGGTTTGCGGCTCAGTGCATCAGCCACTACATTTGCTTTTCCTGGATGATAAAGAATCTCCAAGTCATAGTCCTTAATCTGTACAGTATGTAATATCCGGAATTTCCACTACTGTTGTTTAAGATTATTTTATCCGAGTTATGTTGTACAGCGTGGAATCTGTACAGTATGGGTAAAATAATTAAAGGACCAAGACATCTGTATTGGTATAATTGTCGTACTTGGTCGACAATTGGATGTAAGAAGTATATGTATTCAGTATGCCGTATGTTCGTATTCTGTATGTTGAGATGATTGGACAAGAATAGCTGAAAATGGCTAAGTGTAACATTATTAGCGCACGCTAATAATCAGGAGTAGCGCACGCTATCGTGCAGGTTTAGCGCACGCTACGGATATAAGATAACGCACGCTAATGCAGTCAGATCGGAAGGAATCTGCGTGTGGACCAGGCTACTTTCGGCGCACGTTATGATAAGTCAACGAATGTTGTAATGTAGTGTTAGCGCACGCTAATGCATGTTGATTAGCGCACGCTAACTGTATATCGGACAAAAAGGAATCTTATCCTCGTCAACACTTTCGGCGTGTGGACCAGTCTTCGGAGCATACAGACAAACGAGTCAACTATGAGTAGCGCACGCTAAGGTAAGACACTTGCGTACGCTAAATAGAGGCATTTACGTACGCTATTGCATGGGCATTGCGTATGTAAATCACTTCATGCAGTAAGACAGTTGCCTCTGGACTGCGATAGCGCACGCTAACAAAGGTCAGTTAGCGCACGCTAAGGCCGTAGCGCACGCTAAACATAAGGTGTAGCGCACGCTAGCAATGTATTCTATATAAGGGACAAACGGGTATTATGAAGCATTTCATCCATTCTTTCACCTTCAGACGATAGAGAGAGGTCTTAGAGAGAAGTTGAGGTCCCAAACACTTGAGTTGATCATTCCTAACAACATTTGAAACTTAGAAGTGATTGAAAACGGATTCAACCTTGGGATTCAATCCATTCCTTCAAAGAGGTAATTACTCTTCATCTTTGGATTTCGTTTTGGATTGAATGTTGATGTTCTTGAGTTGATGATTATTACATAAACAAGTTGATAAGCATGATTATGAGATAGATTACCGGATTATGATGATGTTATTGTTGACATGAAGATATTGATATGATTCTTGTGGTTTGAATAGTGTTGTTCGTTTTCTTGAGATAAGTGGATTAATCCTTCTCCTAAGTTTCGGATGTTGATGTTATTGTCGATGATTACTCCCTGTAATGATAGATTATGAATGTGTTGTTACGTTCTTAATGTTTCATGATGTTGATATTGAGGAAGATGATATATGGATATAGAACTTGGATTATAAGTTGGATGATTGTTTATATGTTAAAGGATATCGGATTTCGTTGTTTTGATAGCTTTGAACATGATTGAATCACTTGGTGTTCTTGAAATCGCCATAAGTTGATCGGTATTCAAAAACATGCCAGACAAAGATTAGCGCACGCTACGTTCTTGCCTAGCGCGCGCTAACGGGAGCAACTTAGCGCACGCTACGTTAGGTGATTAACGTGCGCTAAGAAGGCAGAAAGTGCAGTATTTTCGTGTTGTGGTTGTAAATTCGTGCTGGTTTGAGTAGGATTGATCCGACTAGTGTTTAATTGAGATATTGTCGAGCCGTTGGGTTTGTAAATTGGTTTTATCGATTGTTAATTGTTGTCGAACTTGTTGCCTATCGATTACTGTAATAGCTTGAGAATATTGATCAGTGATTACAACCGTGTGTTGCGGTCAAGCTCGAGAATGTTCGTTGATTGCTTTGGTCGGGACCGAGGAACTTGTAGATGACGGCAATGGATTTGGTAACAGCTTCCTCGTCATTGTATCGGTATCGAAGTAAGTTATTACTTACTCAGTTTATAGTATTTAATGAATGGTTTCCATTTCATTCGTTTATAATTCGTATAACAATGTTTATAATCGTAATCACAGGAGACTTGAGATTATAAATCATATTCGAGTTTCGGGAATCTAAATCATAATG
This sequence comes from Orobanche coerulescens, assembly GCA_033398695.1. NCBI lineage: Eukaryota > Viridiplantae > Streptophyta > Magnoliopsida > Lamiales > Orobanchaceae > Orobanche > Orobanche coerulescens. Next base: position 100,865,798 of record CM065812.1, read on the forward strand.
TATATGATTTGCTTTTGTTATTGGTATACTTGTATATCGAGGATATATCGTGATAAAAACAGAGATATGAATTATCTGCAATCCGTGATACTTTGGACCGTCGAGTATTGAGGATAATGGTTCGTGGTGGTTTAGGCATTGAGATCGTTCTTGAAGGACTCGGGGCAAGTACTCTAATGATTTTTATCATTTGAGTCGATCATTTTGTGATACATTCGTGTATCGTTGTTGTCATGCATTTGTGCATTGTTGTTGTCGTGTATTGTGCACTGTTGTTTTGTGCAGTTGTGCATTGTTGTCATATGTCCACCATGCGTTGGTCCGACGGGATCATCATGGGAATCTATAGCTGTGTGCGCTGGATCGCTGGACAGGTAATGCCACCATGCGTTGGTCCGATGGGATCATCATGGGAATCTATAGTTGTATGCGCTGGATCGTTGGATTACCATATGTTGTTGTTATTGTGCATATGTATATTATGGGTGGCCATAAGTATACATTGTCGTTATTGTTGTGATCATATTGACGTTGTCATATGAGTATGCATTTGTAGGTCTTGTGTTAGGACCATGTCCGTATGTTGTGTTGATCTGATCTCGGATTAGACTGACGTGATGGTAATGGTATTTCGTATCTTGAGCTATGTTCCGTATTTCCTTGGTACTTGTCTTTGATGGACAATCGATTATCGTATTGGAATTGTCGATGTTATCCGATGGATTGAATTGGCCAGAGTTGGTATAATTTCTGTATCGCGAGTTATGATAATGTTTTGAGAACCCTGAGTATTGTTGAGATATCGTACAGATATTTCGGTATTATTTTAATGTGTTGTTAAGGATACGAATCGTGGATTCTCGTAAAGTTACGACGGTAAGATTACATTGGTCGTATTCTTACTTAGTATTTCCATTGATATGTAATTATTGATGAGATGTGATGGTTATCATTGTTGGATATTATTGCTGACCCCGTCGTGGGCTTTCTTTTTAGGTTCTTGGATTATCAAGCTTGTAGCGGTCGTGGAGAGATGAACTTCCCGGAGGATACTGGCAAGGGCATGTATTTGTGTTTTGAGTTTCTGATCAGTTGTTGTATTCATTGCTAGAGTATTTTAATTGTTTGTCTTTATCCATTGCGTGAGTATTTTTAAATGACCTTTTTGGTATCTAGTAACTTAGGTTACTTTGGCAATCATTTTCTAAATCTATTCTCCGGTACGTGTGTTTATAGCTTAACGTATGTGTTTTTAAACTGTTGAGTTTTGGCATTTTGGGCCTTGTGGTTTCAAATGAGTTTTTACGACGGTTTGATAAACGAGTTTTATAAATCTTCGAATGTTTTTAATAGATAATACCGTCGTTAGCCTCTTGGGCGTTTGTAAATGTTTGCGAAAATTTCCTTCTGCCTTGTGGGTTCCATCTCGGGGCCCACGGCGCTGTAATATTCCCGTTCGGATCTGGGGGTGTTACAATAAAGAATCTCCAAGTCATAGTCCTTAATCAATCCCAGCCATCTCCTCTGCCGCATGTTTAACTCTTTCTGACTGAAGATGTATTTGAGACTCTTATGATCCGTGAAGATCTGACAGTGAGTCCCGTATAAATAATGTCTCCAAATTTTCAAGGCGAAAACCACAGCTGCCAATTCCAAATCGTAAGTTGGATAATTTACTTCATAGGGCTTCAACTGTCGTGATTCATAGGCGATCACCTTCTCATTCTGCATCAGTACACACCCGAGATCTTGGTTTGAAGCGTCACTGTAAACTATGAATTCTCCAGTTCCCTGTGGTAGTGCTAAAATCGGTGCCATTGTCAATCTCTTCTTCAATTCATCAAAACTGCTCTGGCCTCTCGTTCCACTCAAACTTTTGGGTTTTCTGCAGTAATCGAGTAAGTGGGCGGGTAATTTTGGAAACCCCCTCCACAAACTGACGATAGTACCCAGCAAGTCCTAGGAAACTTCTAACTTCCTTCACGTTCTTAGGAGGTTTCCAATCCATAATTGCTTCAACTTTCTGGGGGTCTACTCGGACTCCTTCCGCTGATACCACATGACCGAGGAACATCACTTCCTTTAGCCAGAATTCACACTTAGAAAGTTTGGCATATAACTGCTCGTTTCTCAAGAGGTCCAAAACGATCCGTAAGTGCTGTGCATGCTCTCCCGGGCTCTTGGAATAAACCAGAATATCATCAATAAACACAACTACGAATCTGTCCAAATACTCTATGAACACTCGATTCATCAGCTGCATGAACACGGCAGGTGTATTAGTGAGACCAAACGGCATCACTACAAACTCATAGTGTCGGTAGCGAGTTCTGAATGCTGACTTCGGAACATCGGATTCCTTAATCCTCAATTGGTGATATCGTGATCTCAGATCGATCTTAGAATATACTGTTGCTCCTTGCAACTGGTCAAACAAATCATCAATCCGTGGCAATGGATACTTATTCTTGATCGTCATCTTGTTCAGCTCTCGATAGTTAATACACAATCGAAGCGATCCATCTTTCTTCCGGACAAAAAGAACTGGTGCACCCCAGGGCGAAACGCTTGGCTGAATATAGCCTTTGTCCAGTAACTCTTCCAGCTACTTCTTTAATTCATACATCTCAGTAGGTGCCATACGCTACGGCGCCTTATAAATCGGTGTAGCTCCTGGTTCCAGCACGATTGTGAATTCTACATCTCGTCGTGGAGGTAGTCCAGGTAATTCGTCAGGGAACACATTCGGAAATTCGTTCACAACAGGAATGGATGACAGCTCTACTTTTCCATCTTCCTTCTTCATTGCGTAACACCAGTATCCAGTACAACCCTGTTTTAGCAGTTTGACAGTTTTCATTGCTTTGATCATCTTTCCTGAGCTTCCTGGTCTCCATCCCTCGAACAATATTTCGGAACCATCTTTAGCTATCATCGAGATATTCCTCTTTAGGTAGTTTACAATATCTCCATATCGATTAAGCCAATCATCTCCAAGAATCAGGTCGTCTCCTTGCATTTCTATCACAATTAGATTTGAGGGCCACTCTCTGCCTCCAATGAATATAGGAAAATCTCTAGTTTCCAAGTTTCCCACAATTCTCTCCCCACTCGGTAAACCCACAACATAAGGCTCACAATAATAAAAACCAAAAATGTTCAAACGATTTACATAAGACAATGATATAAATGAATGTGTAGCCCTTGTATCGAACAAAATACTAACTGGTTGTGAAATGATATGAACGGTACCTGATGCAACAGCGGCATCTTGATCGTCTGCCCTCCTCATCTCATAAAGGCATGGGGGAACGGATCAAACACTCGATGCTCCCTTTCGGTCGAACTGTCCTCTGCCTCATCCTCGACCAAAACTCTGGGGTAGCTAGACACTCTGCTGCGTCTGTTGAATACTTGCTTCTTTCTGAGCCGGCTGCGAAGTACGAGCTCCATTTAACTTCGTGGCATCCTTGCATAACATCGCACGATGCCCTTCCTTTCTGCAATCATAATATGTTACTGGGGAGTGGAAACAATCACGCCAAAGGTGTCCTGGGCGACCACAATTAAAATAGTTCTTGACCACATCTGTCGGTGTTGATACCGCTATGAAGTTCTTTCCGCTCTTGGAGGGATGCGTAGGTTTCTTGAATGAATGAAAGGATGACTGGGTTTTGTGGGGCCTACTACTCTTATGCTCCGTGAAATTACCAGAGACTTTCTGTTTCTTGGACTCTGTGAACTTTTCCATCGCTGCTTCTTTCATCGCCAATGCTTTGTCCTGATAGTGACGGAGAGTGGTGCATTCGAAACCTGACATGTACCTCTGTATCTCCGGTTTCATTCTCATATCGAAATGGATCATCATTTCTGCATCGGTTTTGACCAGGTATCGAACAAATGCCAGCTGCTGGTTAAACGTCTTAATCGCCTGAGATATTGGCACATCTAAAGGTTGCGCAGAGAAGAATTCTCGAACTTTAGCTTTCCTCACTGGACGAGGGCAGTACTGTGCTTCCATCATCAATTTAAATTCTCCACAGTCGGTATCATGTAGGTCGGATGGCTTCCCCCCACTCGGACGCTTCCCCTGTCAGAAAGTATTGGGCAATGGAGGCTCTTCAGTCGTCTGGGCAGTTAATCCCGGCGAATATCTTCTCCATCTCCTTCAACCAGTGATTCCATGTCGGCGTATCAGAAAAACCATCGAATTTTGGCGGTTGCATCTTTTCCACCTCCTGTAGCCATCGGTCTCCTCGATTTCCCAAATCTGGGATGCCTTGGTGTCTCTCTCCCGGTTGCAATCCTACTACCTCTTGCATTCGGTCTACAACCTGGGCAAACTGAGTCATCTGGTTGACTACCTGACGAAGGATGTCGGGAACAGCAGGTTCTGGTTCGTTGTTAGTAGATTCTTGTGGCTCGCCTGAGCTGTGGCTAGCCTGATTTGAAGGCGAAGCTTCTCTATCTGCATTCCTACGTCCGCGTCCACGACCGCGACCACGTCCACGTCCTCCTCTCAACATTTCCTCGGCAGGAGGCAAGAAGGCAACGATACACGAGAAAAGGGCTCAATCGGTCGCCCCTTACTGTAATTCCTTTCTTTTATTTTATAGGCTCCTATTTAGGAAATGGGAGCGCGGGACATGCGCAAACAACAAAAGCAAGAACGGAAGCAGGCAGCCTCTTTGTTCACTTGGTTCGGTAAAAGCCGAATTTCATTTCTTCCTCAACCCTTCTATCCCCCTCTGCCTACTAGATTGGAATACCTGTAAGCATAAATACTCAATATACATGTAACAATATCGTTCTAATGTTCAAGTATAAAGAGGTATCACATGTAAAGGACGAGTTAGAGTTTAAGAACTTACAACCACTGCTCGCACGAAGACGTAGGCAGTACCGTGATTTTATTCACGACCGGTTATCTCAAAAGACATATACGACCCCTATTTTAACTCAACGGCCAAGATATCCATAATCTTAGCTCCGATACCATATTCTGTAACACCCCCAATATTTTCAGGAATATTACAGCGCATAAATTCTTTACGTAAGAATTTACAAGACTGAGGAAACAAAATGACAATAACAAACACCAACAAATGACGGCAACAGAAATAAAATGCAACGAGTCTGACTCAGTACTGAAAATACAAACGTCCAACGGTGAATATTAATACATAACCAAACCCAACATCAAAAAGATTACGTACTCGAGTACTTAATTAAAAACAACACAAACATCTGATAAATAAATCCGGCCGAAACATCAATCTGCACCCTCGTCATCATGCAGCTCCAGTGGTTGTTTTCATGCTCTCCTAGATCCTGAACATAAAACAAATGTTCACCCCTGAAGGGGTTAGCACAACGATGCTAGTACAAGTACGATAATTATACAACAATAATCATGGCAAGTTTCTCCAACGAGAAATAATAACAACACATAACGCATCATGACAATCTCAACATAGTGATGGCATTCCAACGATCCAGCGCACACAGCTATAGATTCCCATGATGATCCCGTCGGACCAATGCATGATGGAATTACCTGTCCAACGATCCAGTGCACACAGCTATAGATTCCCATGATGATCCCGTCGGACCAACGTATGGTGGACAATTAATCACAACACCTATGCACAGTACAACAATAACATAACCGACATGTTGGGATAAACAATCCTGTATCGAAGTTTTTATAAAGTGCCAACATACAACAAACAGCTGTCTCGAAGACGATCGAAGTTGTTGGAGTAAACAATCCTGTATTGAAATCTTCTCAAAGTGCCAACATACATCGAAAGTATAAAGAGCCATCATACATCAAGAAAATCATATATCAATATGACGCTAAGTATGGAAGCTGTCTCGAAATAAACATACAACATCCTTCGACACAATATCGATCTAAGATAGCCTACAGCATTATGTCGGATACAACATACAGGCTGTAAGTATTGAGATCTTCAATACTTATCCAAATAGGACTGAAGACTGTTGAAACGGAATCTGCTTTATTCACTAAAAGTCATGTCCCGTTTGAAAACAAGTATTTAAATACTGAAGGGATAAAGTATTTAAATACTAGCCAACACATATCTTCAATCAAGGAGCAAAAACTGGATCGTGTTTTATTCAAATCAATCATCCCGTTGGAACGGACTTTTGCTCTATGGATCTATTTTCAACGGATCTATTCAGAGGCTATATATACCCCAGAGTTTGAAGAATAGTTCATCCAAGACTCCAACACATACAAGCTTAAAAGCAATACACGAACGATCTATCGACTGAATATTCATTATCATCAGATCAAGCTTAGAAGAGCAAAGTATATTTCTTCCAATTATCATTCACATCTGAGAAGAAGAAATATACTCAGTCAATCAGGAACAACCATCATCACCTCAGGAACTTCATCGACAAGCTGCTGTTCTTACCTGGTCACTTTACCATTTACCTTGAGTAAAAACCTAGTTCTGTGTGAACTAAAGAAGTTATTCCGACCTGTGTGGGATGAATAAGACGAAGCTTTGGAACTGTGTGTGAAGAAGCAAGTCAAGAGTTAGCTTTGACCAATCTGTGTGAACAGTTGAAAGCGACGGTCCTTGTATCAATCTGTGTGAACAATACAAAGTATAGGTTTGATTATAGACACGTAGTTGTATACGTAGTGTTTATAATAAACTTTTTCACTCCTGTGTGGAGGACCAGTGGACGTAGAGAGGTTTACCTCGAACCACTTTAATTACTGTGTTAATTAGCTTCTGCATTTACTGCTTTCATTATTGTGATTTGTTTTACAAGTATACACTGCATACCCTGTACGCACCAAGCAAACAGGAGAAAACCAAGTTGCTGTATTAACAGCAACTTACTATTTCAAGACTTCCACTACGCACTCCTATTTGAAAATCGTACAGCTTGTTGCTTAACACTTTCCAAGCTATATTATGTATACTTAGTGGCCAGCAAGTGGTATCAGAGTGGTTGATTCTAAAAATAATCAGTCGTATTTTTAACCGAATCAGATCCTTAAAATCACTTTATTTTTGAAAACTTCGTTATCTTTCCTATTCTTAGAAACCTCACTGATTAACAAGGTACCAATGTTTTCTATTAACGAATTTGATGACTGGAGAATCAGGATGGAAGCTCATCCTGCTGCCATGCATGAAGAGATGTTTTACGTCATCTAGGAAGGTCCTATAAAAATCATGAAGGTAAATACGGCCGCAAAGATTGAAGGCCAAGCTCATGCTACTCGAGAAAGAGTGCGAACAATGGACCACAGATGATCGAAAACGTGCCAACCTCGACAGTGTTTCTAAGAACGCCCTATTTGTCACTCTAGACAAAGGCACGTTCTCGAAGGTAAAGAGCTGTAAGACAGCCAAACAAATCTGGGAAAAACTCAAGATGATTTGCGAGGGCATTGAGCTCTCAAAAGAAAACAAAATTTCAAAACTAACTCAGCAATTTGAATCTTTTGAAATGAAACCAACTGAAACTCTTGAGGAACTTGACCTCAGATTCACTGGCATTGTCGGTGAACTTGAAGCGTTGGGCAAAATTTACACCCAAAAGTAGAAGAATCTAAAAATTTCCAGATCTCTCCCTGCCCGATGGGACATTAAGACCACAACTATGCGTGTGTCATGCAATCTTAATGACATATCTACTTTTGATCTCTTCTCTGACCTCAAAGCTTTGAGTATGATATTGACAGAAGAGAGAAAGCTGAAGAATCACCTGCAAGGACTACAGCACTAGCCGCCATATCCAACAGAAGGCATAGCATGCCCAGCTCATCAAAGCCTGCCCACAAGAATGCTGACAGCGAAGACGACATCCTGTCACAAGATCAAATGGCGCACCTCATGCATAAGTTCAAGAAGTTCATCAAGCAGTCGGGAAAGACTCTATACAGGCCCAAGCCGGTTCACAAGGTAAGTACCGAATCTTCCTCTGGTGATGCTAACCTGTGTCATAATTGCAGGAAACAGGACATTATGCAAATAAATGTCCTCATCCTAAAGTTCAAAGGTTGCCGAAAGCCGAGCAATAGGAAAAAAAATGAAAGAAGACGTGCTTGGAAAAACAAGCTCAAGGCCCTGATTGGCGAATCAGAAGCATCCCCCGCACCAACAAATTCCGAAGAATGTCTACAGGCAGTCACTGATAGTGACTCGTCAGATGATGAATTCGAAGATAAAGCATATATGTGCTTCATGGCCAAAGACATACCGGAAGATGAAGATAGCGATGATGAGGTAAGCTCAACCTCAATTACTCCTGCAAATGCATCTCATACCTTTGAAAACATGATGAATGAATTCAAAAACATTCAAAAGGCCCATGAGACATTAAAAAATGAAAACATACAGCTCCAAATTTCTAACCTAGAGCTAAGGGAAGAAAACGACTTGCTAAAAGTAAATTACGAAAATATGTCTGTTGATTGTGAAAACAGCAAAGTCGATCACGAAAAACTCATGGAAAGCAATCATCAACTTGATCACGAACCAAATGAGGCTAAATCTCACAGTGAAAGCAAGACAAATGATTTTGTTCTGCTCTAAGACAAAATAAAAACTCTCGAAAAAAGAGAAGGAGAACTTGAGACCATCTTGAAATCTTTCGAGAAATCATCTAAAAAGATGGAAGAAATTCTAAGCACCGGGCAATATGCTCATGATTAAAGTGGCTTAGGATACAGCTCATGTTCCAATAAAGAGAAAACTAGTACTGTGTTCGTCAGGGGTGTGGAACCCATTCCTGTATCGGAAGAAATCCCGAGTCCTGTGAAGGCACCTGTTGCACCGCGAACAGTAAAGGCTGCCATTACGCCACCACAGTCATATTCGAGATAGCATAATCCTCAGCCATTCATACCTGTAAGGCGTAACCAACAGCATGCTCCCCGAGCATATCAAAAGCGCCAGCAGCCGGTCCGAAAGAAGGCTGTACCTAAATATCAAAGGCCCGCACAGCAGTACTTCCAACAGTACAACGCGTTCAGATATTGGATACAGGAGCCTCATTATCCGTCACGAAAGCAGGTCGCCGCACAGTATCAAGCAACAGCTTTGGGAATCCAACTGGAGACCCAGAAGGCAAGCTGTTAGGCCGAAGAAAATGGCTCCACCTCCAAGACGGCATTCGTACTGGATTAATAATAATAACCCTGAATTTTTCATGCATAATGATTATCATGGTTACAGCGACTACGTACCTGCCCCACGTAGATACCGCAACAATGTACCTAAAGTAACCTACAGTAAACCCATTGCTGTCAGGAAAATCTGGGTACCTAAAGGCACTAACACCCATGGACCCAACATTCAAAGGGGACCTAAATCTACTTAATTCCTTTGCCTACAAGACATCTTAGAGAAGGACATCTGGTACTTCGACAGCGGATGTTCTCGGCACATGACAGGATACAAAAGCAAGCTGTCAGATTTCGTAGAAGGTCGCGGTCCAAAAGTGCGCTTCGGTGATAAATCAAAAGGAAGAACAAGAGGGAAGGGAACCCTGCTTGTGGGAAAATTCAAAGTCATCGATGTAGCTTATGTTGAAGGCTTACAATACAATCTACTTAGTATTAGCCAGTTTTGTGACAAACAGATCTCGGTGAAATTCTATATAGATCACTGTAGAGTTAAGAACATCCTAACCAAAGAAGTTGTGCTCACAGGAAGCAGATCAGGTAATATGTATATTGCTGACTGGATGCCTACGAGCTCCATAATTCCTTGTTTTGTTGCCAAAGGCACTGCAGATCTAAGCTGGTTATGGCACAAGAGGTTGTCTCACGTCAACGTCAAGACGATCAACAAGCTCTCCAAATGGTTAGAGGATTGTCCAATGTGTCAATCCAAAAAGACAGCGTCTGTGGACCTTGTCAGAAAGGCAAGCAAATCAAGACCACCCTGAAGAGCAAACCCTACTTTTCCACTCATAGAGTTCTATAAATGCTACACATGGATATCTATGGTCCTATAGACCCGGTAAGTTTAGGAGGTAAGAAATACTGTCTCGTTATTGTTGATGATTATTCCAGGTATGCTTTGACAATCTTCCTAAGCAAGAAGAAGGAAACAACATCAAAGCTGCCCGAGCACCTGAAAAAGCTTCAAAATGAGAAAGGGTTGAGTATCGTGTCCATTCGTTACGACAGAGGTACTGAATTTACTAACTGCTTTATAGAGCAATACTATTCGGAAAATGAGATACAGCATGAATACTCAGCTGCCCGACCATCTCAACAAAACAGCATTGCCGAGCGAAAGAACAGGACGCTCAAAGAAGCAACAAGGACCATGATTGCCGCAAGCAAGTTGCCACATCATTTCTGGGGTGAAGCCACCAATACAGCGTGCTACACACAAAACCGTTGTATCATCAACAAACACCACAACAAAATAGCGTACGAGGTATAGAACAACAAATGTCCATTAGTTTCGTACTTTCACATTTTTGGATGCAGGTGTTATGTTTTGAACAATGGGAAGGATCAACTTAGAACCTTCGATGAGAAATCGGATGAAGGAATATTTGTTGAATATTCCTCTGTCATCAAAGCTTACAGGATCTTTAATAAAAGGAAGCTGACAATTGAGGAATCAGTACATGTAGTGTTCAACGAACCTCATCATGATCCTACAGGAGTAGAGGATCTCACTCAGAATATCTAACAACTCACCATTGATAACCCTACAACTCCTATAGAGCCTGCCATTGACTTAGAAATCAACCCCGCAGCTGTGATAACAGAAGTAGATGAAGCCGATGCTGTACAAGCTGAAGTTGAAACTATAGCAACTCAAGATACAGTACGGGACGCCGAATTAGAACCCGACAGAAGATGGTTGTGAGAGCACCCATAGGAGTTGATCATAGGAAATATTGATGTTGGTGTATCTACTCGTAGGAGAATACAGAGTACACAAGAAAATGTACTATGTGCGCAATAAGAACCCGAGACTGAGATATCTCCATTCCCTCTATGGAAGTCTCTATCTGAACTTAGAAAACTCAACATGTGCACTATCGTTGTATTCTTAGCTCAATCCGAACATGTTTCCACTAAAAAAGCTCTAGACAATTCTCATTGGATTACATCTATGGAAGAAGAGCTTAATAGTTTCGAAAGAAACAATGAATGGTATCTTGTACCCAGACCAACACATCAATCCGTAATTGGAATAAAATGGGTATTTAGAAACAAGAAGGATGGAAATGGACTCATTATCATAAACAAATCCCGTCTAGTCGCACAAGGCTATAGACACGAAGAAGGCATAGACTACAATGAAACTTTTTCCCCTGTTGCCAGACTAGAAGCCATTAGGATATTTCTAGCCTTTGTCGCCCTAAGAGGTTTATTGTCTATCAAATGAACGTCAAGAGCGCATTCTTGAATGGAGACCTTGCCGAAGAAGTCTATGTTGAACAACCACCAGGGTTTGTCAACACAGAAGGCGGAGACCTTGTATACAGGCTAAGGAAAGCGCTGTATGGACTTAAGCAAGCACCTAGAGCGTGGTATGAGACCCTGTCCCTGTATCTAACCGATAATGGATTCGAGAAAGGTGCTGTTGACAAGACCTTATTTAAAATACAGGAAGGTGATGACCTCATGATGGTTCAGATATATGTAGACGATATTATATTTGGTTCAACTAATCTTGCTTTATGTCAAAGGTTCTCTCATCTCATGCAAAGTAAATTTGAAATGAGTATGATGGGAGAACTTAGTTACTTCCTAGGATTGCAGGTAAAGTAGTTGCCTACAGGGATATTCATCAACCAGGAAAAATACAACAAGGAGATTCTCAACAAATTTAGGATGAATAACTCCAAATCATCGTCAACCCCCATGAGCACTTCCGTGCAAATTAGTGCTGACGAAGCTGGAAAGCCGGTTGCTCAATCACTCTACAGGAAGCTTATTGGCTCACTCCTGTACCTAACGGCTAGCAGGCCCGACATCCATTTTGCTGTAGGAGTGTGTGCGCGATATCAAGTAGCACCTAAAGAATCACACTTCACAACAGCCAAACGAATCCTGAAATACGTCAAAGGAATAGTCGATGTAGGACTGTGGTATCCTAAAGAAGGCGGATTTGATTTGGTTGGCTACAGCGACTCAGATCTCGGAGGCTGCAAGCTAGATAGGAAGAGTACAAGCGGTACTTGTCACTTTCTTGAACCTAGACTTGTATCTTGGTTCAGTAAGAAGCAATTGGCAAACTCGCTTTCCACAGATGAATCAGAATACTATGCTGCTGGTAGTTGCTGTATGCAGATCCTTTGGATGCAACAAAAGCTGTCAGATTATGGAATTGAAGCCAAAGAAACACCGATTATGTGCGATAGTACGAGTGCAATTGCAATAACGCACAACCCCGTATTGCACTTGCGTACTAAGCATATCCATATGAAGCATCACTTCATTAGGAATCATGTTCAGAACAAGGATGTTCGGCTGGAGAAAGTTCATATAGATATCCTGTTAGCTGACATCTTTACCAAGCCTCTCGGCATAGCAAGATTATGTATGCTTCGACAAGAATTGGGTTTGCTACAGCCTCACTCCCTGTAAGTTTTTAATGTTTTTACTCAACAATTGACGGGGAACGCTGTAAGACCCACAAATACAGTATCCACCGTTAATTATATGTACACTCAGACATTCCGAACAGCACTGTAGGAACAAAGAGACATATAATTATCGTACAGCTGACATGTGCAATAATTAAGGGGGAATACAGTATGACCCATGAATACAGCAGTAATCCGAAAATTGCTGTATGGAATTGAATCTCGTATGTACCTTTTAAGGGGGAACGCTGTATGTACGCAGATACAGCATATACTATGGAATTCAATTAATATTATATTCTAATATTTTATCTATTTCAAAATAGATTTGAGTCCACATGCCCTGTTTTAATTCAAACTTCTTTTGCATTAAATGCTTTGCACGACATCTGGATAATTGTATCTCAAACGCCGCAATTTTTCAAATTATTTTATAATTTCGCATCGCCGTTTCGGGTAATAAGGGAAGACGATACGTCAGATGTAGGGCCGCTCTCATTTCAAAATCGGATGGATAAGATGTACCCGTTACGCTCAGTCCATCCTATTCGTTCATTTTAAACGATAGTTCACAGCCTTTAAATCTGACCGTTCACTGTCTGGAAACCCTAAATCTTCCCACCGCCCACTATAAAAGGGCTGTTTCTGCCCCTTTTGACTCTTTACGCTTTCTGCAAATTAAACGAGTCTTTGAGCAAATAGCCTACATTTCACTGCAATTTTACTGCGATTTTCTTTGAATCTCACTTACTTTTCTTCAAGAAACTACTTTGGCATCATCATAGACATCCTTTCCATATCTCAAGAAGACCTCCACCATCATTGACGGAAGGATCTTTGCCAGATCTGTGGTTGTTGAGTGTGTTCTCGCTGAAGGAGACGATGTCGAATCCATGGAGATCATCATTTCGAGGATTTGTCAACAAGGTCTCTATCGCCTTGGAAGTCACAGTCCTGAGCGCTATGATGCGCAAATGGTTGAGGAATTTTACCTCAATGCCTCTGTTCGTTTCTTCTCTCTTGCACAGGGAGGAAACGTCGCTGACATTTCTGCCACCGTTTGCGGAGTGGAGATCCGCGTGGACCAAGAGTTGCTGCAAAACCGGTATAGGCTGCCTGCTGATGGCCTATCAATGGAGGAGCTTGAGACTTTTAGGTCTCAAGAAGTTCTCACCAAATACTGGGGACTATTCTCTGGTTCAGTGACACGGTTTTAGTGTAACTATCGCAAGTGCACGATATCGTATCAAGTAGTAAAGTGGACTTTTTGAGTCCGATTTATCGATCCCACAAGGAAGTTTGGTTATAATTTGAATTATACACTATTAGTCTATTTTTATAGATATTAAGATGAGTGAAACACACCATTTAAAGAGTTTGGTTTAATTGTTGCAAAGTAAATGCAATAATAGTTCTAATATTTATGGAAATAAAAAGATAGTAATAATAATAGATTGAATAACGATAAAATGAAATAGTTGGGATTACAAACTTAGTCCGTCATTAGTTATAAAAGATGTATAGGAGATCATAAGATGAATTTACTTATTATGTTGTGTAGATTCGATTTTCCTTAAAAAGACGGTTTCTCTTTCGAACTATAAAACACCCCTTACATATTGAATCAATCCACTATATTTCTATGTTGATTGGCTTCAATACATAGCATTAGGATTTATGAAAATAACTCAAAGAATCATCTAAGGACTAGAGGTATATTTCTATCCCCTAGAACAACTTAGAGTGAAGATCATTTGATCTAATCAAACATATTTTCTTTCGAAACATATGAAGACCATAAATATCGTCATTTATTGGCCAAATAAATAAAGATTGTTAAAACAATGAAAATCACACACAATAATAAGTAATTCACAATAGATCTTTTATACAAACATAAATAACATGACTAACCTTGTTTATAATCCCAACTAAGGGTTACTTAGCCCATGAAGGGTTTATTATACATATTACAAGCTTGTGTGGTCATTATTAGTTGAATCAAGAGAAAGAATTGATCCTAACTCCCTTAGTAGATAAAGGAGATAGAAGCAATAAACTCTCTGAACAACATATGCTATACCACACTTACAAAGATCACTCAAGAACACAAGTGTGTTCTTCACACAAAAAGAAAAGTTTACAAAAAATGGAAAATTATAAGATGAATGATTGAATGATGAAGGATCTAAGGGGTCTATTTATACACCTAAAGTCATCTAATAGCTCCAAAACTCCAGCATTATTACATTAGATCGGATCAATGCCAGCCATCCCCTCAATAATACACAAAAAGTATAAAAAAATTAGACAAATCATAACAATCTGTCAAGAGTTACGGCCGTAACATTCAGGAGTTACGGCCGTAACAAGGATGACTTACGGCCGTAACTCCTGAATGTTACGGCCGTAACTTGGCTTCGTAAATTTGCTCACTGGATGCTTTGATAGTTACGTTTTCAGCCCAGAATTTCTCAGACTTTGCGTTTTTGCCCCAGATCTTCTTCGGATGATAACTTTTGATATATAACTCCGATTTTGAATCCGGAAAGACTGCCGAATTCGTCTCGGAAATCCCTACAACATGAATATATCAAAATTCAACAAAGAGAATATTTAATAAACATGTTATTTCTTGAGTAAATCAGTTATTTAATCCGATCATCATCATCCGATAAAAATAAAATAAAAAAAACTAAATAATTAAAAGCAAAAAACGAGTAGACTAGCTCAATTATTGGTGAATTTTATCGATACAAACCAAGAATAAGTGTACAAAACTGACACTTATCATTCAGCATCGGACGAGAATGTCCATGCTTCATGCCACAAGAAATGCTTTTGCCTTCCATTTGTTTACTTACATGATTTATGTTGTCCTGTGATTGAAAACAGAATAGGTACTTTCGAGATGTGCACCAACCTGGGATTTCGAATGATGGTTGCCATCATGTCCTGCGAGAAGGTCAACTGGTGCCAGATTGTTCTTAAAAGGTTACAGGAAGAAGTCTCTAAACCTGCCTCTCATAAGAAGTCTTTTGGTCTGATTCTTAATAATATTCTGACCAAGTGCGGTGTTTCGCAAGCAAAGAAAGCGAAGAAAATAAATTCACGAAAATATATTAGAGGATCCAGGCCCTCCGTCTTCAACAAAGAACATCTGATTGCGAATAGGCCATTTGTCTGAACTATGCCCCAAGGGGCATGACTCCGAAGTCCGAGAGCGAGGAGACTTCAAAGAAAAGGAAGAGATCTCTTAGAAAAACTCCCGTTGCGGGTGAGAAGCCAAAAAGGAAGCTAAGGAGGCTTACAACGGTTAATACTACAGAGATTACAACAATCTCAGTAGATGCTCCTTCGACGGCCCATCCCACTGAAACAATCCCCCAGAGCGCAACCCCTGCGGACGAAATAACTGCTATTGTCCAGACAGTAGATCTCGAGCCATTGGCGGAGACGACAGATGCACAATTATTTTCCAACTTGAAAGACTCTGGCGAGTCGGCTGCCACTTTGGAGCCAATAGCCCCATCCCATGTACGGGATCCCTCTCTAATACAGGATCCAACACCTGTAGTGGAACCCTTGCCTACAGCGGACCCATGTGCTGAACGCAGCCCCTCTCCGGACTCCATCATTAACAAAACTTTGTTATCTGTGCAGATTGAACAGGCGTACGACCGTTTTGTTCAATGGAAAACATATAGGCTTGCTCCGTACGAAACTTTGTACAATTGGAGCAATTGGAGTGAAGAAGAAAGGTTTGTTCTGGAGGTGACAGACTCTCAGGATGTTGAAGTCCTGATCTAATGGGACAACCTTTGCTGCAAGGAGCTAAGTTCGAGCCATCTAATGGACAAAGCTGATGCTCGAAAGAAAGGGAAATCTTTATCCGAAGAAACAATTCCTATAAGTCCAAAAACTGACCACAACTCAGACGACGACGACGACGCCTTCCAGGCTGGTCTGAGGATGAGCCGTGAAGAAGCAAGAGAACAGGAATTTTCACGGACACAACATCATCAAGGAGAAGGGACATCAAGTCACCACCAGTCCCCTTCCAAACAGCAATAAACTGTTCAAGACAGCGAGGAATCAGTCCCTCCTATCGCAAAGGAACAAACTGTCTCACAACAGGCACCCGAGCCTGCTGCCGACGACCAAGCCCACGCCATACCGCAGGAGGAATCAGTCCCTTTGCCGGAGCAGGCGGAAGCTAAGAGACAACAGGAGGAATCAGTCCCTCATGTGCCAATGTCTACAGAAACCATTTCGGAACAGGAAGAAACAGTTACCCTTGTCGCCGATCAGTCCGAACAGCCGCAAGCTGAGACAACCCCTGCTGCCACTACTCCTTCACCCATTAATGTGGAATCCGATGAAGGTTTCTTACCCTAGGATGAACCGCAACGACTGCGCAAACACGTGGTCGTTAGACAACTCAATGGAGCTGAAGAAGAAAAGCCTAGCTCTCTAGCCAGACATGAGCAACTCCATGGTCTCGGTCTCCAAACTGTCTTTATACAGGATACTGTGAATGCGCTGCATACTGTTGAAAAGGAGATCAATTGGTTGCATGAGACTGCCATTGATGAAATGACGGGCGTAAGAAGAGAAATTTCCAAAGTGGAAGAAGCCTTCCGCATTGTGCCCACCGTCCTAAGGCAAGCTCTCAACCAACTCCAAAAGCGCCAGGAGCAGATCCTCTTGGAGGAACAAGCCAAGCTTCGCATTTCTGAGGCCAAAACTGCTTCAGCCCTTGTTGAAACCGGCTCCCAGCTCCGAGGACATGATAAAAAGATACAAAATATGTCGCAGGTGCTTAACTCCCTTATTGAAAAATTTTCAAGCTTTGAGACCAAACAGGATAATGCTATGAAAATTCTGGAGTGCTTAGATGAAAATGTCTCGTACCTTGATGAAGCCAAAAAGGGGGAAGAGGCTAGAGAAGCTGCAAAGAGATTGAGACTGGAACATGAAAAGGAGCTTGAAGCTGCAATAGAAGACAACATTACTGCTGCAATTACCCGATTGTCATCTCCTGCTCACACTGTTAGGATATAGGGTGCTCGCCCTGAATTCCATGATCCTAACATTCCATGGAAAAACCTTGTACATAAACCATCAGCAATAAATCTCCCAACCAACCGACAACCTACAGCAGATGAGATAAAGAATTGGAGGAAAAACGAACTGTTAAGATACTTTGTAGTTCTTATCAGGGAATCCTCCATATTCAACAGCTGTAAAACGCTGAAGGAAGCTGCCGAGAAATTCAAGAAGTGGCTGGATGAAGGAACGCTCCCCCTACAGATGCAGTTAAAATCCAAACACAGGAAAGGAGATCTGGTTACCCATCCGGAAGATTGGATCCTTGTGTTCGATAAATCTTATGAAGGACAAGCCATCTACTTAAATCGAAACAGGGATGCCTTGCAAAACTGGTGGAAGGGAACCAAGAATGATCCAAGAAGGCCTTGGAGACATGCTGACTATAGGAGTTAGCTTGTAGGATCCTTCCTGTATTTTATTTTTGAAACAGCAAAAATTTTGTATCCTCATTTTTACCCAAACATGTAATCTTCGCTCTTCATCAATAAAATATATTTTTGTCTTGAAAGATTACAACTCGTAATATACTGTGTTCCTGTATGATTACGAAATCAATTCATTTGCTGAAATCAAACAAGTATGAAAACTGGTTAAGTATATAAGCTGTAAGAACTTGTCTGCGAACAGTTCATAGGTTAAGTTGTATTCAACTAGATTACATGTAAGATTGTGCCTGCGCGTCAATCATAAGTGTAAGTTGTAAAAACACTTTGCTGTTGGATTCTACCTTTTTAGAACTTGCTTGCACGCAATTCACATTGCTTTAATGTGCTGAAGGCCAGAACATTCGACAGAAGATCAAAACAAATATGTTTCAAAGGTTTTGGCATCAAGGTTTTGGCATCATCAAGAGACTTGGCAATTATCAAAAAGGGGGAAATTGTTGGGATAAACAATCCTGTATCGAAGTTTTGATAAAGTGCCAACATACAGCAAACAGCTGTCTCGAAGACGATCGAAGTTGTTGGAGTAAACAATCATGTATTGATGTCTTCTCAAAGTGCCAACATACAGCGAAAGTATAGAGAGCCATCATACATCAAGAAAATCATATGTCAATATGACGCTAAGTATGGAAGTTGTCCCGAAATAAACATACAACATCCTTCCATACAGTATCGATCTAAGATAGCCTACAACATTAAGTCGGATACAGCATACAGACTGTAAGTATTGAGATCTTCAATACTTATCCAAATAGGACTGAAGACCGTTGAAACGGAATCTGCTTTATTCACTAAAAGTCAAGTCCCATTTGAAAACAAGTATTTAAATACTGAAGGGATAAAGTATTTAAATACTAGCCGACACAGATCTTCAATCAAGGAGCAAAAACCGAATCATTTTTTATTCAAATCAATCATCCCATTGGAACGGACTTTTGCTCAACGGATATATTTTCAACGGATCTATTCAGAGGCTATATATACCCCAGAGTTTGAAGATCAGTTCATCCAAGACTCCAACACATACAAGCTTACAAGCAATATGCGAACGATCTATCGACTGAATATTCATTATCATCATATCAATCTTACAAGAACAAAGTATATTTCTTCCAAGTATCATTCACATCTGAGAAGAAGAAATATACTCAGTCAATCAAGAACAGCCATCATCACCTCAAGAACTCCATCGACAAGCTGTTGTTCCTACCTGGTTACTTAACTATTTACCTTGAGTAAAAACCTAGTTCTGTGTGGACTAAAGAAGTTACTCCGACCTGTGTGGGACGAATAAGACGAAGCTTTGGAACTGTGTGTGAAGAAGCAAGTCAAGAGTTAGCTTTGACCAATCTGTGTGAACGGTTGAAAGCGACGGTCCTCGTATCAATCTGTGTGAATAATACAATAGATATGTTTGATTATAGATACGTAGTTGTGTACGTAGTGTTTATAATAAACTTTTTCACTCCTGTGTGGAGGACTAGTGGACGTAGAGGGGTTTACCTCAAACCACTTTAATTATTGTGTTAATTACTTTCTGCATTTACTGCTTTCATTATTGTGATTTATTTTACAAGTATACACTGCATACCCTGTACGCACCAAGAAAATAGGAGAAAACCAAGTTGCTGTATTAACAGCAACTTACTTTTTCAAGACTTATGCTATGCACTCCTATTTGAAAATCGTACAGCTTGTTACTTAAACACTTTCCAAGCTGTATTCTGTATACTTAGTGGCCAACACGACATAATATGAACAACTATAATTAAAGTACTTGCCTCAAATTGACGATATGGATAATACTTCGACGGATATCAATACACTCGAAGGTCACCCCCTCGATCTATCACGTTGAAAGCTCGAACCTTAAACAATAGAAATGAATTAAGAGTTCATCTTACGTCATAACTACTGTACGAACATCTAACATCCTAAACTATGTCCGAAAGTTGTCAACAAAACATATCCTGCCTGATGTCTGCATAACGTACGTTACATACCCAACATAACGCACGTTAAGTCAGCTCGTTAGCATACGTAAGCTCCAAAGCCTAAAGCACGCTAAGCAAGCATTTGATAGTTTTCTTCTCTGATCAGACGACTGTCTTACCTGATGATATAACGTACGTAATGCATAGTGCTTAACGTACGTTATACTCACACATACATTACTCATGCGAATCTGAATGATCTTATGGTGTTAGACATATTCTAATTCAAGGATACACATATCGTTACAATGCCATACTCAAATCTCGATTACGTATTCCCATATGTAGTTCGGATAATCTATGGTTGCTACGATCACTTCATTCAAACTTTCATTGAGAACAAATAGTTAACCAATGACAAAACCTTTCAATAATCCTTCTCCTACGCTTCACATAACAAAGGTGATATTAATTACGAGTCTTGATCATTTCAAAAACATCAACACAAATATCATCATCTTCAGAAGTTACTATGAGTCATGAATTGTGCTTGAAGAATACTTATACTACACATGGATCATTCTTGGTGAAATCCTAAGAATTCATCTCCTTGAATATCCCCGTTCTAAGTGATCGTATAAACAACACATTGGTAAGCAAGTAACACAGAATCATCATCCAATATGTGTAACTAATCTCAGAAACTATATCACAGGTTTAACTCCAGATGCTTGGTTAATAATCTACTTTCTCAAGAAAGGTCTCGAATAAGTTCGCCTTAGCCCTTAAAAACATGGTGTTCAACTTAAAGTGTTACTCACTAATCCAATGATCTCAGTAGAATGCTCATATCATTCCTTAAGAACAAGGATTAGAGTTTGGAAAGTATCAACATACCTTAATGTAGAAGATAATGATGAACACTTGACGAAAATCCAACACTAGAAGCTTGAGTACCAATCCAAGGTGCTTTCAATCCTAAATGATCGAGTATAGATGATATATAGGTGTTAAAGTATCAAAGGGAGCTCTCTGGACTTGAAGGAAATGAAAGGGAAGTGAAAAAAAACAGAGTGAAATGAAATGGGGTGCTGTCCCATTTATACTGTCTTAAGCTTTACGTACGTTAGCCTTAGTGCTTAACGTACGTTATACACTTAGCATACGCTATCTACTATCCTTAGCGTACATTATCGTCTAATGATAGCTTACTGCCTCGCTCCTTTTCTCTCTTACATATGCTACATCAACACCGTTACGTACGTAATTAACATACTTAGTGTATGCTATGTACATCCCTTAGCGTACGTTAGTCTCCGTTGACCCAAAACTGTACAGGTTCATGCCACAGGAATCTTATCCGGGCCCTCCACCAACTGGCCCATGTGCTAGCCGCCTTGATCAATTATTGGCTGCCTTACATACTCTATGCTCCCTTCATAGAGTACGCTATCCGTAGTACATAACGTACGTTATGCTTACCAGCTAGTGTACGTTATGGCGTAGTTGCATATGAAAATTTACAAGTTGATATTATCATGCATGTGGACACAAATACGAGAAAGATCGTACTTCGATTATCCATATCACAAATCCGACTAATACAAGGTTTAAAAACAGATGAAAATACTCAATTTATCCGGATATTACAATCTATACATGACCAAACTCCCAACTTTTATCATCAAGGTAACACAAACGGAACTCGCTATCCAAACACATAAATAAGATACAATTCATATTCTCAACTCGATTACCACTATAGTGATATCAATACTCAGATGAAGGTCTACTATGATTCTAAGACGATCAATAACTCGGTAATAACCATATTACGATGTTTATCAAAATTACAAGGCTTCAATCATCAGTTCAAATTCAAGCTTTTCACAACTCCAATATAAAGTAGTACTTTGGCAATCATTCTATTTGATTCAGCAAGTTTAAAAAATCCAAACATCAATAGAGTTCTGAATTCTCTCAACAATATGATTTATATGACATTTATAACCATTCCACTCAAATTATCATGGTAACAAGGCTTCCGTTCAACATGTATTTCCGAGTTCTTTCATAATCTGACCTATATGAACATGTCTAATCATAATTAATCCATTTAAATTGACATACGTATCATAATTGGTATTTCGAGTTCTTCCAGAACCGCTATTAAAATGTCTCCAGAACCGCTGTTAAATCCATGTTTTTGTAGTAGTGTTCCAACAAGAACATCTTAAAAACCTAAATATATCATCATCATGTAATAATTCAATAGACTCATCATACTAGGCTCAAATCCATCAAAAACATGATATACTTTAACATGAAATCGAATTAAGAATCAAATTTCAGCCATAAGTACCTTCTTGACGAATTTCTACGAAGAACAAGCAAACATTCCTCTATCAACACGACAAGTTTGAGCAATCTGAATCCCAACATCAAGCCACTAGTTTCAAGTAGCCAAAAATGAGATATCCAGTACCAAGATGTTATCTTGGAGTGTTTGGACGTAAGATATATCATGGGGAAATGAAAGACACATCTTAATTTTATAAACTTAATTGGTCGTAACGACAGTAATACACAACAAATAGCATACACCACAACCTGGTACATACTCTATTTTGGACTAGTAGCGGATGCTATGTGGATTACCTTAAGACATGCTACAACATACTTATGGCTGCTATTATTGGTATAGTATACGCTAACTTCAGTTTCTTAGTCTATGCAATTGTTGTTGACTCGATTATCTGCATGTGCGTCGAAAGTGCTCGTTAGCAGCCTTATATGGCCGAAAGAAGACCACACGATTTCCATTGATATGATCTACTATTTTAGCGTATGCTATTTTCCTTCTTAGTGTACCGTAACTCACCTCTGTTACATGTGGTAATGCCATTGCATTACGTACGAACTGGTCACTCTATTTAGCCAAGAGTATCCACTTTTATTCTCTCTCAAAGTGGACCAAAATATGTTACCATGTAAAAGCACAATCATCAATATCATAATACTCAATATCAGTAAGTTGTCTCATTAATAATATGATATAACAATCTCAAAGCCGAAACAAAATATATTCAGGATACACAGATATTACATATTCACCCTCTAAAAAGAAGTTACGTCCTCGAAACTGAAAACAGTTCAGGATATCTCGAATGCACTCTCTACCGTCTTCCAAGTTGTCTTTTCAACACTGTGTCTAAACCACTACACTTTCACCAAAGAAATTTCCTAGTTCCACAATTATTTTATTTGGTACTCTTACCGGTCACTCCTTGTAAGAACCATCAACTATTGAAGTTAATGACATGACTTGTGCCTGCACTATATTTACTCGGTTGAGACTCATGGAATATGTTATGAACATGGCTCAAAGATAGGGGTAGAGCCAAGTAATAGGCCGAATCACCAACTCTGTCAAGGATCTCGAAAGGTCTTATATATCTTAAACAAAACTTCCCGTTCTTACCAAAATGGACAATCCACCCTGTCGGTGAAACCTTAAGAAAAACTTGATCTCGTACCAAGAATTCCAATGGTCGGTGACGACACCATACGACTACTGACGACTATGTACTGCCAATAAATTCTCTTAAATTAGAGAAATGTTTTCCCTAGTCTAATGAATCATATCGGGCTCCGTTCCGATCAATTCAGATGAATCATCCCAACATACTATTGACTTAAAATTCTCCCGTATAAAGTCTGAATAGTGCAATTTTGATTGAAGTATGCCAACTATAATTGTATGTAAACTCGATCAACGGTAAATGAGACTTATATTTTTTTCATCCAGTCTAAGGTGCACATGCTCTCAACATGTCCTCTTCTGGATCATTCTCTCCAACTGATCATCAGTCTAAGAATGATAAACAATACTAAATTTTAACTTAGTTCCCATGGCTCTACGAACAACGCTCCAAATTCTCGATTTGAAACGACCATATGTATCAAACAGAATACTCTTCAGGGTTTTGTTTAATCTCACTATTTCGTTGACAAATACTTCGGGACCAGAGGGCTGGTCCTAAAGTATATATAATTTATAAACAGAGTGTGCACTTGGTCAGTCTGTCCAAATTATGAGTTGGGTAGTTTACTCTGTATATCGTCAATTATCGTGAAGCATAAGCAACCACCTTTCCATTCTTCGTCAAAACATAACCAAGACTCTGCTTAAAAGCATCACTAACCACAAGTCCCCCGGTTCCATCGGTAAGGCCAACACTGGAGCTGTAGTGAGCCTTTTCTTCATCTCGTCAAAAATCTTTTGACAACCATCACCCCACTGTAATTTTCATGCGTATTGTAAAGCAATTATGTAAGTGGTTGATCGATCTTAGAGAATTCCTCCACAAACCTTTGATAATATTCGGCATGTCCTGCGTTTCTCAGTGACATCTACTGTATAACAACTGCTATCTTCTGGGGGTCTACCTATACTTCTCTCTTAGAGACAACATGGCCTAGCAACATAACTTTTTTTTTTACCAAAATTCACATTTTGGAAACTTTACACAAAGTTGTTCTGCCCTCAGATTTTTTTTTTTTGGAAAATACGCAACTGTTCATCTTGCTCGTCTCAATCACGAGAATATATCAACATGTAATTAATAAACACAACTACGAACTTGTCCAGATATTCAATAAATAATTTATTCATCAACTGCATAAAAACGACCCTCATGTTAGTTAAGCCAAAGATCATGACCATAAACTCATATTGTCCGGACTCTCTACTTATAGTACCCGAATCTGAAATCACTCTTGGATAAAATCATCGATCCGTGGAGATGATCTAGGAAACCATCAATATGTGGTAATGGATACTTTCCGATTGTCAATTTATTCAGCTTTTGGTAATCAACGCACCATCGAAGAGATTCATCTATATTCCGCACAAACAAGACGGACACACCCTATGGTGATGCTTTAGGTTGAACATACCAACATTTCACAAGTTTCTCCAGTTGACTCTTTGATTCTGCCATTTTGGTTGGCTTCATACGGCATGGTGCGTTAGATGTCGGTGTTGACATGCCCGAGATCCCGAACCGCTCTATGTATCTCGCACACTGGCCAACTAGACAAACAACATCTTAGATCCACTCGATATACAACAAGCCCACCCAAAAATCATGAATGTTATTGGTGCCCGATAGTAGTGGGTGATCATCTTATAAGTAAGATACAAATTCCACACTTGTTTGATATGAGATGGGTCCTTACAATCTCCCCACTTAAATTCTTGACGAAAACATGAACAATATCCAGGCGATGTAGGATTCAAGAGGTGGCACGTATGGGATCAAGAGGTGTCTCACACCTCTATTGGTGTAGCCCTTTGGCCCGAACAACACTTTGTTCCCACACTTTCAGTCTGGACATGTCTCGGATACAATTTGTAGTGTCCCGAGCCTGGAAACTCGAACCGCTATATGCACACACTGGCCCACTAGACAAACAACATCTTGGATCCACTGGGTCTACAAGCCCACTCAAAAGGCCATAGATGACATTATTTCCCAATAGTAGTCGGTGAGCATCTTATAAGAAAGCGAGGTAGCATCCTCTTTCAAAGATCAATATTCGAACCAGACCTTTCTAACCAATATCTTCCAAGATTTATTCTTTTCCTCTCAAACGAACTACTATTAAATTTGCACTACATTCTCTGTCATAAATCTCTATAGTAAAATCTATAATTTCTTTGTTAAAATTAATCTTTTTAGGTAAACCCACAATAAACACTTTACAGTCATACATATAATTAATTTTTAAAAATTTTAAACAAGTCTCAGAAATAAAAGATGTGAAGCTCGAGAATCAAATAACACATTAACTGGTTGTGAATGAATAAGAATGAAATTTGAAGCCACATTAGCATCGAAATCATCCGCACATCTCATCTCGTACACATGATGAGATGTTATCCTATAACTCAGAATCCTTCTCTGCCAGATTGACTCTTGCCTCGACACTACCTTGACTTTGCTGAGGTGGTGGTAAGGCCGATCATGTCTGACCCTCAGCTCTCTCTCTATAGGCAAAAAAGCCTGTGATGATGGAGGTCCCATAAAGGCCCAACAATATATCACTCGATGACCTAATTTTCCACATATGAAGCACTGCAATTGGGGTAACGGAAAGGAGCAAACATGATCAACACCATTGCTATTACAACGTCTCCTAAGGTTATCAGATATTGTGGAAGCATTTATGAAATTCATCATTGATCCTGAAGGCAAATGCAGTTTCCCAGAAATGTGATAGTTAGATTATGGTTTCCGAAAATCATTACCCTTACTCGCAGACATCTTACCTGACATCTTATGTTTCTCATCATCTGGAACATAGTCGGTGAAAGATGAGGACATCTCATAAGACTGGGCCTTATCCTGATATTACCTCATGGTGGTACAATCCCGCCCTGGCATATACTTCCTTATCTTGGGTCACACCCGTCTATCAAACTAATGGATCTTGTCATCCTCATCTTGAACATGTGCCTATGCGTTTAACTATTGATTGAACATTTTGATTGTAATAATTACAGTTTCATGGACCCCACACTATGACCCACCAGGCGATACAAATATAATGATCAACCGTCATAGAACTACAATACCGAACCACATTATATTAGCAAACACTCTGACGAGGAGTTTTTACAATACTTGGCTTCAACTGCCATAATACACAGGATCCAAAATACAAGTGCAATTCTAATGAAGATGCAGAATACCCCAAAACAATACCAAATACGGAGTACTACAATACAATGGAAATAAAGTACACAGTTAAACATAACTAGAACAAAACGACTCGGCCCCCAAGGTAATATCCTTCAAACCTTTCGCCGTCACAATGCTCTTCATGTGCCTTGGCCTTCCCTCGACCTAAAGTACAAACAACAAGTATTTTGCCCAAAACCACAGGGTCAGATATACATGATAATAAATCTCTAGATCTTATACAACTCACATACAACAGGTCTCAACGAAACATCTCAACTGTCGAACATACCCCTCGGGCGTATGAACAACCAATCGCAATCATCAGACATACCCAATCACACATGGTATATGAACGATCAATAATATGACTCAAATAATGACATCACTGTATGCCCGACCGGAAAATATGTCAGTGCACATGTCAACCCCGTATACAGAATTCTCAGGATATATGTGTGACAATGTACCTAATTAGTCTCACAAAGTAACTGTCTTGTGTGCACGGTCCAACATGGAAACATCAACACATAATTGTAAGTGCCCGACTAAAAACCCTACACATAACCAATCAGAACATAGATATTACTCTAGAAATATCACGATACAACATGACAATGAAAGTCAATTAATCAATATGACCAATAAGAATCAAAGGAACTCAGCGAAGTGAACCAACGATCAACATGATTAACGACACCAAAGATAGTGAACTTGGGATTAGAATCCTACAACAAATTGATCGACACGATCCATAATAATTCTTCAATATGGATCATAGATTCGTAAAGCATTACACATAAATGAAATGTGCAACACCCACAAGAATTATTTATCATTATAACCAAGCAAGATAACTTGCCTCAATACTGAAGGCGGTTAATGATCCTTCCTCAAACGAACGTACGGCGTCCTTTGACGATCGGCAAGCACTCGAGTGACCTTGAATTAAGTACAATTCACTCCACATTAATAATTCGGAAACCAAGTCTCAATGACCCAAACACCTTGTTACCCTCAACACGGTAACCCAATCACTTCGAATAATTCGTCCCAACATATAAGAATAACTAGATTGAATCTATCGTAAACAGTCATCAAAGGTTTACAATTAACACTGATTTAATCTTGTAAAAACCTATCACAATAATTAAACCCCGATGGATAACATCAAGTATCCAAAATCTACATCACCTATGATTATTCCAACTTATAATGATTTTTTGATGTTTATAATCCACATTCAAGGTGTTCTTCGACACCAATCCAAGAAACTCAATTTATAATCATATACATCTTCCAATCACATATACCCATATATATCATGATTATATGCCTCAACATAACTCAACTCAAAATGAAAACCCATACGAAAATCATCAACCTCTTCAAGAATCCAAAAGTCAACTCACCTAGATCCGGATGAACAACGGTGATCGATTGACGATATGCTTGTTTTCCCCAGATGATTAAATATGACTCTCTAAGTATCCAAGCCTCCAAGGACACTCAGAAACACCCAAGACCACTAAAAACTACTCAAGAACACGAAGGGGGCGGAAGTGGTGTGCAAATGAGCAGAAAAAATCTGCTCCCCTTCTATATATAGAAAAAGATATTACGATCGTAACATCTCCCTCCTTACGGACATAACTCTCTTACGTGAAATAAGTATCGAAACACATACGATGCTTACAACTGTAAGACAAGGTTCAATATGGTAGGGCCTTTAAATGAAACTCAACAAAAAAAGATGAACCCCCATTACGGCCGTAATGGTCCATACTTCATGGTCGTAACTAACCAAAGTACGACCATAATGTAAAAATGTTAACGGCCGTAAGGTTCTCTCGCCAAAAGCACGAGCCACCAAGAAAACATGTAGTAGCCATAAAGTAGAACATGTTACGGCAACTCTCAATACGAATTTCTCACAATACCAAACCAACAATTAAGAACAAATACGTAATGATAATTTCATGCAATATTCATTGAATACAATCTCAATGTACAAATACAACATAAATACAGCGAGTGCAAATTAATACAAAAATAAAAAAAATTATACCCAAATATTACATATTCACCCCTTAAAAGAAGTTTTGTTCCAAAACTAAGAGGTAAACAATTCAGGATATCTCTCTTGCATAATATCCTCGATTTCCCACGTAGCCTCCTCTACTCCATGCCTTGACCACTGGATCTTCAACAAAGGAACCGACTTGTTTCGTAACTGCTTGATCCTTTTCTTTGAAATCTGTATGGGATGCTCCTCGTACGAATGATCTTCTGTGATCTAAATCTCATCGAACTGAAATATGTAGCTCGGGTCAGCGACATACTTCCTCAATTATGACACATGAAATATGGTGTGCACTCGACTCAAGGCCGTGGCAACGTCAAATGATAGGCCAAATCGCCTACTCGTTCCAAAATCTCAAATGGACCGATATACCTCGGACTCAATTTTCCCCTTTTTATGAAATGGAAAACACCTTGGGTAGGAGATACCTTAACCAATACATGGTCACCAATTCCAAACTCAAGCTGTCGTCGACGATTGTCTGCATATGACTTCTTTCGACTATGAGCCGTTAACAAACATCTCCTGATTAAAGCAAATCTTCTCACGAGCCTCTATTAACATATTGGGTTTCATACCCAAAGATTCAGACAAGTCGTCCCAACACAAGGGAGACTTACAACGGTGGCCATACAATGCCTCGTAAAGTACTATCTTGATCGAAACATGCCAATTGTTATTATAGGTGAACTCCACCGAAGGCAGTTGGGCTTCCCAATTGTTTCTCTAATTGAGAGCTCAAGGTCTCAGCATATCTTCCAGAGTCTGGATAGTCCTCTCCAACTGACCAACGGTCTGAGGATAAAATGCTATACCAAAGTTTAACTGCTTACCCATCGCACGATGAACAGCCTTCCAAAATATGATACAAACCATCCGTCACGATCCAATACAGTACTTTTGGGAGTACCGTGCAATCTCACGATCTCCCAGATGAACAACTGGGCCAACCTCTCGGGGCCCTACGTGTCCTTAATCTCAGAGAGGTGAGCTGATTTGGTCAGACGATCCACAATCACCCAAATTGTATTCATACCCGATGACTCGTCGGCGAACTTGTGATAAAATATATCGATATGTTCTCTCATTTCTATTCTGAAATAGGGAATGGTTTCAGCATACCCGCTGGCCGCTGATGTTCAATCTTAACCTATTGGCAGGTTAAGCATCTTGAAACAAACTCTGCGACTTCTCGCTTCATATTACTCCACCAGTAATCTTGTTTCGAGTCCTTATACATCTTGCTAGACCCCGGATGAAAGGAGCACGGGGTAGCATGAGCCTCTCTCATAATAAAGTTCTTCAACTCTTCATCTGCTGGTACACATAATCAATTCCTGATACGCGCACGTTCATCCTCGTGGACCACAAATCCAAGGGCTTTCCCATGAGTCATCTGATCCTAAATCCATGATAAAAATGGGTTTGCATTCTGTTTCGTTCTGATAGTCTCATCTAGAGATGATGAAATCTCAAGTGTACAAAGTGCCCTTGTACACTCTGTAACGAGACCTCTACCCATGATATCAAGAACCCTAGCTGCAATTCCTTCTGAACTGTCAAAAGATCAAGCATTTGCCCCTGTACTGACTTGCAGCTCAAGGCATTGGCAACTAGATTTGCCTTGTCCGAGTGGCATAAGAACCCGATGTCATAATATTTGATCAACTCTAACCACCGTCTCTGTCGCATATTCAATTATTTTTGAGTAAATATATACTTCAGACTCTTATGATCGGCGAAGATCTGACAAGTGACCTCATATAAGTAATGACATCATATTTTCATAGCAAACACCATGACAGGTAACTCCAAGTCGTGGGTCAGGTAGTTGACCTCATAATGTCGCAACTATCGCGATGCATATGCAATTACTTTCCCATTCTGCATCAACACACTTCTAAGGCCTTGTCCCGATGCATCACTATACACCACGAATCACTCGGTTCCTTGTGGCAAAATCAAAACAGGTGTGAAATTAATCGACTCTTGAGGTCATCAAAGCTCTGTTGAGATGCCTATGACCATGTGTACTTCTTATCTTTTCTCAAGAGATCAGTAAGCGGCTGAGTGATCTTGGAAAAGCTTCCACAAACCATCTGTAATAGCCCACTAAACTAAGAAAACTCCGAATTTCCTTAACAATATTTGGAGGCAGCCAATCACGGATAGCCTCTATCTTTTGTGGGTCAACACTAACCCTATCATCTGATATCACATGTCCGAGAAAAGTCACCTTGGACATAAAAAATCGCATTTGGAAAACTTTCCAAAAATATGCTCTTGCCTCAACACATCGACGATCTGACAGAGATGATGCTCTTGCTCATCACAGTCACGAGAGTAAATCAAAATATCATTAATAAAGACACCTACATAATGATCCAGATAATTAATGAGTACTCGGGTCATTAATTTCATAAACACTGTCATTGCATTTGTTAACCCAAGTGGCATCACCACAAACTCATAGTGCCCATATCGAGTAACAAAAATGGTCCTAGGAGTATCAGACTATCGGATCCTCAACTGATGATAACCAGATCTTAAGTCGATCTTAGAAAATAAAGCGGCAACCTGAAGCCGATCCAACAGATCATCGATACAGGGTAAATGATACTTGATCTTAATTGTTACCCGGTTGAACTCTCGATAATCAATATACAGACACAATGACCCGTCATTCTTCTGTACAAATAATACTGTTGCTCCCTATGGGGACGCACTCAATCAAATATAATCATTCTCGGTCAATTACTCAAGCTGCTTCTTCAGCTTCTGCATCTCTATCGGGGCCATATGGTACGGTGCTTACGACAGGGGGGATGTAGCTGGCTCTAACCCGATCGTGAACTCAACATCTCGTTGTGGAGGCAATCTAGGCAACTCACCTGAAAAAACATCGGGGTAGTCTCGAACTACCTGGATGTCGGCCAATTAAACTGGTCGATACTCGATTTTGGTCATATAGAACCAATAACCGACACACCCTTGACTAACCAGCTTTACTACTTTCATCGCACTTTTGACTTTTCCGAAACGATTGGGATTGCCACCCTGAAAAATACACTTGCATCCATTGCTGGAATTGATAGTAACCATCTGCTTATGGATGTCAATAATGATATCATGATGATCCATCCAATCAATACCCAAGATTACATCATCTTTAGGTAAGTCTACCACAATCATGTCCGCGAACCACTCGTGATTATTAATCTGAATCTGACAATCCTTGACTTCATGATTCCCAAACTTTTTTGACCATCTGTTAGACCAATAACATAAGCTTCGTAGTCGGTGACGCTATCAAGAGGCAATCTACTCAAGCATGCACTAGAAATAAAGGAATGTGAAGCACCGGTACAAAAAGAGTGCACACAGTCTGAGAGAGAATTCTGATGTCACCTGCAATCATATGGGCCTCGGGATCATCGACCTTCTTTATTTCATAGACTCGAGGCTTGCCGCCCTCGGCACTTGGAGTACCTGCATGAAAACTGCGACCTCCACCTTTGCTCCCCCATAGTCTGATGAGAAGTGGACGGAGTAATATAGTCCTTAAGCACAGACTATACTGGAGCATGTGAAGCCATCAGAGTACATCCCGATCCGCCTCTATAAAAACGAGTATGATGTCCAACACCTTTGCAGGTATGGCATGTAATAGCTGTTAGGGTGGTATACTGCAAAGCATACTTTATGCTTGTATTAACTTATTTCATTTTAACTACTTATGAGAATATCAATTACATTTTGTCAGATATTTTGTATATTAATTCACATTATGGTTATGCAAATGTATTGTCTATTTATTTTATATTGTAGATAATGTAGTATGTTGGTGTCACACGGAAGATCACATTATCGGTATCTTATAAAATAATATAATAGTTCACTACCTATATAATTATTAGACATATTATGTGAAAGATTGTAGTGTAAGCTTGAGATTAGTCGGTCTTCACTATTAGTACACATTAGCGTATATACATACGTTGAACTGGATCGCAGTGAGATAGATTCTTCTGTACTGGCTTTAAGAAGAACATAAATATCGGATAATTATTATTTTTTATTCTACTATATACTCCCTCTGTCCCACAAGAGTATGCTCAATTTGTCATTTTTGTCCGTCCCACAAGAGTGTGCCCATTCTATTTTTAGAAAATAGCCTATTTATTTTTACTCCACATTTTCAACTTATTTACCAAAATGGCCCACACCCTCTATCCTTTAATTAATCAACAACAATAATTAACATACCCCTACAACAAAAAATGGGACCATTTCTCCAGTCAAACCCACCACACTCTTATGGGACAGGTGAAATAGTCTTTAATTGTGTATTTATAATATTATTGTTTTGATTTACCATGGGTGAGAGTTATAGTGATTGACTCAATATGATTCGTATTTTGGGCAATATAATATTATTTATATGATAATTAATATTATAACTATAAATCGTGCCTCGACTCGTGCGAGTTGATGTCCTCTTGAGGAGCTCGCGAATGATTATTATATTAAATCATGTAGGTAGATTTAATTCCGATATAATTATAAGGTTCGAGTGGTACTACTCTTGAACAAGCAATTAATTAATTAAAGTTTTTAGTAGCTTAAATTAATTAATGGACATTCAATATCTTAAACATGAAAAATAATATATTTAAATAAGGAGCTCGCTTTCGTAAATTGAGATTTGGATTGGAAGTGCAATGTCAATTCTTTAGTGGATATGGAAAGGCTGAGCTACTAGGAGTCTATCCTTAATCCTCTTTAAGATCCCAATAGTAGCCCCAAAGCCTATAAATAGGACATATGAGGGGGGCTTCAGCCGATCATATTTCTTGGAGCAAGAAAGTCGTTTTTTCTGGTTGTGTTTAACTGTAGATCTTGACTTGTGTCTTTGTTCTACAATATAGATAACACAATAATTTTTCTAGAATATCAAACATATTCGAAAAAATAGAGAGAAAATCATGAGTTTCTTGAAACATATTTTCGGGCGATCCATCTTCAAGTCAAGCAAGATCCAGTAGTTCATTGCCCACACAACATCCAGACTAAGACAGGGATATACTCTAGAAGGTTTTAAGGAAGAGATCATGAACAACCACTTTGCTTCAAAGGTAAATATCCTATGATCTTTTGATCTAAATTATGATATTAATGTTACCAACGATATTATTAAATAAATAATAATTGTATTTAAATTGCCAATTAATATTCGTAATTAATTAATTAGCATGCCTAAATAGATCTTTTGCTCGTGGATGAGTAAAAGACTATATCAAACCCTATTACCAAACTTCGCTTCCCTTGGGTTTTATTACTAACAATTGGTATCGGCCCTAGGTTTTAGGCGTTTGTTATTTTAATTAATTTTTGTGGTTAATTGCTAGCAATCTAAATATTCATGTATTATGGTATTGGAATATTTTTCTAGAAGTTTTCTTGTAAGGAAATATGATCCAATTATCATGGTTATGTGAATGAGAATTTTTTTATTATTTATGTAATTGTTGGTTTTGCCCGCTTTTGAGGCGTGTAATGGTTTTTCCCGTGAGAAAATCTACGGGTCGATCTAGAATTTTTATTTTCGTGTATTTTTCGATGAGAAAATCTATGGTTTTGCGCCGCGGGCGGGTTGGTCTGGTCCAGTTCGCTGGTTCGGGTCGGTTCGTTCGGTGCATGGTCCGGTCCGTTTTACCGCCATTCGTTGCGTCCGAGGTAGAGCCGGGATCTTAAAATTAAATTTTTTATATAATTTTGCATGAAAAGTGAAAATTTTAATTTTGAAAATCCACGGCCCAAACATGGAGAAGTGACGAGATATTTGAGTCAGTGAGAGATATCGAGTCAAAGATTTCTAGAATTCAATTAGGGGACGAAGACCATGATAATTGGATATAATTATCATTGCATTTATTTTTGTTTTTTACAGTTTTGAATGTATGTCATATATGGATGTATGTATGTGTGATATGTTCTTGCATGTTAGGGCGAGAAAATTAAAACCATTAAGGCTAAATAACTAAGTGGTTACATTGATTTATTTTTTTTATAATAAAATCATGTTGCCCTTCATAATTGATTTAAATTATTAAATAATTAGCATACACGTTGGCATTAGGCGTTTACTCCATATCGAATGTGCTAATTATAGGTTTACTTGTTTCAAACTTCAAAATGATAACAAAAACTAAATATTATTTTTTATGATAAGACATCTCCATCTGTAGGACTATTATCTAAAGATTATATTTTAAGGTTGCTAACAGAGCTTCAAGCTGCCGAATGTCTCTCCAGACGAGGGTATCAAGTTCTTACGGAAACTGGCATTTTAGCTTCTAAACCTAAGCAGGGGAATAAGAAATAAGTGGGCAAGAAGCGAGTGGCACCCCTCAAGGTGAAAAGCAAGGCCCCTCAGCCTGAGTCGAAGAAAAAGCCAAAGGGAAAATGCTACAAGTGCGGTCAGAAAGGACATTTAAAAGCAGATTGCCCTACTTAATAAAGGTATGTCTCGTGCACTAGTACTCAAAACATGTTTGGCAGCTTATTTTACCACTTTGTGGATAATAGATTCAGGCTCCACTATCATGTTTGTTTAGACTAGCATGGTTTTCAGGTAACCAGGCAACTTAGTGCGGGCCATATCACCATTAACTGTGGCGATTATTCCAGGCTTATGGCTGTAACACTGAGAGTCGTGCGGTTGGAGATTAGTGATAAGTTATTAGTCTTAAATAATGTACTATTGGTACCTAATTCTAGAATGAATTTAATTTCGATTTCTAAATTAAGTTGTGATGGTTATTCAGTTTCTTCTTATGATGATGCTATTATTAGAAGAAACAATGAATATATTTGCAAAAGTATCTATAGTGATGGACTATATGTCATTAATACTGCACAAACTCCCACATATAAAAGTAAACCACTTAACTCTTTGTCTAAACCTGAAAAGAGAAAAGAATCTTCAAGAATAAACTAACAAGGTTTTTAAGACCAAGGAAAAATGACCAACAAGGTTTTTAAGACCAAGGAAAATCATGCTCAGAATGTGTTAGAATTTGTTCATACTAATGTATGTGGTCAAATGAACATCCAGGCCAGGGTTAGTTTCAAGTACTTCATCACGTTTATAGATGATTATTCGAGATATGGAACATCTATTTGACGCGACGTAAGCCTGAAACATTTGACAAGTTCGGAAACTTCAAGACTGAAACGGTGAGGCATCGTGGGAAGAGTATCAAGTCACTACGATCTGATCGTGGTGGCGAATACCTTAGTGGAAAGTTTTTGGAATTCTTGGCAAATGTGCGGATTACGTCCCAGCTCACTATGCCGTGAACTCCACAACAAAATGATGTTTCTGAGCGAGGGAATCGAACTCTTCTAGAGATGGTTAGGTCAATGATGAGTTACTCCGATTTACCTATTTCTTCCTAGGGGTACGCCTTGGAAACAACGGCGTACATACTAAACTTAGTGCCTTCGAAATCAGTTCCAAAAATACCCACAAAACTGTAGAGTGGGCGGAAGCCCAATCTAGGACATATTTGGATTTGGAGTTCTCCAGCACATGAGCTGAATAAGGATGCTGATAAATTAGCACCCAATACAAAGGAACGAAGGGTGGGTTGTTCATTAATCCCCAGGATTAGAAGGTCATCGTCACCACCAATGCCCGATTCTTGGAAGAGGATAATGTGATTAGTCACAAGCCCATGAGCGAAGTAATTCTGGAAAAGTTGAGGGGAGAGACTCCATCTATACGAACCTTGCAAGCACCAACTAATACTGCACCACATATCGACTCTAAATTTTTTACACCAACTCAGGATTTGCCTCGTTGTAGTGGGTGGTTGTTCGTCAACCAGAACGATTCATATGCATGGGAAAGTATCCTGACTCAGTCCCAAGCGAAGATGAATCAGATAACTAGACCTATAAGGAGGCAATCCAAGATAAAGATGTTGACTCCTGGAAAGTAGCAATAGAATCAGAAATGGGATCTATGAATTCCAATCAAGTGTGGGAGCTAGTAGAACTACCTAATGAGTTATAAACTATTGAGAGTAAATGGGTCGACAAGCGAAAGAAGGTAGCTGACTAGAAGGTTGAAACCTTCAAAGCTAGTCTTGCAGCGAGAGGTTATACTTAGAAGGAGGGCATCGATGATGAAACCTTTTTGCCAGTAGCTATGCTTAAGTCAATTCAGATTCTTTTAGCTATAGTTGCGCATTTGGATCTGGAGATTTGTCAGATAGATGTCAAGACTACGTTATTGAATGGCAGTCTACACAAGAAAATCTATATGCGCAACCAGAGGGATTCATTGCTGAAGGATAAGAGCACTTAGTGTGCAAGCTTAAGAGGTCCATTTATGGACTTAAGCAAGCATCTAGATTTTGGAATAATTTATTTGACGAGGTTGTCCAGTCATATGGATTCGTCTAATTTCCGAGAGAGAGTTGTGTGTATAAGAAGTGCGATGGAAACGTGTTGGTATTTTTCGTACTGTATGTAGATGATATCCCTCTGATTGGAGACAACATGAAGGAGTTATCAGAAGTACGGGTACGACTATCTGAGCAGTTCGATATGAATAATTTGGAAGAATCATGCCACATTTTTAGGATCAGGACCTTTCGTGATCGAAAAAAAGGATGTTGTGCTTGTTTCAAGCATCCTATATCGATACAGTGTTAAAATGGTTTATTGTGGAGAATTTCAAGAAATGTTTTCTTCATTACACGCATGGAATTCAACTATATAAAGACATGAGTCCTAAGACAAAAAAGGAGATAGATGACAAGAAGTTAGTCCCTTATGCGTCAGCAGTGGGGAGCCTCATGTATGCTATGCTTTGCGCTAGACCAGATATCTGTCATGCCGTAGGCATGGCTTCTAGATATCAGTCAAACATTAGACCAGGACACTGGATTGCTGTCAAGCATATACTCAAGTACCTGATAAGGACTAGGGGTTCCATGTTAGTATATCAATCAGATGATCTATGTCCAGTGGGTTATACTGACTCATATTTTTCAGCAGACAATGAAAAGTCCAAGTCTACTTCAGGTTATGTGTTTACTCTGGAAGGTGTAGCCATTAGTTGGAGGATTGTAAAGCAAAAATATATCTCGAACTATACCATGGAAGCCAAGTATTTGGCATCCTCTGAGGCAGCTAAAGAGACGGTATGATTCAAGTACTTCTTACAAGACTTAGATGTGATTCCTAATTTGCCAGAGAGTATTACACTTTACTGTGATAATACCGGTGCAGTTGCAAACTTGAGGGAACCACGACCCAATCAGACAAGTAAATATATCAACCGCAAGTACCATATTATACAGCACCTAGTAAAGAAAGGAGATGTAGTCGTGGCCACTGGTGCATCAGAAGATAATCTTGTTGATCCTTTCACAAAAGGCTTGCCCTCTAAATTTTTTGAAAGACATGTGGGGGAATGAGATTACGGTGTAAGACAACATTACTTTGAGTATAAGTGGGAGATATGATAAAATATGTAATAGAGTAATATACTTAAAAGCATGCTTTGCGTATAAGTGGGAGATTGTTAGAATTGTATACTAGAAAGCATACTTTAAGCTTGTATTATCTTATTTCCCTGTAACTATCTATGAGAATATTATTTACATTTTGTCACATATTTTTCATATCAATTCACGTTATGGTTACACAAATGTATTGTCTATTTATCTTATATTGTAAATAAAACGGTGTGTTGGTGTCACACAGAAGATCACATTATCGGTACCTTATAAAATACTACCTCCGTCCGCCAACCATGTGCATTGTTTTGACTGGCACAAGTTTTAATATTTCAATTGACATAGTTGGTAGGATGTGTTGCAAGTGGAGTAAGGGGTCCACTTGTGGTAAAATCCAAATATAAACAATGCACATAGATTGCGAACGGATGGAAAAGGAAATTGTTGCACATGAGTGGCGGGCGGAGGGAGTAGTATAATAGTCCATAACCGATATAATTATTAGACAAATTATGTGAAAGATTGTAGTGTATGTTAGATATTAATCAGTCTTGACTATTACTATACATTAGCGTATTTACATACATTGAACTGAATCGCAGTGAGATAGATTCTTTTGTAATGACTGTAAGAAGAACGTAAATCTCGGATAATTATTATTTCTTCATTCTAGTTTATAATATTTAATTATGTATTTATAATAATTATTGCTTTAATTTACCATGACTGAGAGTCACGGTGACTTACTCAATATGCTTCGTATTTTGGTCGATAATATTATTTATATGATAATTAATATTATAACTAGAAATAGTGTCCCGGCTCGTGGTTATTATATTAAACCCTGCAGGTAGATTTAATTCCAATACAATAATAAGGTTCGAGTGGTACTACTCTTGGATAAGCAATTAATTTAAAGCTGTCAGTAGCTTAAATTAATTAATAGACATTCAATATCTTAAACACATGAAATAATATATTTAAATTAGGGGCCCAATTTCATAAATTGGGATTTGAGTTGGAAGTGTAATATCAATTATTTAGTGGATTGAATTGATATTAGTAAACTCAATCATATTAAGAAGGGCTTAATGATAAGTGTAAGTTTTATACACTTATCTATGATTAGTATTGATATATTTCACCCATAATTATGAGATAGTCTACTCGTTTTTGCTTTGAATTAATTAATTTTTAATAATTTTATTTTTATAGGATGAAGATGTAAATTTAGTCTTAATCGGATTGAATTACTGATTTACTCAAGAAATAACATGTGTATAAAATATTCTCTTTGTTGAATTTTTATGTATTCATGTTGTAGGGCTTTCCGAGACAAGTTCGGCAGTCTTTCCGGATTCAAAATCAGAGTTATATATCAAAAGTTATCATCCGAAGAAAATTTGGGGCAAAAACGCAAAGTCTAGGAAATTTTGGGCTGAAAACGTAACTCACAAAGCAACCAGTGTACAAAAAGCCGAAGCAATGTTACGGCCGTAACATCTGAAAGTTACGTCCGTAAGACCTCAATGTTACGGCCGTAACATCTGAAAGTTACGGCCGTAAGTCTTGACAGATTATTGATCATTGTCTAATTTTTTATACTTTTGGTCTATTATTGAGGGGATGGCTGGCATTGATCCGATCTAATGTAATAATGCTGGAGTTTTGGAGCTATTAGATGACTTTAGGTGTATAAATAGACCCCTTAGATCCATCATTAAGAATCATTCATCTTATATTTTCACACATTGTAATACTTTTTCTTTGTGTGAAGAACACACTTGTGTTCTTGAGTGATTTGTGTAATAGTGGTTTAGCTTATGTTGTTGATGGAGTTTATTGCTTCTTTCTCCTTTATCTACTAAGGGAGTTAGGATCAATTCTTTCCCATTTTCAACTATTAATGACCACTCAAGCTTGTAATATGTTGAATAAACCCTTCATGGGCTAAGTTATCCTTAGTTGGGATTATAAACAAGGTTTGTCATGTTATTTAAGTTTGTATAAAGATCTATTATGGATTACTTATTATTGTGTATGATTTTCATTGTTTTACCAATCTTTATTTATTTGGCCAATAAATGATGATATTTATGGTCTTTATATGTTTCGAAAGAAAATATGTTTGATTAGATCAAATGATCTTCACTCTAAGTTGTTCTAGGGGATAGAAATATACCTCTAGACCTTAGATGATTCTTTGAGTTATTTTCATAAAACCTAATGCTATGTATTGAAGCCAATCAACATAGAAATATAGTGGGTTGATTCAATATATAAGGGGCGTTTTGACATTCGAAAGAGGAATCGTCTTTTTAAAGAAAATCGAATCTACACAACATAATAAGTAAATACATCTTATGATCTCCTATACATCTTCTATAACTAATGATGAACTAAGTTTGTAATCCCAACTATTTCATTTTACTTTTTATTAATCAATTATTAGTGCAATCTTTTATTTCTTTAAATTTTAAATCTATT
This sequence comes from Orobanche coerulescens, assembly GCA_033398695.1. Classification (NCBI taxonomy): domain Eukaryota; kingdom Viridiplantae; phylum Streptophyta; class Magnoliopsida; order Lamiales; family Orobanchaceae; genus Orobanche; species Orobanche coerulescens. The sequence goes on from CM065812.1 coordinate 100,906,757, forward strand.
ATTCCATTTTCCTTGCAATTATCAAACCAAAATCTTAAATTATGTGTTTCACCCATCTAAATCTCTATAACAAATAGATAAAGTGTATAATTCAATATATAAGATAACTTCTTCGCGGGATCGATAAACTGGACTCAAAAAGTCCACTTTACTTGATACGATATCGTGCACTTGCGATAGTTACACTAAAGACGTGTCACTTAATATGGACGGTTGACCTATACTATTAGTCTAACCTTAATCTTCCTGAAGATCCCTAGAGTAGCCCAAAGTCTATAAATAGGACATATGGGGAGGGGTTTGGTCAATCATAATTCTTGGAGCAAGAAAGTAAATTTTTCTAGTTGTGTTTAATATAGATCTTGACTTGTGTCTTTGTTCTATAATTTAGATAACACAGTTTTTTCTAAAATACCAAACATATTCAGAAAAATAGAGAGAAAATCATTAGTTTCTTGAAACATATTTTTGACCGATCTATCTTCAAGTCAAGCAAGACGCCATAGCTCGTTGCCTACACAACGTCTGGATTAAGGCAGGGATATACTCTAGAAATTTTCAAGGAAGAGATCAAGAACAACCTCTTTGCTTTAAAGGTAAATATCATATGATCTTATGATCTAGATAGTAGATAAATAATAATAATATTTAAATTGCTAATTAATCTTAGTAATTAAGTAATTAGCATGCCTAAATAGATTTTGTGCTCGTGGATGAGTAAAATATTCTTATGAAACCCTATTACCAAACATCGCTTCCGCTGCGTTTTATTTCCAACAATCGCCGGCCTTGGACATTTGGAGTTGACGTGGCCATGATCCCCACAGTTATAGCACACAATGGTCGAACCGGCAGCTCGGGACTGATATCCTGTTGGTTTAGATGCCAAGGGTGGCCGCTCAAAAAAAGTTGGGCGAGGTTGGGGCTTCTTTAATTTCCCCCAACTATCATCGGGTTGGTTCTGGTTCCTTGATCTCTCATTAGCAGACGGCGGCTGCTTCTTAGGAATCTCTTTTATAGTAAGGTCATACTCGAGAGCTTTCTCAATGAACTCGAGTAGAGTCGTGTACTAATGGTTAAGTAATTGCATCATCATCCAAGGTCTCAACCTCTTAACAATGTATTTTATCTTATCAGCCTCTGTCTGAACAATCGACGAGGCAAACGGGAGTAGCTCTTGAAACTTCTCAGCAATAGACAACACGTCATAATCATACGGGTCTGGATTAAGAAATTCTGATAACCTAGCCTCATGGAGCGGGGATGGATAATATCCATCTAACATGAGATTTTTGAATTCATTCCAGCTGCACAAACCATAGACCGGCTTCATGGAAAGCCGCCAAGAATGAGCATCCTTACTTAGATAGTAAGCCACCATAGTAACACGATTCCCCTTGGGGCAATCGACTATCTCGAACAACTTCTCAAAGTGTACGATCCAGTGAATAATATTAGAGGATCCCTCAAATGTAGGAGGCCATTGGCGAGAGATATCGCCAATAATCCGGCTCACGATCCCACCTTGCACAGGAGGCGGCTGTTGGGGTCCCTGCTACTAGACAACAGTGGCAACATTTTGCATTATTTCCACCGGTCGACCCTTTTGTGTCATTTCTTCCATCATGTCCTGCATAAGTACATAAGGGTCAATGTGTGCACCCTTATACTACTCGGTTTGGTGTGGATGGCTTATGAATGCGAATCACCTCCTGCCGAACTCTGCCGGCCTATTCCACAGCCTCGACCCCCACTACCACAACTTCTCATGTTTCTTTCCATACTGAAAGAATCAAGCAATAATCATGAGCATATTTAAACATGCCTTCACGGCTAAACATAAAAATCACGCTAAGTTAATAGAAACAATGAGCCCACATGCTCCAAAATAACTCATCACGAATTAAACGCGCTATAAGTGCCACACAAAATACCACATCGACCTGAAGTCGACACTAGATCAAAAAAGGATCAAATTCGTATAACACAGAATATCGATAAGATAATTTTCGCCACAATCACTCAGAACATCAAGATCAACAAAATGGATCAATTCAATCAACATCTTACCAGTAATTAAACCATGGCGTAAAGGTCGCATACTGTATTTGGTTCGCAGGGCTCGACACTTGCACAGGTCACATGTGGCGCAAAGGTTTCTTGATACTTTTGGATGAACAATGACTCACAAGAAGAAAATAAGATTCTCTGATATCATCTTATGTAACACACCAAAAAATCTGGTTATTACTATGCCTTGAACCGCACACTGGGACCCATCAGGCGATACAAGTACAATGATCAATCGTAATATAACTGCAGTACCGAACAACATCATATTACCAAACACTTGGGCAAGAAGTTTATACAATACTTGGCTACAACTGCCACAATACTCATGATCCAAAATACAAGTACAGTCCATGTGAAGATGGAGAATACCCCAAAATAATACAAAATACCGACAAGTAGAGTACATCGGAAATAAAGTACAGGGCTAAATGTGACCAGAACAAGAAGACTTGGGCCCCAAACCAATATCCTTCAAACTCTTCACTGTCGCAATGCTCTTCATATGCCTTGGTCTTCCCTTGACCTAAAATACAAATAATTCGCCGAAAACGACAGGGTCAGATATACATGATAATAAATCTCAACATGTTATACAAATCACATACAAGTCTCAAAGAAACAACCCAATTGTCGAACATACCCATTGGACTTATGAACAATCAATTGCAATCATCAGATATACGCAATCACACATGGTATATGAACGACCAACAATATGACTCAAAGATGGACATTACAGTACGTCCGACCCAAAAATATGTCAGTACACACGTCAACCCCGTATATGGAATCCTCAGGATATATGTGTGATAATTTACTTAATTAGTCTCATGAAGTAACTGTATCATGTGCACGGTCCAATGTGGAAACATCAACACACGACCATAAGTTCCCGATCAAAAATTCTACACATAACCAGTCAGAAGCTAGATATGACTCTAGAAATGTCATGATACATCATGACAATGAAACTCAATTAATCAACATATCCAACAAGAATCAAAGGAACTCAGCAAAGTGAACCAACGATCAATGAGATTAACGACACCAAAGATAGTGAACTTGGGATTACAATCCTACAACAAATCAATCGTCATGATCCACAACAATTCTTTAATATGGATAGTAGATTCATAAAGCATTAACCGTAACTAACCAACGTATGACCGTAATGTAAAAGTGTTTATGATCATAAGGTGCTATCGTCAAAAGCACGAGCCACCAAGATAACATGTTACGACCATATAGTAGAGCCTATTACAACAACTCGCAGTATGAATTTCTCACAATACCAAGCCGACGATTAAGAACAAGTACGTAAGGCCTTTGCGTGAAACTCAACCAACAAACATGAACCCCCATTACGACCATAATGCTCCATACTCCACGGCCCTAACTAACCAAAGTACCACCATAATGCAAAAGTGTTTACGATCATAAGATGCTCTCGTTAAAATCATGAACCACCAAGATAACATATTACAACAGTAAAGTAGAACCTATTACTGCCGTAACTCTCAATACGAATTTCCCACAATACCAAATCGATGATCATGAGTGAGTACGATCAAATGGTAATATCATGCAACATTCATTCAGCACAACCTCAATATATAAATACAACGTAAATACAATTCGTGTAATTAAAACAAAAATGAGAAATTATACTCGAATATTACATTGATGGCCTACATCACTAGAAGATCTTTGTGCTGTTCGAAAATGAATTCTCAAACCTTTGGCTATCTGATTGCCTTGGGACAGAACTCAGCCTCAATCATCGCCCTGAATTCATCCCAAGTCATAACTTAATCAGATGGTCGAGGGGCTCGCCACCACTCTGACTCGCCTGAGCAAGAAAAACTGAATAATCGAATAATTCCTATCCTCTGAACAATTAACTCCCTCAAACACTTTCTCTATCTCATGCAGCTAGAAGTCTAGGGTAGGTGCATCAATAGATCCATCAAATTCCCGTGGATTCACCCTCAAAATTTCATGTAGCCACCTATCGATTTTAGGTCCTTGAACTTGCCCCTCGCTTTGGAACCATTGGTACTGTCTGCCTCACATCGGATGCATTTCTTGAACCAAGTTGAGTCACTTGGTTCACAATCCATTATAAGACTATTTCCACCATGGGTTGAGCCTCCGTATTAACTACATGCTCCTTAACATGAGGTAGTTTCGTTAAATATAGAATGCTCTTCAGTAGTAGCACAGACAACATTGCATCTCAGACCTCTAAACACTCGGTTTCCTCTCGTCATTTTGAAGCATACACTACTTAGCAAATTTCCAAACTATATATAGGAAAATTCTAAGTTCTCATCATTATTCTCATCACAATTCATCATGTTTATCATTCAGACCCCCAAAATAGTTAAGGATAATTACAGCGCCATAAACTAAAATGGCTAAATGACAGACATATGACATAATTTAGAAATAATATCCAATAATACGAAGACATAATCAACTGGGTTTGGGAAATGTTCCAGCACAATCAATTCAACTACAAATATTCATAATATTATAATTACACAACCAATTCTAAATGTACCGAAATAAGGGTAAAACATGACACTCCATGCATGAAGATAGACATACGTCTCGATCACTAGTATCAGGCTCGACTACCAGTGTCACTATACCATCCCCGAGAAGTCTCTCCAAGTGTACCTACATCTGAACATATATAAGATGTTCACCCCAATGTGGGTTAGTCTGGATTGGCTAGTGCAAGTACGAGAATACTAATGATATATCTCAAATTATAACATACTTCAAAATATCATCTCGAAAAAGATATAAATACACAACATATAAAATAATCCATCATCCCATGCACTCAAAGGGTCCTCGTGAGTTAGATTATAATTCTCAGTCTCATACATCACAGTATCGAATCTATTATTTGTTGCACTCTACCCTCTGCGGATCACAAGATACCATAAAGGGTCCTCCATAGTTGATTTAGTTCTCAAATATAATCTCATATCACAAAAATCAAATATATCAATCACAATATTATATATATATATATATATATATATATATATATAACACGAGTATTCGATTACTTGCCTTAAAACGGAAATGCTCAGTAATTTCGATGACAATTCGTCTCGTCAATCGATACATGACCAAACTCCCAACCTTACTCATCAAGTAACACAAATATAACTAACTATTTAAAAACATCTATAAGATACAATTTCGTAACACAAATATAACTAACTATTTAAAAACATCTATACGATACAATTTCTCAACTCGATTGCCACTACGATAATACCAATATTCAGATGAAGATCTATTGCGATTCTAAGATGAATAATAATCATGGACAATTATACTGAGATGCTGATCAAAATCACAAGGCTTCAATCATCAATCCAAATTCAAGGTTCTTATAGTTCCAAACGAAATAATACCTGGTAATCATTCTTTTCGATTCAACAGGTTTAACAAATCCAAACATCAATAAAATTTTTAAATTCTCTCAACAACGTGATATATATATATATATACACACAACATGTATAACTCAAATCATCATGGTAACAAGGCTTCTATCACCATGTATTTTGAAAACTTTCATAATTTGACCTATATGAACATGTATAATCATAATAATATGATTCTTCTCAGCATCAATCTATTTTAAGAAATATTTACCCACCAAAAAGAGGAAAATACGGAGTCTAAATGACATATATATCATAATTGGTCAACTTCCAACAAGAACACCTTAAAAAGCTCAAAATATCATATAGTAATTAAACATACTCATCATACTAGGTTCAAATCCATCGGGAACATGATACGCTCGGTCCTAAAATCAACTTAAGAATCATGGTCCAGTTATAATAACCTTCTTGATGAATGTCAGCGAAGAACAAACAGAACAATTCTGTACAAAGACCACCAGCATGAGCAATCTGTAGCTTAATATGAATCCACCTGTTCCAGAGAGCAAAAAATGTGATTTCTGGTGCCAAGAGATGATTTTGGAGTGTGTTGATATAGGATGTGTATTAGGAAAATGAAATACTCTTCATTTTATGAACATAACTGGCGTTAACATACGCAACACGTAGCAAATAGCGACCAGTAGCGGATGCTATAAAAACCCCGTTGCTTCAAACCTCAAAATGTATCTCCGTACAACACACTTGAAGTCGCTATTGTTGGCACATTGTATACATTAACTTCGTACGCAGCCTTCGTCGACTCAACTGTCTACATGTGTGTCAAACGTGCTCGTTAGCAGCCTACATGGCTAAAAGCATATCGTGCGATATTCCTTGACTTGATCTACTATTAATGTATATTATTTTTGCTTCTTAGCATACTCTAACTCACCTCCATTATGTAGGTGACTGTCTTTTCATCAAGTACGTAACGGTCATTATACTTAGACAAAAATATCCACTTCTACTCTCTCAAAATGGACCAAAATATATTGATCAATGTGCACTGTAGGAAACAAAATCACCAACATCACAATACTCAACACCAGTACATTATCACATTAATAATATATGATGTAGAAATGTCAACCTACAGAACAATATACATTTAAAATATGTGAATATTACAAAATAAAGGCAGGTTATCAAGAAGCCAGGTTCATACAAACTCCATATAGACTGGGACCCAATAATAGATGAAATCCGAAAGTACAAGAAAATTGAGCTGAGCCGTTGTTTCTACATTGTTGCTCAAGAATCTCCTTTGCTAAGAAGATTCAAAACCTTAAATGAAATTGCCGAAGAATTCACCAGGCTACTAGAATTTGGAAATCTTCTAATACAACAGTAGATAAAGTACAAATACATTAGAGGTAAAAAAACTAATCCATCCAGAAGATCGGTGGTTGGTCTATGACAAATCTACGAAAGGAAGAGCTCTATAAGGATCACCTGAATGGTCAATTCCATAAATGGTGAAAGGATACAACCAATGATCCTTTAACGAGTGTAGGTGAAAAGAACAGATACAGCGGCCTAGACCAACACGAATGTCAATATCCCTAGGGGAGGGGACTAAGGGATATATTGACATCTTTATATTTTTTATATATATCTTGTAACTCTTGTGTTTTTATTTGCAACACAAACCCATATAACTATACTTCCGATTCAGATTCAATGAAAAGTTATATTTTTGTATTCAAAAGATTACAACTCGTGATCTTAATTGCATTGCTTATTTTTATTGGAAGTCTTGCTATCCTGTGTGAATGAGTTGTATTTAAGCATTTACTTCAAGAACAATTCTGCGAGCTATTCATAATTTAAACGGATGTAATTATAAGTGTTATGTTACTGTAAGCACCTGTGAGTTGTTCGACATTTAGCACAAGGTTAGAACTAAGTAGATCTTGGCATTATCAAAATGGGGAATATTTTTAGGAAACAATACTTCGATTTTTATAACATGAGTATAATCAACATCCTACAACAAGACTCAAGCCAAGACAATTTTAAATGACAGACTACAACAAAGAGATTCAGAGCCAAGTTACAACGAGAGAACTTATCTAGTTACAACGCAAAAGCTTGAAACATCATACAACGGTTAAGTTATAAGCCCCACATAAGAAAATACAATGTTACTGTAACAGAATGCAATCTTTTGAAAGAAATACAACAAGAGTCATGTAATAGTACCGCAAGTATTTGTAGTGAATTTTGACATATATTTTGGTAGTTATTCATTATGTTTTGTGTAGGGATGAATTTATATATTCTGATTCAGAATTAGCATTGATGATCATGTTAATACACTTTTTGATTCTCTGTGTCCTATATTCATGTAATTTTGAACTTTCAAGAATCATTATCTGATTGTTAATATTTTGTTGATTTATTATGGGTTTCCTGTTGTGTTGTTTCGCACTATTGCGATTACGATTAACATTACATACTCGATATGTGATATCGTCAAGTGTTATCGTGATATTGTCGATTTGATAAATACTCGTATTAGTATCTTGAGATTGTCTAGTTGACCTCAAGGGTTTATTCCATTTTTCGTCTATCGTCACATCGGGTTTTTGTCGTTCTGGAGGTCGATTTGGACTCAGGTAGTGAAGTGCAACCTCTTGTCATGGCATGGCCAAGACATGAGTTATGGCCGTGCCACCCATGGGTTACGGCCGTAACACCCAAACCGCCTTAAGAGTTGATTTGGTGTAAATAGAGGAACTTGGTCTTTTTCCATTCATTATCACTTTCTTGCCTTAGCCCTCGATACCTAGCTCTCATATGAATGATTTTAGCTTGTTTAGTCTACTCTAGTCATTAATATAACATCGAGGAACTAGGATATCAATCCCATTTCGATCGATACAATTGTTATTCTTCGGATTGAAGGGACTTTATCTTTGATCCTGCAACTTGATCTTGAAGATCTTTGTTTGATTCTTGTTTAGAACTTGAAATTCATGAGTTGTAGAGTATTCTTGGACCGTTCTAACCAATCATAGCAAAACAAAAGCTCAATTTCATATTTGAATCGTCAAAATCAGTTTCGGTCGCAAAGTGACTGATAAAAAGTTCCTAACAAGTTTTTTTAGTGTTTTCTATATTGTTTATATCCTAATCACTGGTTCTAATAGTGATTATGTCATATTATTCGCCCTACGTTTGAGTTTTGGTGAATTACATGTTTCATCTTCGAGTTAATCAGTCTTTCTAACTCCAAAATTACCAGGCAAATTTTATTTTCGTACTCTCTATATTTTACCTCATATGAGATATGTGTCTATGTATATATTGTGTAATATGAATGTGAAGGACATTAATACATCGTGGGAAATGGTGAGTCTTATGCGATGTTGTTGTTGTATGTATATATGTGTATCATGTGTATGATGATTATGTGTATGCGTGTGAAGTTGTGTTGGGGTTGCATGTAAGTGTTGTATGATATATGTTGAGCATGTAAGATATGCTACTGACTTCGGTGGTGGTATCGGACATCATCTCGACATCTATATCAGGTGTAATGGTACTTATGTGTGATCCATGATTGTATGAAACTGATAATTGTCATTTTGCATGTGTGACAAGGTACGCCTTTATTATATTACTGTCAATGTTGCATTTACCCTCATAGGTATTTTATGTATTTGTGATTTGTACGGGATGATGATTTGTCTAAAAATTGATGCAAACGTTGATTATGTGCTTGAACCTTCTGTAAATGTGACATGGTAATATGCAAAGTTCATTCGTGCGAGCCTGACAAGACCTACGAGGGTCCATGACAATGTAACATGGGAATTATAACTTGCTTTAGATACTATGTTCACTCATAAGGGCTTCGCGAGGCCTACGAGGACCCATGCCAGTGGAGCATGGAAGTCAGAACACTATTGAGAGTGGTGTTGTTCAATCTTGTCTGTCTGATGAGATCGACATGACATGTGATAGTGGAATACGGGTTATGAGCATAATGATCTAAAGTACGGTGATAAATGAAAGCTAGAGGCTTTATTTTATATATACCATTTGGGTCATGGAATAGCTAGATCGTTTTATGAGTTAAAGGATTTAAGACCCTGTATGATTTGAAAGCATCTAACTAGCAGTTTATTGGGTCTGAGACCCTAAACGGTTACACAATGTCTCTTTGGAAAATCTTATAATCTTGAAATATTTTGGCGAATGAAATTCCCAAGGTGTTAAGTCATTTCGAGAACTAGATTTACTTGTTTTTAGAAAAACTGTTTACTATCTAGGAAACCTCTAGAGAATTCCTTTTGAAGGGATGGTTTGAAATATTGATTGGTAAATACAATGTTGACTCAAGGACGATGATTTGATGTGTGTGGTATGGCATGTTTTATTTATTATTGTAATATCCCGATATATTCAGGATTATTACAGCGCCGTAAACCCATTATATAAGGATTTACTAGGCTGAAAATTTAACACAACATTTATAAAATACTACAAGCGGAATTAATATTACAAACTGGTTTTTCGACAATGAAAGACAAACACCGAATAGAAATTTATCAATACATGACTAATCAAATCAACACAAAAAGAACAGTTTACTCCTCGAGTACTTATTTAATCACGACACAACTGAAAGGACTTTCCAAACTATTAACATCACTTTGCACCCTCGTCATCATACTGCTCTTGTGGTTGTTTTCCAGCTCTCCTGGATCCTGAACATAAAACACATGTCCACCACCGAAAGGGTTAGAACAACGACGCTAGTACAAGTATGATAATTATATAACAACAAATTATTAGACAATTCACGAAGAATAACAATGACAACAACAGAAAGCCTCTCCTACGAGAAGACTAACAATGCATTTCACAACATGAAAATCACAACATCCATATGGTAATCCTATAATTTAGCATTCACTGCATAGATCCCAAGATGATCCCGTCGGAACAACACGGGGTGGAAAACTCGTCCAATGATCCAGCGCACGCTAGCATAGATCCCAAGAGGATCCCTTCGGATCAACACGAGGTGGACATCGACAACGACACATATGCACAACAACATGAATAACATTAATACGGAAAACATATTTAAAGTACTTGCGTGGAGAAAGAGGACAGATTAAATACTTCGACGAACGTCTATACACTCGAAGGTCATCCCTTCGCTCAAGAACTTGCATGATTCGGACCTTATATAAATAAATAATGAAGAGTTCAATTTGTGTATACATAAGTAAAACATAAGCATCTAACGTTCCAAACTGTGATCGTTTTGATCCTCCTACATACAGACAATTCACGGTTCAACTACTCGACGAACACTTGATCAGACTATTAACGTACCTCATGCGAATTAAATGATCATAATAAGGGATAAATTTATGACGTCAATGGACCCAAGGATATTCATGTCATTACAATCCTATACTCCAATCTCAATTATATGGTTCGGCTATTCTACAATTCATATCAAGGGGATGATTCAAGATGTACGAATTCTAAAACATCATTTCAAAGAAAAACGTATTCAAGGAGTGGACATGAATATATCTGAAAACTTCATTCTAATACTTGATGTAACCATAGGCCAGCGTATCATCATCTTCAACATGGAAAACCTAAGTTTAGTCATCATAATCTTCCAAACTCATGATATCTAGTTCCAGCATGATTAATAATTCATTATAACATCATCAACATGTCCAGAACAATCTTCTTGAAACGAGATATGGGCTGAGATGATCGTAACATACCTTACATGAAGAATAAAGATGAAAACGGTTGGTAGAACTCGACACCGTAGGCTTGAACACTAATTTGAGATTTCTACGATCTTCAATACTAGGTAGGGAGGCTAATGTAATGGTTTTGTAAGGTTGGAAGGTCTGTGAGAGGGGTAGAGTTGGGACAAGACGAGTGAAAGAAACGAAAAGGGTTGGTGTCATAGAAAATAACATTTAGCGTACGCTAATACTCCTTATAGCATATGCTAGCGGGCTCTGAAACTCACTGCCTCATTCTGTCCTCAGTCTTACGTACATTACCTATGCATTACGTACGCTACGTGCTGCTTTAGCGTGCTTAATACCTAATATTGCATACACTAACGACCCCACGTACCTTACTGCATCTTTCTATCCTTGGCTTAGCGTATGTTGCCTACATCATGTAGCGTATGCTAAACATTGTTAACTTAACTTTTCGAAGAAGTGTACATGTTCATGCAAAGGAAATCCATCTGCATCTTCACCCGGCTCCACACGCCGACCATACTTTATCTGATATTTGACTGCCTCTTGCGTAAGCTAAACATACAACATAACGTACGCTAGCTCTGGTTATTAGCATATGCTAGGTACATTAGTTGGCGCACGCTAATATCATGCAGGCACATGCATGAATTAACAAACTCTACACAATACGATCATGAATACTGGAGTACAGATAAGGGAAAATTATATTTTGATTAATTATACGACATAATCAAATACCACAAGGTTTAAATACATATGAAATACACAACAATTGTCTGGGTATTACATACTCCTTCTTAAAAAGAAGTTTCGTCCCGAAACTTAATATAGAAATAATTCCAGGTATCTTGCCTTCATACTGTCTTCAGTCTCACAGGTTGCTTCTTTCAACTCCATGTCGTGACCACTGAACTTTAACCAAGGAGATTAGTTTATTTATCAATTGCTTGATTAGACTCTCGAGTATCTTGATTGGCTTCTCTTTGAACGTGCCATCATTAATTACTTCGATCTCACCAAAATCGATGATGTGACCGGGATCCGATACGTACTTCCGTAAATGTGATACATGAAACACATTATGAATACGACTCAATGATGTAGGTAAGGCCAATATGTATGCCAATTTTCCAACTCTTTCGAGAATCTCGAATGGCCCGACATACCTCGGAATCAGTTTTCCCTTCCTTCCGAAACGAAAAATTCCCCAAGTAGGAGAAACTTTTAGAAGTACATGATCCCCAACTTCAAATTCTAACGGGCGGCGGCACACATCTGCGTAAGACATATGATGGCTTTGGGAGGTCAACAATCTTTCACGGATTAGGGATACCTTCTTCTGAGTATGTAATATTAATTTTAGTTCTGTCCCGATTAAGTCAGACAAATCATCCCAACATAAGGGTGACATACATCTTCTACCGTACAATGCTTTGAAAGGTACCATCTTAATTGAAGCATGCTAACTATTATTGTAGGTGAACTCAATCAACGGTAGGTGAGTTCCCAATTAGTCGACCAATCTAGGACACAAGCTCTCAACATGTCTTTTACTGTTTGAATGGTCCTCTTAGATTGCCCATCGGTTTGAGGATGATAAGCCGTGCTAAACCTCAACTCGATTCCCAAAGCCTTATGAACCACTTTCTAAAAATATGACACGAAACCGCCATCATGATCTGAAATAATGGTCTTCGGTGTTCCATGTAATCGAACTACTTCTACCGTAAATATCCGAGCCAATCTCTTCGGTCCCCAGGTATCCTTGATACCTAGAAAGTGAGCTTGCTTGGTTAAACGATAAATTATCACCCAGATAATATTCATTCCAGTCTTGGTCTTTGGCATGTTGGTGATAAAGTCCATTGAGATATCTTCCCGCTTCCATTCAGGAATTGGAAATGGCATCAACATTCCAGCAGGTTGCTGATGCTCGATTTTAACTTGTTGGTAAGTTAAACACTTTGAATCATATTTCACCACTATTTTCTTCATGTTACCCCAACAAAAATTTTGCTTCAGATCTTTGTACATGTTACTGGCGCTTGGCTGAATTGAATATGGTGTACTGTGAGCTTTTTTTTATGATCGTTTGCTTTAGAACATGATCATTCAGGACACACGGTCGACTTTACATCTCAAAACTCCATCTTCATGGATTATAAAGTCTGGGGCCTTTACCTTGATCCCTTCGCCACATAACCAAATCATCAAAGGGCCATCTAGTTGCTTAGATTTGATTTCATCAGTCAATGATTAAGTTAATTCCATCACAATAATTGCCCTTGAACTCTTTGTGATCACACTTCAATTTCTCCCCGAATCAACTCTTGTTAACTTCTAGACTGGTTCATGAGCGACTCCAGTCTGGATTAGTGCGTTAACTAGTTTGCGGCTTAGTGCGTCAACTACTGCATTAGACTTGCCTGGATGATAAAGAATTTCCAAATCATAGTCTTTAATTAATTCCAGCCATCTCCTTTGTTGCATGTTTAATAACTTCTGACTGAAAATGTATTTAGGACTCTTATGATATTTGAAGATCTGACAATGAGTCCCATATAAGAAGTGTCGTCATATCTTCAATGAAAAAACAATAGCTGCTAATTGCAAATCATGCGTTGGTTAATGGACTTCATATGGTTTCAACTGCCTTGAGGCATAGGCGATTACCCTATCATTCTGCGTTAGCACACAACCTAAACAAACATCGCTGTAAACTACGAATCCTTCGGTACCTTGTGGTAGTTCTAAGATTGGAGTTGTCGTCAATCTTTTCTTGAATTCGTCAAAACTGACTTGACACTTCTCATTCCATTTGAACCTTTAGGTTTTCCGCAATAATTGAGTAAGTCGGCGGGTGATTTTAGAAAACCCTTCCACGAACCAATGATAGTACCCAACAAGTCTAAAGAAACTTATGACCTCTTTCACATTCTTAGGAGACTCCCACTGTGTGATTGCCTCAACTTTTTGTGGATCTACTCGGACTCCTTCAGCTGATACTACATGACTAAGGAACATTACTTACTTCAACTAGAATTCACATTTAGAAAGCTTGACATACAATTGTTCACTCCTTAAAAGGTTCAACACAGTCCGTAGGTGTTTCGCATACTCGTTCGGGCTCTTTGAGTAAACCAAAATATCATCAATTAAGACAACTATGAATTTATCCAAGTACTCTATGAATACTCGGTTCATCAATTGCATAAACACGGCAGGCGCATTGGTTAGACCAAATGACATTACCACAAATAGTGCCCATAGCGAGTCATAAATGCTGACTTTGGAATGTTGGATTCTTTAGTCCTCAATTGATGGTATCCCAATCTCAAATCGATCTTTGAGAATACTGTCGCTCCTTGCAACTGGTCGAACAAATCATCAATTCGAGGCAACGGGTACTTATTCTTGATCATCACTTTATTTAGCTCTCGATTGTCAATACACAACAAAAGTGATACATCTTTCTTTCGAACGAATAAGACTTGCGCACCCTAGGGGGAAACACATGGCTAGATATAACCCTTGTCCATCAGCTTTTCAAGTTGCTTCTTCAACTCATACATCTTGGTGTGTGCCGTCCGATATGGTGCCTTGGAAATAGGTGTGGCTCCCGGCTCTAGCTCGATGGTAAACTATACATCTCGTTGTGGAGGTAATTCAGGTAATTCATCAAGGAATACATCCGTAAATTCATTTACAATAGGAATAGATGAAAGTTCTATTATTCCTTCTTCTTTCTTTATTGCATAACACCAGTATCTGGCACAACCCTGTTTCAGCAGTTTGATAGCCTTCACTGCTTCAGTCACTTTCCTTGAGCTCCCTGCTCTCCATCTTTCAAATAAATATTCAGAGCCATACTCGAATATCATTGATATGTTTCTCTTCCGATAGTTCATAATAGCTCCATAACGGTTAAGCCAATCATCTCTGAGAATAAGGTCATCTCCTTAAATTTGCACCACACTGAGATTTGAAGACCAATCTATGCCTCCGATCGATACAGGAAAATTTCTTGTTTCTAAGTTCCCCATGATTCTTTCACCACTTGGTAAACCCACGATATAAGGTTCACATTCACATAAATAGGAAAATTTAAACGATTTACACAAGACAGTGATATAAATGAATGTGTAGCTCCGATATCGAACAAAACACTAGCTGGTTGCGAAAGGATTAGAATCGTACTTGATGCAACAACTGTATTTTGATAAGTTGTCCATCTTATTTCATAAAGGCGCTGAGGAATGGACCCAACACTCGATGCTTCCTTTCAGTCATATTGTCCTTTGCCTCATCCTCAACTAAAATTTTGATGTGACTGAACACTCTGCTACATTGGATTGACACTCGCCTCTTTCTGCACTGGTTGTGAAGTATGAGATCCAAAATATTTAGCAACATCCCCCAATACATTGCACGATGTCTTTCTTGTCCACATTCGTAACACGTCATGGAGGGAAGCGAGCAATCACGCCGATAATGTCTTGCTCGACCATAGTTGATGTAATACCTGTATTTTTCATGAATTTTGACTTTGGTGTTCTTTCGCTTTTGTCACTCTTGTAAGTGCCTATTGAGATGTTGTTGATTCTAGAGTTTCATATACTTTGGTACATATTCGTATTGACCGGACTTTGCAATGGTGTTATTGATTGAAGCGGATAGCGTACACTAGGTGTGAGCTAACGCACGCTATTCGTGTTGAGTAGCGTGCGCTGGCTTCACCAGTAGCACACGCTAATGGTCTGAGTTGGGCAGTGGCAGTAGCCGAGTTCTGCTCTCTGCACTAGCAGTTAGCGCACGCTAATGGTCCGAGTTGGGCAGTGGCAGTAACCGAGTTCTGCTCTCTGGACTAGCAGTTAGCGCACGCTAGGCGTGAGCTAACGCATGCTATTCATTTTGAGTAGCGCGCGCTAGCTTCACCAGTAGCGCACGCTAATGGGTTGAGTCTGTCAGAGGCAGTAGCTGAGCTCTGCTCTCTGGACTAGCAGTTAGCGCACACTAGGCCTGAGCTAATGCACGCTATCGGCATTGCGCAGCGCGGGCTAGTGCCGGATGTAGTGCATGCTAATGGATTGGGCAGTGAGTTCGAATTTTCAGCATGGTAGCAGTTAGCGCGCGCAATGCTGTTGGTAGCACATGCTAACAACGTAGTTCAGAAGCTACTGGACTACCGGGTAACTACGTTAGCGCGCGCTATCCTTGGAAATTAGCGCACGCTAATTAAACCCAGTATATAAGAGTGGGCAGCCATATTCTTCGCCATTTCTACCTCATTTCTTATAATTCTGACGAGAACACACGAGAGAGGCATTCTTGAGGCGATTTGGGACAACCTTTCATCATCCATCATCATCTTTAGTCGAATAACAAGATTATACAACATCTAATCCGTTCTTTCTCTCCGGATCAAGGTAAATTCCTTAGAACCCTAGTTTGGGGAATTTTTGGGGATTTTTCTTAGATCCGTCCGATTTATCCGTCTTGAAGCTTGAAATCCTTGAGATTATGATGTATCTACTCTGTATCCTCTTTTTGCTTACGATTATACAGATGATTTCCAACCTCTATGTGAATACTTAGAAGATTTATGAATCGTAAAAGGGGGTTTTGGGAGTCTTTCTTGAGAATTTAGTATTGATGATTGATTATCGTATTTCTCTATGAATCGTTAGGCCCGGAAGTGCGTTCTTGGACCTTTTGAGCTTCAACACCATTTTTCACTTCGGTTCTAATATCTCAAAGGCAAGTATATGTTTATGATTGTACATGCTTGAGTTTGAAAGTGAGGTATATGAATTGTATGATTGTATATATTCATTCTGGGATGGACCGGCGGGTCCTCAGAGGGTTCTGTTGCCTTTGGTGCGGTTCCACGAATATTTTGGGTTAACCACTCTGGGAGGGTTCGACTGGGCCTTAGGGGTTCCGTTGCCTTTGGTGTTACATGGTTAATCACGTATTTATTGAAATGAAGTGCTGTTAGATTTGGTTATTCTGGAATACTAGTCTTGAGTTTGATGAAATGATGATTACATTTACTTTATTGTTGAGAAGTATTGTGTTTCATATTCGATATACTTGTACTAGCTATTCGATGGTTAACCCCTTTTGGTGGAAATACCTATCATGTATTTCAAGATCCCGGAGAGGAGAAAGGCATGTACCGGTTCGGCACGAAGATGATGTGCAAGAGTGATGCTGTGTCTTGTTTCTGTCTGTGTTTGTACTTTGTACCATTCGGTATAGTTGTACTTGGAATGGTTTGAATACTCGAGTAATGTTTCAGACGTTCATGATATTTTGGCCTGTGTTGCCCTGTGTCTTAGTTTCCGATGTATTGTATTCTGTCGGACAGATTATTTCATTGGTGTCGTTCCTAATGCCTTCTATTGGGATTATGTTTAAACCTCATCGGTCGAAATGTATGGTTCCGCGTAATTATTAGCCTTGTGGGTCCCACGGAGGGTCTCACGACACTGTAATATACCCTGAATAACTCGGGGGCGTTACAAAATATGGTATCAGAGCTTAGGTTTATGGATACCTAGGTTGTCGGTCTTTTTGGGTCGAAATTGAGTTATCGTTCGAATACAGTATCACTATATTGCCATCATCTCGGTGCGACCGGTACTAGTAAGTTCTTTTACTCTTCTTGTATTTTTCCTAATCGCTTCGCTTTTGATTTGATATTCTTGGGAATCGGTCACCTTGATGACGGGCGAGTTTTGTACTTATGTATTTTGTGTATCCTTCAGAATGTCTACTGACCAGGGTCGAGGACGAGGTCGTGGTCGTGGACGTGGACGAGGACGTGGCGCGACCGCTTCCCTCAATTCCGTTGCGGGATCGGCTACCCCTAGTTTATCTAACTCGGTGCATCCTGATACCGAAAGTCAACATGACCAGTCGACCGGTCAATAGAATAATGCAGATGTTGGGGCTACGAATATTCTTCAACAATTGGCAAATCAGATGACTATCCTGGCCCAAGCTGTTCAGCTAAATAATCCTAATATGGCATCGTATGCTTTGCTCCAGAATGTGGTCCGTATGCTGTAATACCCGATTGTAAATTCATTCATTATCATTCAGTTAATTTTTATTCAGTAATATTTCACTCAGTAATAATCATTCATCTTTCATGTTTGTTCATCGTGTTCATTGTTTGATGTACTTAGAATCCTGGATCTGTCAGCATTCGTCTTTCTTCCTTGTTTGAGATTTGAGCTGAGTTTATCTTCATCGTCATCTTTGTGATGGACTGTGCGTGAGGAGTAGCGCACGCTACGTACTCTTTTTAGCGTGCGCTAATTGAGTACACGTAGCGCACGCTAACCTCTTAGCATTAGCGCACGCTAATGTATTTGGACAGACAGTCCAGAAGGCAGTGGACTGGATTAGTGAGGTTCATAACGCACGGTAAAATTAGAGTATAATGTATGTTAAATGTTGTGTGTAGCGCACGCTATCGGAATCCATCAGCACGTGCTAGCGTTTTGGAACAGACAGTCCAGTGGGTACTGGACTGAGTTGAAATAATTTGTAGCGTACGCTAAGAGTGTGCATAGCGTACGCAAGGATTTGTTGGTAGCGCACGCTAATAATAGGGTAGTGCGCACTAAGGCTCAATCAGGCTAGAGGACAGTAGGTTCTGGACTCCAGTTACTGGGCATCAACTTTCAGGTAGCGCACACTAATACAAGGTTAACGTACGCTAACGATGTAGGCAGTGGGTACTGGACTAACTGGTGTGCCCGCTAGCGCACGCTAAGCATCAGGGGTTAGCGTGCGCTAAACTGGGTTTGCTATAAATAGGACAATCAGCCCAGAAGTCGTCATTTCTTGCATCTCATTTTGTTTTTCGGCGTTCTTGGGCGATTTTGGACGTTTTGGAGGGATCTTTTCGAGCTGCACTCACCTATCACCATCTTCAAGATCCTAAGTCGGATTAATCATCACCTAATCCTCTCCAACACATCAAATCAAGGTAACCATTCTTGAATCTAGAATATTGGAGTTCGAGTGTTTTCCTTCCGATCTCTTCGTGTAAGCTTGCTATGATGTTGTAAGATGTTAGATATGGATTATCTCCCTTGAATACATGTATTCCTATGGATTTATTGGTGTATATTGCGGATTTGATGAATATTTGGGGAATTATTCAAGAACCCTTAGGGTTTTACTCTGGATATTTTGGGGGTTTCCGATTGATGTTGTCGTAACCTTAAGTTGTGTTTTCCTATTGGATCATTGATGTCATTAATGAAGTTTTGTTGGATTGAATTACTTTTGGAGGTTGGTTTTTGATACATTTTTTGGGAATAGTTGTAATCAATGGAGGAATGTTCACAACGTATTCGTTAGAATGCCCCAATGAGTTTGATTGTTGTTGTATCGACGTTTGAGTTGGTTATAATCGTGATTGATACGTATATTGAGCATTTATTGGTAATTATGTTATTCAAGGTTGTTCGAGCGACCAGTACTCTCCATTAGAGACGTTTATTCGTGAGAAGACATTTCATCACCGGTGTTGTGTAAGTTAATTCCTACTCGGTTAAAGGGATATTCATTCCTTATGTTGTTGTTCATTCATACATGTAATTCACTCATAATATATCATTCATGTCGAGACTTGTAATTATCAATTAATCATTAAAATTCACGAGAACGATGGTTCTAATCATTTCAATGAGCTACCATTCATTTCATTGTTATTTCATTCCGGTGAGTCATTCTTGTCCCTTGTCGGATTATTATTCATTAATGTTCATTGGTCACTTTTGTTCTTGTGGCCTTCTAGGTTCATATTGTGTGGCCGGGTGGGGATGTGTGGAATTTTTAGTCGGGCACTTGATAGTCATGTGATCGGGTTCACCGACACCATGGACTGTGCACACAGTAACGTACCTCCGTGAGACTAATTAGGCACAAGGGTGGGGTTGTCCAGACACTCGTCTTGTGCACTTGCACATACCATTACAGGCGTACTATGATGCCCCTCTTCAGCTGGATTTCATAACCAAGATATGTGATTGTTGTATATTCTTCAACTCTTGAGGATTGTTGCTCTGTGTAACTGACCCCGTTGGGGATATTATTTTTAGGTCATGGCAACGCAAAAGCACGGGAAGAGAACGTTGACGGCGAGGAGTCCCAGTGATACTAGTAGGGGGCCCAGTCTCTTCATTTCATTCATGTTTCCTTGTTATGTATTTTCCGCTGCACTTCCTTTTAGATAGTCATTTGTTCAGTGTTGTATATTTTATCCTCATATAAAATATACATGTATTCAGTGTTCCCTGGGTGTGTTGTATTTGAAACTCCTCATCGTAGTAATTGATGATGTAATGTGGTTTGGTACTACATTTGTATTGTGTAATTCATTAATTTTCATTCGCCTGGTAGGTCCCAGTCAGGGATCTACAGCACTGTAATATCTGCCTAGTTTGGGGTGTTATAGAGTTGGTATCGGAGCGTGGTTTTGAATACTACATTCCGAGTCATGTCTCATTTTAAATCATCGTCATCAGACTAGTATCATTGGACTTTCGCGTCACGTGTGACCTGTGCAAATGCCAAGCCCCTCAGACCGAAAGAACTGTAAGATTTCTAACGCCATGGTATAATTTCTGGCAATAAGAATCACTCATTCATCATTCATCAGTCAACAATCCTTAATCATCATTTTCATTTGATCATGTCGATCATGTTAACTCATTAATCATTCATTTCAGTTCATCACTCATTTGTTGATCTTGTGGATCGTTTCATTAATCTTGTCAACTTGTTCAAGATAATCATTTCAAAATTTCATCAGATAATCATGTCACCTCAGTTGATCCTTCATGCGATCATTGTGATAGAGCGCGTATGCTCATTGTTATCATTTCATAACTTCATTTCATAACTTCATTATAATGTGATATTCATGCGGGATCTATAATTATCATGTGTTCCCTACCTTCAGTATGGAGAGAGCTGGCAGAGGAGGCAGGGGAAGAGGCCGCGGTGCGGGCCGAAACTCGGGAGATCGAATAAATACTCGTGCGAATGCGAGGAATAATGCTATCTCATCGAGCAGCGACGCTGTCACACATTCACCTGGAAATAATCCTTCACTGTCAGGGAGTCGTACCCAGGACACGGCTTAATCAGAAGGTGTTCGAGTTGACCCTCTCGCTTTTATGCAGGGCATGATGGCCCAAATGACTCAGATGGCACGTCTGATGGAGACAATGCAGAACTCAACGGCTCAGAATCTACAGGCTCCTCCACCGCCGCCTCAAGGGCAAGATAGGAATGTGAGCAGCATCATCAACGACATTTCTCGCCAGAGGCCACCTACCTTCGAGGGCTCATATGAGCCGGCGAACATTATTTACTGGCTGGAGCATTTCGAGAAATTATTTGCTATGGTGGAGTGTCCCAAAGGACACAAAGTTTCAGTCGTGGATTACTATCTGGGTAAGAGCGCTCACTCTTGGTGGATATCTCTGAAGCCCACCGACGGAGCTTGTACGTGGGACCACTTCAAAACTCTCATGATGGAAAGATATTATCCGGCCCCACTCAGGGAGGCCAAGCTGTCGGAGTTACTCAGTCCCGACCCCTCAACGGAAGAAGATGTTCTCGCCATTGTCGAGAAATTTCAAGATCTACTGCCTTTCGCCTCATCTATTATCCACTCAGAGGCGGATAAAATCAAGTATTTCAGTAAGAGGTTAAAATCTCGTATGAGACTTCAATTGCTTAATCATCATTACACTACTTTGGCTGAATTCATCGAGAAAGCTCTTGCTTATGAGCTTACTGCTAAGGAAATGTCTAAGAATCAAACTTCATCTTCCGGCAAAAAATCGAAGAATTGTAATCAGTCCGAAGGCGGCCAGGCAACCTTCAAGAAGCCTCGTGCGGGATCTACTTTTTCTGATCGACCCCTTATGGCACCTAAACCCGACGAATCTCAGTCCCGAGCAGCCAGTTCGGCCATCACCTACTACAACTTTGGAGAACATGGTCATTTCAGTACTAACTGTCCGAAGCCGACCCTCACGTGTAATAACTATGGGATTGCAGGGCATAAGGCCCGTTTCTACCGAAGAGACTCCAAACCCACTCCAGCGACATCTCAGGCCCCAAAGCAGTCAACGATTCAAAATCAGGCCACTCAGTCCACGTCGTTTAAGACGATGGGATCTAACAAAGACGGATCCCACAACTATCAGACAGGAGCATCTGGGTCCGGAGCTGGCAAGCCCCGAATTTATGAAATGAAGGGAGCTGACGATCCAAAGGCCCGAATGATATCAGGTATACTCGAAATTCTATCTAAACCTGTGTGTACCCTTTTTGATACTGGTGAATCGCATTCATTCATTTCCGAGTTATGCTTGGGTAGACTTCATCTGGATATTGCTACTAATTGTGAGCCTTATATCATTTGACTACTGTTGCGATATATCTTAAACGCAAGTGCACGTTATCGTATACAAGTAATAAAGTGATGAGTGAGTATCGTTCCCACGAGGACTGAATCACTAACTACCGATTTTTATGTATTCTAGTTTTATTTGAACAATCGAACTTTGGTTTTGCAATTAATTACTAAAAGAATTAACAAAAGACTAAACAGTAAAAAACGATAGCTTGAAGAAAGAGAATCAAACGATGAATAAGTCTAGGATTCTGAATCCACCTCGGTTTATCCGAATTTACTCTCGATTATCTGAAGTTAATGATTTTCCCAATTTATTGAAGGCGAAGATTGCTAATATACTCTACCGCCTCTCCCGAGGTCAATAGATTTTTCTAAAGGCGAATAACGCACTCTATCCCTAGGTGAATTAATTCGTCAATAGGCAAAAAGCATAAAATCTCCAAAAGGCCATGTAGTTCCTATGAGTATATTCCTATCTCACAGAATAAAACGGTCCTCACCAATAGTTCCTCACCAACTCTCCTCTCCCGATTCGAATTGAATGATTAAAACAATACAACTATTGGCCAGATAATTGAAAGCATTAAACACGATTGGGAAAACTCAACAAAAGTGGAATTAAATAGATAATCTCAAGCAAATCCGTCAAAACAAAGGTTTCATCAAAATCCTAGATTAGGGTTTTAGCCTGACATGCTAATTAATGAAAATACAAAATTAATAAATAAAAGCATGAAAATCAAACGCAGATGAAGAGCTGGAATTCCTCCGTTCTTCTGGCTTCCGCCCTCTGCCTTGATCTCTTCTGCTTCTCTCATCTGTGATAGTCTTCTGTGTTCTTCCTTTTTTCCAAGCCTCCAAAGATTTCAAGATTTCCAAGATGATTAATTAGGGTCTTAAACCCTTATTTATAACTCTGCACAGTCTCCAAATCGCGTCCGTGTGAGTAGGTCGAGAACTGGCTTCAAAACGGCCCAAATCCGTGCGGAGCACACCAAAACCGCCTAGTGTGCCGCGGCTCACTTAATCTATGCCGCGGCACATGGCGTCCAGGTTAAAACCTGGGCGCTGTGATTTTCTTCTGGGCCGCGGCTCACCTGGACTATGCCGCGGCACATAGTACAGTCTACTTTGTGCCCGCTGGTCCTCTGCGTGTGCCGCGGCCCTGCTTCCTTGTGCCGCGACTCACGGCCAAAATTTGCCTTTTTCGCCCGTTTCATCTCGTTTTAGCTTCCGGACTCCAATCTCCTGACAAACATACAAAATTAAGGCATTAAAAGCTCATTTAAGCAAATTTACGCTCCAAAATAATACAAAATAATGATAAATAAGCGTATAAAAATACGCCTAACAAATACTCCCAAACTTAAGCCTTTGCTTGTCCTCAAGCAAAAAAAAATTAAATTCAACAAAAGAATGTCGTGAATAATCGTGCAACTCATAGTGCTCAACCTAATCAATACTATCCTGAAATTCTCTCTGAAAAATACGAGTATCGTAATAGCGAGCTACACTCAGAACACTGATTCTACAAAGTAACCAAGTTCAGTCCTAATTACTCGTTCATGAAGAAAATCCAGCTCAAAGATTAACAAACGTGAATCAAATCGACCGTCAATATGAAAGGTTAAAATAATCCTCGGACAGTATTCCCTTATATATATATGCTCAAGAAATTGATTCGATCTGACCACTAGGTTCGAATCTCGGGATGTTTCATCGGGATAATCCTAGGGTGGAACTTCCATTCTCATGTATTGGGAAACCGTTTGACGTAAAAGACACTCATGGGGTGTAACACCCCCAATCCGCTCAGGGATATTACACGCCGTAGAACCTTTCCTCAAGGATCTACCAGGCTGGTAACAACAAACGAACAACTCGACAATGCCTTTAAGGCTAAAAAGACTCAGTAGACCGATTTGGCCTTTCAATAAATACATACAACTCAATTACAATACATGCCCACGCAGGGGTCGAATACAACACACTCCTGTACAATGGGGAAAGAATACTGCAGCGGACATAAAATGCAACTAAACCAATAACATCATACGGATCCTCGTGTGATTAGTATCGTTCATCTTTCATCATCCTTCGTGTCGGCCCTGTGCTATGCTCCAAAACCTGAATGCAAAAACAGACATCCACCCCCCGAATACTCGGGGTTAGCAAACTCCACCGCTTTGTTAGTGCAAATACAAACTGCAACTACGAGCCATATAATTCAAGTTCCACGAATAACAATAACCAGGAATCCTTAAAGATTAAAATACCACGAAACGAATACTTCCCGAGGCAAGAATTTGAGTAAAACTTTCCAAATCCGAAAGATCACAAATAACGAGAATGGTTTGCAAAATGGTTTAAAATACCCTCGGGAGTTTTAATAGAAAACAAATTAGGATTATCAAATCCTTCTCTTTCCAAAATCAACAGGTCACACTTCAAAGGTTTTATTTTCGCAAATAGAAAACCGACAACAATTCACAGGCGAGCCCAACATCACGTGTCCTCAACAGACATAAAATCAACGAAACGTAATCACGCACGCGCATCGCCAGACCGGACGCTACCACAGACATCCCACCCGAGGCCTCGAAGGACCCTCCCGAGCCGGATAGCGAAACAATTCA
The DNA here is from genome assembly GCA_033398695.1 of Orobanche coerulescens. Lineage (NCBI taxonomy): Eukaryota > Viridiplantae > Streptophyta > Magnoliopsida > Lamiales > Orobanchaceae > Orobanche > Orobanche coerulescens. The sequence continues at coordinate 100,932,159 of CM065812.1, forward strand.
CAACATATCACAACCATAAGTTATCTTGACATCGTACTCGCAAGTACCGATTCTCGAGCCCTCTCCAGACCTACCCGATTAGATAACCTTATGGTCAAATCATATCAAATGGCCGTACTCGCAAGTAACGCGCACGAGGCCTCACGGTCCCTACCCAGAAACATCAATCGAATATACCCACAAGTTATCATGACATCACACTCGCAAGTGACGATTCTCGAGCCCTCTCCAGACCTACCCGAATTGATAACCTTGTGGTCGAATCATCAATCCATAGAGTTCACAACGACAAGGGTTTCACATTTGCCACAATCACAAATATGTCAAATCATGAGTTAATGCCAAGAACACTTAGCAAAATACCACGTCAAACCATAACGCACCGAAAAGAAACCATATACGTCCACACGCAATACCAAGTGCAACATCAACACCAAACATATCTATAGAATTCACATAGTTCACAAACCACACCATTCACAAAACACACGCGTTTTGAAAGAGGGCCTTTAACAAGGCTAATCAAATCTTTTGAAAGTTCAATTCAAACGACCACACAAACACATTTAGACGATCACAAATTATCATATCCACAAAACAAGAATCATATGGACAAGGTACTTGCCTCAAAATCGGCACGCAAGTATCCCGACGAACACGGCTCAACCGGAAAGCTTCGAAACGCCCGATGTTTTCGAAAAGGAAAACGACAACGAACGGATGGGTTCAACTTGGTTTGTTCGCACGAAACTCGACCCTAACAACATATAATCCATAAATCAACACTCATACGAGGAAGGATAATCGTAGAACGCCCGAAAACCCCTCTATGACATTCTACCGGACACCTTCAAGGCGTCGATCAAGAACTCGACCAAAACAACGAATCGATATGATCCAACAATGGAATAACAAGGGAAAAGATATAAAACATCTAAATAATCATCAATCCATCATAATCCTAAGTTAAATCGGATTAATCGGACGAAAACAACCAAAATACCCAAATTCCCCAAAACTAAATTTCTAGGAAATCTGACCTGATTCGGTAGATCGGAGGATGTTATAGGATGGATGATTGATGATATGAACCTCAAAACTTCATGAATTTATTGTCCAACAACATCTCTCCATGATGAACTAATCTCCAGCCGCGGAAGGGAAGAAAATGAGTGAGAAATGGCTGAAGAAAAACGTTGCCAGACCTTAATAAGGCCGACTGCCGGCCGTTACGACGAATCGCCATGGCCGAACTCATCACCGGAAATGCCGTTAAGCGTTACGTTACCGGCCAGGGCCTTACGTACGTAACCGCCTTACGACGAATCGCCGATCACTACCGCACGTTACTCGGCGGTGGCTGCCCGGCCTCAAAGATGCCCGGCCATGACTCCTACGGACCAACTCCGACGGCTCGAACGATCCCGAACCCCGAACCTGAGTACGAATCGAATATACGGTTACAAAGTACTCGCAAAGATGAATCCAAGCACTAAGAGAACACACAATTCCGACCACCGGAAGGCTCGAAATTCGACAACGGAAAGTAATTACCCCAAACTTTGGGAAATTACGAAAATGACCCAAAACGCCCGAAAATCACGATACGTGATCGAAACACCAAGACAAAGCTCGCAACATGAATAATAACATTAAATGAACTTACGAGAAAGTCGAAACAACAGTTTCGGACGAGATTCGCAAGAATCGAACTCAAGTGCGGAAAAACCGCTAAAAAGCATGGAACTCAACAAAACGACACCGAAACGAGCTCGGATGACAAAAAGTGCAGAATTAATCATTCTCGGAATGACGAAACGGTCATGAGCAAGTCGTCAAAACGGACTTCCGCGAAAAAATAAATTTACCGAAAATCGAAAATTGCGGATATTACATTCTACCCTCCTTAAAAGAAGTTTCGTCCCGAAACTTAAAATAAGTAGGGAGAAGCAATATCCACTGTCAGGAAAACTCGATGAGATACCCAAAAACCGAAAACTCGCGCCCGACGGCGAAACGCTGCAAGAAACGCAAAGGAACATACGGCGTGAAAACACGCTCCACGACGACCAACACAACGCCACCGATAGAGACATAATAAAACCAACAAGTGACAAACGTCATCAAACAGATAATACAACCAAGTCGATTATCCGAACAATCACAAAACACAACGAACGAAAATCAATATGATTGACCACCCCAACGGTACATCAATCAAAACGCGAGCCAATCGCTGAAGAAATACGGAATTCCACCACCCAAGGGTTGGAAGATCGAAAACGAGACAAATTTCCCGAATATAAGGAAATTAGGAAGGATTCTGAACGCTCAACAATCACGAAACGAGATCAACAAAAACCGAACAATCAAACGATCGAACCACAACGGTCGAGACAACAAAAATCGAACAATCATGTTCGAATCACGAAGAACAATAAAATTCAAACAACTCTCAGGTTCACGTCTCGGCTCGAGACAATATATGATCCGGTAAAAGCAACAAGATGTGATTCACATAAGATCCATAGGAAAGGGAATAGCAATTGAAAAGTCACAACGACAAACGAGTAATTTCAAAACACCACACTCGTTCGATCAACAAAAGAAAGGGATAGGGCAAGCTCGAGAAAATGTTAACGAACATAAACGAGTCGACATAGTCGAAAATATAGAAGTTCCAAATCCGATCCACTTCGAATAAGAGAACTAGTAAAACCAGATGATGTCACTTCCGAACAAGGTTCACAAGAATCGAACCGAACTCGAAAAAGTCACAGCGATAACAGTTGACCCAAAACAAGATCACGGCTCGTTCGAGCAGCGAAACCGAAATACGAACAAGTTGAAAGTATCAACGAACACGAGCGAGTCGATAGACTTGGGAAAGAGGAAATGCGAAGCCAAAATAATACGGGTATTATATTCGACCTCATCTAAAAGAAGTGTCGTCCCGAAACTCACAACAACAAAATCAATGAGACAAAACAACAAGCAACCGATAGAAACATCCTTGAAGGCCTCTCAAAGCCGATTATGATAAGCTGTCTTTGAAGCGCGAACTCCGAAAGTCTTGGTAGTCAATTCGCAAAAGCCGAATTCGGTGTCCTCGAGTCCACACTTGAAATGTGTTCTTGCGAGAAGAACAATTTACACGTGCATGCCCCGGCACATCACGGTTGAAATGCCTCGGCTCGGCATACCGAAAATACAAATGCTAGATACAATGGGGCATAACGTCACAAAACAACATAGCGGAGATGCCAACTCAGCACAACAAGGAATCATAATACATATCATATACAACGATTATCATCGTAAAATAATACACACAAACACTACAGCAACGACGGTATCGTTCGGCGACCTCAACGGCCCGAACAATAACCAGCACATAATTACAAACATTCTGAAACAATCACATATGTACACAAACGTACAAACCCAAGCTTTAACAGCTCACACAGGTGTGATAACACGCAAGCCACCACGAAATGACAACATTAAGGATCGTCATCACACCTCCCACAAGGGCTAACAAAATATGAGTGGCGAACGACTCGACGCTCACGCCACTAATTCAATCACAATTCGGGGTTAACACCGTAACGAAAGTTCGAAAACCATACACGCATTTCCGGTCCGCAAACAGGAATGATAGGTTTTAAAAACGAAAACCACCTTTTGAAAACAGTTTGGAAACAACAGTTGATCTTGAGTATCATTTTACAAAAAGTAGTACAAACACCATTATCGAGACTTTGAAAATCATCTTGCGTTTGAACAAAAATGAGGACACCTTTCTTTTAGTGAAAAATTTTCAAAAATATTCGACCCTTGGGTCTAAGCAACTGCATTTGAAAATATCTCAAAATATTTTTGGTCCTCAACCGGAAAATTTTTGAAATGTATTGCGGCATTAGAAAACACCTTGAAAACACCGCAAGAAAATAATTCGTTTTAAAAGTACGTCTCGAATTTTAATTTTCTAAGATACTCAAGGTTTTCAAAAATAATTCAATGGGCTAGAATGCCCAAAATTTCAGGTAATTACAAGGAACAATATAGCGCCGTGGGTCCGCTTGGAACTCGTGAGCTAAAAACCTTTATAAACTACCAAAAAGGCCGATGTGGTAATATTTCAAAACTCACAAAATCTATTTACAAAATACTAAATTCCGTCATAAGAATTTAGCCAAAATGATCAAGGATATAATGCCAAAAAATCGGTTAAAGGAATTGGTTTTCGAAATAAAACTCATTCGGTAAAATACCGAAAGCCATTACAAAAGAACTCACGCAGCGGATAAAAGAAATAAAGTCAAACATGCACAAGACAGCAACACTACTCCTCATATGAACGAAAAATGGGAGTCAAATAATCACATATCACGAAATCAAAATCCATAAGAGGATTCCGTCAATTAACTCATAATCATAAAAATAGCTCGTGTCACACGAGGCACACCACAAAGAAGGGATACTTACATCCACAGGTCGCACAAAGATGATGATCGCCCACGATACTAATCACGACCAACAAACTCAGACGACGCGTCGCGACACAACTCAGTCAGATAAAATCTGACGAGACAAAAACTCAATAGACATCACTGACCCGGACCTAGGTTTCCACAACCTAAGCTCCGATACCATTTATGTAACACCCCCAATCCGCTCGGGGATATTACACGCCGTAGAACCTTTCCTCAAGGATCTACCAGCAGGTAACAACAAACGAACAACTCGACAATGCCTTTAAGGCTAAAAAGACTCGATGAGACCGATTTGGCCTTTCAATAAATACATACAACTCAATTACAATACATGCCTACGCAGGGGTCGAATACAACACACTCCGCATAACGGGAAAGAATCTGCAGCGGACATAAAATGCAACTAAACCAATAACATCATACGGATCCTCGTGTGATTAGTATCGTTCATCTTTCATCATCCTTCGTGTCGGCCTGTGCTATGCTCCAAAACACGAATGCAAAAGCAGACATCCACCCCGAATACTCGGGGTTAGCAAAACTCCTTTGTTTTGCTAGTGCAAATACAAAGTGCAAATACGAGCCATATAATTCAAGTTCCACGAATAACAATAACCAGGAATCCTTAAAGATTAAACTACCACGAAACGAATACTTCCCGAGGCAAGAATTTGAGTAAAACTTTCCAAATCCGAAAGATCACAAATAACGAGAATGGTTTGCAAAATGGTTTAAAATACCCTCGGGAGTTTTAATAGAAAACAAATTAGGATTATCAAATCCTTCTCTTTCCAAAATCAACAGTCACGACCCAAAGGTTTTATTTTCGCAAATAGAAAACCGACAACAATTCACAGGGCCAGAGCCCAACATCACGTGTCCTCAACAGACATAAAATCAACGAAACGTAATCACGCACGCGCATCGCCTAGGACCGGGACGCTACCACAGACATCCCACCCGAGGCCTCGAAGGACCCTCCCATTTGGATAGCGAAACAATTCACAACATATCACAACCATAAGTTATCTTGACATCGTACTCGCAAGTACCGATTCTCGGAGCCCTCTCCAGACCTACCCGATTAGATAACCTTATGGTCAAATCATATCAAATGGCCGTACTCGCAAGTAACGCGCCGCCGGAGGCCTCACGGGTCCCTACCCGGTAAACATCAATCGAATATACCCACAAGTTATCATGACATCACACTCGCAAGTGACGATTCTCGGAGCCCTCTCCAGACCTACCCGAATTGATAACCTTGTGGTCGAATCATCAATCCATAGAGTTCACAACGACAAGGGTTTCACATTTGCCACAATCACAAATATGTCAAATCATGAGTTAATGCCAAGAACACTTAGCAAAATACCACGTCAAACCATAACGCACCAAAAAGAAACCATATACGTCCACACGCAATACCAAGTGCAACATCAACACCAAACATATCTATAGAATTCACATAGTTCACAAACCACACCATTCACAAAACACACGCGTTTTGAAAGAGGGCCTTTAACAAGGCTAATCAAATCTTTTGAAAGTTCAATTCAAACGACCACACAAACACATTTAGACGATCACCAATTATCATATCCACAAAACAAGAATCATATGGACAAGGTACTTGCCTCAAAATCGGCACGCAAGTATCCCGACGAACACGGCTCAACCGGAAAGCTTCGAAACACCCGATGTTTTCGAAAAGGAAAACGACAACGAACGGATGGGTTCAACTTGGTTTGTTCACACGAAACTCGACCCTAACAACATATAATCCATAAATCAACACTCATACGAGGAAGGATAATCGTAGAACGCCCGAAAACCCCTCTATGACATTCTACCGGACACCTTCAAGGCGTCGATCAAGAACTCGACCAAAACAACGAATCGATATGATCCAACAATGGAATAACAAGGGAAAAGATATAAAACATCTAAATAATCATCAATCCATCATAATCCTAAGTTAAATCGGATTAATCGGACGAAAACAACCAAAATACCCAAATTCCCCAAAACTAAATTTCTAGGAAATCGACTGATTCGGTAGATCGGAGGATGTTATAGGATGGATGATTGATGATATGAACCTCAAAACTTCATGAATTTATTGTCCAACAACATCTCTCCATGATGAACTAATCTCCACGCGGAAGGGAAGAAAATGAGTGAGAAATGGTCAAGAAAACGCGTTGCGGACCTTAAATAGGCCATTGCCGGCGGGTTACGTCGTAACGGCCATGGCGAACTCCTTGCTGGAAATGCGGGCGTTACGTGCGTTACCGGCCGGGGGCCTTACGTCGTAACCGGCCTTACGACGTATCGCCGATCACTACCGCCGTTACTCGGCGAGTGGCTGCCCGGCTCAAGATGCCCGGCCATGACTCGGTCGGGACCAACTCCGACGGCTCGAGCGATCCGAACCCCGAACACGAGTACGAATCGAATATACGGTTCTGAAGTACTCGCAAAGATGAATCCAAGCACTAAGAGAACACACGATTCCGACCACCCGAAGGCTCGAAATTCGACAACGGAAAGTAATTACCCCAAACTTTGGGAAATTACGAAAATGACCCAAAACGCCCGAAAATCACGATACGTGATCGAAACACCAAGACAAAGCTCGCAACATGAATAATAACATTAAATGAACTTACGAGAAAGTCGAAACAACAGTTTCGGACGAGATTCGCAAGAATCGAACTCAAGTGCGGAAAAACCGCTAAAAAGCATGGAACTCAACAAAACGACACCGAAACGAGCTCGGATGACAAAAAGTGCAGAATTAATCATTCTCGGAATGACGAAACGGTCATGAGCAAGTCGTCAAAACGGACTTCCGCCGAAAAAATAAATTTACCGAAAATCGAAAATTGCGGATATTACATTCTACCCTCCTTAAAAGAAGTTTCGTCCCGAAACTTAAAATAAGTAGGGAGAAGCAATATCCACTGTCAGGAAAACTCGATGAGATACCCAAAAACCGAAAACTCGCGCCCGACGGCGAAACGCTGCAAGAAACGCAAAGGAACATACGGCGTGAAAACACGCTCCACGACGACCAACACAACGCCACCGATAGAGACATAATAAAACCAACAAGTGACAAACGTCATCAAACAGATAATACAACCAAGTCGATTATCCGAACAATCACAAAACACAACGAACGAAAATCAATATGATTGACCACCCCAACGGTACATCAATCAAAACGCGAGCCAATCGCTGAAGAAATACGGAATTCCACCACCCAAGGGTTGGAATATCGAAAACGAGACAAATTTCCCGAATATAAGGAAATTAGGAAGGATTCTGAACGCTCAACAATCACGAAACGAGATCAACAAAAACCGAACAATCAAACGATCGAACCACAACGGTCGAGACAACAAAAATCGAACAATCATGTTCGAATCACGAAGAACAATAAAATTCAAACAACTCTCAGGTTCACGTCTCGGCTCGAGACAATATATGATCCGGTAAAAGCAACAAGATGTGATTCACATAAGATCCATAGGAAAGGGAATAGCAATTGAAAAGTCACAACGACAAACGAGTAATTTCAAAACACCACACTCGTTCGATCAACAAAAGAAAGGGATAGGGCAAGCTCAGAAAATGTTAACGAACATAAACGAGTCGACATAGTCGAAAATATAGAAGTTCCAAATCAGATCCACTTCGAATAAGAGAACTAGTAAAACCAGATGATGTCACTTCCGAACAAGGTTCACAAGAATCGAACCGAACTCGAAAAAGTCACAGCGATAACCAGATTGACCCAAAACAAGATCACAGCTCGTTCGAACGACGAAACCGAAATACAGAACAAGTTCAGAAAGTATCAACGAACACGAGCGAGTCGATAGACTTGGGAAAGAGGAAATGCAGAAGCCAAAAATAATACGGGTATTATATTCGACCTCATCTAAAAGAAGTGTCGTCCCCGAAACTCACAACAACAAAATCAATGAGACAAAACAACAAGCAACCGATAGAAACATCCTTCGAAGGCCTCTCAAAGCCGATTATGATAACTGTGCTGAAGCGCGAACTCCGAAAGTCTTGGTAGTCAATTCGCAAAACTGAATTCGGTGTCCCTCGAGTCCACACTTGAAATGTGTTACTGACGAGAAGAACAATTTACACGTGCATGCCCCGGCACATCACGGTTGAAATGCCTCGGCTCGGCATACCGAAAATACAAATGCTAGATACAATGGGGCATAACGTCACAAAACAACATAGCGGAGATGCCAACTCAGCACAACAAGGAATCATAATACATATCATATACAACGATTATCATCGTAAAATAATACACACAAACACTACAGCAACGACGGTATCGTTCGGCGACCTCAACGGCCCGAACAATAACCAGCACATAATTACAAACATTCTGAAACAATCACATATGTACACAAACGTACAAACCCAAGCTTTAACAGCTCACACAGGTGTGATAACACGCAAGCCACCACGAAATGACAACATTAAGGATCGTCATCACACCTCCCACAAGGGCTAACAAAATATGAGTGGCGAACGACTCGACGCTCACGCCACTAATTCAATCACAATTCGGGGTTAACACCGTAACGAAAGTTCGAAAACCATACACGCATTTCCGGTCCGCAAACAGGAATGATAGGTTTTAAAAACGAAAACCACCTTTTGAAAACAGTTTGGAAACAACAGTTGATCTTGAGTATCATTTTACAAAAAGTAGTACAAACACCATTATCGAGACTTTGAAAATCATCTTGCGTTTGAACAAAAATGAGGACACCTTTCTTTTAGTGAAAAATTTTCAAAAATATTCGACCCTTGGGTCTAAGCAACTGCATTTGAAAATATCTCAAAATATTTTTGGTCCTCAACCGGAAAATTTTTGAAATGTATTGCGGCATTAGAAAACACCTTGAAAACACCGCAAGAAAATAATTCGTTTTAAAAGTACGTCTCGAATTTTAATTTTCTAAGATACTCAAGGTTTTCAAAAATAATTCAATGGGCTAGAATGCCCAAAAATTTCAGGTAATTACAAGGAACAATATAGCGCCGTGGGTCCCGCGCCGGAACTCAGCAGGCTAAAAACCTTTTATAAACTACCAAAAAGGCCGATGACGGTAATATTTCAAAAACTCACAAAATCTATTTACAAAATACTAAATTCCGTCATAAGAATTTCGCCAAAATGATCAAGGCTATAATGCCAAAAACTCGGTTAAAGGAATTGGTTTTCGAAATAAAACTCAGTCGGTAAAATACCGAAAGCCATTACAAAAGAACTCACGCAGCGGATAAAAGAAATAAAGTCAAACATGCACAAGACAGCAACACTACTCCTCATATGAACGAAAAATGGGAGTCAAATAATCACATATCACGAAATCAAAATCCATAAGAGGATTCCGTCAATTAACTCATAATCATAAAAATAGCTCGTGTCACACGAGGCACACCACAAAGAAGGGATACTTACATCCACAGGTCGCACAAAGATGATGATCGCCCACGATACTAATCACGACCAACAAACTCAGACGACGCGTCGCGACACAACTCAGTCAGATAAAATCTGACGAGACAAAAACTCAATAGACATCACTGACCCGACAGCCTAGGTTTCCACAACCTAAGCTCCGATACCATTTATGTAACACCCCCAATCCGCTCAGGGATATTACACGCCGTAGAACCTTTCCTCAAGGATCTACCAGGCTGGTAACAACAAACGAACAACTCGACAATGCCTTTAAGGCTAAAAAGACTCAGTAGACCGATTTGGCCTTTCAATAAATACATACAACTCAATTACAATACATGCCCACGCAGGGGTCGAATACAACACACTCCCGTACAACGGGGAAAGAATACTGCAGCGGACATAAAATGCAACTAAACCAATAACATCATACGGATCCTCGTGTGATTAGTATCGTTCATCTTTCATCATCCTTCGTGTCGGCCCTGTGCTATGCTCCAAAACCTGAATGCAAAAACAGACATCCACCCCCCGAATACTCGGGGGTTAGCAAAACTCCACTGTTTTGCTAGTGCAAATACAAAGTGCAAATACGAGCCATATAATTCAAGTTCCACGAATAACAATAACCAGGAATCCTTAAAGATTAAAATACCACGAAACGAATACTTCCCGAGGCAAGAATTTGAGTAAAACTTTCCAAATCCGAAAGATCACAAATAACGAGAATGGTTTGCAAAATGGTTTAAAATACCCTCGGGAGTTTTAATAGAAAACAAATTAGGATTATCAAATCCTTCTCTTTCCAAAATCAACAGGGTCATGACCAAAGGTTTTATTTTCGCAAATAGAAAACCGACAACAATTCACAGGCGAGCCCAACATCACGTGTCCTCAATGGACATAAAATCAACGAAACGTAATCACGCACGCGCATCGCCAGACCGGACGCTACCACGACATCCCACCCGAGGCCTCGAAGGACCCTCCCGAGCTGGATAGCGAAACAATTCACAACATATCACAACCATAAGTTATCTTGACATCGTACTCGCAAGTACCGATTCTCGGAGCCCTCTCCAGACCTACCCGATTAGATAACCTTATGGTCAAATCATATCAAATGGCCGTACTCGCAAGTAACGCGCCACGAGGCCTCACGGTCCCTACCCGGTAAACATCAATCGAATATACCCACAAGTTATCATGACATCACACTCGCAAGTGACGATTCTCGGAGCCCTCTCCAGACCTACCCGAATTGATAACCTTGTGGTCGAATCATCAATCCATAGAGTTCACAACGACAAGGGTTTCACATTTGCCACAATCACAAATATGTCAAATCATGAGTTAATGCCAAGAACACTTAGCAAAATACCACGTCAAACCATAACGCACCAAAAAGAAACCATATACGTCCACACGCAATACCAAGTGCAACATCAACACCAAACATATCTATAGAATTCACATAGTTCACAAACCACACCATTCACAAAACACACGCGTTTTGAAAGAGGGCCTTTAACAAGGCTAATCAAATCTTTTGAAAGTTCAATTCAAACGACCACACAAACACATTTAGACGATCACCAATTATCATATCCACAAAACAAGAATCATATGGACAAGGTACTTGCCTCAAAATCGGCACGCAAGTATCCCGACGAACACGGCTCAACCGGAAAGCTTCGAAACACCCGATGTTTTCGAAAAGGAAAACGACAACGAACGGATGGGTTCAACTTGGTTTGTTCACACGAAACTCGACCCTAACAACATATAATCCATAAATCAACACTCATACGAGGAAGGATAATCGTAGAACGCCCGAAAACCCCTCTATGACATTCTACCGGACACCTTCAAGGCGTCGATCAAGAACTCGACCAAAACAACGAATCGATATGATCCAACAATGGAATAACAAGGGAAAAGATATAAAACATCTAAATAATCATCAATCCATCATAATCCTAAGTTAAATCGGATTAATCGGACGAAAACAACCAAAATACCCAAATTCCCCAAAACTAAATTTCTAGGAAATCTGACCTGATTCGGTAGATCGGAGGATGTTATAGGATGGATGATTGATGATATGAACCTCAAAACTTCATGAATTTATTGTCCAACAACATCTCTCCATGATGAACTAATCTCCACCGCGAAGGGAAGAAAATGAGTGAGAAATGGTCAAGAAAACGTTGCGACCTTAAATAAAGCCGATCACGGCCGGTTACGACGAATCGGCCATGGCCGAACTCACCGCTCGAAATGCCGGGCGTTACGTGACGTTACGGCCGTGGCCTTACGACGAATCCGGCCTTACGACGAATCGCCGATCACTACCGCACGTTACTCGGCCAGTGGGCCCTGGCCTCAAGATGCCCGGCCATGACTTCTACGGGACCAACTCCGACGGCTCGAACGATCCCGAACCCCGAACCTGAGTACGAATCGAATATACGGTTACGAAGTACTCGCAAAGATGAATCCAAGCACTAAGAGAACACACGATTCCGACCACCCGAAGGCTCGAAATTCGACAACGGAAAGTAATTACCCCAAACTTTGGGAAATTACGAAAATGACCCAAAACGCCCGAAAATCACGATACGTGATCGAAACACCAAGACAAAGCTCGCAACATGAATAATAACATTAAATGAACTTACGAGAAAGTCGAAACAACAGTTTCGGACGAGATTCGCAAGAATCGAACTCAAGTGCGGAAAAACCGCTAAAAAGCACGGAACTCAACAAAACGACACCAAACGAGCTCGGATGACAAAAGTGCAGAATTAATCATTCTCGGAATGACGAAACGGTCATGAGCAAGTCGTCAAAACGGACTTCCGCCAAAAAATAAATTTACCGAAAATCGAAATTGCGATATTACATTCTACCCTCCTTAAAAGAAGTTTCGTCCGAAACTTAAAATAAGTAGGAGAAGCAATATCCACTCAGAAAACTCGATGAGATACCCAAAAACCGAAAACTCGCGCCCGACGGCGAAACGCTGCAAGAAACGCAAAGGAACATACGACGTGAAAACACGCTCCACGACGACCAACACAACGCCACCGATAGAGACATAATAAAACCAACAAGTGACAACGTCATCAAAGATAATACAACCAAGTCGATTATCCGAACAATCACAAAACACAACGAACGAAAATCAATATGATTGACCACCCCAACGGTACATCAATCAAAACGCGAGCCAATCGGTGAAGAAATACGGAATTCCACCACCCAAGGGTTGGAAGATCGAAAACGAGACAAATTTCCCGAATATAAGGAAATTAGGAAGGATTCTGAACGCTCAACAATCACGAAACGAGATCAACAAAAACCGAACAATCAAACGATCGAACCACAACGGTCGAGACAACAAAAATCGAACAATCATGTTCGAATCACGAAGAACAATAAAATTCAAACAACTCTCAGGTTCACGTCTCGGCTCGAGACAATATATGATCCGGTAAAAGCAACAAGATGTGATTCACATAAGATCCATAGGAAAGGGAATAGCAATTGAAAAGTCACAACGACAAACGAGTAATTTCAAAACACCACACTCGTTCGATCAACAAAAGAAAGGGATAGGGCAAGCTCAGAAAATGTTAACGAACATAAACGAGTCGACATAGTCGAAAATATAGAAGTTCCAAATCCGATCCACTTCGAATAAGAGAACTAGTAAAACCAGATGATGTCACTTCCGAACAAGGTTCACAAGAATCGAACCGAACTCGAAAAAGTCACAGCGATAACCAGATTGACCCAAAACAAGATCACAGCTCGTTCGAACGACGAAACCGAAATACAGAACAAGTTCAGAAAGTATCAACGAACACGAGCGAGTCGATAGACTTGGGAAAGAGGAAATGCAGAAGCCAAAAATAATACGGGTATTATATTCGACCTCATCTAAAAGAAGTGTCGTCCCCGAAACTCACAACAACAAAATCAATGAGACAAAACAACAAGCAACCGATAGAAACATCCTTCGAAGGCCTCTCAAAGCCGATTATGATAACTGTGCTGAAGCGCGAACTCCGAAAGTCTTGGTAGTCAATTCGCAAAACTGAATTCGGTGTCCCTCGAGTCCACACTTGAAATGTGTTACTGACGAGAAGAACAATTTACACGTGCATGCCCCGGCACATCACGGTTGAAATGCCTCGGCTCGGCATACCGAAAATACAAATGCTAGATACAATGGGGCATAACGTCACAAAACAACATAGCGGAGATGCCAACTCAGCACAACAAGGAATCATAATACATATCATATACAACGATTATCATCGTAAAATAATACACACAAACACTACAAAGAACGGTATCGTTCGGCGACCTCAACGGCCCGAACAATAACCAAAGACATAATTACAAACATTCAAACAATCACATATGTACACAAACGTACAAACCCAAGCTTTAACACACAGTGTGATAACACGCAAGCCACCACGAAATGACAACATTAAGGATCGTCATCACACCTCCCACAAGGGCTAACAAAATATGAGTGGCGAACGACTCGACGCTCACGCCACTAATTCAATCACAATTCGGGGTTAACACCGTAACGAAAGTTCGAAAACCATACACGCATTTCCGGTCCGCAAACAGGAATGATAGGTTTTAAAAACGAAAACCACCTTTTGAAAACAGTTTGGAAACAACAGTTGATCTTGAGTATCATTTTACAAAAAGTAGTACAAACACCATTATCGAGACTTTGAAAATCATCTTGCGTTTGAACAAAAATGAGGACACCTTTCTTTTAGTGAAAAATTTTCAAAAATATTCGAATTGGGTCTAAGCAATCGCATATGAAAATATCTCAAAATATTTTTGGTCCTCAACCGGAAAATTTTTGAAATGTATTGCGGCATTAGAAAACACCTTGAAAACACCGCAAGAAAATAATTCGTTTTAAAAGTACGTCTCGAATTTTAATTTTCTAAGATACTCAAGGTTTTCAAAAATAATTCAATGGGCTAGAATGCCCAAAATTTGAGTAATTACAAGGAACAATATAGCGCCGTGGGTCCCGCTGAACTCAAGCAGTTAAAAACCTTTTATAAACTACCAAAAAGGCCGATGACGGTAATATTTCAAAAACTCACAAAATCTATTTACAAAATACTAAATTCCGTCATAAGAATTTCGCCAAAATGATCAAGGCCATAATGCCAAAAACTCGGTTAAAGGAATTGGTTTTCGAAATAAAACTCAGTCGGTAAAATACCGAAAGCCATTACAAAAGAACTCACGCAGCGGATAAAAGAAATAAAGTCAAACATGCACAAGACAGCAACACTACTCCTCATATGAACGAAAAATGGGAGTCAAATAATCACATATCACGAAATCAAAATCCATAAGAGGATTCCGTCAATTAACTCATAATCATAAAAATAGCTCGTGTCACACGAGGCACACCACAAAGAAGGGATACTTACATCCACAGGTCGCACAAAGATGATGATCGCCCACGATACTAATCACGACCAACAAACTTAGACGACGCGTCGCGACACAACTCAGTCAGATAAAATCTGACGAGACAAAAACTCAATAGACATCACTGACCCGACAGCCTAGGTTTCCACAACCTAAGCTCCGATACCATTTATGTAACACCCCCAATCCGCTCAGGGATATTACACGCCGTAGAACCTTTCCTCAAGGATCTACCAGGCTGGTAACAACAAACGAACAACTCGACAATGCCTTTAAGGATAAAAAGACTCAGTAGACCGATTTGGCCTTTCAATAAATACATACAACTCAATTACAATACATGCCCACGCAGGGGTCGAATACAACACACTCCCGTACAACGGGCAAAGAATACTGCAGCGGACATAAAATGCAACTAAACCAATAACATCATACGGATCCTCGTGTGATTAGTATCGTTCATCTTTCATCATCCTTCGTGTCGGCCCTGTGCTATGCTCCAAAACCTGAATGCAAAAACAGACATCCACCCCCCGAATACTCGGGGGTTAGCAAAACTCCACTGTTTTTCTAGTGCAAATACAAAGTGCAAATACGAGCCATATAATTCAAGTTCCACGAATAACAATAACCAGGAATCCTTAAAGATTAAACTACCACGAAACGAATACTTCCCGAGGCAAGAATTTGAGTAAAACTTTCCAAATCCGAAAGATCACAAATAACGAGAATGGTTTGCAAAATGGTTTAAAATACCCTCGGGAGTTTTAATAGAAAACAAATTAGGATTATCAAATCCTTCTCTTTCCAAAATCAACAGGGTCACAGCCCAAAGGTTTTATTTTCGCAAATAGAAAACCGACAACAATTCACAGGGCCAGAGCCCAACATCACGTGTCCTCAACAGACATAAAATCAACGAAACGTAATCACGCACGCGCATCGCCTAGACCGGACGCTACCACGGACATCCCACCCGAGGCCTCGAAGGACCCTCCCGATTTGGATAGCGAAACAATTCACAACATATCACAACCATAAGTTATCTTGACATCGTACTCGCAAGTACCGATTCTCGAGCCCTCTCCGCACCTACCCGATTAGATAACCTTATGGTCAAATCATATCAAATGGCCGTACTCGCAAGTAACGCGCCAGGAGGCCTCACGGTCCCTACCGGTAAACATCAATCGAATATACCCACAAGTTATCATGACATCACACTCGCAAGTGACGATTCTCGGAGCCCTCTCCAGACCTACCCGAATTGATAACCTTGTGGTCGAATCATCAATCCATAGAGTTCACAACGACAAGGGTTTCACATTTGCCACAATCACAAATATGTCAAATCATGAGTTAATGCCAATAACACTTAGCAAAATACCACGTCAAACCATAACGCACCAAAAAGAAACCATATACGTCCACACGCAATACCAAGTGCAACATCAACACCAAACATATCTATAGAATTCACATAGTTCACAAACCACACCATTCACAAAACACACGCGTTTTGAAAGAGGGCCTTTAACAAGGCTAATCAAATCTTTTGAAAGTTCAATTCAAACGACCACACAAACACATTTAGACGATCACCAATTATCATATCCACAAAACAAGAATCATATGGACAAGGTACTTGCCTCAAAATCGGCACGCAAGTATCCCGACGAACACGGCTCAACCGGAAAGCTTCGAAACGCCCGATGTTTTCGAAAAGGAAAACGACAACGAACGGATGGGTTCAACTTGGTTTGTTCGCACGAAACTCGACCCTAACAACATATAATCCATAAATCAACACTCATACGAGGAAGGATAATCGTAGAACGCCCGAAAACCCCTCTATGACATTCTACCGGACACCTTCAAGGCGTCGATCAAGAACTCGACCAAAACAACGAATCGATATGATCCAACAATGGAATAACAAGGGAAAAGATATAAAACATCTAAATAATCATCAATCCATCATAATCCTAAGTTAAATCGGATTAATCGGACGAAAACAACCAAAATACCCAAATTCCCCAAAACTAAATTTCTAGGAAATCTGACCTGATTCGGTAGATCGGAGGATGTTATAGGATGGATGATTGATGATATGAACCTCAAAACTTCATGAATTTATTGTCCAACAACATCTCTCCATGATGAACTAATCTCCAGCCGCGGAAGGGAAGAAAATGAGTGAGAAATGGCTGAAGAAAAACGTTGCCAGACCTTAAATAGGTCGACTGCCGGCCGGGTTACGTACGTAACCGGCCATGGCCGAACTCACTGCTTGGAAATGCCGGAAGCGTTACGTACGTTACCGGCCAGGGCCTTACGTACGTAACCGGCCTTACGACGAATCGCCGATCACTACCGCACGTTACTCGGCGAGTGGCTCGGCCCAAAGATGCCCGGCCATGACTCGGTCGGGACCAACTCCGACGGCTCGAACGATCCCGAACCCCGAACCTGAGTACGAATCGAATATACGGTTACGAAGTACTCGCAAAGATGAATCCAAGCACTAAGAGAACACACGATTCCGACCACCCGAAGGCTCGAAATTCGACAACGGAAAGTAATAACCCCAAACTTTGGGAAATTACGAAAATGACCCAAAACGCCCGAAAATCACGATACGTGATCGAAACACCAAGACAAAGCTCGCAACATGAATAATAACATTAAATGAACTTACGAGAAAGTCGAAACAACAGTTTCGGACGAGATTCGCAAGAATCGAACTCAAGTGCGGAAAAACCGCTAAAAAGCACGGAACTCAACAAAACGACACCGAAACGAGCTCGGATGACAAAAAGTGCAGAATTAATCATTCTCGGAATGACGAAACGGTCATGAGCGAGTCGTCAAAACGGACTTCCTCCGAAAAAAGAAATTTACCGAAAATCGAAAATTGCGGATATTACATGGGGCACATGGATGTTTCTAGTTACTAAGTTCCCCTCCACAGCGGAGAAACAACTCGAATAGCTAATTCCCACATGTCCGAATCAAGGTCGCTGTTTTACGCGAGAGTAAACAACGGGTCACGCGAGTACCCCCGATTACTAGGCTCCCTATCATCGGCACATGTGAAATTTCTAAATCATTAGTCTAATCAGGGTCGTCGTTTTACGCGAGAGTAAAAAACGGGTCACGTGAATACCCCCGGTTACTAGACTTCCCATCATAGAACAACAATATCTCGACTTTTGGGAAAAACTGACCGACTCTAAACTCAATCTCAGTGCCAACACGACTTATGTAACTGGACGACTAGCTAACCGAAAAATGTAACCAAACGTATCGAAGGTGATTTTAAAACACGTATGTATCCTCTCTTATCCGCCAAGACCTCTACAATCACGAGAAAAAATTTCGGACCTAAATGACGACTTAGCAGAAACAGAAATCGCTGACTACAACTCGACTAAAACTCGACCGTTTCTTCAGAGAGAAAAACAGTGTTGTAACATCAGTATTACACAAATAGAAGAACGAAAAATTCACGAATAAGAGTAAAATCAAGACAAGCAAGGCTATCGACAAAAAGGTAACTAGAAATAACAAAAAGTGCAATGAATTAAGTACAACAGTAAATGTAGCCACAGAAAATAAATCCCCCCCAAACTAAGGACGTACATGGACCTCAATGGACAAAATATGATATGCAATAGAATAAGAAGGTCAAGTACTCCCCTCCAGTCCTCTCACGAGCTGGTGCCGGCATCATCCGGTGAGGAGGGTGGTGTGGCTGGCCGAGCAGGTGCAATAAATGGCCCGTCTGGGTGCATGATGTGGGCCGTCCATGCGGCAAGGTGCTCCTGATGGTAGGCGTCCCTCGCTGCCAGACGCCTCGCCTCACGCCGGTTGGCCCGGCGGGCCTGCTCTCGCATCTCACCCCTGACGGCAGCAATAATGCTCTCTCGCTCCGTCCACTGCTCCTCTCGCATGGCAGCCAACATACTCTCCCTCTCTCTCCTCATCTCCTCTCTCTCTCTCCTCATATCCTCTCTCTCTCCTCGTCTCCTCTCTCTCTCTCTCCTCATATCCTCCCTCAGCCCGTCGAACATCGCCTGCAATCTCTCTCTGTCGGGCAGCGGGCCGGCATCTGCCTGCCCCTGTGTCAGCAAAAGAGGCTCGGGGGACCCCTCGTGGGCCTCATCCAGTAGAAATCCTCTCTCCCGAGCGTGCGCCGGTGCTCCTCCCCACTGGTCAAAATGTGAGATGATGCGGTGGTCAATCGGGGCCTGGGGAGCCAGCATCGGCTCGTCGTCCGACCACGTCAGCCCCGACTGCTGGCACAGAGCGCAGATAAGAGAGGGGTGCTTCAACCCCGTCTTGGCCCCTCCCTGAATGCACTGGAATATAGAACGGACCAAGAGAGTGGCCACATCGAATCGCAGCCCGGATGTGATAGCATATAGTGTCCGGGCGCGGGAGAGAAAAACAGTGCGGATCTGAGATGTGGGGTCTATACGAGCGCAAATAAAGTATAGCCAGGCACGCCCTAGCCGACTGAGGCGCGAGCTCTTGAAATGGAAAGTGGAAGAACCCGGTGCGCGCTGCTCCCAGTCGGAGTCGGGCTGCATAATAGTCTCGAGCAGAGCCTCCTTTGTGAGGCTAGTCATAACTCGGTCATAAGCCGTCTCATCTACCACCGGCAGCGCAAACAACCTCCGAATAGCAGCTGTGGAAAAATCAACCGTAATAACTCGGACATCGACCTGAGTCCAAGTGTCTGACTGCTGCAACATCTGGCCTGCCCGAATATGCTTCAATAACGCGCTGGCATAGAACTCCTGCACTATCGATATCACCGCTGGCTCGGGGGGTGCAGCAAATCGGGCCCATCCCATCTCATTTATCATTGTAAGCAGTTCCCCGTATTGGGGGGCTGGAGTAAATCCCCTCTCCGGGATAAGAGGTCGCGGCCGAATCTTCTCATTGAAGATTTTGTGGATCTCAGGGTCATAAAACTGGTGCGCCTCCGACTCGGCGCGACTACGAGAGGTTTCCCCTCGAGTGGGGGATGACTGAGTCCTGGCCCTCTTGCTCATCTTTTTAGTCCTAGCCATAGTCAGTCCTGAAAAAATTTAAACACCGAAGGTTACTTAAACAATAACGAGAATAATCATCACTCGGCTAAGGATATCCAGCCGTAAATCAGAAATTTTTACGAGATAGCACAACCGTGAGAGAAAAATGAAATTGAACCATAACGTTTAAACTAGACGTACGGGTTGGGGTTGCTGTAATTCCAGAACGAATACGTTGCACAAAGATTCAAAATATTGCCTTAACAAAGAAAATCTTTCATTCAGGTATTTCATCGAACACTTAAAGGGCAAGAGTTCACTTGAAGAACAAATATGGCAATAGCTCGATTAAATCCCCAAGAACAAAAACAAGAATCATTCACCATAAAAAACGACATACTCAATTCATTCATAATCCAAAATAACCATGAAAATTCGATCAAAACCATCATGTTATCCACTTAACCATCATAGAACTTTTGAAGGAAATAAACATATTCAATCCTCAAATGCATAACACAACTTCAAATTTAAATTCATAGAACAATTTGAGGTTAGAGATTTGGACATACCTTGCTTGGATTGTGAAAAGTGCAAGAAAATTGCAAGAAGAAAACGAGAAGAAGAAGAAGGCTTCTCGGCCGATCGCCCGCGCAAGGGAGAGGGAAAGGGAAGGTAAACTTACCTGGGTAGTCGGCCGAATGCGGGTTATAAGGTACCTGGGCCCTTCAAATTCCGCATGGTGTGCCGCGGCACAGCTCAAGTGAGCCGCGGCACCGAGTACAGTCCCTTTTACCTGCTCGTTTGTTTTGTTGTGAGTCGCGGCTGAGCTTTCGTGTGCCGCGGCGAAGGGCTAAGGTGTGCCGCGGCTCAGTATTGTTGTGCCGCGGCACAAAGTACATATTGTTTAGCTCTCCCTTTCGATTTGTGTGTGCCGCGGCTCACAATACTTGTGCCGCGGCTCAGTAATGAATTTCTCCCCTGGGAATTTTCCTACACAGAATTTTAAGAAGAACACGTCAAGAGCGAGAGGTAAAAGCAAATCAAAGCACAAAATGATGAAAAATAAAAATGCAAGAATGCAAGAAAAATATAGAAACGCAAAAATCTACAACTACGAACTCGGGTTGCCTCCCGAGAAGCGCTAAGTTTATAGTCTTCAGCCGGACCTATTAAAAAATCAGTTCGCTTTTCGCAAACTCCATTTGATCTCCGCCCCGTTCATCGAACTGTTAATATGGTTTTTAAAATTTTGACCATCGGTCATTAACGATTCGATTTTCGGTTTGGACACCCGATTTTGGTTGCGGAAAGGTTTTGACGAGAACAACTTCCCGAAACACCCGTTTTTCTCAGGACTAGACGTCCGTTTGCCTTCCGACTTATTTTCCTCTTTCACGAATGAACTTATGGCAGTAGCAGATTTTTCCGAGTGTGGCTGGTCAGATGGCGATGACTGCATGTTCACATGCTTGAGAAATGCGACTCGTTCTACATCATTCTTAGAGGTTGGACCATCTGAAAATGAGTCTTTCGACCGACGATGTTTTCGGTGTTTTTCTTTTGCAACGGCCTCAACACTTTCACTCTGTGAGCTCTTATCAACACCTCCCGGCCTTGAAAAGGATTTGAATACTTGGAACGTAACATGCTCCTCTTGAACCCGCAGAGTTAATTCTCCTCTTTCCACGTCAATAAGAGTTCTGTCGGTCGCTAAAAATGGTCGTCCCAAGATAATCGGGATATCTTCATCTTCCTCCATGTCGAGAACGATAAAATCCGCTGGAAAGATAAATTTATCCACTTTTACTAACACATCCTCAATCACTCCCCACGGATACTTGATAGATCGATCCGCTAATTGCAAGGAGACCGTCGTCGGCTTTGCTTCTCCAATTCCCAGCTTCTTGAAAATAGACAGAGGCATGAGGTTAATACTAGCACCGAGATCGCATAATGCCTTATTAAAAGAGAGATTCCCCATGGTCCACGGTATGTTGAAACTTCCCGGATCTTTCAATTTTGGTGGAAGCTTCTTCTGAAGAATCGCGCTGCATTCCTCCGTCAAGGCGACTGTCTCAAACTCCTCGAGTTTTCTTTTCTTTGACAAGATCTCTTTCATGAATTTAACGTAGCTTGCCATTTGTTCCAACGCGTCGGCAAATGGAATGTTAATATGAAGCTTCTTGAACACGTCGAGGGACTTAGAGAATTGTTTGTCCGCCTTTTTATGCTGTAATCTCTGCAGAAACGGGACGGGTGGCACATATGCCTTCGGGTTATCCGGAAACGTTATCGAGGGTCTCCAATCTTGTGAGTCTTACGTCTCTAAATCTTTCTTCTCCTCAATATCACTCCTCTTGTCACTTTTCTCGGGCTGGTCACACACCTCCTTCCCGCTTCTTAAACTGATCGCATTTAAACTTTCTCTAGGATTTGTCTCGATCGTACTTGGCAATGCTCCCTCCGGGCGGGCTGTCAACACGTTAGCAATCTAGCCCAGCTGGACTTCCAAGTTGCGAATGGAAGCGGAATGATTCTGCAATGTCGCTTCAGTACGGGTCATGAATTGACTCGTATTCGCTGCCAATTTCGCAATTGCTTCCTCGAGAGAAACTTTTGGAGCGGGAGGAGGCCGCTGTTGGTTTTGAGTGAACGGAGTATGGTTCGAGTTCTGTCCGTTCCTCCACGAAAAGTTGGGATGATTACGCCACCTCGGATTATACGTGTTGGAGTACGGATTATTTTGCCGGTTTCCGTTTCCTACAAACTGAGCTTGTTCAATTTGGGGCTGCTCGAACGGATTTCCGACTTGACACTCCGCGCTAGGGTGAGATCCGTTACACTAATTGTAAGACTCAATAGTAACGGGGGAAGGAGCATGCGAAAATGCTTGGAGCTGCTGCGTTAATGCTGCGACTTGGGCTGACAATGTAGATATCGGGTCATTACTCGAAATTTCCAAAACTCGCTTCGGCGTTATTCGTTCGGATGGCCATTGATAAGCATTAGCGGCCATAGCTTCCAACAACGAGTGTGCTTCAGCCATCGTCTTTCCCATCAAAGCTCCACCAGCGGCTGCATCCACGAGAGTGCGTGTAGAGGCACTCAATCCATTGTAGGACGTCTGAATTTGAAGCCAGTCTGGAAGGCCGTGATGTGGGCATCTCCATAACAAATCTTTGCATCACTCCCATACCTCGTGAAGCGATTCCATGTCATACTGACCAAAGGTGGTGATCTTGTTTATCAATCTCGCCGTCTTAGAAGGTGGGAAGAATTTAGCAAGGAAGGCTTGCGCTAACTCTGCCCATGTCGTGATCGACCCCGACGGTAAGGAATTCAACCAAAATTTCGCTTTATCCCTCAGATAGAAAGGGAAAAGCCGTAATCGGATAGCATCGTCGGTGACACCATTGTTCTTGAACGTGTCACAAATCTCGAGAAATGACGCAATGTGTGCGTTTGGGTCATCATTCGGCAAT
Organism: Orobanche coerulescens; assembly: GCA_033398695.1. Lineage (NCBI taxonomy): Eukaryota > Viridiplantae > Streptophyta > Magnoliopsida > Lamiales > Orobanchaceae > Orobanche > Orobanche coerulescens. The sequence goes on from CM065812.1 coordinate 100,956,181, forward strand.
CCACAGAATTGGCTCGCCTGCACCATCTGAATAATAGCAGGCTTAATTTCGAAATTGTTCGCCTGGATAGTGGGACGCCGAATCCCCGAAAAATTAGCATTAATCTGCGGCATAGCATAATCTCGAAGAGCCATTTCCGGTTGAGCTTGCTGCATAATATTATTTCCTCCTTGAATTTCGGTATTTTCAGCCATGTTGACCGTTGTCGGTAGCTCTCGTTTCTCCTTCTTCTTTCTCCTATGAGTGCGCTCGAGTTCGGTATTCAAAGGTAGTAGGCCTTTGTTACCGATTTTTCTCATGCACTACCCGAAAAAATCCTGAAAGGAAAAAACAAATAACTAAAAAATTAAATACACGAAAATAAGTAAATAAAAACGTTCAAACTAAGACTAGAAATACTGAAATCGATATTAGCAAAAATTTCAATCCCCGGCAACGGTGCCAAAAACTTGTTGCGATATTTCTTAAACGCAAGTGCACGTTATCGTATACAAGTAATAAAGTGATGAGTGAGTATCGTTCCCACGAGGACTGAATCACTAACTACCGATTTTTATGTATTCTAGTTTTATTTGAACAATCGAACTTTGGTTTTGCAATTAATTACTAAAAGAATTAATAAAAGACTAAACAGTAAAAAACGATAGCTTGAAGAAAGAGAATCAAATGATGAATAAGTCTAGGATTCTGAATCCACCTCGGTTTATCCGAATTTACTCTCGATTATCTGAAGTTAATGATTTTCCCAATTTATTGATGGCGATGATTGCTAATATACTCTACCGCCTCTCCCGAGGTCAATAGATTTTTCTAAAGGCGAATAACGCACTCTATCCCTAGGTGAATTAATTCGTCAATAGGCAAAAAGCATAAAATCTCCAAAAGGCCACGTAGTTCCTATGAGTATATTCCTATCTCACAGAATAAAACGGTCCTCACCAATAGTTCCTCACCAACTCTCCTCTCCCGATTCGAATTGAATGATTAAAACAATACAACTATTGGCCAGATAATTGAAAGCATTAAACACGATTGGGAAAACTCAACAAGAAGGGAATTAAATAGATAATCTCAAGCAAATCCGTCAAAACAAAGGTTTCATCAAAATCCTAGATTAGGGTTTTAGCCTGACATGCTAATTAATGAAAATACAGAATTAATAAATAAAAGCATGAAAATCAAACGCAGATGAAGAGCTGGGATTCCTCCGTTCTTCTGGCTTCCGCCCTCTGCCTTTGATCTCTTCTGCTTCTCTTGTCTGTGATAGTCTTCTGTGTTCTTCCTTTTTTCCAAGCCTCCAAAGATTTCAAGATTTCCAAGATGATTAATTAGGGTCTTAAACCCTTATTTATAACTCTGCACAGTCTCCAAATCGCGTCCGTGTGAGTAGGTCGAGAACTGGCTTCAAAACGGCCCAAATCCGCGCGGAGCACACCAAAACCGCCTAGTGTGCCGCGGCTCACTGAATCTGTTCCGCGGCACATGGCGTCCAGGTTATAACCTGGGCATTGTGATTTTCTTCTGGGCCGCGGCTCACTGGATGCCGCGGCCTGATCTGATCTACTTTGTGCCGTGGTCCTCTGCGTGTGCCGCGACCACCTTCCTTGTCTGCGGCTCACGGCCAAAATTTGCCGTTTTCGCCCGTTTCGCCTCGTTTTAGCTTCCGGACTCCAATCTCCTGACAAACATACAAAATTAAGGCATTAAAAGCTCATTTAAGCAAATTTACTCTCCAAAATAATACAAAATAATGATAAATAAGCGTATAAAAATACGCCTAACAACTACCTGACGGTAGGAGAATTATTGGAGATCGTGAGATTAAGAATTGTCCGATTCAGTATCATGGCCATGATTGGTTGGCCTGATCGTGGTGGATTTACCTAGAGACGACGTCATTTTAGGTATTGATTGGATGGATCGTCACGATGCCATCCTTAGTGTCCGTAAGCGTATGGTCACTATTGTTTCAGATGATGGAGTTGAATATGTATTTCAGGGGAGTAACCCCATCTGTTCCGGAAAGGTTATCAATGTATTGAAAGCAGTAAAATTACTCAATCAGGGGTGTGTTGGTTATTGGTGCTATATGACCAAAACCGATAAATTATCAGTGTCATTGGCGGACATTCCGATAGTGAGGGAATATGCCGATGTATTTCTAGACGAGCTACCTGGTTTGCCTCCACAGAGAGATGTGGAATTCACGATTGACTTGGAGCCTGGTAAATCTCCAATATCAAAGGCACCATACCGTATGGCCCCGACTGAAATGCAGGAACTGAAGAATCAGCTGGAGGAACTGACCGGGAAGGATTATATCCGGCCGAGTGCGTCCCCGTGGGGAGCACTAGTGTTATTTGTCAAGAATAAGGATGGCTCTTTGTTAGGCGTATTTTTATGCGCTTATTTATCATTATTTTATGTCCATCTTGAGCGTAAATCAGCATAAATGAGCGTTTAATGCACTATCTTTTTATGTTTGACAGGAAATTGGAGTCCGGAAGCTCGAACGATGAAAAATGGGCGAAAACGGAAAATTTTGGCCTGGGGCCGCGGCACGAACCAAGTGAGCCGCGGCACACGAAGATGTCCAGTAAGCGCCGAGCACACTGTACCCTGAGCCGCGACACAGCTTATGTGAGCCGCGGCCCAGGATGAAAATATGCGCCTAGGCATCCGGCGCTGAGCAGTAGGGGCCGCGGCACAGATTAAGTGAGCCGCGGCCCACCGGGCGGTTTTGCTGAATATTCCGCGTTTCTGGGCCGTTTTTGGAGCCTATTCCCAACCTAATTCCCGGACGCGTTTTGGAGGCTGAGGACGGCTATAAATAAGCATTGAAGGGCTGAAGACAAAGTAGAGGCCGAGTCATCAAATCGGAGGAGAGGAAGACATCGCGGGATCGAAGAACACAAGGAGGAGATTTGTGGGCGATGACAAGACCACGGATCCCTACGGTTTTTTCTTAATTTTTCCGCATCTGAATTTCTAGATCTATTCGAGTAGGATTCTGATTGTAGCCGATTACATGACGGTTTGATTTATTTATTATTATTTCAATTCATTCGTTATTCTATTGAATTGGATTTTTCTCATTGTTCTTAATGCTTTTTAATTGTCTGGCCAACAGTTGGATTGTTTTGAATGTCTTTATGGATTCGGGAGATGAAATTTTGGCATAGTTCTTGTAAGAATAATCATGATTTTCGTGAGATAGGGATATACTCATGGGAATTGTGAAGCCTATTTATTGAGGGAATTCTTGAACTGTTTTAGCTATTAATTATCTAATTCGAATAGGGATATATCGTGTTAATAATTCATAGTATTTTCTATCTACTTTGGGAAAGGCTTTAGAATAATTTAGGAATTCCTGGTTTATGTTAGGCGTATTTTTATGCTCTTTTATATTATTACTTTATATCTATCTGGAGCCTAATTCAGCATAAATGAGCTTTTAATGCACTATTCTTATATGTTTTGCAGGAAATCGGAGTCCGGAAGCCGAAACGATGAAAAACGGGCGAAAACAGCAGTTTTTGGTCATGAGCCGCGGCACAAACGATGTGAGCCGCGGCACAGGAAGATGGCCTGAAAGCGCCCAGGCAAACTGTACTCTGAGCCGTGGCACAGACAAGCTGAGCCGCGGCACAGGAAGGAAAAACAGCGCCCAGGTTTTAATCTGTGCCCTGTGAGCCGCGGCACAGCTTAAGTGAGCCGCGGCACACGGGCCGGTTTTGGTGTACTCCACGCGGGTTTGGGCCGTTTTGGAGCCTGTTCTCGACCTAATCACACGGACGCGTTTTGGAGGCTGAGGACGACTGTAAATAAGCATCATAGGGCTGAAGAAAAGTGGGATCGAGGAGAAAGGAAGAGGAAGGACATCGACAGCTGGGGCGAAGAACACAAGGAGGAGATTTGTGGGCGACGACAAGACCACGGATCCCTACGGTTTTTCTGCATCTTAGTACCTAGATCTATTCGAGTAGGATTTTGATTGTAGCCGATTTCATGACGGTTTGATTTTTTATTATTATTTTGATTTACTCGTTATTCTATTGAATTGGATTCTTCTTACTGTTCTTAATGCTTTTTAATTGTCTGGCCAACAGTTAATTTGTTTTGAATGTCTTTATGGATTCGGGAGATGAAATTTAGGCATAGTTCTTGTGAGACAAATCATAATTTTCGTGAGATAGGGATATACTCAAGCGAATTGTGAAGCCTGTTATTGTGGGAATTCTTGAACTGTTTTAGCTATTAATTATCTAATTGGAATAGGGATATATCGAGTTAATAATTCTTAGTATTTTCTATCGACCTTGGGAAAGGCTTTAGAATAATTTAGGAATTCCTGGCTTACAATCAATTGAATAAAAGTGAATTGGATTGAATAAATATCATTCCTGATTATTTGAGGTGAAAATCATAATCCTACACCCTTATTAGTATTATTATTATTAGTAGTACTATTATTTATTTTCTGTAATTAGCTTAGATATAAACTCTATTTAATTGTTCTTCAAATAAAATTGTGAGTCGACTATATTTTGGGACTTAGTGAAATCAGTCCTCGTGGGAACGATACTTTACTTATCACTTTATTACTTGTTGACACCGTGCACTTGCGGCATATTGTGAGGGATTTTCCCACAACAAGTTTTTGGCGCCGTTGCCGGGGACTGATTTTTCGCTAATATCAATACCAAGCGACTCTAATTTTAATTTGAAGTTTTCTTTTCTTTTGTCTCTTTATTTTTATTATGTTTTCCTTTGAGTATCGTGGGCCTTGGCATTTCATAAATTTCGATGTTCTTAATAATTTGCCAAATAGGGTCAGTCAGCCCCCTCCCCCAAAACAAAAGACCATGCTTGAACAATGTGTAGACGTTCTCAAAAATCCAGATAGTACTCTTTTTGAGCTAGAATGTGCACGTCGTGGTCTTGAGATTCACTATGGTTGTATTCCAGCTCATATATTTAGTAGTGAAGTTGAGGGGGAGGTTGAGAAGAAAGACATGCTAAGTTTTAGGGTCGATCCCCCAGCACCCGATAATTACATAAAGTGTGATGAGCCTATAGAAGAAGTTATCATTGATGATGTTTCCAAAGAAATTTCATTAAATTGTCATCAAACTTCGACTAATAATATGAACACTTTTGTGCCAAAAATTTTATTAACGGTGCCGCGCATAATCTTTCCTAAATCCATAATGGGAGAGATTGACCCCATTACTTCTGATTTTGTTGAGGCTGATTCTTCGAGTTCTAAGGAGGTTGTTCATGATAAGTCTTTATTATTTACCCATTCGAACTCTGCTTATTTTTTCATGCCTTATCATTATTATATTCTTCCATCATTTTTTGGTTGCCCGCATAATTATTCTTACTCATTGTTTTTGGCAACGGGCATGAACCAAAGCCTCCCTTATGGAATAAGAGGCTTATAGATTGCAAGAAGGGGGCATTTGGCAATCTCCCTAGAAAGAAGCCACGTTAAACTCTTTTTGCCACATCGCGCTCAAGACGTAAAATAGAGCGCTTGATGGGAGGCAACCCATCATTTTTACTTGCTTTCTAGTTAGTTGTTTTTATTTGATTTTTCGTTTTTAATTTTTTCTTTGTTTTGTTATTTCGTTTGGATTCGTGTATTTTTGTTGGCCCTTATTTCTCTAATATTTCTTGATAACCCCAATGAGTTATTATTCTTCATATTCTAGTCTTTCTTGGATTTAATGTCTATTGTTAATTCATGACTAGAGACTAAGTTTGGGGGTCCCTCGTGATGTTGGGCAGACGATTCCACTCAGACATGTGTTGGCTTTCAAGAAGACATTTGGAATAAGTTTCACTTTTCCTTATCTCTTTTATTTCCACATGAGTTTTATTGTTGATGAATGTATGTGTAGTGGAATAGATTGAAGCATGCGTTAATTTCTTAATTTTTCTTGGTTATAAATTGTGATTTCATCAGTGCGTTACTTTTCGTGAATTTTTCGTGCTTCCTTGTGTGTAAAACTGATGTTACGATACTGATGTCTCTTTGAAGAAACGGTTGACTTTTGGTCGAGTTGCAGTCAGCGATTTCTGCTTCTGTTGAATATTCAATTAGGTCCGAAATTTTATCGTTTTTGTAGAAATTTTAGCAGATAAGAAAGGAGACGTACATGTTTTCAAATCACCGTTTATACGTTTGGTTAAACTTTTCGCGTAGCTAATCGTCCAGTAACATAAGTCTTGTGGGCACTTAAATTGAGTTTAGAGTCGAACAGCGTTTCCCAAGAAAAATTCGAGATATTAATTGTTCTATGATGGGAAGTTTAGTAACCGGGGGTATTCACGTGACCCGTTGTTTACTCTCGCGTAAAAGGACGACCCTGAATAGATTAATAATTTAGAAATATCGTATTACCGATGATGGGAAGCCTAGTAACCGGCGGTATTCACGTGACCCGTTGTTTACTCTCGCATAAAACAGCAACCTTGACATGCGGAAATAGCTATTCGAGTTGTTTCTCCGCTGTGGAGGGGAACTTAGTAACTAGAAGCATCCATGTGCCCCATAAGTGTCTTTTATGTCAAACGGTTCCCCAATGCATGATAATGGAATTCCACCCTAGGATTATCCCGATGAAACATCCCGAGAGCCGAAACCTAGTGGTTAACTCGAACCATATTATTGATCATACATAAGGGAATGCTGTCCTAGGAATAATTTTGATAATGAAACTCTTGAATTTTGCCACTAGACTGTGGGACTGGGCGAATTGGCTTGTTTAATCTAACCCTTCATATTGACGGTCGGTTAAATTCACGCTTGTTAATCTTTGAGCTTGATTTTCTTCATGAACGATTGATTAGGACTGAAATTGGTTACTTAGTGGAATCAGTGTCCTGGATGTGACTCGCTATTATGATACTTGTACTATTCTTTGAGATTTTCAGGGTGGTATTGATTAAGTCGAGCACTATGGACTTGCATGATTATTCACGATGCATTTTGTTTAAAATTGATAATCTTTGCTTGAGGACAAGCAAAGGCTAAAGTTTGGGGGTATTTGTTAGGCGTATTTTTATGCACCTTTATATTATTATTTTATATTCATCTTGAGCCTAATTCAGCATAAATGAGCTTTTAATGCACTATTCTTATATGTTTTGCAGGAAATCGGAGTCCGGAAGCCAAAACGATGAAAAACGGGCGAAAACAGCAGTTTTTGGTCATGAGCCGCGGCACAAACCATGTGAGCCGCGGCACAGGAAGATGGCCTGAAAGCGCCCAGGCAAACTGTACTCTGAGCCGCGGCACAGACAAGCTGAGCCGCGGCACAGGAATGAAAAACAGCGCCCAGGTTTTAATCTGTGCCCTGTGAGCCGCGGCACACGGGGCGGTTTTGGTGTACTCCGCGCGGGTTTGGGTCATTTTGGAGCCTGTTCTCGACCTAATCACACGGACGCGTTTTGGAGGCTGAGGACGACTATAAATAAGCATCATAGGGCTGAAGAAAAGAGGGATCGAGGAGAAAGGAAGAGGAAGGACATCGACAGCTGGGGCGAAGAACACAAGGAGGAGATTTGTGGGTGACGACAAGACCACGGATCCCTATGGCTTTTCTGCATCTTAGTACCTAGATCTATTCGAGTAGGATTTTGATTGTAGCCGATTTCATGACGGTTTGATTTTTTATTATTATTTTGATTTACTCGTTATTCTATTGAATTGGATTCTTCTTACTGTTCTTAATGATTTTTAATTGTCAGCTTGATTAATTTGTTTTGAATGTCTTTATGGATTCGGGAGATGAAATTTAGGCATAGTTCTTGTGAGACGAATCATAATTTTCGTGAGATAGGGATATACTCATGCGAATTGTGAAGCCTGTTATTGTGGAAATTCTTGAACTGTTTTAGCTATTAATTATCTAATTCGAATAGGGATATATCGAGTTTATAATTCATAGTATTTTCTATCGACCTTGGGAAAGGCTTTAGAATAATTTAGGAATTCCTGGCTTACAATCAATTGAATAAAAGTGAATTGAATTGAATAAATATCATTCCTGATTGTTTGAGGTGAAAATCATAATCCTACGCCCTTATTAGTATTATTATTATTATTATTATTAGTACTATTATTTATTTTCCGTAATTAGCTTAGATATAAACTCTATTTAATTGTTCTTCAAATAAAATTGTGAGTCGACTATATTTTGGTACTTACTGAAATCAGTCCTCGTGGGAACGATACTTTACTTATCACTTTATTACTTGTTGACACCGTGCACTTGCGGCATATTGTGAGGGATTTTCCCGGCAACGGCGCCAAAAACTTGTTGTGGGAAAATCCTCACAATATGCCGCAAGTGCGGTGTCAACAAGTAATAAAGTGATAAGTAAAGTATCGTTCCCACGAGGACTGATTTCACTAAGTACCAAAATATAGTCGACTCACAATTTTATTTGAAGAACAATTAAATAGAGTTTATATCTAAGCTAATTATAGAAAATAAATAATAGTACTAATAATAATAATACTAATAAGGGCGTAGGATTATGATTTTCACCTCAAACAATCAGGAATGATATTTATTCAATTCAATTCACTTTTATTCAATTGATTGTAAGCCAGGAATTCCTAAATTATTCTAAAGCCTTTCCCAAGGTCGATAGAAAATACTACGAATTATTAACTCGATATATCCCTATTCCAATTAGATAATTAATAGCTAAAACTGTTCGAGAATTCCCACAATAACAGGCTTCACAATTCGCATGAGTATATCCCTATCTCACGAAAATTATGATTCGTCTCACAAGAACTATGCCTAAATTTCATCTCCCGAATCCATAAAGACATTCAAAACAAATTAACTGTTGGCCAGACAATTAGAAAGCATTAAGAACAGTAAGAAGAATCCAATTCAATAGAATAACGAGTAAATCGAAATAATAATAAAAAATCAAACCGTCATGAAATCGGCTACAATCAAAATCCTACTCGAATAGATCTAGGTACTAAGATGCAGAAAAACCGTAGGGATCCGTGGTCTTGTCGTCGCCCACAAATCTCCTCCTTGTGTTCTTCGCCCCAGCTGTCGATGTCCTTCCTCTTCTTTTCTCCTCGATCCCCCTTTTCTTCAGCCCTATGATGCTTATTTATTGTCGTCCTCAGCCTCCAAAACGCGTTCGTGTGATTAGGTCGAGAACAGGCTCCAAAACAGCCCAAACCTGCGCGGAGTACACCAAAACCGCCCCGTGTGCCGCGGCTCACTTAAGCTGTGCCGCGGCTTACAGTGGCATGATTAAAACACGGCGCTGTTTTTCCTTCCTGTGCCGCGGCTCAGCTTGTCTGTGCCGCGGCTCACATGGTTTGTGGCGCGGCTCATGACCAAAAACTGCTGTTTTCGTCCGTTTTTCATCGTTTCGGCTTCCGGACTCCGATTTCCTGCAAAACATATAAGAATAGTGCATTAAAAGCTCATTTATGCTGAATTAGGCTCAAGATGGATATAAAATAATAATATAAAGGCGCATAAAAATACGCCTAACAGTTTACAATTAATTGAATAAAAGTGAATTGAATTGAATAAAAATTATTCCTGATTGTTTGAGGTGAAAATCACAATCCTACACCCTTATTATTATTATTACTATTATTATTTATTTTTCTGAAATTAGTTTAGATATAAATCCTATTTAATTGCTCTGCAAATAAAATTATGAGTCAACTATATTTTGGTACTTAGTGAAAACAGTTCTCGAGGGAACGATATCTTACTTATCACTTTATTACTTGTTAACATTGTGCACTTGCGGCATAATGTGAGGGATTTCCTCACAACAAGTTTTTGGCGCCGTTGTCGGGGACTGATTTTTCGCTAATATCATTACCAAGCGACTCTAATTTTAATTTGAAGTTTTTTTTCTTTAGTCTCTATATTTTTATTTTTCATTATGTTTTCCTTTGATTATCGTGACCCTTGGCGTTTCATAAATCCCAATGTTCTTAATAATTTGCCTAATAGGGTCAGTCAGCCCCCTCCCCCAAAACAAAAGACCATGTTTGAACAATGTGTAGACGCTCTCGAAAATCCTGATAGTACCCCTCTTGAGCGAGAATGTGCACGTCGTGGTCTTGAGATTCACTATGGTTATTTTCCAGCTCATAGATTTAGTAGTGAAGTTGAGGGGGAGGTTGAGAGGAAAGACATGCTAAGTTTTAGGGTCGATCCCCCAGCACCTGATAATTACATAAAGTGTGATGAGCTTGTAGAAGAAGTTACCATTGATGATGTTTCCAAAGAAATTTCATTAAATTATCATCAAACTTCGACTAATAAGGTGAACACTTTTGTGCCAAAAATTTTATTAACAGTGCCACGCATAATTTTTCCTAAATCCATAATGGGAGAGATTGACCCCATTACTTTTGATTTTGTTGAGGCTGATTCTTTGAGTTCTAATGAGGTTGTTCATAGTCTTTATTATTTACCCATTCGAACTCTGCTTAATTTTTCGTGCCTTATCATTATTATATTCTTCCATCAATTTTTGGTTGTCCGCATAATTATTATCACTCATTATTTTTGGCAACCAGGCATGAACGAAAGCCTCCCTTGTGGAATAAGAGGCTTATAGATTGCAAGGAGGGGACATTTGGCAATCTCCCTAGAAAGAAGCCACGCTAAATTTTTTTTTTTGCCACGTCGTGCTCAAGACGTAAAATAGAGCGCTTGATGGGAGGCAACCCATCAGTTTTACTTGGTTACTAGTTAGTTGTTTTTATTTGATTTTTCGTTATTAATCTTTTCCTTTGTTTTGTTATTTCGTTTGGATTCGTGTATTCTTGTGGCCCTTATTTCTCTAATATTTTTTTTAATCCCAATGAGTTATTATCCTTCATATTCTAGTCTTTCTTGACTTAATATCTATTGTCATTTCATGAGTAGAGACTAAGTTTTGGGGTCCCTCGTGATGTTGAGCATTATTTGAAGTATGGATTGACCGACGTTTCCACTCAGACATGTGCTGGCGTTCAAGAAGACATTTGGAATAAGATTCACTTTTCCTTATCTCTTTTATTTTCACATGAGTTTTCTTGTTGATGATTTTATGTGTAGTGGAATAAATTGAAGCATGCGATACTTTTCTTAATTTTTCTTGGTTATAAATTGCGATTTCATCATTGCTTTATTTTTCTTGCATGCTGTTGATGGTTAAAAACGTGAATTTTTCGTGCTTCCGTGTGTAAAACTGATATTACGATACTGATTTCTCTCTGAAGAAACAGTTGACTTTTGGTCGAGTTGTGGTCAGCGATATCTGTTTCTGTTGAGTCTTCATTTAGGTCCAATTTTTTTTTTTTTTTTTTGTAGAAATCTTAGCAGATAAGAAAGGAGACATACGTGTTTTCAAATCACCGCCTATACATTTGGTTATACTTTTCAGTTAGCTAGTCGTCCAGTAACATAAGTCGTGTGGGCACTTAAATTGAGTTTAGAATCGGACAATTTTTCCCAAAAAGTCGAGATATTATTTGTTCTATGATGGGAAGTCTAGTAACCGGGGGTATTCACGTGACCCGTTGTTTACTCTCGCGTAAAACGACAACCCTGATTAGACTAGTGGTTTAGAGATTTCGCATGTGCCGATGATGGGGAGCCTAGTAACCGGGGGTATTCGCGTGACCCGTTGTTTACTCTCGCATAAAACAGCGACCTTGAATCGGACATGCGGGAATAGCTATTCGAGTTGTTTCTCCGCTGTGGAGGGGAACTTAGTAACTAGAAGCATCCATGTGCCCCATGAGTGTCTTTTACGTCAAACAGTTCCCCAATACATGAGAATGGAATTCCACCCTAGGATTATCCCGATGAAACATCCCGATATCCGAACCTAGTGGTTAACTCGAATCTTTATTATGATCATACATAAGAGAATGCTGTCCGAGGAGTAATTTTGATTATGAAACTCTTAAATTTTGCCACTAGACTGTGGGACTGGGCGAGTTGGCTTGTTTACTCTAACCCTTCGTATTAGCGGTCAGTTAAATTCATGCTTGTTAATCTTTGAGCTTGATTTTCTTCATGAACGATTGATTAGGACTGAAATTGGTTACTTAGTGGAATCAGTGTCCTGGATGTGACTCACTATTACGATAGTTGTACTATTCTTTGAGATTTTCAGGTAGTATTGATTAAGTTGAGCACTATGGACTTGCATGATTTTTCACGATACATTTTGTTTAAAATTGATTTTTGCTTGAGACAAGCAAAGGCTCAAGTTTGGGGGTATTTGTTAGGCGTATTTTTATGCACTTATTTATCATTATTTTATGTCCATCTTGAGCCTAAATCAGTATAAATGAGCATTTAATGCACTATCTTTTTATGTTTGGCAGGAAATTGGAGTCCGTAAGCTCGAACGATGAAAAACGGGCGAAAACGGCAAATTTTGGCCTGGGGCCGCGACAGGAACCAAGTGAGCCGCGGCACACGAAGATGTCCAGTAAGCGCCGAGCACAATGTACCCCTGAGCTGCGGCACAGCTTATGTGAGCCGCGGCCCAGGATGAAAATATGCGCCCAGGCATCTGGCGCTGAGCAGTAGGGGCCGCGGCACAGATTAAGTGAGCCTTGGCCCACCAGGCGGTTTTGTTGAATATTCCGCGTTTCTGGGCCGTTTTTGAAGCCTATTCCCAACCTAATTCCCGGACGCGTTTTGGAGGCTGAGGACAGCTATAAATAAGTATTGAAGGGCTGAAGACAAGGGAGAGGCCGAATCATCAAATCGGAGGAGAGGAAGACATCGCGGGATCGAAGAACACAAGGAGGAGATTTGTGGGCGACGACAAGACCACGAATCCCTATGGTTTTTCTTAATTTTTCCGCATCTGAATTTCTAGATATATTCGAGTAGGATTGTGATTGTAGCCGATTACATGACGGTTTAATTTATTTATTATTATTTCAATTCATTCGTTATTCTATTGAATTGGATTTTTCTCATTGTTCTTAATGCTTTTTAATTGTCTGGCCAACAGTTGAATTGTTTTGAATGTCTTTATGGATTCGGGAGATGAAATTTAGGCATAGTTCTTGTAAGAATAATCATGATTTTCGTGAGATAGGGATATACTCATGGGAATTGTGAAGCCTATTTATTGTGGGAATTCTTGAACTGTTTTAGCTATTAATTATCTAATTCGAATAGGGATATATCGAGTTAATGACTCGTAGTATTTTCTATCGACCTTGGGAAAGGCTTTAGAATAATTTAGGAATTCCTGGTTTACAATTAATTGAATAAAAGTGAATTGAATTGAATAAAAATCATTCCTGATTGTTTGAGGTGAAAATCATAATCCTACACCCTTATTATTATTATTATTATTACTATTATTATTTATTTTTCTGAAATTAGTTTAGATATAAATCCTATTTAATTGCTCTGCAAATAAAATTATGAGTCGACTATATTTTGGTACTTAGTGAAACAGTCCTCGAGGGAACGATATCTTACTTATCACTTTATTACTTGTTGACACCGTGCACTTGCGGCATAGTGTGAGCGATTTCCTCACAACACTCTTTTCCCTTGTGTATTGATTCTCGAGAGCTGAACAAGGTGACGATCAAGAATAAATATCCCCTACCCCGCATCGATGATCCTTTGGATCAACTTCAGGGAGCTTCAGTATTTTCCAAGATCAATTTAAGATTTGGGTATCATCAGTTGCGAATTCGAGCGTCGGATATCACTAGGACGGTGTTTCGAACACGTTATGGGCACTACGAGTTTGTAGTGATGCCGTTTGGGTTAACTAATGCACCTGCGGTATTCATGGAATTAATAAATCGAGTTTTCATCAACTATTTAGATCAGTTCGTGGTTGTATTCATAGATGACATTTTGATAATTCTCGTGACCGAGAGGAGCACAAATTGTTAGGAGTATGCCCTCAAATGCCACTCAGAGGATGTTGAGTGAGGGCACTGTACTTGTAATTATGTAAATCATTTATATAAGGCAATGAACGTTTCTTTATTTACTGGTAGTTACTGGCATTCCTAACTCGTAAATAAACATATAGAAACTAGTCCGTGTATTTGAGAGCAAAATGTTCCACTCCTTATTGGATAAGGGGGTCGGCACTGGAAAGGTTTATAGCTCAAATACTTAATTGTTCGCAAGTCGATAAAACTTGACTGGGCGTTAAGTTTATGTGAAGACTTGTATAACGTGTTCTTTGACATAGAAAGTGCCTGTCGAACACAAATGGTTAGTGGGAGCACACGTTATAGATATACTAATTGTATTAGTATACTCGAACCGACTCACCCTCGATTCGTCGCACGGATTTCACTCCGGGACAGTCAATGACGAAATTGAAAGGTTGTGATAGGTATTCATGAACCTTCGACTTGAGGATTTAGTAGGGATGTGCTTGTGACGTCAAGATTTTCATTAGAGTAGTTCGACCCTTGACGTGCATCTTGACGGGCAAGTAGCAGGTCATACTGAATACCAAGATAGAATTCTTTCTCCTGTTAGTGATCGGGTTATATGTCCTATGCGGTTGTTGACACATAAGATCAAAAGTCTTTGGCCAAAACATTGGAGCTAGTTGTATTGGATACACGAGAGCTCGATGATCTCGATTTGCATTAACGCATGCATAGCGTCAAGTACAAATAGGGCTTGACTGATCGTGACCCTATAACTTGATCGGGAAATTTGAAAGAAGAGTTTATACGTATACTGGTATTCACGACAGAATGGTTCTTGAATGATCCCAATCATTCGTTCTCAGCTAGGGTACAGTGTAGGCCGCCAGGCTGGCTAGGTGGTGCTACTACTCTTTGGTTCCTCCCATTGCTGACTGAAACGAACCTATCGAGTCGCGCAATAGGATTGACGATGGAATGAATCAAGCTTATTTTCTCATTATGAATATTATATATTGGATATCTAATTAATTGGGACATTGGATGTCTAAATTGATTTATTGGATAAATTAATTTACGGGCTAATGAATTAAATAAATTACTGGGTGATTAATTTAATTCATGAACATAATTATTTCTTGGAGAAATTAATTATGTTATTATATATTTGATATTATTAATTAATTGGATTAATTAATTGATGGAATCAGAGTTTATCTGTTTGGACTCGCGGGTGTCCGAAACGGACCGAACTCCACCTACCCTTCTAGATCCCCCCTTTGTCTTCCACCTAATGTGGTAGAAGACTTCATGATTTAATATCATGAAGTGTCTTGTCTTAGGGGACATGGAATCTCCCTTTTATATTGTAAAGGTGATTTGTGATTGGCTAAAGAATAAAAGGAAGACTCATATCACTCCTTGAAAAAGCATTCCATACGTAAGGTTGAGAAGGAGAGAGAGCAGGAAGAGTTTTTCTTTGTCTTCAAACTATTCTTCATCTTCATTATATTTTCTTTAAAAAATATTGTGAGGAATAATTGAGAGAAATAAATTATACACTTACGGTGTTATAATCAAAAGCTTCATCATCAAGCTCTAGCCGTATCCTTAGAGGATAGCAAGGTGATAGTCATCCCGTTCGTTTCTCCAGCGCGTGGCAAGTAGAAACGCGGTATTTTCGGTGTTGGATCATCCAAGGGCTTGGAGCACTTTGGATCGTAGCTTGGGGAATAGCTCAAGAGAAGAACACCATATAATCAAAGGACTACGAGGGTATGATTTCGGATCTTCCTTTGTTTATTTTATATTCGTATATGCGTAGCTCGATCGATCCTCGTAGGGATTTGGATCGAATTAATTTTCATTTTACTGCTTTCACTTGGCCTTCATTTTAGGCACCGAACCCCAACAGTGATATCAGAGCGAGGTCTTGCAATCGTATATACGATATTTAGCATTTGGAATGCTTGTTTTGTGATGTAGAATCACTTTGATAATCGTAGATATTTTATTGTTTGTCGTAGTATCGTTTTTCCGTGATTTTATGTTATGGTTTAATTCAGGTTTTTCTTGGAAATATGATTTATATTAATAATATATAGATCATGAATAACCGGATTTTAGAAATCCGTTCAAAAACGAGTTGTATGCAATCGTTGGACGATATACCATACAGCTGCCTGACAGTGACCGAGCGCGTTGCTGTATACGGCCGAGCGTTGCTGTAGGCTGCCGAGTCAGTGCCGAGCGGGTCCTGTAGGCGGCCGAGCGTGTTGCTGTATGCGGCCGAGGGCGTTGCTGTATCCGGCCGAGTGCTTTCTGGATCCGGCTGAGCGCTTGCTGTATCCGGCCGAGTGCGTTGCTGTATCCGGGCGATTGCTTGCTGGATCCGGCCGAGCGCTTCTTTATGTCTGGCCGAGTACGTCTTTGTATTCAGCCGGGCGCATCACGTAGGTTGCAGCGAGTGCACAGTGCTATGGCGATTTCAGTGTCGGGGCAGGTCTCGTTTTGATATATTTTCGATAATTGATTTTCCCAGTATTAAAATCATTAATTTGGAATTTTTGATGAGGGAAAATTCAAGAAAATATTTTAAGGGTTCACTATGGATAAAAATTAAATTGTCGATTATTGTTGAATTGATTGGATCAATTCTATTTATTGTTGATTATATATTGATTAGATCAATGTAATCTTCTCGTTTTCCATTTATATAGTATTTATTGGGTGAATGCTTTTGAATGGGGATGTGGTTCGTGGACTTTAGTTGTAAAGGCCGTTTTGAGCCTATTTATTTTACTAGAAATATTTGTATCTAGGATGCAATTTTCAACTTAAAATTTATATGTAATGACGAAGACCGGAGGAAGATCCGTTTCGAGAAGATGAAGATTCAAGACGAAGACTTGTAATTAGATTACGGAGTTTTTGTTTTCTAGGAATTGTCCATGAACCACATGTTGGTAGCAACTAGGTTGTGAATGGTTGTTTTTCATATTGTATGAATGCCACAAACGTGCTTAAATGAGTTAATGTGCAAAGTGTAACATTAATCGCGAAAATTCTCCCACGACAAATTATTAAGTTTATAAGGTTTCAAGGTTTTCCTTCCCTCCATCGAGTTTTCGGGAAATTGAAATCCAAACCAGATGTGCTATGCTTCCGAGTTATCAGGGTAGTCGTTCGGGGAGGACGGATAAATTACCGGGAGCGCATTGGATGCCTTCAGTTGGAGCAAATTTTATCCCTAGAAACCTGATAGGTTGTCGGATAAGATTCAATTGTAAAACTGATTTGCGTCGATGGTATAAACTTAACTTGTTCACGAACCATAGGAACCATATAGGTTGAGGGGAGTGAACAAGGGGAAAAAGAAGATCGAATCATCCATTAGATGGGTTGGTGTTGGACACCACTTTATGAAAATCAATAGACTAGAAACCTGTTCGGTTGCCCTCTATTAAGATTTATAAAGAACTCGATCACCACTTTGAAGTAGAGCGACGATACTTTCGGATTTCACATCAGAGTGTGTTATTCCGATAAAAATAGTGGGAGCTGGGTAATAAGATAGAAAAGACCTTAATTCTGTACTCAGATCATAATATAACAAGTCACTAATTAATTTGTTATACTTAATGCAGACATAACTCTCAATATGACAATGAATCCACTCGCAATTCTACTCGAGAAGAACACCCTGATTGGACCTAACTTTGTGGACCGGATCCACAATCTGATGATTGTCCTCAGTATAGAGGCACTGGGATACGTCTTGGAGACGGACATTCTGGCGCCTCCTGTGCGGACCAGAGCCAATCATGAAGATATCGAAAACCACGAAAAGTGGGTTAAGGATGACGTAAAAGTCCATGCATACATGATGGCTTCTATGTCTAATGAGCTTCAGAGAGCTCATGAGAAAATGACTTCTGCTAGGCAGATTCTATCTCACTTAACCGAGCTTGATGGTGAGCACATTAGAACTGCTAGATATGAGATATCCAAGCAACTGTTCGGTGCAAGGATGAAGGAAGGTGAGAAGGTTGGGGAACACGTCCTCAAAATGATATCCATGATCGAGAGATTAGAGGCTCTTGATTTTAAAATGGATACTTCTCTCCAAACCGGCCTTATCCTTCAGTCTCTCTCTGATTTCTTCTCATAATTTGTTATGAAATTCAACTGCAATGAGATTGCATGTAACTTAGCTGGGCTAATGAACAAAGTGGTGACCGCTCAGTCTCAGATGAAGACTCCGCGGATGAAGGAGTCTGCCCTTGTGATTTCTTCTAGACCTCGGAGGTCTAAGAATAAGAAAAAAAGACCAAGAAGCAAACTGGACAACAAGTTAAGGACCTTAAGGGTAAGGGCAAGGCCCCGATGGTTCCGAAGAACAAGAAGAAGAAGGATGCCTATCTCAAGTGCGGTGAGCTGGGCCACTGGGCTAGAGAATGTCCGATTCTTCATGGCACTTCAGGTACAAAACTTTTTTGGAAACAAATTGTTCTACTACTATATTTTCTACTTCCTGGATACTGGATTCTGGTGCTAGTTCTCATATTTGTACCGTGAATCAGGATCTGGAACAAAGTAGGAAGCTTGGAGCTGGAGAAGTTATGATCACAGTCGGAAGCGGGCATAGTGTCGAGGCGACCGACATAGGATCACTTCTTTTGGGTTTAGAATCCGGCTTTGTTTTGACTTTAGAAGATGTACTTGTTTTTCCCAAGGGGCACAAAAACATTGTATCCATTCCGGTCATGGACTGAAAAGGCTTTTCATTTTTCATTGGTGATGGTTCCTGCAAAATTTATTTCAGAAATAAACTAGTGGGTACTGCTACATTGTTAAATGGATTGTATCATCTAAATCTCAGCAACAAAGTAGTTGTGAATACTATGACTAGAGAACGTGGTAGGGATAAAACCAATCACGTTTTGAAATGGCATCTTAGACTTGGTCATGTTGGTCAGACCAAGGTTTACAAGGTGTAAAAAGATGGACTTATGGGTCCATTGGGATCGGATCCCTTTCCTACTTGTGAATCTTGTCTTAAAGGCAAAATGACTAAGTCCCCCTTCAAAGGGACTTTTGAAAGAGCCGCTGAGAAATTGGGATTAATCCATATCGACGTATGTGGTGCTTTGGATGCAGCACGTGACGGACATCAATATTTCATTACGTTCACAGATGATCATACTAGGTATGGTTATGTATACTTAATGAAACATAAATCCGAGGCCTTTGAGAAATTCCAAAAATTCAAGGCCCTAGTCGAGAAACAAACTGGTAATCATATCAAAGCACTTCAATCGGACCGAGGTGGCGAGTATATGATTATGGAATTTGACGAGTTCCTTAAGGAACATGGAATAGTTTCACAACTAACCCCTCCAGGTACTCCTCAATTAAATGGTGTGTCAGAAAGAAGGAATCGGACCTTGTTAAACATGGTCCGTTCCATGCTGGGCTACACTGACTTACCGATTTACCTGTGGGGGTATGCACTCCTGACTGCCGCTTACATATTGAACATATGTCCTCACAAATCCATTCCTAAAACTCCACATGAGATGTGGGAGGTCAGGAAACTAAGTCTTAATCATATTAGGATTTGGGGATGTCCCGCCTATGTCAAGAAGGCTAAGGTGGAGAATTTGGAAGCTAGGACCGCAAAGGGATGTTTCATTGGATTCGCGTTTGGGACAATAGGATATCTATTCTACATGCCCGAAGATCGAAAGATCATTGTTGCTTTACAAGCACACTTCCTGGAAAATGAGTTCATTCAGGAAGGCGGAGCATGTAGAAGTATTTCTTTAGAAGAATATAATGAAACTCCCCGGGAGACACCTGTGCAAGAAACTGTGCACTTGGAGGAACTAGGTCTCCATGAGGTTCCAAGTGATAGCCAAGAGATCGACCCAACGATCTATGACCAAGCGATGGTGGATGTAGACTCCGCGAAATGGCATGATGCTATGGAAGCTGAGATAGACTCGATGCATGTCAATCAGGTCTGGACTCTAGAAGACCGCCCTAAGGGCATAGTGCCTATTGGGAACAAGTGGATCTACAAGATAAAGACTGGTGGTGATGGCAAGGTTGATGCCTATAAGGCCAGGATTGTGGCGAAGGGTTATACCCAGAAAGAAGGGATCGACTACCACGATACATTCTCGCCCGTAACCATGATCAAGTCTATTCGCATGATGCTTGCTATAGCTGCCTACCACGATAATGAGATATGGCAAATGGATGTAAAGACGGATTTCCTTAATGGATTCCTCGAGGAGGAAATCTATATGGAGCAGCCTAAAGGCTTTGTGTCCGAAGTCAATATTAAGAAGGTGTGCAAGCTTCAGCATTCCATTTATGGACTGAAGCAAGCGTCGCGTAGTTGGAACCTTCATTTTGACGAGGCGGTCAAAGAGTTTGACTTCGTGCAAAATGAGGAGGAACCTTGTGTATACAAGAGGGTTAGTGGGAGCAAGATCGCATTCTTAGTACTATATGTGGATGATATTCTACTAATAGGAAATGATCTGGGAATGCTCAGTTCTGTAAAAGCTTGGCTTTTGAGTAATTTCTCCATGAAAGACTTGGGAGAAGCAACCTATATTCTTGGAATTCGACTCTACCGGGATAGAGCGAAGAGAACAATAGGTCTTTCCCAAGCCCTCTATATAGATAAAATCTTAAAGCGATTTAAGATGGATGATTCTAAAAGAGGGTTCCTACCGATGCGACATGGAATAAAACTCTCCTTGAAGATGTGTCCTCAAAGTGAGGAACAAGGAAAGGAAATGAGTAATATACCATGTGCTTCGTCCGCGGGTAGCCTTATGTATGCTATGTTGTGTACGAGACCTGACATTGCGCATGCTATAAGCATGGTGAGTAGGTTTTAGGCAAACCCAGGTAGGGAACATTGGACTTCCGTAAAGAACGTTCTCAAGTACTTAAGAAGAACTAGAGATATGGTTCTGATGTATGGCGGTGGAGAATTGGATGTGGTGGGATTCACTGATTCGAACTTCCAAGGACTGAAGGACGATTCTATGTCTACTTCTGGCTACATATTTACTCTTAATGGAGGAGCAGTATCTTGGCATAGCGCCAAGCAAAGCATGACTGCTGATTCCACCTATCAGGCTGAGTATCAAGCAGCCTCGGAGGATTCCAAGGTAGGGTTCGGAATTAAGAAGTTTCTGGGAGAACTTCAAGTGATACCTGTTGGGATTCGGTGCCTAAAACGAAGGCCCAGCGGAAGCGGTAAAACGAAAATTAATTCGATCCGAATCCCTACGAGGATCGATCGAGCTACGTATATACGAATATCAAAACGAAAAGCAAGAGTCGTAAGAAACTAACCCTCGAAGTCCGTTGATTAAATGGAAACCTTCTCTTGAGCTATTCCCCAAGCTTTAGTTTGATCTCTACGAGTTCAATCCGCTCCAAGCCCTTGAACGATCCAACGCCGAAAACACCGCGTCTCTACTTGCCACGCGCCGGAAAAACGACCGGAACAACAACACTTGATTAACCTCTAAGGTTACGGCTAGAATCAAGTGGTGAAGCTTTTGTTATTACACTCTAAGTGTATAATATATCTCTCTTAATGTATCTTGAATTTTCTCCAAGAAAACTCAAGAATAAAAGTGAAGAAGAAGATCAAGATGAAGACTTGAGAAAATGATTTTTCTCTCTCTCTCACTACTCACGGTTGGAAGCCTTTTTTAAAAGTTGAGTGAAGTGAGATCATTGTCCTCTTGCCATTCTTATTCAACCCACATAAATCAAATCATATCACATGAGATTCCCCCACCAAGTCATAATCATCTATTAATAAAATGGAATTGAAGACTTGGTGGAAAGTAAATGGAAGGAGGCGACCATCTAGAAGGTATCGGACGAGTTCGATCCGTTTCGAACTCTGTGAGTCTAAACAGATAAACTCCAATTCCGTTCCAATGTATTTATATCGATTAATTAATCCATTAATTAATCATATCAAATACACAATAACATAATTAATTTCTCCAAGAAATAATTATATTTATGAATTAAATTAATCACCCAAGAATTTATTTAATTCATTAGGTAAATCAATTTATCCAATAAATCGATTTAGACATCCAATGTCCCAAATTAGATATCCAATATCTAATATTTATAATGAGAGATTAAGCTCGATTCATTCCGTCGTCAATCCTAATGCGCGACTCGGTAGGTCCGTCTCGATCGGCAATGGGAGGAACCAAAGTAGTAGCACCACCTAGCCGGCTGGCGGCTTCTGCATGCCCAACCGAGAACGAATGATTGGGATCATTCAAGAACCATTCATCGTGAATACCGATGGCGTATAAACCCTTCTTTCGAATGTCCCGATCAAGTTTTAGGGTCACGGTCAGTCAAACCCTATCTGTACTTGACGCTATGCATGCGTTAATGCAAATCGAGATCATCGAGTGCCGTGTATCTAATACAACTGGCTCCAATGCTTTGGCCAAAGACTTATGATCTCATCGCCAATAACCGCATAGGACATCTAACCCGCTCACTAACGGGAGAAAGAATTCTATCTTGGTATTCGGTAGGACTGCTACTTGCCCGTCAAGATGCACGTCGAGGTTGACCCCGCCTTAGGTTTACGAGGTCGAACTACTCTAATGAAAATCTTGACGTCACAATCACATCCCTACTAAATCCTCAAGTCGAAGGTTCACGAATACCTATCACAACCTTTCGATTCCGTCATTGACTGTCCGGAGTGAAATCCGTGTGACGAATCGAGGGTGAGTCGGTTCGAGTATACTAATCTAATTAGCATACCTATAACGTGTGCTCCCACTAACCATTAGTGTTCGGCAGGCACTCTCCATGTCAAAGAACACGTCATACAAGTCTTCACATAAACTTAACGCCTAGTCAAGTTTCATCGACTTGCGAACGATTAAGTATTTGAGCTATAAACCTTTCCGGTGCGACCCCTTATCCAATAAGGAGTGGAACGTTTTGTTCTCAAATACGGACTAGTTTCTTTATGTATATTTACGAGTTAGGAATGCGGTAACTACCGGTAAATAAAGAAACATTCCTTTGCCTTATATAAATGGTTTACATAATTACAAGTACAATGCCCTCACTCAACAACCTCCGAGTGGCATTCGAGGGCATACTCTAACAATCTCCCACTTGCACTCAATGCCACACACTATGGTATCTAGTACCCATGTTCTCCGAGATGACGCTCCAAGCTAGTCGAGATAGTGGCTTGTCGGTGGATCGGCGACGTTGTCGGCCGAGTCTACTCTATGCGGACAATGTATCCCTTGCGAACAAATTCTCTTACGAGATGATACTTCCTCTCAATATGTTTGGTCTTTGTTGTGAAACCTCGGCTCCTTGGCTGCGCTACGGCTCCGTCGTTGTCGCAAGATGCAGTAACAGACAGGCGGCTCGGCACATGGTATCACTTGAAGTTCTCCCGAAACTTCTTAATCCGAACCCTTCCTTGGAAGCCTCCGAGGCCGCTTGATACTCGGCTGACAGGTGGAATCGGCGATCGCGCTTTGCTTGGCACTACGCCAAGATCTGCTCCTCCATTAAGAGTAAATATGTAGCGAGAAGTGGACATCGAGTCGTCCTTGGTCCTTGGAAGTCCGAATCGGTGAATCCCACCACATCCAAATCTCCACCGCCATACATAAGAACCATATCTCTCGTTCTTCTCAAGTACTTGAGAACGTTCTTTCTGACGATCAATGTTCCCTACAGGTTTGCACGAAACCTACTCACCACGCTTACGGCATGCGCGATGTCGAGTCTTGTACACAACATAGCATACATAAGGCTACCCACGGCCGAAGCATATGGTATATTACTCATTTCCTTGCGTTGTTCCTCACTTTGAGGACACATCTTCAAGGTGAGTTTTATTCCATGTTGCATCGGTAGGAACCCTCTTTTAGAATCATCCATCTTAAATCGCTTTAAGATCTTATCTATATAGAGGGCTTGGGAAAGGCCTATTGTTCTCTTCGCTCTATCCGGTAGAGCCGAATACCAAGAATATAGGTTGCTTCTCCCAAGTCTTTCATGGAGAAATTACTCAAAGCCAAGCTTTCACGATCGAGCATTCCCACATCATTTCCTATTAGTAGAATGTCATCTACATATAGTACTAAGAATGCGATCTTGCTCCCACTAACCCTCTTGTATACACAAGGTTCCTCTTCATTTTGCACGAAGTCAAACTCTTTGTTGCCTCGTCAAACGAAGATTCCAACTACGCGACGCTTGCTTGATCCATAAATGGAACGCTGAAGCTTGCACACTTTCTCGAATATCGACTTGGACACAAAGCCTTTAGGTCGCTCCATATAGATTTCCTCCTCGAGGAATCCATTAAGGAAAGCCGTCTTTACGTCCATTTGCCATATCTCATAATCGTGGTAGGCGGCTATAGCAAGCATCATGCGAATAGACTTGATCATGGCTACGGGCGAGAAGGTATCGTGTGTCGATCCCTTCCTTACAGGTATAACCCTTTGCCACAAGCCCGGCCTTATAGGCGTCAACCTTGCCATCACCATCAGTCTTTCTCTTGTAGATCCACTTGTTCCCAATAGGCACTATACCCTTGGGGCGGTCTACTAGAGTCCGGACTGATTGACATGCATCGAGTCTATCTCAGCTTCCATAGCTTCACGCCATTTCGCGGAGTCTACATCCACCATCGCTTGGTCATAGGTCGTTGGGTCGGTCTCTTGGCTATCACTTGGAACCTCATGGAGACCCAGCTCCTCCAAGTGCACAAGCCCATACCTCTCGTAAATGAGACACCCTACTAGACCTACGAGGTGGTTGTACTTGTGTTTGAAAGTTCGGTTCCGCTTTCTTGCACAGTGTCTCTCGAGGAGTTTCATTGTATTCTTCTAAAGAAATACTTCTACTGCTCCGCCTTCCTGAATGAACTCATCTTCCAGGAAGTGTGCTTGTAAAGCAACAACGATCCTTCGATCTTCGGGCATGTAGAATAGATATCCCATCGTCCCAGACGGGAATCCTATGAAACGTCCCTTCGCAGACCTAGCTTCCAACTTTTCCACCTTAGTCTTCTTGACATAGGCGGGACATCCCCAAATCCTAATGTGATTAAGACTTGGTTTCCTTCCTTCCCACATCTCATGTGGAGTTTTAGGAACGGATTTGGAAGGACATCTGTTCAAGATATACGCGGCGATCAGTGCATACCCCCACAGGTAAATCGGCAAGTCAGTATAGCCCAACATGGAACGGACCATGTTCAACAGGGTCCGGTTCCTTCTTTCTGACACACCATTTAACTAAGGAGTACCTGGAGGTGTTAGTTGTGAAACTATTCCATGTTCCTTAAGGAACTCGTCAAACTCCGTACTCATATACTCGCCACCTCGGTCCGACCAAGTGCTTTGATATGATTACCGGTTTGTTTCTCGACTAGGGCCTTGAATTCTCGGAATTTCTCAAAGGCCTCGGATTTATGTTTCATTAAGTATACATAACCATACCTAGTATGATCATCTGTAAACGTAATGAAATATTGATATCCGTCACGTCCGCTTCTAAAGCACCACATACGTCGGTATGGATTAATCCCGATTTATCGGCGGCTCTTTCAAAAGTCCTGTGAAGGGGACTTAGTCATTTGCCTTTAAGGCAAGATTCACAAGTAGGAAAGGGATCCGATCCCAATGGACCCATAAGTCCATCTTTTTCCATCTTGTAAACCTTGGTCCGACCAACATGACCAAGTCTAAGATGCCATTTCAAAACTTGATTGGTTTCATCCCTACCACGTTTTCTAGTCATAGTATTCACAACTACTTTGTTCTTTGAGATTTAGATGATACAATCCATTCAACAATGTAACAGTACCCACTAGTTTATTTCTAAAATAAATTTTGGGAACCATCACCAATGAAAAATGAAAAGCCTTTTCGGTCCATGACCGGAATGGATACAATGTTTTGTGCCCCTTGGGCAAAACAAGTACATCTTCTAAAGTCAAAACAAAGCCGGATTCTAAACCCAAAAGAAGTGATCCTATGTCGGTCGCCTCGACACTATGCCCGCTTCCGATTGTGATCATAACTTCTCCAGCTCCAAGCTTCCTACTTTGTTCAGATCCCGATTCACGGTACAAATATGAGAACTAGCACGAGAATCCAGTATCCAGGAAGTAGAAAATACGATAGCGAACAATTTGTTTCCAAAACTAAAAGTTACATGCACGAAGTGCCATGAAGAATCGGACAGTCTCTAGCCCGGTGGCCCGGCTCACCGCACTTGAGACAAGTATCCTTTTTCTTCTTGTTCTTGGAACCATCGGGGCCTTGCCCTTACCCTTAAGGTCCTTAGCTTGTGGTCAGTTGCTTCTTGGTCCTTTTCTTCTTGTTCTTAGACCTCCGAGGTCGAGAAGAAATCACAAGAGCAGACTCCTTCATCCGCGAGTCTTCATCGAGGCGAGCGGTCACAAGTTGTTCATTAGCCCTAAGTTACATGCAATCTCATTGCGGTTGAAGTTCATAACAAGCGTGAGAAGGAATCGGGGAGGCGTAGGATAAGGTCGGTTTGGAGAGAAGTATCCATTTTAAAATCAAGAGCCTCCAATCTCTCGATCATGGATATCATTTTGAGGACGTGTTCCCCAACCTTCTCACCTTCCTTCATCCTTGCACCGAGCGATTGCTTGGATATCTCATATCTAGCGATTCTGCTGCTCACCATAAAGCTCGGTTAAGTGAGATAGAATGCACTAGCGAAGTCATTTTCTCATGAGCTCTGAAGCTCATTAGACATGGAAGCCATCATATAAGCACGGACTTTCACGTCATCCTTAACCCACTTTTCGTGGTTTTCAATCTCTTCTGATTGGCTCGAGTCCGCATAGGAGGCGCCGGAATGTCCGTCTCCAAGACGTATCCCAGTACCTCTATCCGAGGACAATCATCAGTTGCGAGCCAATCCACAAAGTTAGGTCCCATTAAGGTGTTCTTTTCGAGTAGAATTGCGAGTGGATTCATTGTCATATTGAGTTATGTACGCATTAAGTATAGCATTAATTAGTGACTTGTTATATTATGATCGAGTATAGAATTAAGGTCCTTTCTATTCTTGTTACCCGGCTCCCACTATTTTTATCGGAATAACACACTCCCATGTGAAAACCGGAACTATCCACGCTCTACTTCATAGTGGTGATCGAGTTCTTTATAAATCTTAATAGAGGGCAACCTAATGGGTTTCTAGTCTATTAATTTTCATAAAGTGGTGTCCAACACCAACCCATCTAATGGATGATTCGATCTTCTTTTTCCCTTGTTCACTCCCCTCAACCTATACGGTTTCTATGGTTCGTGAACAAGTTAAGTTTATACCATCGACGCAAATCAGTTTCACAATTGAATCTTATCCGGCAACCTATCAGGTTTCTAGGGTTAAAATTTGCTCCAACCGAAGGCATCCAATGCGCTCCGGTAATTTATCCGTCCTCCCGACGACTACCCCGATAACTCGGAAGCATAGCACATCCGGTTTGGATTTCAATTTCCGAAAACTTCGATGGAGGAAGGAAAACCTTGAAACCTTATAAACTTAATTATTTGTTGTGGGAGAATTATCGCGATTAACGTTACACTTTGCACATTAATCGTTTAAGCGCGTTTGTGGCATTCATACAATATGAAACAACCAATCACAACCTAGTTGCTACCAACATGTGGTTCATGGACCGTTCCTAGAAAACAAAAACTCCGTAATCTAATTACAAGTCTTCGTCTTGAATCTTCGTCTTCTCGAAATGGATCTTCCTCCGGTCTTCGTCATTACATATAAATTATACATCGAAAATTGCATCCTAGATACAAACATTTCTAGTAAAATAAATAGGCTCAAAACGGCCTTTACAACCCAATCGAATAAAACGAACGATTCAAAACTAAGTCCACGAACCACATCCCCATTCAAAAGCATTCATCCAATAAATACTAAATAAATGGACAGCGTAGAGATACATTGATCCAATCAACAATACGAACCGATCCAATCGATTCACACAATCGGTAATTTGATAACGTTCAAAATAATTCGGTCGACCATAAATATTCCAATTAATCAAATTTCCCTTATAAAATGAAATACCATAAATCATTTTAATCATATTAAATCCAATTTAACATGCGGGAGATTAATTTTCAAGAATACACGTAAAAATCGAGCCGGGGTGAAAAGCAGGCCGGCATGGCGAGTCACCCTCGGCGGCCTACCGGCGATCACTCCGGCTTGGCCGAGTCACCCTCGGAAGATGCCGGCGAGGACACGACCGAGTCACCCAGGACACGGTCGGGTCGCTCAGCGATGACTTGGCAGATGCCGGACACGGCCGTGTCTTCGAGGACACGGTCGAGTCACTCGGCGGCACGCCCGTGTCTCGACACGGTCGGGTCTCGGCGATGGCACAGCCACCTGCCGGACACGGCCGTGTCACCGGGACACGGTCGAGTCATCATCGGCCAAAATACCCTTTTTGTCCAAAAAGTCGTCAAACGACGATTCGGGGCTAGATTTTCGATAGGATATCCAATATCAATATTATACGACTTTCATATCTTCAATATAAATCATATTTCCCGAAATTTAAGATTTATATTTAGACATAAACTTACGAAAAATACAATTATTACGAGCGAAAAACATATACCACGATTATGACTAAAATGATTCCAAATCATTCACCATCTAATCGAGCATTCCAAATGCCAATATCGTATATACGATCGCAAGACCTACGCTCCGATACCCTTTGTTGGGATTCGGTGCCTAAAGCGAAGGC
The DNA here is from genome assembly GCA_033398695.1 of Orobanche coerulescens. Lineage (NCBI taxonomy): Eukaryota > Viridiplantae > Streptophyta > Magnoliopsida > Lamiales > Orobanchaceae > Orobanche > Orobanche coerulescens. The sequence continues at coordinate 100,985,010 of CM065812.1, forward strand.
CAGTGAGCGGTAAAAGCGAAAATTAATTCGATCCGAATCCCTACGAGGATCGATCGAGCTACGGATATACGAATATCAAAACGAAAAGCAAGAGTCGTAAGAAACTAACCCTCGAAGTCCGTTGATTAAATGGAAACCTTCTCTTGAGCTATTCCCCAAGCTTTAGTTTGATCTCTACGAGTTCAATCCGCTCCAAGCCCTTGAACGATCCAACGCCGAAAACACCGCGTCTCTACTTGCCACGCGCCGGAAAAGCAGCCAGGAACAACAACACTTGATTAACCTCTAAGGTTACGGCTAGAATCAAGTGGTGAAGCTTTGTTATTACACTCTAAGTGTATAATATATCTCTCTTAATGTATCTTGAATTTTCTCCAAGAAAACTCAAGAATAACAGTGAAGAAGAAGATCAAGATGAAGACTTGAGAAAATGAATTTTCTCTCTCTCTCTCACTACTCACGGTTGGAAGCCTTTTTTAAAAGTTGAGTGAAGTGAGATCATTGTCCTCTTGCCATTCGTATTCAACCCACATAAATCAAATCAAATCACATGAGATACCCCAACCAAGACATACTCATCTATTAATAAAATGGAATTGAAGACTTGGTGGAAAGTAAATGGAAGGAGCGGCCATCTAGAAGGTATCGGACGAGTTCGATCCGTTTCGAACTCTGTGAGTCTAAACAGATAAACTCCAATTCCGTTCCAATGTATTTATATCGATTAATTAATCCAATTAATTAATCATATCAAATACACAATAACATAATTTATTTCTCCAAGATATTATTATTTTTTTTAATTAAATTAAGCACCCAGAAATTTAAATAATTCATTAGGCCGTAAATCAATTTATCAAATAAATCGATATAGACATCCAAAGTCCCAAATTAGAGATCCAATATCTAATATTTATAATGAGAGATTAAGGTCGATTCATTCCGTAAATCCTAATCTGCGCGACTCGGTAGGTCCGTCTCGATCGGCAATGGGAGGAACCAAAGAGTAGTAGCACCACCTAGCGGCTGGCGGCCTACTGCTGTACCCCAGGCGAGAGCGAATGATTGGGATCATTCAAGAACCATTCGTCGTGAATACCGGTAAGCGTATAAACCCTTCTTTGAATGTCGATCAAGTTTTAGGGTCACGGTCGGTCAAACCCTATCCGCATTGACGCTATGCATGCGTTAATGCAAATCGAGATCATCGGTATCGTGTATCTAATACAATTGGCTCCAATGCTTTGGCCAAAGACTTATGATCTCATCGCGATAACCGCATAGGACATCTAACCCGCTCACTAACGGGAGAAAGAATTCTATCTTGGTATTGATAGGACTGCTACTTGCCGTCAAGATGCACGTCGAGTTGACCCCGCCTTCCGGTTTACGAGGGTCGAACTACTCTAATGAAAATCTTGACGTCACAAGCACATCCCTACTAAATCCTCAAGTCGAAGGTTCACGAATACCTATCACAACCTTTCGATTCCGTCATTGGTATCCGGAGTGAAATCCGTGTGACGAATCGAGGTGAGTCGGTTCAGTATACTAATCTAATTAGCATACCTATAACGTGTGCTCCCACTAACCATTAGTGTTCGAGGCACTCTCCATGTCAAAGAACACGTCATACAAGTCTTCACATAAACTTAACGCCCGGTCAAGTTTCATCGACTTGACGATTAAGTATTTGAGCTATAAACCTTTCCGGTGCGACCCCTTATCGATAAGGAGTGGAACGTTTTGTTCTCAAATACACGGACTAGTTTCTTTATGTATATTTACGAGTTAGGAATGCCAGTAACTACCAGTAAATAAAGAAACATTCCTTTGCCTTATATAAATGGTTTACATAATTACAAGTACAATGCCCTCACTCAACAACCTCTGAGTGGCATTCGAGGGCATACTCCTAACAATACCATGTACTGAGCTGCCTGTTCCGCTTTACTGCAACAACGACGGAGCTGTAGCACAGGCCAAGGAGCCGAGGTTTCACAACAGCACCAAACATATTGAGAGGAAGTATCATCTCGTAGGAGAATTTGTTCGCAAGCGATACATTGTGCTGCATAGAGTAGACTCAGCCGACAACATCGCTGATCCACTGACCAAGCCACTTTCTCAGACTAGCTTGAAGCGTCATCTGGAGAACATGGGTATTAGATACCATAGTGTGTGGCATTTAGGGCAAGTGGGAGATTTTTAGGAGTATGCCCTCGAATGCCACTCAGAGGATGTTGAGTGAGGGCATTGTACTTGTAATTATGTAAATCAGTTATATAAGGCAATGAACGTTTCTTTATTTACTGGTAGTTACTGGCATTCCTAACTCGTAAATAAACATATAGAAACTAGTCCATGTATTTGAGAGCAAAACGTTCCACTCCTTATTGGATAAGGGGGTCGGCACTGGAAAGGTTTATAGCTCAAATACTTAATCGTTCGCAAGTCAATGAAACTTGACTGGGCGTTAAGTTTATGTGAAGACTTGTATAACATGTTCTTTGACATGGAGAGTGCCTATAGAACACTAATGGTTAGTGGGAGCACACGTTATAGGTATGCTAATTGGATTACTATACTCGAACCGACTCACCCTCGATTCGTCGCACGGATTTCACTCCGGGACAGTCAATGACGAAATCGAAAGGTTGTGATAGGTATTCGTGAACCTTCGACTTGAGGATTTAGTAGGGATGTGCTTGTGATGTCAAGATTTTAATTAGAGTAGTTCGACCCTATAAACCGAGAGGCGAGGGTCAACCTCGACGTGCATCCTGACGGGCAAGTAGCAGGTCCTACTGAATACCAAGATAGAATTCTTTCTCCCGTTAATGAGCGGGTTATATGTCCTATGCGGTTATTGGCAAATGAGATCAAAAGTCTTTGGCTAAAGCATTGGATCTAGTTGTATTGGATACACGAGAGCTCGATGATCTCGATTTGCATTAACGCATGTATAACGTCAAGTACAGATAGGGTTTGACTGACCGTGACCCTATAACTTGATCGTGACATTTGAAAGAAGGGTTTATACGTATACAGGTATTCATAACAGAATGGTTCTTGAATGATCCCAATCATTCGTTCTCAGTTGGGGTATAGTGTAGGCCGCCAGGCTGGCTAGGTGGTGCTACTACTCTTTGGTTTCTCCCATTGCTGACTGAGACGAACCTACCGAGTCGCGCAATAGGATTGACGACGGAATGAATCGAACTTATTTTCTCATTATGAATATTAGATATTGGATATCTAATTAATTGGGACATTGGATGTCTAAATTGATTTATTGGATAAATTAATTTACGGCCTAATGAATTAAATAAATTACTGGGTGATTAATTTAATTCATGAACATAATTATTTCTTGGAGAAATTAATTATGTTATTATGTATTTGATATGATTAATTAATTGGATTAATTAATTGATATAAATACATCAGAACGGAATCGGAGTTTATCTGTTTGGACTCGCGGGAGTCCGAAACGGACCGAACTCCACCTACCCTTCTAAATGGCCGCCCCCCTTTTGTCTTCCACCTAATGTGGTGGAATACTTCATAATTTAATATCATGAAGTGTCTTGTCTTAGGGGACATGGAATCTCCCTTTTATATTGTAAAGGTGATTTCATGTGATTGATTAAAGAATAAAAGGAAGACTCATCTCACTTCTTGAAAAAGCATTCCATACGTAAGGTTGAGAAGGAGAGAGAGCAGGAAGAGTTTTCTTTGTCTTCAAAGTATTCTTGATCTTCATTATAATTTCTTTGAAAAATATTATGAGGAATAATTGAGAGAAATAAATTATACACTTAGAGTGTTATAATCAAAAGCTTCATCATCAAGCTCTAGCCGTATCCTTAGAGGATAGCAATGTGATAGTCATACCGTTCGTTTATCCAGCGCGTGGCAAGTAGAGACGCGGTATTTTCGGTGTTGGATCATCCAAGGGCTTGGAGCACTTTGGATCGTAGCTTGGGGAATAGCTCAAGAGAAGAACACCATATAATCAACGGACTACGTGGGTATGATTTCGGATCTTCCTTTGTTTATTTTATATTCGTATATGTGTAGCTCGATCGATCCTCGTAGGGATTCGAATAGAATTAATTTTTGTTTTACCGCTTCCGCTGGGCCTTCGTTTTAGGCACCGAATCCCAACACGAATTTCACCTTCACCAGGTTCTCGATGTGTTGAGACAAGAGCAGCTCTATGGGAAGTTTTCCAAGTGTGAATTCTGAATATCCGAGGTCACGTTTGTCGGACATGTAATTTCAGCAGACGGAGTACGTGTCGACCCTCAGAAGACACTATGATTAAGGAAATCTCCGAAGAATGTTATGGAAATCCGAAGCTTTCTAGGATTAGCTGGATATTACCGGCGTTTTGTGGAGGGATTTTCTAAAATCGCTCAACGCATGACGAACCTTTTGCGGAAGGATAAGAAATACGCGTGGACTGACGCGTGTCAGCGGAGTTTTGAGGAACTTAAGAGCCGTTTAATTTCAGCGCCTATCCTTTTCTTACCGCAAGGGACGGGGGGATTCGTAGTTTATAGTGACGCGTCCAGGCAGGGTCTCGGATGTGTACTAATGCAGAACAGGAAGGTGATTGCTTATGCCTCGCGGCAACTGAGGCCTTATGAGGTCAACTACTCAACCCACGACCTGGAGCTAGTGGCCGTGGTATTCGCATTGAAGATTTAGCGTCATTATCTTTATGGCATCACCTGTCAGATTTTCACCGATCATAAGAGCTTGAAGTATATATTTACTCAGAAGGAGTTAAATATGCGTCAGAGATGGTGGTTAGAACTGATTGAGGACTATGATATCGAGATATAGTATCACCCGGGTAAGGCGAATGTTGTCGCCGATGCCTTGAGCCGTAAGTCCGTTCAGGAGCAGATGCTTGCTCGTTTAACTGTTTAGAAGGAACTTCACCAGGAATTCCTTAAGTATGAGATCGAGGTTTGGTTACAGCGTGTACAAGGACAGCTTTGCATGCTGGAGATTTGATCGCCACTTTAGGAGGCGATCAGACTAAAATAGGGTTCAGACCCATTTTTGTTGCGCATTCGAGATGATGTGACTCAGGGGAAAGCCCCTGGATTTGTGGTCCACAAGGATGTATTTTTGCGATTTAAGAACCGGTTATGTGTTCCGGAGGATGACGAGTTGAAAAACTCAATTTTGAGAGAGGCCCATGCTACCCCTTATTCTATTCATCCGGGGTCTAGCAAGATGTACAAAGACTTGAAACAAAATTACTGGTGGAGTAACATGAAGCGAGAAGTCGCCGAGTTTGTTTCGAGATGTCCCACCTGCCAGCAATTCAAGATAGAACATCAGCGACTGGCGGGCATGCTGAAACCACTTCCTATCCCAGAATGGAAGTGGGAGGATATTTCAATGGATTTCATCAAGAGTTTGCCGACGAGTCGGAGGGGCATGAATACAATTTGGGTGATTGTGGACCATTTAACTAAGTCAGCTCATTTCCTGGAGATTAAGGATATGTTGGGTCCCGAGAGACTTGCCCAGTTGTTCATCAAAGAGATCGTGAGATTGCACGGTACTCCTAAGAGTATCGTTTCTGATCGTGATGGGCGATTCATGTCATATTTTTGGAAATCAGTTCATCGTGCCATGGGAACTCAGCTCAACTTCAGCACGGCTTTTCACCCTCAGTCTGACGGACAATCAGAGAGAACTATTCAGACGTTGGAGGACATGTTGAGAGCATGCGTCCTCGATTGGAAAGACGATTGGGAAGCCCAACTACTGTTGATCGAATTCACATATAATAACAGTTGGCACGCTTCGATTCAAATGGCACCTTACGAGGCCTTATACGGTCATCGTTGTCGATCTCCCTATGCTGGGATAACTTATCAGAATCAGTCGGAACTGAGCCCGATATGCTTATAGCCGCCCTCGAGAAGGTATCTTTGATCAAGAGTCGTTTGTTGACCACTCATAGTCGACAAAAATCATATGCCGATAACCGTCGTCGACCCCTGGAGTTCGAGACAGGTGATCACGTTTTGGTCAAGGTATCCCCGACTCGAGGTATTTTCTGTTTTGGGAAACGGGGGAAGTTGAGTCCGAGATTCATTGGACCGTTTGAGATTTTGAATTGAGTGGGCGATCTGGCTTATCGATTGGCTTTAACTCCAACCTTGAGCCGAATTCATAACATATTTCATGTCTCTCAGTTGCGGAAATATGTTGCTGACCCTAATTACATACTTCAGTTCGATGAAATTGAGATCGCGGATGATCATACGTACGAGGAGCGTCCTGTACGAATCTTAGAGCGACGAATCAAGCAATTGAGGAACAAGACAATTCATTTGGTTAAGATTCAATGGTCTAGACACGGATTCAAAGAGGCTATTTGGGAAACCGAGGATAGTATGAGGGAGAGTTATCTTGATTTGTTTGACCCTTAGTTTCGAGGACAAAACTATTTTTTAAGGGGAGGAGTATGTAATACCCGATTGTAAATTCATTCATTATCATTCATTTAATTTTCATTCAGTAATATTTCACTCAGTAATAATCATTCATCATTCATGTTTGTTCATCGTGTTCACTGTTTGATGTCCTTAGAATCCTGGATCAGTCAGCATTTGTCTTTCTACCTTGTTTAAAATTTGAGCCGAGTTTATCTTCATCGTCATCTTTGTGATGGACTGTGCGTGAGAAGTAGCGCACGCTACGTACTCTTTTTAGCGCGCGCTAATTGAGTACGGGTAGCGCACGCTAACCTCTTAGCATTAGCGCACGCTAATGCATTTGGACAGACAGTCTAGAAGGCACTGGACTAGATTAGTGAGGTTCGTAATGCACATTACAATTGGAGTATAACATACGTTAAATTTTGTGTGTAGCACACGCTATCGGGATCCATCAGCGCGCGCTAGCGTTTTGGAACAGACAGTCCAGTGGGTACTGGACTGAGTTGAAATAATTCCTAGTTTACGCTAAGAGTGTGCATAGCGTACGCAAGGATTTGTTGGTAGCGCACGCTAATAATAAGGTAGCGCGCGCTAAGGCTCAATCAGGCCAGAGGACAGTAGGTTCTGGACTCCAGTTACTGGGCATCGACTTTCACGTAGCGCACGTTAATACAAGGTTAACGTACGCTAAGGAGGTAGCGTTAGCGCACGCTACCAAGTACGTAGCGTACGCTAACGATATAGGTAGTGGGTACTGGACTAACCGGTGTGCCTGCTAGCGTACGCTAAGCATCATGGGTTAGCGTGCGCTAAACTGGGTTTGCTATAAATAGGACAGTCAGCCCATAAGTCGTCATTTCTCGTATCTCATTTCGTTTTTCGGCGTTCTTGGGCGATTTTGGACATTTTGGAGGGATCTTTTCGAGCTGCACTCACCTATCATCATCTTCAAACCCTTAGTCGGATTAATCATCACCTAATCCTCTCCAACACATCAAATCAAGGTAACCATTCTTGAATCTAGAATTTTGGAGTTCGAGTGTTTTCCTTCCGATCTCTTCGTGTAAGCTTGCTATGATGTTGTAAGATGTTAGATATGGATTATCTACCTTGAATACATGTATTCCTATGGATTTATTGGTGTATATTGCGGATTTGAAGAATATTTGGGGAATTATTCAAGAACCCTTGGGGTTTGACTTTGGATATTTTGGGGGTTTCCGATTGATGTTGTCGTAACCTTAAGTTGTGGTTTCCTATTGGATCATTGATGTCATTAATGAAGTTTTGTTGGATTGAATTACTTTTGTAGGTTGGTTTTCGATACATTTTTGGGGAATAGTTGTAATCAACGGAGGAATGTTCACAACGTATTCGTTAGAATGCCCCAATGAATTTGATTGTTGTTGTATCAACGTTTGAGTTGGTTATAATCGTGATTGATATGTATATTGAGCGTTTATTGGTAATTATGTTATTCAAGGTTGTTCGAGCGACCGGTACTTTCCATTAGAGACGTTTGTTCGTGAGAAGACATTTCATCACCGGTGTTGTGTAAGTTAATTCTTACTCGGTTAAGGGGATATTCATTCCTTATGCTGTTGTTCATTCATACATGTAATTCACTCATAATATATCATTCATGTCGAGACTTGTAATTATCTATTAATCATTCAATTCACGAGGAATGATGGTTCCAATCATTTCAATGAGCTACCATTCATTTCATTGTTATTTCATTCCGGTGAGTCATTCTTGTCCCTTGTCGGATTATTATTCATTAATGTTCATTGGTCACTTTTGTTCTTGTGGCCACCTGGATTCATATTGCATGGCCGGGTGGGGATGTGTGGAATTTTTAGTCGGGCATTTGATAGTCATGTGATCGGGTTCACCGACACCATGGACTGTGCACACAGTAACGTACCTCCGTGAGACTAATTAGGCATAAGAGCGGGTGTGTCGGGACACTCATCTTGTGCACTTGCACATACCATTACGGGCGTTCTATGATGCCCCTCTTCAGCTAGATTTCATAACTAAGATATGTGATTGCTGTATATTGTTCAACTCTTGAGGATTGTTGTTCTGTTTAACTGACCCCGTTGGGGATATTGTTTTTAGGTCATGGCATGGCAAAAGCACGGGAAGAGAGTGTTGACGGTGAGGAGTCCCAGTGATACTAGTAGGGGGCCCCAGTCTCTTCATTTCATTCATGTTTCCTTGTTATGTATTTTCCGCTGCACTTCCTTTTGTATAGTCATTTGTTAAGTGTTGTATATTTTATCTTCATATACATGTATTCAGTGTTCCCTGGATGTGTTGTATTTGAAACTCCTCATCGGAGTAATTGATGATGTAATGTGGTTCGGTACTATATTTGTATTGTGTAATTCATTAATTTTTATTCGCCCAGTGGGTCCCAGTCAGGGGTCCACGACACTGTAATATCCACCTAGTTTGGGGTGTTACATATGCATCCTCCGCAGTTCAGTGGTGATACCTACCCAGCATGTTGGGAAAGTTGGCTATTTGAATTGGAGAAAGTTTTTGAAGCGGTTGACTGTTCGGAAATGAGGATGGTAGCGATTGCTCAGTACTTCCTTACTAAGGAAGCCGCGACTTGGTGGAAAGCTATTAAGCCGCAGAATCATGCTGCTACATGGGACGAATTTAAGGATCTGCTAGAGGTTGAGTTTTGTCCTTGGCCAGTGCAATAAAGAAGGATCCGAGCCTTTTTCGAGTCTAAGACGCAGAACATTCCAGTCTCACAGGCAATAGTGAAATACAACCAACAGTTGATTCATGTGAAGAATCAGGTGCGTGCTGAGCATGACAAGATCCGTCACTTCGACATGCGAATGAATATGGATTTACGGCGTTATATGGCCGAGTTTTCTAGCAGTACTCTGAAGGAATACCAAGATAGGTATTTGGCATATGACATGTTAAGTTCCAACAATAATGCCACAGAAGAGCCGAAGAAGCAAAAGACCACTCGTAATTTTTCTGGCTCTAAAGGTGGCAACTTTCAGACACCTCAGATGGCTAACCTTTCTGCCGGGCATTCGTCACGTTATTTTAAAGGGAGGAAGAGTTTTCGTTCTGCTTCGGGTACCTCAACTCGCCTGGTGACCTGTTTTAATTGTGGTCATCCAGGCCACATCAACATGGAGTGCAACTTCCCACCTCTGAAGTGTCACACTTGTGGTCAGATGGGACACATGGCAGTCTATTGCCCTGAACAAGATCAAAGTTTGGATACTCAGGCTTCTGCCCCAGCACATAGAGATCAGAGTATGAAATAGCGACCATCAATTAGCCAGTCACAGTAGGGTTACGACAGAAGCCGGGGACGCGGTCATACCATTAGAGAGGGAGACTCTAGCGTTGGTTCGACACATGCATGAGTTTACAAGATGCATCAAGCAGATGAACCTGATGTGGTGGTGGCCTCAGGTACCATTCATATTCGATCTCATCCAGTTCGAGTACTTCTTGATTCTGGTGCTACGCATTCTTACATCTTCTTGGATTGTGTACGCCGTTTAAATATAAATTGTATGACTGCTTGCGATCCTTTCATTGTGAAACTGCCTAGCGGGGATAGAATCGTGGGGAATCGGGAGATTAGAAATTATCCGGTGAGCATAACAGGCAATGATTGGTTATCGAATTGGATTGTTATTGATATCGAGGGCGAGGATGTGATCCTCGGTGAGGACTGGCTTGATTGTCACCAAGTGATTATGAATTACTGCACTAAGGTTATCATTATGATGACTAAAGTTGGTTCCGAGTATTCATCCATGGGACTTAAATCGGGTCAACCTAAGTTGCTCATCAGCGTCATGAAGACCTTAAAACTCTTGAATAAAGGTTGCACGGGCCATTGGTGTTATGCTTTGATGTCAGAAGGGAATGAGGTCGATTTCTCTTCGATTCCAGTTGTTAATGAGTATTCGGACGTTTTTCCAGACGATCTTCCAGGATTACCGCCAGATCGAGAGATAGAATTTTCTGTGGACTTAGAGCCTAACGCGGCTCCGATTTCTAAGGCGCCTTATCGGATGGCACCTTCAGAGATGCAAGAATTGAAGAATCGATTGGGAGAACTATTGGAGAAAGGGTACATTAGACCGAGCGCTTCGTCTTGGGGCACACCAATTCTTTTTGTGAGGAAGAAGGATGGTTCCCTATGTTTACGCATTGATTACCGTGATCTAAACAAAGTGACCATCAAGAACAAGTATCCATTGCCTCGTACAGATGATTTATTTGATCAGTTGCAGGGAGCCGCAATGTTCTCAAAAAATTGATTTGAGATCAGGGTACTACCATCTCCGGGTGAAAGAGTCTAACATTCCGAAAACTGCATTTCGGACGAGATACGGACATTATGAATTTGTGGTCATGCCTTTTGGACTGACTAATGCACCGGCAGTATTCATACAACTAATGAACAAGATATTCATTGAATACCTTGAAAAATGTGTGGTCATCTTTATTGACGATATCTTGATTTATTCTCGAGATGTGGAGGAGCATGCCCAACACTTGTGTTTGATACTAGATGTTTTGAGAGCCGATCACCTCTATGCGAAATTCTTGAAATGTGAGTTCTGGATGAAGAAAGTTATGTTTCTCGACCATGTGGTTTCGGCCAAAGGGGTTCGTGTAGACCCGTAGAAGATTGAGGCAGTGCTAGATTGGGCACCGCCTAATAATGTTAAGGAAGTTTGGAGCTTTTTGGGTCTTGTTGGGTATTACCGTCGGTTTGTTGATGGGTTGTCGAAACTCACTCGGCCGCTTACATAATTACTTCACAGGGTAGTGAAGGATTTGCAGTTTATAGTGACGCTTCAGGACAAGGGCTTGGATGTGTGGTTATGCAGCACGATAAAATGATAGCCTTTGCATCGCAGCAGTTGAAGCCGTATGAGATGAACTATCCTACTCATGATTTGGAATTGGCCGTAAATGTTTTCGCACTTAAGATTTGGCAACATTATTTATATGGCTCTTCGTGTCGGATCTATACCAATCACAAGAGTTTGAAGTACATTTTCAGTCAGAAAGAGTTGAATATGAGACAGCGACGTTAGTTAAAATTGATTAAGGATTGTGATCTGGAAATTCTTTACCATCCGGTGAAGGCCAATGTCGTCGCAGACGCTTTGAGCCGTAAATCGGCATCACTTCAAATACTCGAGGTTCTTACACCCCAGACAAAGATTCGTCAAGATTTGATCGAGTAAGGTATAGAAGTTTGGCTTCAAAGAGTGTAGGGAAAGTTGTGTACCCTCGAAATTACTTCGTCCTTGGTTGACGACATCAAAGGGAAATAGTGGAGTGACCCAATGATTTCCCAACTGAAGGAAGATGTAATTAACGGAAAAGCCCTGGTTTTATGGTCTATGAGGACGGCATTTTAAGATTTCACGGCAGGCTATATGTCCTGAATAATCAGGACTTGAGGCAAAGAATTCTTTGAGAAGCCCATGCTATGCCTTACTCAATCCATCCAGGAATGAGTAAGATGTAAAAAGACTTGAAGCGCAATTTTTGGTTGAATAATATGAAGAAGGATGTCACCGAGTTCGTATTAAGATGTTTGACGTGTCAACAAGTCAAGATCTAGCATTAACGACTGGCAGGATTGTTGAAGCCACTTCCCATTCCCGAGTGGAAGTGGGATGATATCTCCATGGATTTTGTCATGGAGATGCCGAGGTCTAGAGCCGGAATGAATATGATTTGGGTAATCGTTGATCGATTAACCAAGTCTGCACACTTTCTTGGTATTAAAGATACTTGGGGACCGGAGAGACTGGCCCGAACCTTTATAGCCGAGATTGTGAGATTGCACCTAAAACTATTGTTTCTGATCGAGATGGTCGTTTCGTGTTGCATTTTTGGCAAGCAGTCCATCAGTCCTTGGGCACCAAGTTGAGTTTGAGTACGTCTTTTCATCCTCAGTCAGACGATTAGACTAAGTGGACAATCTAGACATTAGAGTATATGTTGCGGGCTTGTGCCCTAGACTAAAGTAATGATTGGGAACTTGATTTTCCCTTGATCGAGTTTGCCTACGATAATATTTGGCATGCATCGATCAAAATGGCACCATTTGAGGCACTTTATAGTAGGCGGTGTAGATTGCCATTATGTTGGGATGAGGCTTCGGAGCTAGTCGGAATGGAACCGGATATGTTGATGGAGACTAAGTAAAAGATTTCTATTATTCGAGACCAGTTGTTGACTACCCAGAACCGTCATAAATATTATGCTGATACTCATCGTCGGCCTTTGGAATTCGAAGTGGGAGACCATGTTCTACTTAAGGTGTCGCCGACCAAAGGAGTTTTTTGCTTCGGGAAAAAGGAGAAACTTAGTCCGAGGTATATCGGACCATTTGAAAGTTTGGACAGGGTTGGAGATTTAGCTTATCGCTTGGCATTGCCTCCAGCTTTGAGTCATGTCCATAGCATTTTTCATGTCTCTCAGCTGAGAAAGTATGTGTAGGATCTAAGCCATAATATCGATGATAGCGAGATTGATGTAGCTAAGGATGCTACCTTTCCAGAGAGACTGGCGAAGATCCTTGAATTTCGATAGAAGCAGCTTAGGAACAAAACCATTCCATTGGTTAATATGCAATGGTCGAGACACGGAGTCGAGGAGGCGACTGGGGAGACAGAAGAGAAGATGCGATCGGAATACCCCAAACTTTTTATATCTTAAGTTTCGGGATGAAACTTCATTTTAGAGGGGGGGAATGTAATACCTGTATTTTTCATGAATTTTGACTTTGGCGTTCTTTCGCTTTTGTCGCTCTTGTAAGCACCTATTGAGATGTTGTTGATTCTAGAGTTTTGTATCCTTCGGAATATATTCGTATTGACCGAACTTTGCAACGGTGTTATTGATTGAAGTGGATTGCATACGCTAGGCGTGAGCTAACGCACGCTATTGTTGTTGAGTAGCGCGTGCTGGCTTCGCCAGTAGCGCACACTAATGGTCCGAGTTAGGCAGTCCCAGTAGCCAAGTTTTGCTCTTTGGACTAGCAGTTAGCGCACGCTAGGCATGAGCTAACGCATGCTATTTGTTTTGAGGAGCACACACTAGCTTCTTCAGTAGCGCACGCTAATGGGTTGAGTCTGGTAGAGGCAGTAGCCGAGCTCTGCGCTCTGGACTAGCAGTTATCATATGCTAGGCATGAGCTAACACACGCTATCGGCGTTGCGCAGCACGCGCTAGTGCTGGATGTAGGCAGTGAGTTCGGATTTTCTGCATGGTAGCAGTTAGCGTGCGCAATGCTGTTGGTAGCGCATGCTAACAACGCAAGTCAGAAGCTACTGGACTACTGGGTGACCCTGATAGCGTGCGCTATCCTTGTAAATTAGCGCACGCTAATTAAACCCAGTATATAAGACTGGGCAGCCATATTATTCGACATTTCTACCACATTTCTTACAATTCTGACGGGAACACATGAGAGAGGCGATCTTTAGGCAATTTTGGACAACCTTTCATCATCCATCATCATCTTTAGTCGAATAACAAGGATTATACAACATCTAATCCGTTCGTTCTCTCCGAATCAAGGTAAATTCCTTAGAACCCTAGTTTGGGGAATTTTTGGGGATTTTTCTTAGATCCATCCGATTTATCCATCTTAAAGATTTAAATCCTTGAGATTATGATGTATCTACTCTGTATCTACTTTTCCCTTATGATTATACGAATGAGTTCGCATATTACTTGAAGTAGATAGGGTTTGGATGATTTCCAACCTCTATGTGAATACTGTGAAAATTTATGAATCGTAAAAGGGGGGTTTCAGGAGTCTTCCTTGAGAATTGAGTATTGACGATTGATTATCGTATTTCTCTACGAATCATTAAGCCCGGAAGTGCGTTCTTGGACCTCTCGAGCTTGAACACCATTTTTCACTCCGGTTCTAATGTCTCAAAGGCAAGTATATGTTTATTATTGTATGTTCTCGACTTTGAAAGTGAGGTATATGAATTGTATGATTGTATATATTCACTAGTGGACGGACTGATGGGTCCTCACAGGGTTCTGTTGCCTTTGGTGCGGTTCCACGAATATTTTGTGTTAACCACGCTGGGAGGGTCCGAGTGGGCCTTAGAGGGTTCCGTTGCCTTTGGTGCGGTTCCATGGTTAATCACGTATTTATTCAAATGAAGTGCTATGAGATTTGGTTATTCCGGAATACTAATCTTGAGTTTGATGAAATGATGATTACATTTACTATATTGTCGAGAAGTATCGTGTTTCATATCGATATACTTGTACTAGCTATTCGACGTCTAACCCCTATTGGGGGAAATACCTTTCATGTGTTTCAGGATCCCGGAGAGAAGAAAGGAGTGTACCGGGTCGGCACGAAGATGATGTGAAAGAGTGATGCTATATCTTGTTTCTATCTGTGTTTGTACTTTGTCTCATTCGGTATAGTTGTACTTGGAATGGTTTGAATACTCGAGTAATGTTTCAGACGTTCATGATGTTGTGGCCTGTGTTGCCCTGAGTCTTAATTTCTGATGTATTGTATTCTGTCAGCCATATTATTTCATTGGCGTCATTCCTAATGCATTCTATTGGGATAATGTTTATACCTCATCGGTCGAAATTTATGGTTCCGCATAATTATTAGCCTTGTGGGTCCCACAGAGGGTCTCACAGCGCTGTAATATACCCTTAATAACTCGGGGGTGTTACAGTTGAAGCATTTCCTCGCTACATCATTAAAAACGGGTGCTGATCTAGAACTTTTTCCACCTCTAGATGGATGCGAGGGGTTCCTGAATGAGTGAAATGATGACTGGGTTTTATGGGGGCCACTATTCTTGTGCTATGCAAAACCACCAGAGACTTTTCTATTTCTTGGACTCTAAAAACTTCTCCACCTCTACTTCCTTCATCTCTTAGGCCCGGGCTTTACCTTCATACTGATGAAGGGTGGTGCATTCAAATCCCGACATGTATCGTTGTATCTCCGGTTTCATCCTCATATCAAAATGAAACACCATTTCCGCATCGGTCCTGACAAGGCGCCGAACAAATGCCAATTGCTGATTAAAATTCTTAATCACTTGAGTCACCGGTAAGTCCGAAGGTTACGCCGAGAAGAATTCTCGAATTTTAGCTTCCCTGATCGAATGAGGGCAATATCGAGCTTCCATCATTAGCTTAAATTCTCTCCAATAGTCATCGTGGTCAATAGGTCATATTGCCTCCCACCGATGCTTCTCCAGTCATGAAATATTGGGCAATGGGAGCTTTTCGGTCATCCGAGCACTTGATTCCCAAAAACACTTTCTCTAATTCCCTTAGATAGTGATCCCATGTCGGCACTTCCGAAAAACCATCAAACTTTGGTGGATGCATCTTCACTACTTCTTCAAGCTATTTGTCTCCTCGATACCCCAAGTTTGAAACACCCTGGTGTCCCTTCCCCAGTTGTAAACCTATCGCCGCTTGCATTCTGTCCACCACTTGAGCGAATTGGGTCATCTGGTTGACCACTTGACGAGCAAGTCGAGAACAGCAGGATTATCATTTGCCTCTACAGTTTGCTCTCGGTTATTATTGACAGATTCCTATTGCTCGCCACAACTGAATCGGTCGGATTCGACAGAAAATTAGGGCAAAGGATGAAGCTTCTCTTCCAGCATATCTGCGTTCGAGTCCAAGACCACGACCACGTCCACGACCTCTTGTCAACGTACTGTAGGTATACATACTCAATATACGAGGACCAATATCATTTTAAAGTTTAATTATCGTAAAAGACATTAAATTAAAGGACAATAATAGAGTTTTAGGAAATTTACAACCACAGTTCTCGTGAAGACATGGGTGGTACAATGATGTTATTCGCGGCCGATCAACCAAAAGACACATATGGTCTAAATTAATCCGACTGCCAAGATACCCATAAATCTTAGCTCCAATACCATATTCTCTAACACCTCTATATATTCAGGATTATTACAGTGCCGTAAACCCTTTATATAAGGATTTACTAGGCTGATAATTTAAAACAACATTTATAAAATACTACAAGCGGAATTATTATTACAAATTGGGTTTTTTAACAATGAAAGAAAAACCCCGAATAGAAATTTATCAATACGTGACCAATCAAATCAAAACAAAAAGAACAATGTACTCGAGTACTTTATCAATTACGACACAACTGAAAGTACTTTCCAGACTATTAACATCACTTTGCACCCTCGTTATCATACTGCTCTTGTGGTTGTTTTTGTTAGGAGTATGCCCTCGAATGCCACTCAGAGGATGTTGAGTGAGGGAATTGTACTTGTTATTATGTAAATCATTATCAAAAGGCAAATGTATGTTTCTTTATTTCTTGAGTAAATTCTTGGCATTCTGACTAGTAAATATATATATATATAAATATATATATAGATATATATATATATATATATATATATATATATATATATATATAGAAACTAGTCCATGTATTTGAGAGCAAAACATTCCGCTCCTTATTGGATAAGGGGATCGACACTGAAAGGTTTATAGCTCAAATACTTAATCTTTCGCAAGTCGATGAAACTTGACTAGGCGTTAAGTTTATGTGAAGACTTGTATGACGTGTTCTTTGACATGGAGAGTGCCTGTCGAACACTAATGGTTAGTGGAAGCACACGTTATAGGTATGCTAATTGGATTAGTATACTCGAACCGACTCACGCTCGATTAGTCACACGGATTTCACTCCGGGACAGTCAATGACGGAATCTAAAGGTTGTGATAGGTATTCGTGAACCTTCAACTTGAGGATTTGGTAGGGATGTGCTTGTGACGTTAAGTTTTTCATTAGAGTAGTTCGACCCAGAAAACCGGAAGGTGGGGGTCAACCTCGACGTGCGTCTTGACGGGCAAGTAGCAGGTCCTACTAAATACCAAGATAGAATTATTTCTCCTGTTAGTGAATGGGTTATATGTCCTATGCGGTTATTAGCAGATGAGATCATAAGTCTTTGGCCAAAGCATTGGAGCTAGTTGAATTGGATACACGAGAGCTCGATGATCTCGATTTGCATTAACTCATGCATAGCGTCAAGTACAGATAGGGTTTGACTGACCGTGACCCTATAACTTGATCGGGAAATTTGAAAGAAGGGTTTATACGTATACTGATATTCACGACAAAATGGTTCTTGAATGATCCCAATCATTCGTTCTCAGTTGGGGTACAGTGTAGGCCGCCAGGCTGGCTAGGTGGTGCTACTACTCTTTGGTTCCTCCCACTGCTAACTGAGATGGACCTACCGAGTCGCGCAATAGGATTGACGACGGAATGAATCAAGCTTATTCTCTCTTTATATATATTTGATATTGGATATCTAATTTATTGGACATTGGATGTCTAATTAATTTTGGGACATTGGATGTCTAAATTAATTTATTGGATAAAATAATTTACGGCCTAATGAATTAAATAAATTACTGGGTAATTAATTTAATTCATAGATATAATTATTTCTTGGAGAAATTAATTATATTATTTTGTATTTGATAAGATTAATTAATTGATATAAATACATCAGAATGGATTAGAGTTTATCTGTTTGGACTCAAGGGAGTCCGAAACGGACCGAAATTTTCCTCTCCTTCTAGATGCCCCCCATCACCTAACCCCTCTTGATCTTTGTCTCCATTTAATAAATGGAAGACAAATGACTTTAAGAGATTTGATATCTCTTATTATATTTGAAAGGTGATTTGGGGAGATATGATTAAGAAAATAAAATGAAGACTACAATCTCTCATCCTACATGCTTGCATTCATCCGTGAGATTGTGAGCTAGAGAGAGAAAATAGTTTTCTCCAAGTCTTCTTCTTCCTCTTCATTTTTTCTTGAGTTTTCTTGGAGAAAAATCGAGAGATTAATAAGAGCGAAATTTTGATACTTGGAGTATATTCATCAAATCAAAAGTTTCTACAACCATCCTCTAGCCGTATCCTTGGAGGATAGCAAGGCATTGTCATTCCGATCGTTTCTCTGGCACGTGGCAAGTAGAGACGCGGTGTTCTCGGCGTTGGATCATTCAAGAGCTTGGAGCAGATTGGATTCGTGGAAAGCGTTTAAAGCTTGGGGAATCATCTTCAAGGAGTACACCATTCAATCAATGGACTACGAGGGTATGATTCCTTATCTTCCTTGTTTTCGTTTTATATTCGTATATACGTAGCTTGATCGATCCTCGTAGGGATTCGAATCGAATTAATTTTTATTTTACCGCTTTTGCTGGGCCTTCGTTTTAGGCACCGAATCCCAACAGTGGTATCAGAGCGTAGGTCTTGTGATCATATATACGATATTTAGCATTTGGAATGCTTGATTGGATGCTGAATGATTTGGAATCCTTTATAGTCATAATCGTGGTGTATGTTTTTCGTTCGTTGTAGTTATATTTTTCGTAAATTTATGTCTAAATATAAATCTTTAATTTCTGGGAAATGTGATTTATATTGAAGATATGAAAGTCAGAGAATATTGATATTGGATAACCAGTCAAAAATCCTTCCCCGAATCGTCGTTGGACGAATTTTCGGACAATGGATAAAATCTGCCCGGGTGACCCAACCATGCCATTTGGCATAGGCCGTGTCAAGCGGCCAGCCTAGGGAGGCAGATGCATGCCGGGGTAACCAGACCGTGTCAATCGACACGGGTCGTGTCGGACAGGCAGATGACTGCCGGTAACCCGACCGTGATATTCGGCACGGGCTGTGTCGGGCAGGCAGATGACTGCCGAGGTAACCCGACCGTGCCAATCGGCACGGGCCGTGTCGGGCAGGTAGATTCGTCCCGCTTTGATTTTTCGTGTATTCCAGAAAATTAATCTCCAGCATGTTAAATTGGATTTGATATGATTAAAATGATTTATGGTATTTCATTTTATAAGAGAAATTTGATTAATTGGAATACTTGTGGATGACCGAATTATTTTGAACATTTTTATATTACCGATTGTGTAAATTGATTGGATCAATTCTATTTATTGATTGGATCGATATATATTTATATACTGTATCCATTTATTTAGTATTTATTGGATGAATGCTTTTGAATGGGAATATGGTTCATGGACTTAGTTTTGAATTGTTCAGTTTTATTCGATTGGTTTGTAAAGGCCGTTTTGAGCCTATTTATTTTACTAGAATTATTTGTATCTATGATGCAATTTTTCAATGTAAAATTTATATGTAATGATGAAGACCGGAGGAAGAACCATTCGAGAAGATGAAGATTCAAGACCGAAGACTTGTAATTATATTACGGAGTTTTTGATTCTAGGAATGGTCCATGAACTACATGTTGTTAGCAACTATGTTGTGGATGTTTATTCATATGGTATGAATGCACAAACGCGCTTAAATGAATTAATGTGCAAAGTATAACATTAATCGCGTAAATTCTCCCACGACAAATTATTAAGTTTAAAAGGTTTCAAGGTTTTCCTTCCCTCCATCGAGCTTTCGGAAAATTGAAATCTAAACCGGATGTGTTATGCTTCCGAGTTATCGGGGTAGTCATTCGGGGATGATGGATAAATTACCTGGAGCGCATTGGATGCCTTCGTTTGGAGCAAATTTTATCCCTAGAAACCTGTTCGGTTGACGGATAAGATTCAATTGTGAAACTGATTTGCGTCGATGGTATAAACTTAACTTATTCACGAACCATAGAAACCGTATAGGTTGAGGGGAGTGAATAAGGGGAAAAAGAAGATCAAATCACCCATTTGATGGGTTGGTGTTGGACACCACTTTATGAAAATTAGTAGACTAGAAACGTGTTTGGTTGCCCTCTATTAAAATTTATAAAGAACTCGATCACCACTATGAAGTAGAGCGAACGATACTTCCGAATTTCACGTGGGAGTGTGTTATTCCGATAAAAATAGTGGGAGTTGGGTTAAAGAATAAAGACCTTAATTCTATACTCAGATCATAATTGAACGAGTCACTAATTAATCTGTCGTACTTAATGCAGACATAACTCTCAATATGACAATGAACCCACTCGCAATTCTACTCGAAAAGAACACCTTAATCGGACCTAACATTGTGGATTGGCTCCGCAATCTGGTGACAGTCCTCAGTATAGAGGCATTAGGATACATCATGGAGACGGACATTCCGGCGCCTTCGGTGCGAACAAGAGCCAATCAGGAAGAGATTGAAAACCATGAAAAGTGGGTTATGGATGACGTCAAAGTCCGTGCTTATAGGATGGCTTCTATGTCTAATGAGCTTCAGAGAGCTCATGAGAAAATGACTTCTGCTAGGCA
Source organism: Orobanche coerulescens (assembly GCA_033398695.1). NCBI lineage: Eukaryota > Viridiplantae > Streptophyta > Magnoliopsida > Lamiales > Orobanchaceae > Orobanche > Orobanche coerulescens. The sequence continues at coordinate 101,005,849 of CM065812.1, forward strand.
GATTTTATCTCACTTAACCGAGCTTTATGGTGAGCACAACTGTTCGGTGCAAGGATGAAGGGAGGTGAGAAGGTTGGGGACCACGTCCTCAAAATGATATCTATGATCGATAGATTGGAGGCTCTTGATTTTAAGATGGATACTTCTCTGCAGACCGACCTTATCCTACAGTCTCTCCCTGATTCCTTCTCACATTTTGTAATAAATTTCAACTGCAATGAGATTGCATGCAACTTAGCAGGGTTGATGAACAAACTCGTGACCGCTCAATCTTAGATGAAGACTCCGAGGATGAAGGAGTCTTCCCTTGTGACTTATTCTGGACCTCGGAGGTCTAAGAATAAGAAGAAAAAGACCAAGAAGCAGACGAGACCACAAGTCAAGGACCTTAAGGGTAAGGACAAGGCCCGATGGTTCCGAAGAGCAAGGAGAAAAGGAACGCTTGTCTCAAATGCGGTGAGCTGGGCCACAGTTGGGATAACAAATCCCTGTATCGATGCTGCCATGTATCGATCGTATTGTCAGAATGTTTTGACAATATTCCAAATCCTGTATACCGCCTCTAGCTGTATCGAATATCTGATCAAGTATCAAACCTGTATCGAAGACTTCTCGCAGTCCCAACAATATAATATATTGATCATACAACAAAGAGTCCCGCAAAGCCAGTATGGAAGCTGTATCGAATATCAATCCAGTGATACCTTCCATACAGCTCTCAACAGGACAAGAAGGAATCTTCAGTATTCGCTAGGAGTCAAGTCCCGTTGATAAAGAAGTATTTAAATACTAAAGGATAAAGTATTTAAAAACTGTAAGTCAGAAGATCTTCAAAATCCCGTAATATCCGGATCTCAGTCAAATATCAGTTTTCGCCGAATCTTGCTCAACGGATATATTTCAAACGGATATATTTCAGATGGCTATATATATCTCCATAGTTTGACGATCATCTACAAGTGAACGACTGAACTACACGAAAGAACGACTTACAAACAATCAAGCTTACAAGAAATATTCAGAGCAAAACATATCTCCCCAAGCTTTCTGCTATTCAGATATAAGAGATATACAGTTCTCAAACCTTGAACAACACATCATCAGCTTATAGCCCAGAAAGTCATAGCTGTTGTTCAAACCCTGTTCTATCTTTGAACAAACTCATATCAGCATTGTGTGGACTGAGGAATCTTTGCTTCTCCCGAACTGTTTGTGAAGGACTTGCATTGAAGAAGACGAAGCTTCAGAACTGTGTGTGAATAAGCCAGTCAAAGTGTTAGCTCAAACCAATCTGTGTGAACGGTTGAAAGCTAAGATCTTTATATCAATCTGTGTGAACGATATATTGATTAAGTGTTGTTATAATTACGTAGTTGTGTACACAGTAATTATAATAAACTTTTTACTCCTGTGTGAAGGACCAGTGGACGTAGAGGGGTTTACCTCAAACCACTTTAAATACTGTGTTATTTACCTTTTGCTTTTATTGTTTTATTTAACTGTGATTATTTAAGAATACACTGCACATCGAGTTGTTGTATCCACAGCAACTTACTGTATTTAAGACTTCCGCTACGCACTCAGATTTAAAAACAGTACAGTTTGTTGTTTAAAACACTTTCCAAGCTGTATCCAGTATACTTAGTGGCCAACAAGTGGTATTGGAGAGGTTGATTCTAAAAAGAATCAGTCGTATTTTTAACCGAATCAGATCCAAAATCACTTATTTTTTTTTAAAATAGTCTTTTTCATTCCTACATTCTCATATGGATACATCAATGATCAACAAAGTCCCTATGTTCTCTATTAATGAATTTGATGATTGGAGAATCAGGATGGAGGCTCATCTTGCAGCAATGCACGAAGAAATGATTTTTGTTATACAGGATGGCCCCATTAAGATCATGAAGGTAAATACGGCCGCAAGAATTGAAGGCCAAGCCTATGCTCAGATGCTCGAGAAGGTACGCGAACAATAGACCACAGATGAAAGAAAGCGTGCCAACCTTGACAATGTTGCGAAGAATGCGTTGTTTGTCACCCTCGACAAAGGCACATTCTCGAAGGTAAAGAGCTGTAAAACAGCGAAGGATATCTGGGATAAACTCAAGTTGACTTGTGAGGGAACTGAGCTCTCCAAAGAAAATAAAATTTCAAAATTAACTCAGCAATTTGAATCTTTTGAAATGAAACCAACTGAAACACTTGAGGAAATCGACCTCAGATTCACTGGAATTGCTGGTGAACTTGAAGCTTTGGGCAAAATTTATACTCAAAGGGAGAAAAACTTAAAAATTTTCAGATCTCTCCCTGCCCGATGGGACATTAAGACCACATCTATGCGTGTGTCGTGTAACCTTAGTGAAATATCTACCTTTGATCTCTTTTATGACCTTAAAGCTTTCGAGTATGATATAGACAGGAGAGAAAAAGCTGAAGAATCTCCAGTTAGGACTACAGCCTTAGCCGCTGTATCTAACCGTTGACATAGCATGCCCAGCCCATCAAAGCCGAATTACAAAAATGCGGACAGTGACGACGATATCCTATCACAAGATGAAATGGCGCTCCTCATGCACAAATTCAAAAAGTTCATCAAACAGTCTGGAAAGACTCCCTACAGGCCCAAGCCTGTTCACAAGGTAAGTACTGAAACTTCCTCTGGTGACGCTAACCTATGCTAAAATTGCAGGAAACCATGACATTATGCAAACAAATGTCCTCATCCCAAAGTTCAAAGGTTTCCAGAAGCCGAGCAACAAGAGAGGGATGAACGAAGACATGCTCGGAAAAACAAGCTCAAGGCACTGATAGGAGAATCAGAAGCCTCCCCCACACCATCCAAATCTGAAGAATGTCTTCAGGTGGTCACTGAAAGTGACTCATCTGATGATGAGTTCAAAGATAAGGCATACATGTGCTTTATGTCAAAGGACATTCTGGAAGAAGAAGATAGTGATGACGAGGTAAGCTCAACCTCAGCTATTCCAGTAAATGCATCGCATACTTTCGAAAACATAATGAATGAATTTAAAAATATTCAAAAAGCCTACGAGACTTTGAAGAATGAAAACATTCAGCTCCAACTTTCCAACATAAAGCTGAAAGAAGAAAACGACTTGCTAAAGATAAATTATGAATATATGTCTATTGATTGTAAAAACAGCAAGGTCGAGCATGAAAAACTCGTGGAGAGAAATCATCAACTTGCTCATGAACTAAGTGAGACTAAGTCTCAAAATGGAAGCAAGACAAATGATTTTGTTCTACTTCAAGCTAAATTTAATACTCTCGAGAAACGAGAAAGCGAACTTGAGACCATTCTGAAATCTTTCGAGAAATCATCCAAACGAATGGAAGAAATTCTAAGCACTGGGAAACATGCTCATGATAAAAGTGGCTTAGGATAAAGCTCATTTTCCAACAAAGGGAAAACTAGTACTGTGTTCGTCAAGAGTGTGGAACACATTCCTATATCGGAAGATACCCTTAGTCCTGTGAAGGAACCTGCTGCACCTCGAAAAGCAAAGGCTACCATTCCGCCCCCGCAATACTATTCAAGACAGCAGAATCATAAGCCATTCCAACCTGTAAGGTGCACGCAACAGCATGCTCCCCAAGCATATCAACAGCGCCAACAGCTGTTCAGAAAGAAGACTGTATCCAAATATCAAAGGCCTGCACGGCAGTACTTTCAGTACAACATGCCTAAGTATTGGAATCAGGAGCCTCGTCATTCATCGAGATAGCAAGTGTCCACACAGTATCATCAACAGCGTTGGGAATCCAACTGGAGACCCATAAGGCAAGCTGTAAGGCCAAAGAAAATGGCTCCACCTCCGAGACAGCATATGTGCTGGATTAATAATAATAACCTGGATTTTTACATGCATAATGATTATCATAGATACAGTAACTACGTACATGCCCCACGTAGATACCGCAAGTCTATACCAAATGTTACCTACAGTAAACCAATTGCTGTCAGGAAAGTTTGGATACCTAAAGGCACTAACATTCACGGACCCAACAATCCAAGGGGACCTAAATCTACATAATTTATGTGCTACAGGACATTTTGGAGAAGGACATATGGTACTTCGACAGCGGATGCTCCCAGCACATGACAGGAGATAGAAGCAAGCTATCAGATTGCGTAGAAGGTCGCGGTCCAAAAGTGCGCTTCGATGATAAATCTAAAGGAAGAACAAGAGGAAAAGGAAACCTTCTTGTCGGAAAATTCAAAGTCACTGATGTAGCTCATGTTGAAGGCTTACAGTACAATCTACTTAGTATTAGCTAATTCTGTGACAAAGAGTTCTCGGTGAAATTCTATATAGATCACTGTAGAGTCAAGAACATCCTGACCAAAGAAGTTGTGCTCACAGGAAGCAGATCAGGTAATATGTATATTGCTGACTCGATGCCTACGAGCTCCACTATTCCTTGTTTAGTTGCCAAAGGCACTGCAGATCTAAGCTGGCTATGGCACAAGAGGATGTCACACGTCAACTTCAAGACGATCAACAAGCTCTCAAGACATGGACTAGTTAGAGGATTGCCGAATGTTTCATTCCAAAAAGACAGTGTCTGTGGGCCATGTGAAAAAGGCAAGCAAATCAAGTCCACCCTGAAGAGCAAATCCTACCTTTCAACCCACAGAGTGTTGGAGATGCTACACATGGATCTCTATGGTCCTGTAGACCCGGTAAGTTTGGGAGGTAAGAAATACTGTCTTGTTGTTGTTGATGATTACTCCCGGTATGCTTGGACAATTTTCCTAATCAAGAAGAAGGAAACCACATCAAAGCTGCCCGAGCTCCTGAGAAAGCTTCAAAATGAAAAGGGATCGAGTATCGTGTCCATTCGTTCCGACAGAGGTACAGAATTTACTAATCGCTTTATAGAGAAATACTGTTTGGAAAATGGGATACAACACGAATACTCAGCTGCCCGTGCACCTCAACAAAATGGTGTTGCCGAGCGAAAGAATAGGATGCTGAAGGAAGCAACAAGGACAATGATTGCCGCAAGCAAGTTGCCACAACGTTTCTGGGGTGAAGCAACCAATACAGCATGCTACACTCAAAATCGCTGTATCGTCAACAAACACCACAACAAAACAGCATATGAGGTATGGAACAACAAAACTCCGTTAGTTTCGTATTTTCACATTTTTGGATGCAGGTGCTATCTGTTGAATAATGGGAAGGATCAACTTAGAACCTTTGATGAAAAGTCAGATGAAGGAATTTTTGTAGGATATTCGTCCGTCAGCAAAGCTTACAGGATCTTTAATAAAAGGAAGCTGACGATCGAGGAATCAGTTCATGTAGTGTTTGACGAACCTCACAATGACCCTACAGGAGTAGAAGTTGTTACTCAGAATATCCAACAACTTTCCATCCTAGATCCACCAACTCCAATAGAACCTGTTGTTGACTTAGAAATCAACCCCGCAGCTGTAAGAATCGACGTAGATGAAGCCGATGTTGTACAAGATGAAGCTGAAACTACAACAACTCAAGATACAGTACGGGACCCTGAATTAGAACCCAACCGAAGATGGTTGAGAGATAACCCGCAAGAGCTGATCATCGGAAACATTAATGCTGGTGTTTCTACCCGTTGGAGAATACAGAGTACACAAGGAAATGTACTGTGTGCACAAGAAGAACTAGATACTTAGATATCACCATTCCCTGGATGGAAATCTCAATTCGAGATTACACGACTCAATATGTGCACTATTGCTGTATTCTTAGCCCAATCCGAACCTATTTCTACCATAGAAGCTCTTAATAATTCTCATTGGATAACATCTATGGAAGAAGAGATTAACAGTTTTGAAAGAAACAATGTATGGTATCTTGTACCCAGACCTACGCATCAATCAGTTATTGGAACCAAATGGGTATTTAGAAACATGAAGGATCGAAATGGACTAATTATAAGGAATAAATCCAGACTAGTCGCACAAGGCTATAGACTGGAAGAAGGCATAGACTACGATGAAAATTTTGCCTCTGTAGCCAGACTAGAAGCCATTAGGATATTTTTAGCCTTTGCCGCCCATAAGAGCTTCGTTGTATACCAAATGGACGTCAAAAGTGCATTCATAAATGGAGACCTTGCCGAAGAAGTTTATGTTGAACAACCACCAGGGTTTGCCAACACAGACGGCATCAATTTAGTATACAGGCTGAGGAAAGCACTGTATGGACTTAAGCAAGCCCCTAGAGCATGGTATGAGACCCTGTCCCAGTATCTAACTGATAATGGATTTGAGAAAGGTGCTGTGGATAAAACCTTATTCAAAATACAGGAAGGTGATGACCTTCTAATGGTTCAAATCTATGTAGATGACATTATATTTGGTTCAACTAATCTTGCTTTATGTCAAAGGTTCTCTCATCTCATGCAAAGTAAATTTGAAATGAGTATGATGGGAGAACTTAGTTATTTCCTAGGTTTGCAGGTAAAGCAGTTGCCTACAGGGATTTTCATCAAACCAGGAAAAATACAGCAAGGAGCTTCTCAACAAATTTGGAATGAACACTTCCAAATCATCGTTAACCCCCATGAGCACTTCCGTGCAAATTAGTGTTGATGAAGCCGGAAAGCCAGTTGACCAATCACTCTACAGGAAGCTTATTGGCTCTCACCTGTACCTAACGGCTAGTAGGCCCGATATCCAGTTTGCTGTAGGAGTGTGTGCGAGATATCAAGTAGCACCCAAAGAATCACACTTCATTACAGCTAAACGAATCCTGAAGTATATTAAAGGAACAGTCGATATAGGACTATGGTATCTTAAAGAAGGCGGATTCGATTTAGTTGGACACAGCAACTCGGATATCGGAGGCTGCAAGCTAGATACGAAGAGAACAAGTGGAAATTGTCACTTTCTTGGACCTAGACTTGTCTCTTGGTTCAGTAAGAAGCAATTGGCAAACTCACTTTCCACGGCTGAATCGGAATACTATGCTGCTGGTAGTTGCTGTATGCAGATCCTTTGGATGCAGCAACAGTTGTCAGATTATGGGATTTAACCAAGGAAACGCCAATCATGTGTGATAGCATGAGTGCAATTGCAATAACGCACAATCCTGTACTGCACTCGCGCACTAAGCATATCAACATGAAGCATCATGTCGAGAACAAGGATGTTCGGCTAGAAAAGGTTCATACAGATATTCAGTTGGCCGACATCTTCACCAAGCCTCTCGACACAGCAAGATTCAACATGCTTCGACAAGAATTGGGATTGCTACAGCCCGACTCCCTATAAGTATTTACTGCTTTTACTCAACAATTGAGGGGGAATGCTGTAAGACCCAAGAATACAGTTTACACTATTAATTATTTGTACACTCAGAGCCTTCAATACAGCAATGTATGGAACAAAGCAATATGAATCACCCTACAGCTGACGTGTGCAATAATTAAGGGGGAATACAATATGACCCATGAATACAGCATTAATCCAAAAGTTGTTGTATGGAATTGAAACCTATATGTACCTTTTAAGGGGGAATGCTGTATCATCGCGGATACAGCACATACTATGGGATTTCGATTCATTATATATTATAATATTTCATTTTAAAAATAATTTTTGTCCACGTACCCTGTTTTCATATCAAACGTCGTTTACATTAAATGCCTTACATGACATCTGGACAATCAAATCTCAAAAGCCGTGATGTTTTCAAATTGTTTAATATTTAAATACCGCCATTTCAGGCATTAAGGGTAACAACAAATGTCAGAAGTGGGACCCGCTCCTATTTTAAAATTCAATGGATAAGTGTACCAGTTACACTCAGTCCATCATGACCGTTCATTTCAAATGCCGGTTCCCATCCCTTAAATATGACCATTCGTTCTTTGAAAACCCTTCTTCGCCGCCTACTATAAAAGGACTGCAAAGGCCATTTGAGACTCTTTACGCCTTCTGCATATTTTAAGAGCATTCAAGCAATTCAGCCTACAAGTTTTTCTGTGTTAACTGCATATTCTTCTTGAATCTTTTTCATCTTTTCTTAAGATTCATCAATGGCGTGCACTCATACATCTTCCACCTCTCTGAAGAAAGCCTCGAACATCATTGATGGACGAATCTTCTCCATATATGTCGTCATCGAGCGAATTCATGCTGAAGGGGATGACGTCGAATCCATGGAGTTCGTCATCACCAGAATCTGTCAGCAAGGCCTTTACGGCCTTGGGAGCCACACTGCCGAGAAATACGACGTACATTTGGTTGAGGACTTCTACCTCAATGCTACCGTCTGCTTTCTGTCGCTGGACCAGGGAGGTCACGTCGCTGACATCACCATCATTATCCACGGAGTGGAGATCCGCGTCGACCAAGAACTTCTCCAGAACATCTTCAGGATGCCCGCTGATGGCCTGACTATGGAAGACCTTGAGACTTTTGGGTCTCAAGAGCTGTTGATCGAGTACTACGGCCTGTTCACCGAATCAGCTTCGGTGGAATCTGTTCACACTACCTGTCACAAGAAAAAATTATGTTTGCCGTTCGTGTACTTGCATGACTTTTGTTGCTGTATCATCGAGAATCGCACAGGTGCCTTTGAGATGTGCACAAATCTTAGGTTTAGGATGATGGTAGCAATTATGATCGGTGAAAAGGTCAATTGATGTCAGATTATTCTGAAGAGTCTGCAGGAAGAGGTGTCAAAACCTGTGTTGCAAAAGAAATCGTTTGGTTTGTTTCTAAACCACATTTTGACGAAGTGCGGACTTCCACAATCCGCAGAGGCGAAGAAAATAAGTTCCTAGATCTATTTAGGAGGCATCAAGCCTTCGGCCTTTAACCAGAGCACCCTGATAGCCAACCGACCATTCATCCAAAGAATGCCCTTGTCTGCCGATCCGAGAGATGTTTCTTCTAAATCCCAAAGTGTCGAATCTTCAAAGAAACGAAAAAGATCTCACAGCAAGACACCAGTTGCTGTTGAGAAGCCGAAAAGGAAGCTAAGGAGGCTTACAAAAGCTAAATCTACAGAACCCTCCAAGGATGCTCCTATCGTGGCGCAACCCATTGATCAACTACCCCAGGGCCCAAACCCTGTGGAAGAGATGCCCGCTACTATATCGACAATAGATCCCGAGCCTTTGGCGGCAACGATGGATATAAGGACATCTGCCAACTCAAAAGACTCTGGCGAGTCGGCTGCCTGTTTGGAGCCAACAGCTACCTCTCCTATGTGGGATTCCACACCCGTTCAGGATCCACCTTCCTTCGGGGTACCATCCCCTGTAAGGAATCCCTCTCCAATACAGGATCCCACACCTGTAGAGGAACCCTTTCCTACAGCAGACCCAGACGCTGTACGGAGTTTCTCCCCTGACACAATAATTTCCAAGACTCTGCTTTCCGTGCAGATTGAGCAGTCATTCGAGTGATTTCTCCAATGGAAGAATTTTAGACTTGCTCCGTATGAAACCTTGTACAACTGGAGTGAGTGGAGTAACGAAGAGAAGTTCGTTTTGGAAGTGATGGACACCCAAGAAATTGATGTCCTGATCCAATGGGACAACTTATTCGTCAAGGAGCTCATTGAGAGTAATCTGCTTGATAAGGATGAGGCCAATAGGAAAGGAAAGGATTTGTCAATGGAAGCTCCCGATAGTCCAAAATCTGATCTTGATTCCGACGATGATGATGACGCACTCCAAGCTGGTTTGCGGATGAGTCGAGAGGAAGCCCAAGCCAAGAAAGATGAAGGGACGTCCACCCATCAATCGTCCCCTTCGCCACAGCAAGACAATGTTCCTGACAATGAGGATTTAGTCCCTCATGTCGAGGAGCAAGAACATGTCTCGCAACAGGCACCCAAGCCTGCTGTCACCGCCGAAAAAGAAGAATCACGCGCCTTCCAGCAAGAGGAATCAGTCCCTCTGCCGGAACAGGCGAACGCTAAGAGACACCAGGAGGAATTGGTCCCTCCTGTATCAATGTCTATAGATACCTCTTCGAAACAGGAGGATGCCGCACCTCCTACCACCGAACTCGAAACAGCTGCTCCCGCCCCACCAACTGTCTTGGAATCCGATGACGGTACTAGACCTGAGGATGTCCAACTCACTTCACGCCCTGACGTGAACTTGAGAAGGTTGAATGGAGTAGAAGACTTCGCCCAGCCAGATTCTCCCCGCACTGAAACAAGGAAATAGCGATTACGTGCTCTTGGCCTCCAACCTGTATTCATTCAGGATGCAGCCAATGCTTTACACTCAGTAGAAAAGGCTCTGGATTGGCTTCACACATCTGTTGTTGAAGAAATGACTGGATTAAAGCATGATGTCTCTCGAGTAGTCGAAGCCTTCACTGTCTTGCCAGAAGTCTTTAAGCAAGCCCTGAGCAATCTGCAAGAGAAGCAAGAAATGATCCTGAGAGAAGAGCAATTGAAACTACGCTTATCTGAGGCCAAGACCGCATCTGCTCTAATCGAATCCAGTTCCCAACTGCGAGCTCATGACAAGAACATTAAGGATATGTCGCAGATGCTCTCCTCCCTTGTTGAGAGAATATCAAATATGGAGACAAAACAGGATACCGCTCTGGAAATCCTGGGACGTCTTGATGAAAAGGTATCATACCTTGATGATACCAAAAAGGGGGAAGAAGCACGGGAAGCCGCCAGGAGAACGAGGTTGGATCAAGAAAAAGTGTACTTAACTCCATTTGAAGACTCCATCACTGCTGATATAGCCCGTATCTCAACACCAACGTGAGGATACATGGAGATAGACCAAAATTCTAGGATCCTAAGTATCCTTGGAAAAGCCTAGTCCGAAAGCCGCACTCTATGAACCTCCCGGCAGACCGTCAACCTACCGCTGCAGAGATCAAAGACTGGAGGAGAAATGAACTGTTAAGATACTTCGTTGTACTTATTAGGGATTCCACCTTATTCAATAGATGCAGAACGGTACAAGAAGCCGCCGAGGAATTTAAGAAGAAGCTGGAAGAAGGAACGCTCCCGCTACATCAGTAGATGAAGTCAAAGCATCGAAAAGGTGACTTGGTAACCCATTCAGAAGACTGGATCCTAGTCTTTGATAAATCTTATGAAGGACGTGCAATTTATCAGAATCGAGACAAGGACGCTCATCATAACTGGTGGCGAAACACCAATAATGACCCTCCCAAGCAACCATGGAGACACTCTGACTTTAGGAGTTGAATACCTTAGTATAGTATTCGATTGTAATTTTACTTTCAAAATAGCAATCTTTGTACTCTATTTGAATATCAATAAAATTTTTTTGCCTGTCTTGAAAGATTACAACTCGTAGTCTACTGTGTTCATTTTTGTTTACAGTCACTTTATTTATTCTTACTGTATTCATATTATGAAATCTATCTCATACACAAGCTGTAAGAACTTGTCTGCGAACAGTTCATAGTTTAAGTTGTATGCATCTAGTAAAACAATGTAAGATTGTGCCTGCGCGCCAATCATAAGTTCTCAATGTAACTTTCTTTTGATAAAACCTGAACTTGCCTGCGAGCAGTTCTTAGTGTTAAGCCAAATATCGAAGGCCAGAACATTCGAAAGAAGACCAAGAAGTCTACCCTACTTAAAACCGCTAAATGCCAAAGTTTTGGCATCATCAAGGATGTTTGGATAAACATCATATGGTTTTAAAAAGAAAGACTCGAAAGGACCTGGCAAATTATCAAAAAGGGGGAAATTTTTGGGATAACAAATTCCTGTATCGATACTGCCCTGTATCGATCGTATTGTCAGAATATTTTGACAATATGCCAAATCCTGTATACCGCCTCTAGCTGTATCGAAAAGCTGATCAAGTATCAAACCTGTATCGAAGACTTCTCGCAGTCCCAACAATACAATATATTGATCATACAGCAAAGAGTCCCGCAAAGCCAGTATGGAAGCTGTCTCGAATATCAATACAATTATACCTTCCATACAGCTCTCAACAGGACAAGAAGGAATCTTCAGTATTCGCTAGAAGTCAAGTCCCGTTATAAAGAAGTATTTAAATACTAAAGGATAAAGTATTTAAATACTGTAAGTCAGAAGATCTTCAAAATCCCGCAATATCCGGATCTCAGTCAAATATATGTTGTCGTAGAATCTTGCTCAACGGATATATTTCAGATGGCTATATATATCTCCAGAGTTTGAAGATCATCTACAAGTGAACGACTGAACTACACGAAAGAACGACTTACAAACAATCAAGTTTACAAGAAATATTTAGAGCAAAACATATCTCCCCAAGCTTTCTGCTATTCAGATATAAGATATATACAGTGCTCAAACCTTGAACAACACATCATCAGCTTATAGCCCAGAAAGTCATAGTTGTTGTTCAAACCCTGTTCTATCTTTGAACAAATTCATATCAGCCCTGTGTGGACTGAGGAATCTTTGCTTCTCCCGAACTGTGTGTGATGGACTTGCATTTAAGAAGACGAAGCTTCAGAACTGTGTGTGAAGAAGCCAGTCAAAGTGTAAGCTCAAACCAATCTGTGTGAACGGTTGAAAGCTAAGATCTTTATATCAATCTGTGTGAACGATATATTGATTAAGTGTTGTTATAATTACGTAGTTGTGTACGCAGTAATTATAATAAACTTTTTACTCCTGTGTGGAGGACCAGTGGACGTAGAGGGGTTTACCTCGAACCACTTTAAATACTGTGTTATTTACCTTCTGCTTTTATTATTTTATTTAACTGTGATTATTTAAGTATACACTGCACATCGAGTTGCTGTATCCACAACAACTTACTGTATTTAAGACTTCCGCTACGCACTCAGATTTAAAAACAGTACAGCTTATTGTTTAAAACACTTTCCAAGTTGTATCCAGTATACTTAGTGGCCAACAGCCACTGAGCTAGAGATTGTCCCATTGTTCATGGCACTTCAGATACATAACTTTTAGTTTTCGAAACAAATTATTCTTCTACCGTATTTTCTACTTCTTGGATATCGGGCCTGCTAGCCGTTAGGTACAGGAGAGTCAATAAGCTTCCTGTAGAGTGATTGGTCAGCCGGCTTTCCAGCTTCATCAGCACTAATTTGCACGGAAGTGCTCATGGGGGTTGACGATGATTTGGAAGTGTTCATTCCAAATTTGTTGAGAAGCTCCTTGCTGTATTTTTCCTGGTTGATGAAAATTCCTGTAGGCAACTGCTTTACCTACAAACCTAGGAAATAACTAAGTTTTCCCATCATACTCATTTCAAATTTACTTTGCATGAGATGGGAGAACCTTTGATATAAAGCAAGGTTAGTTGAACCAAATATAATGTCATCTACATAGATTTGAACCATTAGAAGGTCATCACCTTCCTGTATTTTGAATAAGGTTTTGTCCACGGCACCTTTCTCAAATCCATTATCGGTTAGATACCGGGACAGGGTCTCATACCATGCTCTAGGGGCTTGCTTAAGTCCATACAGTGTTTTCCTCAGCCTGTATACTAAATTGATGCCGTCTGTGTTGGCAAACCCTGGTGGTTGTTCAACATAAACTTCTTCGGCAAGGTCTCCATTTATGAATGCACTTTTGACGTCCATTTGGTATACAACGAAGCTCTTATGGGCGGCAAAGGCTAAAAATATCCTAATGGCTTCTCGTCTGGCTACAGAGGCAAAATTTTCATCGTAGTCTATGCCTTCTTCCAGTCTATAGCCTTGTGCGACTAGTCTGGATTTATTCCTTATAATTAGTCCATTTCGATCCTTCTTGTTTCTAAATACCCATTTGGTTCCTATAACCGATTGATGTGTAGGTCTGGGTACAAGATACCATACATTATTTCTTTCGAAACATAGATGTTATCCAATGAGAATTATTAAGAGTTTCTATGGTAGAAACAGGTTCGGACTGGGCTAAGAATACAGCAATAGTGCACATATTGAGTCTTCCATGATTGAGATTTCCATTCAGGGAATGGTGATATCTCAGTATCTAGTTCTTCTTGTGCACACAGTACATTTCCTTGTGTACTCTGTATTCTCCTACGGGTAGAAACACCAGCATTAATGTTTCCAATGATCAGCTCTTGCGGGTGATCTCTCAACCATCTTCGGTCGGGTTCTAATTCAGGGTCCCGTATTATATCGAGAGTTGTTGTAGTTTCGGCTTTAGCTTGTACATCATCGGCTTCATCTGCGTCGATTCTTACAGCTGCGGGGTTGATTTCTAGGTCAACAACAGGTTCTATGAGAGTTGGTGGATCTAAGATGGAGAGTTATTGGATGTTCTGAGTAACAGCTTCTACTCCTGTAGGGTCATGGTGAGGTTCATCGAACACTACATGAATTGATTCCTCGATCGTCAGCTTCCGTTTATTAAAGATCATATAAGCTTTGCTGACGGAGGAATATCCTAAAAATATTCCTTCATCCTACAAATATTCCTTCATCCGACTTCTTTCTGAACGGCTGTTGGCGCTGTTGATATGCTCGGGGAGCATGCTGTTGCGTGCGACATGTTGGACTTCATGTTTTTTAAAATGATGAGAAGAAATGATGTAAATTCGACCTTTAACATCAGTACTTTAGTTGTTGTCAAATAATTATTTTTGATAATGTGTAGACACAGTTGTAAATTTTCAATATTATACAATGACTTTTTAACATTGTAATCGCACCATTTGACCACATATATACGTTGTAATTAATCTGTCTAAATCATAATCGACAATGCCAACATGACGTTGTAAATTAGTATAAATTAATCATACTTGTACAACTTAGACACCACGTTGTTGTAAGGTTTATCTACAATCTATATATCCCGTTGTGGTAAGGGTTACTATACATATACCTTAGTTATACCATGTACATACCACATTATATTAGAAAAAAAATTACATCTCAATTCTGCATAAGAAAATATTATAAATAAAAGTGACGGTGATCCACATATTATGTAAGTGTTATATTATACAACTTTCACTATATTCCTAAATTAGTTATATAATGTACCACGTTCATATAACATTGTAAACTACGAACAACGTTATATCGAATAATATGTGCAAAGTAATGCTATATGATAAAGAACTTTTTTCTGCAATACTTCGGTTGTGCATTGATTATTTGCCTAGTATTATGTTATTATCATTGTGACTAGTGACGTGACATAAGCATAAGCCATAAGGGTAAATGGCTCGATGACATGGGAATTAAACGCATAGCACAATAACTGGCTTGCAAGGCATGTTTCGTTAACAGGCTCATGTAATGCTTGGACTGATCTTGTCCCTATTTGTATTGGCTCTATTTCTATGAATGAAAGAAACTGTTGATCTGGTTTGGATCTCTTAAAAAAAATTGGCTTATGGTAACTACTCGACTGAGCCCTTGATAAAAAATGTAAAAATTACATTGTATCTCATTAGGGAAAACTACGATATTTTTGGCATTACCAATATGTTTTGAGTTTCGTTTTTGGGGGAATAACAGAAAATAGTCTTCAAACTAGACCCGCAAATTTACCATACTACAGGAAAACACAATAGGAAAACGACACGAAAATTTAGTGTTTGGGTTTGCATTTTGAGTACACGACACGAAAATACACGAACACGAAAGTACATGACCGAGATTTAGTGTCGGTTTTGTGTTTACCCTTTGGGTACACGACACGATACTAGGTACACGAAATAAATAAATAAATAAATAAATATATATATATATATAATATTGTATATTTAATTTAATAAAAATATATATTTTATGAATTATGTTTATACTAAACTTTAAAATTTGAAAATATAATGTGAACTTTCATAAATTTTGTGTAAACATTCGTGTTTTCATTGTCATTCGTTTCATTTCGTCTACTAAAACCTATAAAAATAATATTGTAATATTAAAATTATTATCTTTTATAATATTTTAATATTTATTTTATATTATGTGCCTGACACGAAAATACGACACGAAACGACACGAATTTGCGCTGTACACGACACGACATGTCACGAATTCATTTAGTGTCGTGTATGGGTTTGGACTTTTGGTACATGAAACACGAAAGTACACAACATCTCGAACAAAGTAGGAAGCTTGGAGCTGGGGAAGTGATGATTACTATCAGAAGCGGACATAGTGTCGAGGAAACTGACATAGGATCACTTCTTTTAGGTTTAGAATCCGACTTTATTTTGACTTTAGAAGATGTACTTGTTTTGCCCAAGGGGAATAAAAACATTGTATTCATTCCGGTCATGGATCGGAAAGGCTTTTCATTTTTCATTGGTGATGGTTCCTGCTAAATTTATTTTAGAAATAAACTCGTGGGCACTGCTACATTATTAAATAGACTATATCATCTAAACCTTAGTAACAAAGTCGTTGTGAATACTATGACTATGAAGCGTGGTAGGGATGAAACTAATCATGTTTTGAAATGACATATTAGATTTGGTCATGTTGGTCAGACCAAGGTTTACAAAATGGAAAAAGATGGACTTATGGGCCCATTGGGATCGGATCCCTTTCCAACTTGTGAATCTTGCCTTAAAGGCAAAATAACTAAGTCCCCCTTCACAGGGACTTTTGAAAGAGCCATTGATAAACTAGGATTAATCTATACTAACATTTGTGGTGCCTTGGAAGCAGCACATGATGGATATCAGTATTTCATTACGTTTATAGATGATCATACTAGGTATGGTTATGTATACTTAATGAAACATAAATCCGAGGCCTTTGAGAAATTCCAAAAATTTAAGGCCCTAGTCGAAAAACAAACTGGTAATCATATCAAAGCACTTCGTTCGGACCGAGGTGGCGAGTATATGAGTATGGAGTTTGATGAGTTCCTTAAGGAACATGGAATAGTTTCACAACTAACACCTCCATGTACTCCTCAGTTAAATGGTGTGTCAAAAAGAAGGAAACAGACCTTGTTGAACATGGTCCGTTCCATGCTGGGCTACACTGACTTACCGATTTACCTGTGGGGGTATGCAATCCCGACTGCTGCTTATATCTTGAATAGATGTCCTTCCAAATCTGTTCCTAAAACTCCACATGAGATGTGCGAGGGCAGGAAATTAAATCTTAATCACATTAGGATTTGGGGATATCCCGCCTATGTCAAGAAAACTAAGTTGGAAAAGTTGGAAGCGAGGTCCGTGAAGGGACGTTTCATTGGATTCCCATCTGGGACGATGGGTTATCTATTCTACATGCCCGAAGATCGAAAGATCGTTGTTGCTTTGCAAGCACACTTCCTGGAAGATGAATTCATTCAGGAAGGCAGAGCACGTAGAAGTATTTCTTTGGAAGAATATAATGAAACCCCTCAGGAGACACCTGTACAAGAAGTTGGAACTGAACCTTCTGAAACACAAGTACAACCACCTCGTAGGTCTAGTAGGGTATCTCATTTACCTGAGAGGTATGGGCTTGTGCACTTGGAGGAGCTGGGTCTCCATGAGGTTCCAAGTGATAGCCAAAAGACCGACCCAATGACCTATGAGCAAGCGATGGTGGATGTAGACTCCGCGAAATGGCATGAAGCTATGGAAGCTGAGATGCACTCGATGCATGTGAATCAGGTCTGTACTCTAGTAGACTTTCCCAAGGGCATAGTGCCTATTGGGAACAAGTTGATCTACAAGAGAAAGACTGATGGGGATGGCAAGGTTTACACCTATAAGGCCAGGCTTGTGGCAAAGGGTTATACCCAGAAAGAAGGGATCTATTATCACGATACCTTCTCTCCTGTAGCTATGATCAAGTCTATTCTCATGATGCTTGCTATAGCTGCCTACCACGGTTATGAGATATGGCAGATGGACGTAAAGATGGCTTTCCTTAATGGATTCCTCGAGCAGGAAATCTATATGGAGCAGCCTAAAGGCTTTGTGTCCGAGGTCGATATTCAGAAAGTGTGCAAGCTTCAGCGTTCCATTTATAGACTGAAGCAAGCTTTGCGTAGTTGGAACCTTCGTTTTGACGAGGCAGTCAAAGAGTTTGACTTCGTGCAAAATGAAGAGGAACCTTGTGTTTACAAGAGGGTTAGTGGGAGAAAGATCACATTATTAGTACTATATGTAGATGACATTCTACTAATAGGAAATGATGTGGGAATGCTCAGTTCTATGAAAGCTTGGCTTTCGAGTAATTTCTCCATGAAATACTTGGGAGAAGCAACCTATATTCTTGGTATTCGGCTCTACCGGGATAGGGTGAAGAGAATGATAGGTCTTTCCCAAGCCCTCTATATAGATAAGATCTTAAATTGATTTAAGATAGATGATTCTAAAAAAGGGTTCCTAACGATGCGACATGGAATGAAACTCTCCTTGAAAATGTATCCTCAAAGTGAGGAAAACGAAAGGAAATGAGTAATATACCATATGCTTCGGTCGTGGGTAGCCTTATGTATGCTATGTTGTGTACGAGACCTGACATTGTTCATGCTGTGAGCGTGGTAAATAGGTTTCAGGCAAACCCATGTAGGGAACATTGGACTGTCGTAAAGGACGTTCTCAAGTGCTTAAGAAGGACAATGTAATACCCGCGATTTTCGTTCCGGTTATTTTAGATTTTTCTTCGGATAATTACTGGTTGTCGAGCGCTGATATTATTTTTCTCGACTGCTAATTTTGGATTTATGGCCATATGGGGTGAATTGTTATCCGTTGTTTTCATTTTGGATCGATGTTATTATCCATGAGCGTTTTGTCATGTTCGTTCCGTGTGTTTTCGGATAATCTAGTCGTCAGGTCACGGCGGCTGGGCACTTACCGGACAGGTGCGGCAGGAACCGGCAGGGTGGCTGGGCACAGGCCGGACTATTGCAGCAGGAACCGGCATGGTGGCTGGGCACTGGCTGGGTAGGTGCGGCAGGAACCGTCATAGCTCACGTTACGGTCGGAAGGTTGCGCGCGCTAACTCAGCAGGAGTAGCGCACGCTATTCGTCCGACCAGCACACGCTATCGGGCTGGGTAGAGAGTTTTCTGAGTTCTAGACTCGGCGAGGATCGGCAGGTAGCGCATGCTACTGTCGGTCGTTGCACGCGCTAATCGGCAGGTGTAGTGCACGCTATCGGCTGACCAGCGCACGCTATCGTCCGACCAGCACACGCTACCTGGCCGAGCAGTTTAGTCAAGGGGGTTCTGGACGGGTCGGCTAGCACAAGCAAGCGCCCGCGCAGCGTGCGCTACTGCGGTCGGACAGGAAGGTTCTGGACAGCAG
Source organism: Orobanche coerulescens (assembly GCA_033398695.1). Taxonomy (NCBI): domain Eukaryota; kingdom Viridiplantae; phylum Streptophyta; class Magnoliopsida; order Lamiales; family Orobanchaceae; genus Orobanche; species Orobanche coerulescens. Next base: position 101,025,090 of record CM065812.1, read on the forward strand.
GACAGGTCGGCATGTTAGGTTAATGCGGTTCTCGACCGAGACTGCCCGCTAGCGCATGCTACTCAGAACCCATAGCACACGCTGATGCGTCTATCTATAAATATGACCGAGCAGTACTGTTTGCACTCGTTTTTCATTTCCTTTCTTTTCTGTCCGCGGCTGGAGTCTTGGTGAAGTCGAAGGCATGTTGTTAAACAATGAATCCACGAAGTTCTAGAGTTCATATCATCAATTAATCATTCCAAAACATCCTTTGATCAAGCGAATCAGGGTAAGTTTTCCTAAAACCTTGAGTTTGGAAAAATTGGGGATTGTACTTGATCTTATCCGTTTAATCCGTATAAACCCAGATTAGTGATGGATTATTGATTATTAAATTATATTCTACCAATTTCCTTGTTGATCCATGGTTCGATTTCTATAGATTCGTTATTTTGTTGAGTTCCTAATCAACGCCTTAAAGGTGTCCGGTGAAAGTTCTTGGGGGATTTGGGTGTTCTACGATTATTCTTCATCGTACGATCGTTGAATATTGATTACATGATGTTAGGGTCAGTCTCCTTGTGAAGAACTCGAGTTGGAACTCTTCCGTTCGTTGTTTCCCGATCGGTTGTGTTACCATTGTTTCCGCCGAAGAATTTTAGGTGTTCGAGGTTTCCCTATTGAGTCGTGATGGTTGGAGGTTTCGGTATCGATTATTGAGGCAAGTATCTTACCTATACACTTCATGTTTCGTAACCATAATAGTTAGTAATTGACTATGTGAGCGATTGGAATGTTTTTAATGAACTTATAAAAGAATCGGTATATTCTCGATAAAGGTTCTATTTTAAAAATCTACTTTTGTGTTTGTGAACGAATGTGTTGTTCTGAGAATGTGTATTAGTGTTGTGCATTGGAATATCTTCTTTGCGTATGGTGCCGTTGTGTGTGATTATGTCGATAGTGGACTTAAGGTTATGTCTTTTTGGCAAGAGGTGTGTGTGTGTGTGTGTGTGTGTGTGTGTGGACATGTGTGTTATTGATGAGTATGTGATGTTGTGTGATGTGAGTATGTGTCGGATATAGTGGCCATTTCTAACAAGTACCTTGATTTACATTTGATGTACTTCGGGGAATGAATTTGTGAAAGTATGTTGTGGAAAGTGATGGTTTCTGAAAGTGCGACTTGTGGTCGTGTGCCCAGTAAAACAAGCGTGGGTCCCTGGGTTCCGTATGCGGTTCACTTGACTGGGTTTGTACAACCAGGGAGGCCTGACGGGGACTTTCTGGGGAGAGGTATGTATCTCACATGAGGTGCAGTACATGTACAGCCCCCGTTGTCGTTTTGTGATGATGATGTTTTCAATAATTGTGATATGTCCGGAGTATCACAATGCTATAATTCCCGATGTGAGATACGTCATATGTAGGGTCTTGGTACTTGGCTAGAATGGCACCAATATAGTGTCGTATATGATTCATTTCTTGGTTGAGATATTTTTGACATAAGGATGCGGGCCCTGTAATTTTTTCCGTGCATTGTGGTTTGGTTGTGTATCGAGTGTGACCATTGAGTTATTCACCCGACTATGTGATGTGGATGATTGGGTCGCGGACTCCATATTTTGTGACCGGATTGGTATTTTTGAACAAAAATAATTCTTTGGCCCGTGTCCCTATGTGGTTCTCTCAAGTTAAGGATTCATTTGTCCAGAATTATTTTTCTAAAAACTCCCGAGAATTTTTAAATGCTTTTCAAAGAGTCTACATGTCTCATTCCAACTTTTACAGTTTGAACTGTTTATCCAATGAAATCTCTCGCGAAGCCTTCGTTGGGTTGAATTGTAGAATTAATCAAGTTATTATATTCTTGGAGTATGTTGTCTATAGCTCGTATTTGTACTTTATACTTGCACTAGCAAAACAGTGGATTTTTGCTAACCCCCGAGTATTCGGGGGGTAGATGTTTGTATTGCGTCCAGGTACTTGCAGGTTGCTGGGGAGCGAATCACAGGATCGGTACGAAAGATGATGGAAGATGATGATACTAATCACACGAAGACCTGTGTTGAGTATTTGGTGAAGTCTTGTTGTTTTGTCTTTCCGTTTTGGTATTTTCTATTTTTTGAAAATATTGATGTATTCTCACCCCTGCGTGGGTATGAGTTGTGAGAAAGAGTTATGTATTTCTGATGTGTTTGATGTGGTAAAAGGCCAAATCGGTCTAATGGTTCGTTATTGGCCATGTTGGTGTGTATTGATACGTTGTGTTTTATGTATTTAGCCTGGTAGATCCTCGTGGAGAGGGTCTGCGGCATTGTAATATTACTGAGTGGTTTGGGGGTGTTACAGAATATGGCATCAGACCTTAGGCTGCAGAAACCTAGGTTGTCGGGTCCAGTCGTATATTGTCAAGTCTTGTCCTGTCAGATTGTGTTGACTGAGTCGTGTCGCAACGCGTTGTCTATGATGTCGGCCGTGATTAGTGTCATGATGCATCCATCATCTTCGTGTGATCTGTGGATGTAAGTCTCCCTACTACATGTTGTTCCTCGAGCTATACGAGTTAGTTGTGTGATTTAGTATTTCGGGGTAAAGTTTAAGTGTATGTGGCCTATGCTTGTTTGATTCTCTAATTGTGCTAGAATGAAAAGTGGTGTCGGTGATATATATATATATATATATATATATATATATATATATATATATATATATATATATATATATACCCTTGTATAAATCGTGTTTACGGAATAAATGGTTTTGGGTGTGGTTACACAAAGGGAGGTTATCAATGTGATATTTTATAGTTTTGAACGCTTTCGGGGAGTCACGTAAAATTTATTTTTAAAACACCCTTCCCTTCACAGGGAGGAAAAAGTTTGATTTTCATATGATGACCTCAAGGCCGAATTTTTTTGAGAATTTAAACTACCTATATTTCGTTTTCATCTTGTATTATAAATTTGCAAAACACGATTTTTTTTAAACTCCAATGAGGTCTATAAATGTACTCAAGACGTCACTCTCGCTTTTAACTTTTCTGTTTTAAATGACAATTGTCTTTTGATGGTTGCTCATGAGGTGTTGTGATTATGTAAATCGATGGCTTTGAGATTCGTATGTTATTTATGACCTTCGATTCTAGTAATGTCGTATACATGTTCGCGATCATGATGCTGAGTTAGAGCAGTTAGCGCATGCTAAGTGTGAGGCTAGCGCGCGCTAATGCAGCATGAGTAGTGCACGCTAAATATTTGTTATAGCATGCGTTAGTTCTGGACAGAGGCTAGAGAACCACATTTATTTTAACCGTTAGGCCTAACCTTTGCAGTCAATCACCCGTGACTGTATTCTATGTGTGTTGTCTAGTAATGACAACTGTTTTGTATGAATGTGTGTTGTGACTTTTCGTTGCCCTAAGTGATAATTGATTTTGTTCAGTGAATTGATAAATTATGTCTGCTGTGTGTGTTCGAAAATGCTTTCCTGAAACTTTCATAAGTTTGTGCAAGTTGCGGAAAATCAATTTTTAAAACTACTTTGGCGTTGCGATTAATCAACGGCTTCGTATGAGCTTTGAAAATTGTTTGAAATTTGCAAGCCGGCCTAAGATTCTCAAATAAAACCTCCACGGTATTCGAAAGAGTTGTTTTAAAGTGCCTTTGGACATTATGTAGTGTCACCGTCGTTGATTTTTGAAGAGGATTTTCGAAATTAAATTTTGAGGTATTATTATATTTTCAAATAATTCGAGTACATGATTTTCAAAAATCTTTCACACCAAAAAAATTTCAAAAAACTAATACGATTTTTATTTTCAAAATATATAGTGAAAGATGAAAAATCTCACTCGATTTAAACTTCAAACTCGGATTTGGAAAAGTTTCCCGTACTGATTAAAGTATGTACGAATGGTTTGATGACCTTGCGTGGTTACCTTGCTTGTTATTAACGGTGATGCTGGTGTGTAGTGGCATGGTGATTGGGACAATGCCGGTTGCATAGAAAAGATTGTTTTGCAAATGATTTCAAAATGAGACGGTTAAAGTCTGTTGTTTACAAGTTTTGATGAAACAACCCGAGGTACTAAAAATTTTACAGTTTTATTTTGAATAGCATACAAATCCAAGTATTTTCAAATGATAGCATTTAAAAAAGGATAACTCATGGATATTCTTATCGAGTTGTTATTCGTTACCTTATGTGATATGTCGTGCTTAGTTGGTACTTTAGCATATTATTTTTGCGAAGTTGTGCCATCGTATTGAGTGAGAATCCGCTTAGTATGCTGAGGGACAGAGGACGCGGTCATGACTGCGGTACAGTTGGTCATGGAGATCATATGCGGGACCAAGAGGATATGGCCGGGAAGGTTGCTATTCCAGCACTTCGTTCTCGTTGTCTAGGTTTCGGGGACGAAACCTCTTCTAAAGGTGATATGATGTAATACCCATATTTTTTTTCGCTTCTGTTTCGTTCGACAGTATCGACTCGATTGTGTTCGTTGATGCCTCTGACCTTGTGTTGTTTCTCACCTTTGTCATTCGAGCAAGTTCTGATATTGTCCAAAATTGATCTATAGATCGTTGTGATCTTTCCAAGTTCGGATCGATTTCTTGTAAACCGTGTGCGAAAGTAACACCTCGTGGTTCCTACAAGTTTATTGATGTCTTGATTTGGGGTGTGAACTTTATAAATTGTTGTTTGATCGTTATTGTTCGATCATTGCTATTCATTCATCGTTGTCCGATCATTACTGTTTGATCTCGTAATGGTGATTGGTGAGCGTCTGGGCTACTTCATAATTTCTTTAAGGGTTGGGAAAGTGTCTTTATATTTGATCTTCCAAACCTTGAGTTATTTAGATTTCATACTTTTTCTGCGTTAAACTCGTGATTTGATTGTTCTACTACTCAGTTTTTTTTTTTAAAAAACTGCAGTGATTCATGCTCGTTACTTTTCGTAAGCATTCTTGCATATTGAATCGGATCGTAGTAGCTTTATACTGCATGGAGATCTGGTGTGTTGTCGAGAGTCGCCTTGCTTTTGTTTTAAGTTTCGGGACGAAAGTTATTTTTAGGGGGTAGAATGTAATACCTGCGATTTTCGTTCCGGTTATTTTGGATTTTTCTTCGGATAATTCTCGATTGTAGAGCGCTGATATTATTTTTCTCGACAGCTAATTTTAGATTTATGGCTGTATCGGGTGAATTGTTATCCATTGTTTTCATTTCGGATCGATGTTATTGTCCATGAGCATTTTGTCGTGTTCGTTCCGTGCATTTTCGGATAATCGAGTCGTCGGGTCATGGCGGTTGGGCACTGGCTGGACAGGTGCGGCAGGAACCGGCAGGGTGGCTGGGCACAGGCCGGAATATTGCGGCAGGAACCGGCATGGCGGCTGGGCACTGGCTGGGCAGGTGCGGCAGGAACCGTCATAGCGCACGTTACTATCGGAAGGCTGCGCGCGCTAACTCAGTAGGAGTAGCGCACGCTATTCGTCTTACCACCGCACGCTATCGGGCTGGGTAGAGAGGTTTCTGAGGTTCTGGACTCGGGGAGGATCGGCAGGTAGTGCACGCTACTATCGGCCGTTGCGCGCGCTAATCGGCAGGTGTAGCGCACGCTATCGGCCGACCAGCGCACGCTACCTGGCCGAGCATTTTAGTCTAGGGGGTTCTGGACGAGTCGGCTAGCACACGCAAGCGCCCGCGCAGTGCGCGTTACCGCAGTCGAACAGGAAGCTTATGGACAGCAGGACAGGTCGGCAGGTTAGGTCAATGCGGGCCCCGGCTGAAGGTTCTCGACCGAGACTGCCCGTTAGCGCACGCTACTCGGAACCCGTAGCGCACGCTAATGCGCCTGTCTATAAATATGACCGAGCAGTACTGTTTGCACTCATTTTTCATTTCCTTTATTTCTTGTCCGTGTAACACCCCCAGAGCCATCCAGGAATATTACCGCGTCGTGGGCCCCGAGACGGAACCCACAAGGCTAAAAGACATTTTCGCAAACAGTGATAAACGCCCAAGAGGCTAACGATGGTACTATATTTTAAAAACATTCGAAGACTTTATAAAATCCGTTTATCAAAAACCGTCGTAACATGTCATTTGAAAGGACAAGGCCAAATAGCCAAAACTCGATAGTTTAGAAAACGATTTCCAAAATAACTTAAGTTGCCAAAAATCAAAAGGGCATTTCAGAAAGACTCATACAGCGGAAAGGACAACAATTAAAAATACTCTAGCAGCAGAATACAACAAATAATTAGAAGACTCGATTATAGCCAGTATCCTCCGAGAAGCTCATCTCTTCACGACTGCTACAATCTCGATATCCCAAGAACCTAAAAAGAAATACCATGACAGGGTCAGCCATAATATCCAACAATGATAAAAATCATATCACGTCAATAATTACATACCGATAAAAATACTAAGTAAGAATTCGACCAATGTAATCTTACTGCCGTAACCATTATCATATTGTACATCTCGTAATCTCGATTAACCAGTAAACTCAAACATAGCATCTGTATTGTTCCTTAAACAATACTCAAGATTATCAGAATATCATCATTAACTCATGATACGGAAAAATACCAGCTCTGACCAATTCGATCCATCGGATAACATCATCAAATCCCAACACGATAATCGATTATCCATCAAAAGACAAATACCAAAGGAAATACGGAACATACCTCAGGATATGAAATGCCACGATGAAATCACGTCAGTCTAATTCAAGATCAGATCAACACAACATACGGACATGGTCCTAACACTAGACCTACAAATGCATACGCATGTGACAACATCAATATGCTCACATCAATAACAACAATGTATTCTTATGGAAATCCAATGATCCAGCGCACACAGTATAGATCCCAAGATGATCCTGATAGATCAACACGGGGTGGATAACCCATAATATACATAAGCACAACATATGGGTAATCCCATGATCCAGCATTCACTGACTAGATCCCAAGATGATCCCGTCGGACCAACACGAGGTGGATAAACCCATCCAATGATCCAGCGCACGCTAGCATAGATCCCAAGATGATCCCGTCAGATCAACACAAGGTGTACATACGACAACAATGCACAAATGCATATTAACACCAATACACAAATGCATGACAACAACAATACACAATGTATCACAATATGATCGACACAAAATGACAAAAATGATTAGAGTACTTGCCCCGAGTCCTCCGAGAGCAATCTCGATGTCTAAACCATCACCAACCATTATCCTCAATATTTGATGGTCTAAAATATCACGGACGGTAGATAATTCATGTCTTCACCTATACCACAATGTATCCTCGATACTCAAGTATACCAATAATAGATATAAATCATATACATTATGATTTAAATTCCCAAAATCCGAAAACAACGTACAATCCCAAATCTCCAGTGTTCACAATTGTAACTATTGCTATACGAATTATAAACGAATGAAATCGAAACCATTCATTAAATATTGTAAACTGCGCAAGTAATAACTTGCCTCGATACCGATATAACGATGAGGAAGCCGTTACAAATTCAATTGCCTTCATCTACGAGCTCCTCAGCCCCGCCAAAGCAATCTACGAATATTCTCGAACACGACCGCAAAGCATGGTTCTAATCACCGATCAATAATCTCAACCTATTACAATAAGAGATTAACACACATTTGATAATAATAAACAAGCGATATAACCAATCAACAAACCCAACGGATCTACAATATCTCGGTAAAACATAGTCTGAACAATCCAACTCAAACCAGCACGAATTCATAACCACAACGTGATATACTACATTGCCTGACCACTTAGCGCATGTTAATCATATATCGTAGCGTGCGCTAAGTTATTTTCGTTAGCGTGCATTATCCATTAAGGAATGATTATTGGAGTATGATTCATTGGAGGCAAGTTGATCAAGCCATTAGGGACGATATGTGGATGACTCTCTACAGAGAATTTAATATCCCTCTTCTTAGGAAAGAAGATGTTCTGAAAGAGATGGGTCGACAACTAAAAACATGGAGATGAAACATGCGACGTAAGCATTTAAAGGATCTGGATGCTACGGGAATAATGGCGTTGAAGGACCACGTACCTCCGAAAGAGAACATTCGCACCAGCCAATAGAATGCATTTATTGAACATGAAGCAACGGCCAAAAAGCTTCAACAAAGAAGTGTTTTAAAAGCTAACAGGGCTAATAAAAATGATATCTACTGTCTTGGTAGGACATCATATGCCGAGAAAGCTATGAAAATGGTATGTACACGAGCATTTAATATAAACACACACACGCACACACACACACACACACACACACACACATATATATATATATAATGTGTAAATATAATGTGTATATATATATATAATGTACTAGGAAAGATCTTGTTTTCAGCTTATATGTGTTGATTTGGCTATATTTTTATGTGTAAAAAGCGACAGATCCAGACCGTCGATCGCCTACTCGTTCCGAGGTGTACTTAGAGTCGCGAAAACAGCGAAAAACTGTGGAATTACACCCAAAAGTTGTTAAAGCATGTGTAAGTTTTGAAATGTGATTTTTAAGTCATGTTATTATCAGTCATATATCTCTGATCTATTGAGAATTATGTAATTTACAGCAGAAAGTTAAAGAGTTCGGTAGTAGTGAGGACTTGTCAAGCCAGGCTTCTTTGGAAGATGATGCACTTACACAGATTTTTGGAAAGGATTCTAGAGGAAGGACCCGTGGTGTCGGTCGAGTCTCTAAGGATACAGTGAAGGCTATTCAACATGTTAAGTCAAAAAGTGACATGGTCCTTAACAGTAATCAACACTTAGAGAAGGTTGTTTACAACATGCAAGATCAACTTAGTATGTTTATAGCAGCATTCAACCATTCTCAAAAGTTATCTTCGCCACAAACTTATGCGCCCTCACCTCGATCAACGTTTGACGTACCAACTCCAACTGAAACAAGAATGCCACAATCAGCCCGGGTTCTTATTAAATATGTTATTTCAACCAAGGTCATTGCTAAAGGAGATGTAGTTCGAATTCTCAAAGGTGAAAAAGTACATGGGCGCAACATTCTGGACCATGAAAGCAAGGTTAGTGTTATAAGTGTGGAGCATGAATACAATGACACTCTGTTGTATCTAGGTAGCCTAGGTTGTGCCACGACTATTGGGGAAGTTGTCGGTGGGTTCGTGGTGTGGCCTAAATATTTCCTCGAAGAAATGTAATTTAATTTGGGGACTTGTATTAATTTGTGTACTTGGTAGTACTTTGGGTTTTTGTATGTACTTGTAGTAGGTCGTGGACTTGATAGTACTTTGGATTATATATGAAACTTGTAGTATATTGTGGACTTAGTGGTACTGTGAGTTTATTTATGAATTGCAGGTGAATATTTCTTGGATTTTTCATTAATTTTTATGCCTATTTTTGTTACTAAATAACAGTGACTGTCAATAACAGTGGCAAATTTAACTAAATTTATGCCTTTTGTTACTGTCAATGATAGTAACAAACTGTTTAATTACAACAGTTTTAAACTGTCACAAATATATCACATTGGACAGTCACAAACCCTGTAGATTTCTTACTGTCAACGATAGTAACATAATCGCAAATTTGTGACCATCCTGGACAGTCACTAAAAGCCTTTGTGACTGCCATAAAAAGTGGGATTATAAAGTCAGAAAATCAAGTTCTTGTGAATTTTTTGTTACTATTTTTGACAGTCACAAAATAAATTGTGACTGTTGTTTATGTGACAATCATTCGTGACTTTTTGTGCCTTTTGTGACTGTTTTTGGCAGTCACAAATCCCTAGTTTTGGTGTAGTGGCTCCCATACCATATTGAGGCCATGAATAATAGTTCGCTCCATATTGTACTCCAACGGGTGGTTGTCTTGGATAAAAGTACCTCCCTTGTTGAGATTCGAGTATCTCTTGATTGTGCCCAAAATTCGCATATCTCAGAAATCTCAGTTGACGGAAGTTTTCTTCATCTAAATTTTGCGCAACATTCTCATGTCTCGGTTCACGAATGTTTTCTTCCTAGAGCAAAAGTCGCTCTTCAAGATCCAGATTCTCCTCGTCGTTTGCCATTGATGATGTGGCTATTGTTTTTCGTGCTCTAATTCTTTGGACCTCGTCTATGTGTGGAAGAACTGGGTTTCCCAACGATCTCCTACCAAGCATAAACAAGAGAAGTTAGAGTGATTTTTAGACTTTATTAAAAATAATGAAAACGGAAAAATGATCAAGAAAAACAATTCAACTATTATTATAACAAGATCAAAAATTAAATGCCAACTCCCCGGCAACGACGCCAAAAACTTGATGAACAAATTAAAACTCGCAAGTGTACGAATCACTTTTGTAGGTAGCGACAAGTAACTCCGAGGTCGATCTCACAAGGAGTTGGAAACAATTTGAAATTTAATAATGTTCGGCAAATAGTTGAATTAACAAAAGTAAAGTAAAGTAAAATACACCAATGATTTGACAAGATTACAATCACAAACGCAACAAATTAAAATAAACGAAATGTTAACAACACTGAATTAATGGTTGGATAATTAAGAGTTTACAATTATGAGAATGATATGGGAGTTTAGAATAACCGACACACATGTAATCAATTATTAGTTCCGATACTCAAAGAAATATGGTTTGGAATTATCGATTGCTCACGATTAAAAGAAATCCGTTTGATGGCGATAATTCTAAAATTCACGATTGTTCTTTTCGAAAATAAGAGAACTCCTTTGATTGGGATGAATCCCTAACGAACAATCGATTAATCGACTACTTTTTATGAGGTAAATTGCTAAAAGATCGCGTAAAAAAAAGTTCAAAACATTAAAAATCGTTTCTATCGGGTCGTTTGATGGCGGACTCCGACAAAACCCCTCGTTTTGACAATAATAACAACTATGAAATAGGTTTGATGATCTAAACCAAAAGTTCTTATGTAAACAACAAACAAAGAGGAACAATCACAAACTCTACCCAGAAAATCAATTGAAACTAACAATCGACAACATGTGTGTGGCTCAATCTAAAAACCCATATGAAAAGATTAGATACACATGATTATTTCAACAATATTAGTTGTTGTTACCCAAAATATTATCCGTAGATGATATGCTGGAATGGACGAGTAACAAACAAAGTGCGAGAGCACGTCCGTGGGGAAATAAATAACACAAGATTTTCTGGGGTTGTTAGTCCCGGGCTTGAATGCTCTCACGAGATGTTATTAATATAAATACTGGTGAGTACAAATATTAATGTTAGAGTACAATTACAATGAGTGTAATTGTACTCTAACTTTGGAGAGCTGAAGATTGCCGGAAGAACCAGAGATGAAGTTCTGTGAGTTCTTGTTACAAAGATAAGAAGTTCTCTGTGTGTAATTGTTCTAACGTATCACTGTTGCTGTCACTGTCTTAACATTGTCACTCTCCTCTTGCCAATGCTGGAGGCCTCCTATTTATAGGAGAAAGGGTTGCTGGGACGTCCCTGTCAATCGCGGGCGATCACTGTTTCCTGCATTTAAATAAAGTGGGCGATCGTCCCAGCACATGGGACTGTTTCCTTAAAGTCCGCATCTGCTGCTGGCAGCCAGATGCGCGAACCAATGAGGAGGCGACAGGTTCCTCTTCTCGTTGCCTTGGGAGGTCCCACCTAGGACCTTTCGGCGGGCCTGTAGGTAGGTGAGGCCGTCCTTATCACTGACAGCTGCTGATGAGCTGGAGTCGGGCCTGTTCTTGCGGTGCCTTTTGCGGATCTGCACGTGGGTCTTCACCCGAGATTCGATCTTCGCAGACTTTGACGGGTGTCAGATTCACACTTGGCATCGGACGATCGTCACCAGGCGGACATTAGAGGTGATCGATCAGAGGCCAATAGACGATCGCCTTGGACGTCGACCACTAGGCGCTTGCCCAGCATCTGTCTTCTTTGGCTGGCTCCTTACTATTATGTCGATCGCCATTGAGGCGTATAAATTTCCGCACAACAATTGCCCCCCAGCTCGTTCCGATGTTGAAGACGTGGGGTGAGGTGGCTTTACTGGCGATCGCTTGTTTTAGGCAAGCGACTCATCTTCATATGAAGCGGACGATCGTCCCCTGGACGAACTGATTTTGAATTTGGATGATCTCCTTGGACGCTGGAAAGAGAGGGAAGTGGAGGCGGGCTTTTGAAACATCACAGGGACACGCGTCGTGCTCCCGTTGGGGGAGTCCGACGGTTTTTGTCAGACTTGTCATCTAGCGTGCCCTCGAAACAATGCGTACGCGGGTTTCGAAGGCTGCATTAAATGAGGCTCCCCCGACGCTTGCACTTCAGCCCTCGAGATTCCGCCTATTTGCGTAGAAGTCCCTGCTCTCGCCTATAAAAGGGGCTAGGGATACTGGGGTTTAGATCTTTTATGCGCTCTTGCCTTTAAAAGAAGACTTTGCAAAATGTCCTTGAAGCTTCTTGCATCGATCGACGTTCCCTCTAGGTAAGAATAAAAACTTTTCTCCCCCCCTTTTTCTTTGAACATGTCTGGAGGAGGATCCACTGTGTACGAGGCGGGTAGCACTTCCGCCGCTGCGACTTCGACTGCCAGGGATGAAACCTACGCGGCTTTTCACGTGGAGACGGCCGTCGAGGCCATTCGTGCGGGAATTGCACCCGCGGAGGTTGAAGAGATTTTCAACGAGGCTGACGCGGCGAGGTCGGCGACGGCGGAGCAGAAGGGCTCGCCGGTAGACGAGGATGAGGCAGTGAGACTGTATTGGGAGCAGAACAGTGTGTTCGGTCTGGCCTTTCTGGAATTTGCTGAACTTATGGAGAGGCTGGCCGGACCACATCCTCAGTTTGATTTTCGCGCATACTCGGTCGCCCACCCCTATAAACTCGTAAAGCGGACGTCATTTCGGGCCGCGGACCGCTCCCCATGGACCCTCAATCAAATCAGGGGTTCGGCGACTAAGAAGGGCTTGAGTCGTTGGAGGGCGAAGTTCCATGTGCCCTCTGATGTCTCGCTATATGTGCCCGCCGAGAACGAGCGCGCCGACCAATCTCCCGAGGGAATGGTCGCCGTTAATGAATTGATCATGGGGGCCGGATAGCGGTTCCCATTGCCGTTCGCCGTGTCATACCTGTTGACCGCCTGGAATGTGGCGCCGCTCCAACTGACGCCGAACGCCTGGTTGCAGATCGTCAGTACTTTGACTCTTTTTGGCGGTCACCGACTGTTCCGTCTACCTTCTGCGCTAGAAATGAACTACCTCTTCAAGCTGACGGCGCATAAGAGTTCAGTTGGCGATTACCACATTCAGGGTCGCATGGGCAGGGTGGTCCTCGGGGTGCCGAACAAGGTCCGGGGCGACCTGATAAAATGGTGTTGGGTCGGCGGAGCGTGAAGGTCGGCGGCGAGCGATAAACCAGAGTATGAGTGGGATATCCCCACCGGCTTTTAGGAGAGGAATCCGAGTAAGGGTTTTAACTCTACCTTTGTTCGGATACACCTTGAATTGATCTAATTTGTTTTTCTTTTTGCAGGCTCCCTTGTTCCAGTGGCCGGCAACCTTCCATTTGACTCTTTGATCATCTGGGAGAGAATTTGCGGTCTACCAGACAATTACATCGGCGCTCGCGCGATCAACAACGAAGCTCATTGGTTGGGCGCTCGGTTGTTTCGCTTCCCCCGCCACTTGAAGGTCCCAGGTACAAATGTTTACGATCTCCTTTCTGCTTGATGATTGCGCCTTTGATTGAAAGAGATGTCTAAACTGGTTGAATGTCTTCTTTAAAAGAGATTTACTTCCCCCGCTACTCCGAGCCGCCGAGAGATAGCTATGTCGAACCCTAGCCTTATGAATCGTCTCTGCCAAGGGAAGAAGGCGGGCCGTGCCCCTGCAACGACGACCCGTCCTATCCCCGAGGCGAGACCTCTCATGGTGCCGATCGTCGAGCCAGAGGCTCGGGAAGAGGAGCAGCTTCAGTGCAACCTCAAGAGGCGGAGGCCGGAAGAGCCCTTGCCAACTGTTGTTGTTGAGGCGTCCGTTGTGGTGCCGCCGGTCGCCGCGCCTCCTATTTGTGCTATTCCAATGGCGGAGGGGCCTATGCCCTCAGCGGCCTTCCTACAGTCCATGGCCACCGCTGACGCCCAGACTCCGCGGGGCAAGCCTTATTTCGGTCGTGACCCCGAGAAGGTTGAGAGGTAAGATTGGTTGATCTTGTTGAGTTAAGTCACTTGTGTAGGGTGCATATTAACTCCTTTGTTCTTGTTGCAGGGTCCGCCTTGCTGACCCGAACACCTCGCCGATGGTGTTGGACTTCCTGGCGAGCAGGTCCCCCCGCGAGCCTAGCGAAGTCCCTCACTATGTCTCCCGAGCTATCTCCTCTCTACCGAAGGCTTGGACGACCGACCTGGATGCGATCGCGCGCCGGCGGTCTGGAGACGCAATGCAGGCGACTCTTGCCCTGACCCTCCAAGCGGCAACTTTGGATGCTCAAGCTGTAAAGGATTATGAGGGGTGGCCCTCTACTGCTCGCCTCCATTCGGACCTTGAGGCTGATCGGAACCAGAACGCCGAGTTTGCCGACAGGATCGTGGCCATGGAGAAGGAGTATGCTGAGACGGCCAAGCGAGCTAAACAGGATCTCGACCGGATGAGGCAGGAGCTCGACCGGTCCCAGGCATCGACCGATCGGATGCGCGATCAGATGACAGAGGCCCGTCGGTTTCATGCGGCCTTGCAGGAGGAGGCGACCGGGCTGAAGACGGTGGCGGACCGGCTAAATGGTGAGTTGGAGTCGCCGAAGGGGGAGCTGGCCGCCAAGGTTGCCGAGCTTAAGGATGCGGACAAAACAATCGCGGGGCTGAAGGAGAAGTTGGAGGTGACCGAGGCCAATCCCTTCCTCAACGTGGAGTACGTCGGCGAGTTTGCCTATTACATGGCTTACGCCGACGCCATCCGTGCTGCCAAGAAGGGAGGGCTCGAGGTCGGCCCTCTGATCGATAACTTCGAAGCCTACGTGCTTGAGCATCCCTTGCAGCCGGCCTTCTTCATGCCGATCCTTGACCTTACCGACCTCGGGATCGACCTGAGTTGGTATCCGTTGCCGGACAAACTTGTTCATCCGGAAGCCGGCGAGGAAGTGCACGCCGATCCAGCTGTTGGTGACGAAGGCCAGGCGGGGGCGGCCTGAGTGAGACCGCTATCATTTTGTTTTTCCCATGTAATTTTTCAGTTTCTTCGTGTTTTGCCTTCGGGCGTATGTACAAATGACTTGAATGAAATAAAATACGTATTTGAATATGATTCCTTGTTTGTATGATCATCTGTTTGAATGGTTTGCATACGACTTGTTTGAGGAGCGGCCGTTGTATGAATAGCTCTGAATGTATTGGTTTACTTAAAATTCTTACTTGTCAATTTCTGAACAAAACCGATCGTCATATGTGTGTATGAACAAAGCCGATCGTATGTGGTTCCGTCCTCCTAATAGCATGTATGGCTCCGCTTTTCCCCTTGTTTTTGTTTACTTGGTGAAAGTAAGGGAACGAAAATAATTCGTTTAGTGAGCTATCTTTAGTTTGTTTCTTGCGATCTTCAATTTTGTTGATTCCTCGAGGGAGGCCGAACGTCCTGTCCTGGAAAGGTTTCGCACAATTGTGGGGTTCGATGGAACTGAACTCTACGACTATGTCTTGTACGCGAGCGACATTCCGTCTGATGGTTAACTTCTCGCGACTCACTTAATTGTGAGGGTCCTCCGTAGGATACGTTTCGCCTCGCAATGTAACGAAGGGGCGGTCGGTCTTTGCCTGGAGGAGTCCTTGCACGGGGCGCCGTCGGATAAATCGACTTCGCTACCGTGGCTTTTTAGCACTTTTCTACCTAATAGGGCATACATTGTGATGGGGGCAGGACGCGATCGCCTGCCTAGGTCCATCAGATTAGATGATAGATCCGAGGACGGGCGAGCGTGTCCACTGATTTGTTTTGGAGGGTCCTTCGGCTACGTCCGCCTTGTATTTAAATGAAAGGGCGGGCGATATTTGCCCAAAGGAACCTTGCATGGACGGGCTATCGATTTCATCGACTCCCAGAACCATGGATGCACTTTTCTACCTCGGATCGCCATGTTAGATGACGATCCTCGACGGTATACGTTGTGCTTGTAGGGGGGGCGATCGCCTGCCTAGGTTCATCATGTTAGATGACGAACTCTTGGAGGGAAAGCGAGTCGTCCTCTTCTTTATTTGTTTGTATTGTCGAGGCGAATCATTTAGAGGGGATCGGGAAATCTCATTAAGCTCTTTGTACACTGGGTAACTGAATACAGAGTTTTTACTGATAGTATTTCTTCAAATGAACGGCGTTCCAGGGATATTGGTCCGGAGTGCCGTCTGGGTGTTGGAGCTTGTAGGCTCCTTTGGTCAGCCATTTGGATATCCTGAAGGGTCCCTCCCAATTCGGGCCAAATACTCCCGTGTGATACTGGACCTTTTTGAGGACTAGGTCGCCCACTTGGAATCGCCTTTCCTTGACCTTTGAATTGAAGAATTTATCGGATTTCCTTTTGTGGATTGTGTTCTTCATTTACGAGGTCAGTCATTGTTCTTCGAGCATATCCAAGTCGATCCGTCGGGATACATCATTGTCCGTCGTCATTTCTTGTTCAGTTTGGTGGCTGAGGACAGCGATCTCTGAATGGATCACTGCTTCTGTTCCGAAGGCGAGGGCGGATGGGGTTTCGCCGGTTGAATTACGGGTCGTCGTTCGGTAGGACCACAAAATATTTGGGAGCTCGCTCGCCCATCGTCCTTGTTTGGATTCGAGTCTTGCTTTGATCGTGTGTTTGAGAATCTTGTTTACAGCCTCTACCTACCCGTTCGTCTGAGGGTGGTAAGGGGACGAGAACAACTTTTTAATTTCCCATTTCTCGCAGAATTGCATGACTTCCAAACCGTCGAATTGCTTTCCGTTGTCATAGATGATAGCCTGGGGTAGACCGAACCGGCATATGATGTTCTTCCAAATGAACTTGATTACTTGTTCTTGGCCGATCTTGTTGAGTGGCTCGGCCTCAGCCCACTCCGTGAAGTAATCGACTCCCACGATGGCAAATTTACATCCCCCTGGCACCGTCGGTAAAGGATCGATGAGCTCGATGCCCCATTGGGCGAACGGCCACGGACTGTACATAAAAGTGAGCTGCTCGGGGGAGAGCTTGATGTTTGGGTGAACGGCCACGGACTGTACACATGTGACAAGATCGGGCGTAGGCGATCGCGTCTTTTTGTAGTGTAGGCCGGAAAAAACCTTGCTTGGTCATCTTGTGGATGAGAGCTCTCCCTCCAGCGTGATTTCCACATATTCCATCATGGATTTCAGCTAAAACGAGTCGGCCTTCCTCCGGCGTAATGCACTTGAGGAGAGGAAGGCTGAAAGCTCGCTTGTAAAGCCGGTCATCCAATAGGGTGTATCTGGTTGCTCGGAGCTGAAGCTGGTGAGCTTTGATCCGATCTGTAGGGACCGTTCCGTCCTTCAAGTATTTAATGAACGGAGTCATCAAGTTCTCTTCGGCGATGGCAACTGTGGTGATCAGGCTTCTGTCGATCGCCGGCTTTTCTGAGTTCGTGATTTGGATGTTAGAGAAGTCTGCCGCCCCATCTGACGATGCGCGTTTGGATAGGGCATCGTCCTGGGAGTTATGCTCTCTCGGGACTTGTTCGATCAGCACTTCTTCAAACTTTGTGCACATTTCGGTGACCAATTCTTGGTATTTGATCATCTGTTCGCCGCGTGCCTCATATTCCCCCTTGACTTGGTTCACGACCAAGAGGGAGTCCATGAAGATGTGGAGGCGACGAACGTCCAGGGCGAGTGTTAGATTGAGCCCGCCTACCAAGGCTTCATACTCGGCTTCATTGTTGGTCGCATGGAACCCAAAACGCACAGCATTTGTGAAACATTGTCCGTCGGGGATGATGAAGACAATCCCTGCCCCTGCTCGCGAGTTGGTCGCCGAGCCATCTACTAATTTCAAGCGGGGCGGCCGACACAGGTGGGCCCAGGCGGGAACGTTAATTCCACCACGAAATCCACCAGAGCTTGGCCTTTGATCGTCGTGCAAGGAGCGTATGTAACACTGTATTGGGCGATCTCCAGTGACCACTTGAGGAGTCGTCCGTTAGTGTCTGGCCGGTGCAGAACTTGCCTTAGAGGGACAGTCGTCAGAACCTCCACTTGGTGTTCGAAGAAGTAGGCCCTCAGCTTGCGAACACTCATGACTAGTGCGTAGGCGATCTTCTCCAGAGGCGTGTAACGCGTTTCTGCGTCATGGAACGCTTGACTAACGAAGTAGATCGGCAAGTGGGCTTGCCCCTCTGCTCGCACTAATATAGCGCTCAGTGCGACCTCCGAGGCCGCCAGGTAGAGGAATAGCTTTTCGCCGGGGATAGGTTTCGCCAAAATTTGGGGATTAGTCAGATACTCCTTGATTTTGGCGAACGCCATTTGGCTTTCCTTTGTCCATGCAAATTTCTTGTTCTTTATGGTGGCGAAGAATGGCTTGATTTTGTCCCCGAGCCGAGAAATAAAATGGTTAAGGGTTGCTAGACAACCTGTGAGGCGTTGCACTTGTTTGACATTCTGTGGCTCTTGCGTGTCAAGGATCGCCTGGATCTTGGTGGGGTTCGCTTCGATCCCCCTTTGGCTCACGATGTGCCCCAGGAACTTTCCGGAGCTTACCCCGAAGTAGCATTTCTTGGGGTTCAGTTTCATGTCAAATTTCTCGAGGATGGCGAACGTCTCGGCAAGGTCTTTGAGGTGATCTTCCTTTTTGAGGCTTTTGACCACGATGTCGTCAATGTAAACCTCCATGGTCTTGCCGATCTGGTCGGCGAACATCCCGTTGACTAGTCGTTGGTAGGTCGCCCCCGCATTTTTCAGACCGAACGGCATTCGGACCCAAAAGTACACGTCTTTTTCCGTGTGGAACGACGTGTATTTTACGTCTTTCTCCTCCATTGGGATCTGATGGTGCCCGGCGAAGGCGTCCATGAACGACATCATTTCGCAATCTTCCGTGCTATCGACCAAGTGGTCAATATGAGGCATCGGAAAGTGGTCTTTCGGACATGCCACATTGAGGTCGGTGAAATCGATGCATAACCTCCAGGAGTTGCTCGCCTTTTTGACGAGAACCGCGTTGGCTACCCACTGTGGCTCGTCGGTAGCTACTCCGATTAGTTTGTTGTCGATCAACGTTTTGACTTCTACGTCGAGCGCAGCGTACTTCTCAGGACCGAATTTCCTATGTTTCTGGTGAACAAGCTTCCTTGATGGGTCGATCTTTAGATAGTGGCAAGCGTGTTCAGGACTAATGCTGACCATATCTTTATGCGACCAGGCAAAGACTCCGATGTTCTTACGTAGTAAACTGATCAGACCATCTTTTAACTCGAGACCGATGCTTGTGCCGATCTGCACTTCCCACTCCGGGCGAGCCGGATCTATCGTTATACTTTCCAACTCTTCAATGGGGATGGTTGCTTCTCGTTTGGAATGATTTTCGGACTCGATCCTTGGATCAATGTCGAGGCTTGGCTCGAAACCGATCCTTGGCTCGATGTCGTCCGACAATCGATGCGAGATGCCGTCCTCTGAGCCAGGTTGGTATGAGGTGTTTGGCTCGTCGATCTCCATTTGTTGAATGTCGATCGTCTCGATGTTATAAATGGTACGGGAAGCATTTAAAGAGGAAGTTACGACACAAGAGTAATTCAAACATTTCTTTGCCATTAGCTGGTCTCCTTTTACAGTACCGACCGTCCCATCGGCAGTGGGGAACTTGATACAGTAAAAGAAAGAAGAGGCGACTGCCTCGAAGGTTTCTAGAAAGGGGCGACCTAGGAACCCATTATAGATCTATGATTACAAAATTGAGGTTCCTAGTGATCTTAACCTTGGGATCGTAATAGCATATTAGCTCGACAGAGAGCTTTATCCTTCCATAGGCTTGGACCGTGTTGTCGCCGAACCCTTGAAGCACGGTATCAAATGGCTTGATGAACTTGGCCAGGCTACCGAGCTGGTCAAGATCAGATTTGAATATGATATTGCAAAAGCTCCCATTGTCAACCAGCACGCTGTTGGGAAAACAAAGACCCTGTATCGAAACAGCCGGGATACCCGATCCCTGTATCGAATGTTATTTGATAAAAGAGGTTTTGACATATATGCCAATCCGTATACAGTAAAGGAAACTGTATCGAGGCTTTAAGGCTTTATCCTGTATCGAAGACCTGCCTCGAATCAGCATAAAGTGAAGCTCTTCAGTACAGCAAGTAGTCTTGTAAAAAGACCAAGTATGGAAACTGTCTCGAAACCCAAAATACAGTTATCTTCCATACAGCTCACAACAGGACAAAGAAGGAACATAAGTCAAGTCCCGTTGAATAAAGAAGTATTTAAATACTCAAGGATAAAGTATTTAAATACTGCCAGTCTTCAGATCTTCAGAATCCCGCGAAATCCGGATCGTGTCATAATCCCGTTGAACAAAATCTCATTCAAACGGATACATCTCAACGGATACTTTCTTCAGAGACTATATATACCTTATGAAGACATTGAAGATCAGTTAACCAAGTAACCTAACACTCAAGCTATCAAAAGTTATCATCAGAGCAAACATATCTCCAAAGCATACTGCAATTAAGAACAAAAGAGATATACAGTGCTCAACATCAAGAACAGCCATCATCAGCTCAAGAACTTCATATTCAAAGCTGCTGTTCTTACCTGGTTACCTACCTTTTACCTCTCGTAAAACCGAGCTCGTGGTGAACTCAACAAGTTATTCTCGACTCGTGTGGGACGAATAAGGACGAAGCTTGAACCGTGTGTGAAGAAGCTAGTCAAGAAGGAAGCTTTAACCAACTGTGTGAACGGTTGAAAGCGACATTCTTTGTATCAATGTGTGAACGATACAAGGATAGGTTTGATTATAATTACGTAGTTGTGTACGCAGAATTATAATAAACTTTACTCTGTGTGGAGGACCGGTGGACGTAGAGGGTTTACCTCGAACCACTTTAATTACTGTGTTATTTACCTTTAGCTTTTCTTGTTTTAAAATTACCGTGATATATTAAGTATACACCATACACTTAGTTCTTGTATCCACAAAGAACCCATCAGTATCCAAGACTTCCGTTACGCACTCAGATTTAGAATCCGTACAGTTTGTTGTTTAAATTATTTTCCAAACTGTATCCAGTATACTTAGTGGCCAACAAGTGGTATCGGAGCGGTTGATTCTAAAAAGAATCAGTCGTATTTCTTTTTAACCGAATCAGATTCAAATCACTTATTTTCAAAACAATCTCTTTCATTCCTATATTATCAGTATGAATACTTCTATGATTAACAAAGTCCCTATGTTCTCTATTAACGAATTTGACGACTGGAGAATTAGAATGGAAGCTCATCTTGCAGCAATGCACGAAGAGATGATTTTTGTTATACAGGATGGTCCTATCAAGATCATGAAGGTCAATCCAGCCGCAAGGATTGAGGGCCAAGCCCATGCTGAAATGCTCGAGAAAGAACGCGAGCAATGGACAACAGAGGAAAGGAAGCGAGCCAATCTCGACAACGTGGCTAAGAACGCGTTATTTGTCACTCTTGACAAAGGCACGTTCTCAAAGGTAAAGAGCTGCAAAGCGACAAAGAAATCAGGATAAACTCAAGTTAATTTGTGAGGGAACCGAGCTCTCAAAAGAAAACAAGATTTCAAAACTTACTCAAAGAATTTGAATCTTTTGAAATGAAACCAACTGAAACACTTGAGGAACTTGACCTCAGATTTACTGGTATTGTTGGTGAACTTGAAGCGTTGGGCAAAATTTACTCCCAAAAGGAGAAGAACTTAAAAATTTTCAGATCTCTCCCAGCCCGATGGGACATTAAGACCACAGCTATGCGTGTATCCTGTAATCTTAATGAAATATCCACTTTTGATCTCTTCTCTGACCTCAAAGCTTTTGAGTATGACATTGTGAAGAGAGAAAGTCAAGAATCTCCTTCAAAGGTCACAGCCATTTCAGTATCGAACCGTCGACACAAAGATGCCTAGCTCGTCAAGCCCTGGTCACAAGAATGCCGACAGTGACGACGACATCCTATCCCAAGATGAAATGGCGCTTCTAAAGCATAAATTAAAAAAGTTCATCAAACAACCGAAAGACTCTACGAGCCCAAACTCCGTCCACAAGGTAAGTACCGAAACATCATCTGGTGATGCTAACCTGTGCTATAATTGCAGGAAACCAGGCCATTATGCAAACAAATGTCCTCATCCCAAAGTCCAAAGATTGCCTGAGGCCGAGCAACAAGAGAGAGATGAAAGAAGACGTGCTTGGAAAGACAAACTCAAGGCCCTGATTGGAGAATCAGAAGCCTCCCCCACACCATCCAAATCAGCAGAATGTCTTCAGGTGGTCACTGAAAGTGATTCATCTGACGATGAGTTCGATGATAAAGCATACATGTGCTTTATGGCCAAAGATGTTCCAGAAGGTGAAGACAGCGACGATGAGGTAAGTTCAACCTCAGCTATTCCATCTAATGCATCTCATACTTTCGAAAATATGATGAATGAATTTAAAAACATTCAAAAGGCCCATGAGACTCTAAAAACTGAGAATATACAGCTTCAATTGACAAATTTAGAGCTGAAAGATGAAAATGACTTGCTGAAAATAAACTATGAAAATATGTCTCTTGATTGTGAAACCAGCAAGGTCGATTTTGAAAACTCATGGAGAGCAATCATCAACTTGCTCATGAACTAAATGAGGTTAAAACCCACAATGAGAGCAAGACAAATGATTTGGTTCTACTACAAACCAAAATCACAACTCTCGAAAAGCGAGAAACTGAACTTGAGACCATTCTGAAGTCTTTTGAAAAATCGTCCAAAAGAATGGAAGAAATTAGAGCACCGGGCAACATGCTCATGATAAAAGTGGCTTAGGATACGGCTCATGTTCGAACAAAGGGAAAACTAGTACAAGTTCGTCAAGAATGTGGAACACATTCCAGAATCGGAAGATACCCTAGTCCCATAAAGGAACCTATCAGACCGAGAAACCGAAGGCCGCAATTCCGCCCCGCAACTCTACTTTTCGAGACAGTGGAACCAACAACCACTCAGACGGCGTACTCAACAGCATGCTCCACAAGCAAATCATAAACGCCAGCAGTCATTCAGAAAGAAGGCGGTATCCAACCACCAAAGGCCCGCCGCAGTACCCTCAAGATAAAGCTTGAATCGGATACAGGAGCCCCGTTATCCCTCAAGACAACAGATTCTGGCCAAGATCAACAACAAGATTGGGAATCCAACCGGAGACCCGTAAGACAAGTCATAGGCCTAAGAAAATGGCTCCTCCTCCTAGACGGAACTCGTACTGGAATAATAATAATAACCCTGAATTTTACATGCATAGTAATTATCATGATTATAACAACTACGGATATGCCCCCCGTAGATATCGCAACACTGTACCGAGTATGTCCTACAGTAAACCAATTGCTGCCAGGAAAGTTTGGGTACCTAAAGGAACTAACATATATGGACCCAAAAATCAAAGGGGACCTAAATCTACCTAATTTCTTTGTTACAGGACATTCTAGAGGAGGATACCTGGTACTTTGATAGTGGATGCTCTCATCACATGACCGGAGATAGGAGCAAGCTATCTGATTTTGTAGAAGGTCGCGGTCCAAAAGTTCGCTTCGGTGATAAGTCTAAAGGAAGAATAAGAGGGAAAGGAAACCTACTTGTCGGGAAATTCAAGGTCACCGATGTTGCATATGTTGAAGGCTTACAGTATAATCTACTTAGTATTAGCCGATACGTGATAAACAGTTCTCGGTGAAGTTCTATATAGATCGCTGTAGAGTCAAGAACACCCAAACCAAGGAAGTTGTGCTTACAGGAAGCAGATCAGGTAATATGTGCATTGCTGACTGGAAGCCTATGAGCTCCTCAATTCCATGTTTTGTTGCCAAAGGCACTGCAGATATTAGCTGGTTATGGCACAAGAGGATGTCTCACGTCAACTTCAAGACGATCAACAAGCTTTCAAGACAAGGTATGGTTAGAGGTTTGCCAGATGTGTCATTCAAGAAGGACAGCGTCTGCGGACCATGCCAGAAAGGCAAGCAAATCAAGTCAACCCTGAAAAGCAAATCCTACCTTTAAACCCAAAG
Organism: Orobanche coerulescens; assembly: GCA_033398695.1. NCBI lineage: Eukaryota > Viridiplantae > Streptophyta > Magnoliopsida > Lamiales > Orobanchaceae > Orobanche > Orobanche coerulescens. The sequence goes on from CM065812.1 coordinate 101,049,403, forward strand.
AGTGTTGGAAATGCTACACATGGATCTCTATGGTCCTGTAGACCCAGTAAGTTTGGGAGATAAGAAATATTGCATGGTTGTTGTTGATGATTATTCCA